>CM073125.1:45678642-46878642 GCA_037039145.1 Fundulus diaphanus
CGCACCCATTTTTACTGAGCACTCTGCCTTTCCTCTTACAACACTGTCAACGAGCAGAAGGAAGGCCAAGGTGCGCCTCCTACTTGGTGCTCTTTCCGTGTGGCGAAAGTTCTTCTCTGCGCAGAAACACAGAAGTAGAGCGTGCTTTGCAGCGTCTGGTGTAAATTTACGCTTTTCAAAACACGCCCGCAAGCTGCGCCGCTCATGTTTTGCGCCCAGTGTATTTCCTGCTTAAAGTAACCTTAGGAGGTTACACTTGAGCAAATTATGATTGTTCAAATATAATAGAGTTCAATACTGAACCAGTCATTACATTTAAAAAAAGTTTTTATTTAATTGGTCATTACCATAAACTTTGTACAGGTTTTGTATTTGTTGAAATAGCTGTAATTTGCTTCTGTAACTTTATTTTGTCCAGCAGCTTTCATCATTCTTGTTTTAATTGTCACTAAGAAATTTATATTTATTGGGGCCAAAGCCTACAGAAATCGCTTAATGTCTCAGAAGGCTTTAATCATCCGTCCACTTAAAAGCACACTACCAAGCATCTTAGTGGTAAAATTAGACCTTCAAATTATATTGGATTTATTTCCAATTTTTAAAAGCTTTATGTTACTGGAATCCAGTTAACCCATTTTCAAAATACTCTAAAAAGGATTCTCATTGCCAATTCAATGAAGAATGGAGTGAATCATGCTGGTGAAGATTCTCAGTCATCCAGGTCATGGTCATTGGCCTGGCTTAAAGGAACAATGTTTTGATCACCAAATGTGTCCAAAATGTGAACATTTTGGACAAAGAAGACAGATGGTTTGAAAGGGGTGTGAAGGAAGCCATCTACATTAAGAGAGAAAAACCAACCTTAAACAGAGGAGGAGGCCTTAGGTTCCAACTCTCAAAAACTTACAATACAGCAATAGGATTAATTCCGGCCAATCTTCACCTTAACTCTCACCCTCATTCGGGTGATCAAAACATTGTTCCTTTAAGCCAGGCCAATAACAACCCTAACGACTCCTCGTTAAGAGGAGTGGACCAGTTTCGGTCCAATCTGCTGCCTTAATGGCTTTAACGACCGCCCATTACTAAGGGGTGGACCTGTTTCGGTTGAATTTGCATGTTATCTAAGCCATTACAAGGCCTTTGTTTGGCATTGGTATAAAGCTGGTTACTCCACATTACTCCAGACTTTTTGAATTGAGAAAGCTTCCTGGAGAGGAAGCGAAACGTCTTCTACTACGGATAACAAGTCCAGTTGCCTTGTTTTTTACTTTTTTTTGGAATGGAGTGAATCAGACCTGCAAGCAGGCGGCTGCTGCAGAGGGACACTTTCTATCTTTTTTCTATATCTAAAATCGTGCTAGAATAAAAAAAAATAGGCTCAACAGAAAATATTCATTTATTAATAAGACAGAAATGTTTTTTATTTTTAAACTTAAACTTTTTATTTTTGTGTCTTTCAACTTCACGATTTCGAACCTATTGGAAAAATGTTTGAACACCCCTGGCTTAGATCAAAGCTAATTCATGTATTTCAATGGTTCATAAAAGTCCAGACTTTAAATGAACTAAGAATATTAAAATGTAAAATATGTTAGATGTTCTTCATCCTTGGCAAAAATGTCAGTGTTAATGTGTAAACACATAAAAAACTGGCAGCTGTAGTAGCAGCAGAAGGTGGCGCTACAAAGCATTCATTTATGGGGCCTGAAAACAGTTGCTCACCGCACTTTGAGATTTTAGTTGTAAAAAAAATTTCTCTCTTTCCCCTTAACAATTAGGGAACTACTTTCTGTTCCTGCATCACCGACAATCCCCCAAAAGCATTGAGGCTTTTGGTTGTAACGTGACATAAATTGTGAAAAACTTAGCCTGTGAATACTTTAGCCAGGCCCTGTATGTCTCTCTGTCGACCCCATAAAACAAAATTCTCTGTAATGAAGTTTAACAAACCTAGATACAGACCCTCACTTACTGATGAACACTTGTCTGCTGTCCTCCGTATCTCCACCCCAGATATTCAACCAAATTTCAGAGCACAGGCTTTCAGGATTTTCAGGACTAGATTACTCACATTGAAGAGGACAAAAATAATTACTGTCAAAAGTTATTTTTTGGTGCTATTCAGCACATAAATTACATTTCTTGTACTGTAAGGTTTGAGCGTTAAGTACAGTAAGTGCAAGTTATAGTATATTGTAAACGCAGCCAAAAATATAAAATACAGCTGTAGGTAAATCATTTGCTGCCCAGTGTTCAGTACTGTTATGTGAAATACAATGAGATACATTTAAAAGTTGTAATATACCCAGTTTTGCTACATGCACTGTACTTGTGTTTGCTACATCTAAATAAATACACAGTTATTAAGCAAAAGTGAGTTTTGATGTTATCAGGGTCATCGTAACGGCAAAGGCTTCAAACGGAGGCAACCGGACTTTCGTTCAGTTCTTTCTGAAAACATTTCGACACATATCCAAGAGTCTTTGTCAATTCTGGTGGCTCGCACTTGGGTAATCTGCAGTTGGTGCACTGCTGTTTTAAGAGGACATTAAGGCCCATCCTCCTAGGCGCATTCTAGGTCAGATGCAAATCAATAACCCACCCATCAATGACCTGGGTTGTTAGAAGCTATTGCTTAGTGTGAGTGGAGAAAGAACTGAGCGAAAGTCCGGGTGCCTCCGATTTAAGCCTGTTATAGAAAATGTCATAAGGTCCGTTTACACTACATCTAAAAACCGAGCCATGCCGAGACCAGTCCGAGCTTGGTTCAGTTATCCAAGACAAGCCGACCCGTTTACACACAAAGCTTATCTCGGTTACTTGGTTGCTCCTCGCCCCCTAGTGGCGATCTGCGGTACTACCGCTCTCTGGGATTGAAGGCGGAAGCAGCAAAAACACACACAGCTGCGCCCGTAACATTCAGGAAGTTATGCTTGATATTGTGATATTTCGGTGTTTGCGGAGAGTCAGGGGAAGAAGGCAACCATTGGTTAATTTACTTGAGAAAGTTGGCTTTTTGGGAAGTGGATGAGAGAAACGAACGTCTAATAAGGATTTACAGACGCCGGAAACAACGACAGATACTGAGGTTCATTGCGCTGCTAAGCAGAATCATCTCTGGAAACCGTGTGGCACGGTAAGGAAGCTAGTATTATTATGAATGTCTGAAATTTGTCTGAATGGAGTGTGAATCGGGACGTGCAGCCAGACACGCCGGAAAACCCGCTGACAGTCAGCTGACTGTAAGGGCATGACGCCGTCTGCTCATGCGCTCTTCGTTATCAGAAACCGGGATAAAATAGAACCAGGCCGAGACCTACCCAAGAGCTGGTCTGCAGTTAGCGCGGTCCGGTTATGGTTAGCGCGGTCTGGTTCAGTCTGCTGACCGTTTACACACAAGAGTTATCTCGGTTACCGAGCTCGGACTGGTCTCGGCTCGGTTAAAAAAGTGTAGTGTAAACGGGCCTATAGTCAGTTACTGCTATTCCGATTCTGGTTGAATCTGGATCTAAAACACAGAGTAAAAAAAATAAAACTCAACATTTCATATGACATTTCACAAGCTAAGATGAAATGACTGAATAACTTAAAGTTCATTAGCCAATACCACTTTAAGCAAACAAGAAACTTTTTTATCACTGACCTTCACACCAGGATTGAAATGCTCTTTCCAACAGTGACCCTGATATCATCAGTTTAACGGCTTGAATCAAAGTGTAATTAATAACTGCCAATACTTTCTTGATGAACTCAAAAAAGTATGTAATCAAATTGATAACCTCAGTTTATCATTCTTGCATATAAATACTTGCAGTCTAAACAAAATAGACCAGTTTGCACTTATTATTTCAAACCTTAATTTTTCTTTTTCTGTTATTGGCATTTCAGAATCTTGGTTACACAAAAACACTTCATACTATTATACTTTAGACAATTATAATAATCTTCATAGATGTAGAGAAAATAAGGTGGGGGGGAGTTCTTTGTTTGTGAATAACAGTTTGAAATTTAATGAAAGATCTGACCTTGGATACTGTGTGGATACTGTGTGGAGAAGCAGTATTTATTGAGACAAAACATCCAATAATTGGCTCTATATATAAGCATCCTCACTCAAAGATATCTGACTTTGTTAGTCACCTTACAAATGTTCTTTCTACAGTGTCCCATGAAAGGAACAAAATGTTTCTTCATGGGACATTTTAACATCAATATAATGAATGCAGATCGTGATGCCCAAACCCAGTCTTTTCTAGACATACTGTCCACTTTCTGTTTCAAACCTTTTATTCACAAACCAACAAGAATAACTTTAATTTCAACATTAATAGACAATATATTCTCTGATGTACTTGACAAAGATTTTTTTCTGGAATTTTATGCTCTGACATTTCTTATCATCTCTCTATTTTTTTGTTTACCGCGGTTCCAATAAACTTCTAAGGAGTTAGTTACTTTTAGACTCCTAAACCAATTAACTATTTCAAGGTTTCAAACCAAAATTCTACATACATGTTGGGATGACATATTCTACAATGATGATCCTCAACAGGCCTACTCTATATTTATTTAGAGAAAGTCACTAAATACTATAACGATTATTTTCCTGAAGTGACAAAATTTCAGAAAAAACAATCATATTGCAAGTCTTGGTTAAGTCAAGGCATTATGAAATCTCTCAAGTGCGAGCAAAAACTGTATAGAAAATATATTTTAAATCCCAGTCCAACACATTTTGAAAAGTATAAGCAGTACAGAAACAAACTAAACCAGATGTTAAGGCCTGCAAAAAATAAATTTTATGTTGATGAATTGGCCAAGAGCAGAAACAATATGAACATTTTGTGGTCTATAATAAACCAAATTATAAACACCAGGAAAAATTCAAAATCATTTCCCACTGAATTCAATGTTGGGGATAGGCCCATATCGGACCCAACAAAAACTGTTTGTAAATTTCATGAATTATTCGCTAAAATTGGACCAGATCAAGCCGAACAAATTCCCAAAGTATATGAGAACCTATTTAAGTATATGGAGCCTAACAACTCTGTTACTCATGTAAAATCACTCTGTCATGTCTTTAACCTATATTTTTCCATGGGTATTGTCTCACAAGAATTAAAAGTTGCTAAAATTGTGCCCATCTTTAAAGCAGATGATTTCACTATGATTAACAACTATTGTCCAGTATCCACACTACTTTTTATATAGAAAATTTTACAAAAGCTTTCTATAGTAGACTGAGTATATTCACAAAAAGAACAATATATTATATGAACCTCCATATGTTTTCCACAAGGGCCATTCAACTTACATGGCTATTGCTTACCTGAACGAGGAACTATATAGAGCTCGGGATAGGAAGCAATATTCAATTCCTGTATTCCTTGACATATCCAAGGTGTTCAACACCATAGATCACGAGATGCTCTTGCTAAAACTGAAATCGATTGGTGTTTCAAACATCCCACTTTTTTTGTTTTCCAATTATTTGAAGAATAGAAACAATGTATCTTTTAAGGGCACTAACTCCGCTAACTCCGACATGAAATCTGGAGTCCCACGAGGATCTATCCTTGGACCACTTTTATTTTTGATTTATGTTACTGATTTATATAAAGTTGCAATTTTGTTTGCAGATGACAAGCATTTTCTATTTACATAGTAATTTTGAATATCTGGTTTCAACAATTAATAGAGAGCTGTACAAACTTTTCAGGTTGTCCAAGTCGAACAATTTATCTTTAAATGAGAAAAAAAAAAAAAAAATATATATATATATATATATATATATATATATATATATATATTAGGGCTGGGCAACGATTAAAATATTTAATCGCGATTAATCGCATAATTTGCCTGATTAATCATGATTAATCGCATTGTATTTACAAACTCCAAGAATTAATTCAAAAGTAGTGTAAAGAGCACTTTTATTTTAATGTTCTGCTGCCATATGAACAAAAGTGTTGTAACATTTGTAGCACTTATCAGTAACACATATTTAGTGTAAAGCTCAACTTAAACATGTAAAACAAAAAATAGCAATAATAATAAATTAAAGCTTATTGCCACTGACAGGGAATTCTCTTTATGGGGAAAAATCTACCAAAAACAGGCAATTTCTGAGGTAACCGCAGGGAGCAGCATTACCATTTTATGTTCAATACCAAAGTGTGAAGCACAAAAAAAGGTCTACAGTAGCTATCCACTTCGCCATTACATTGGTTAGCTTCTCTGAGTCATTGAATTGTTTGGTGATGTCTACAGTGTGTTTGGCATTTAAGTGATATGTTAAGCTCAAGGTGCTCCGGTGATAAGAAAGTTTAACTTGGCAGTGGTTACAACTAACTTGTGTCTGTCATATTCGTTGCTGGAAGAACTTTAAACAGAAATGCTTGCTAACTCGATATGCTTGCATGTTTATTTGACGTTAACACGCGTTTTTTTGTTGTTGCTTTCTCGCGTGCATATAGTGAATGGCTGGGAAAAACAGGGAAAAATACATGGATACTTTGAAGCGAGAAGCGACTTCACCGACGGCGTCGATGCAGACGCCCACCACACCCCCCCACCCCCGCTCCGCCAGTCATCCGCACAAAACTTCCGGCCACCAACTCACTGCCTCGCCTAAGCAAATTCCTGCGGGAAACACCAACTTCCGCATGTCAGCTTTGTTTTTTTCCACGTTTTCCTTTTTCCAGCCAGCTCCTTTCTTCCTGTTTGAATCCGCGCCTGGGCTGACAGCAAGTTTATTGGCGCATTATCGCCACCTACTGTTCTGATTCAAACCCCTACACCGCAGCAACAGACCTTCACAAAATAAAAGCATGTGAGCAACATGCGTTAATGCGCGATAAAGTAAATATCGCCGTTAATAGTCTAATGAATTAACGCGAAATTAACGCGTTAACTTGCCCAGCCCTAATATATATACACACATACATATATATGTATGTATAATATATATACATACATACATACATACACATATATATATATATATATATATATATATATATATATACATACATATATATATATATATATATATATATATATATATATATATATATATATATATATATATATATATATATATGTCAGGATCCTCTGAGCTGTGGACTTGTTTCTTTTTATTGGCCTCACCTGTTGAACCCCTGATTAGCACCTGTATTTAAGTTCCTCTGTTTGTTTTTCCCGTTGTCGGGTCATTCTGTGTTCACCCTCTGCGTCCTCCTGTGTTCTCCCCGTGCTGCCTGAGGTCTTGTAAGTTTAGTTGCATTAAAATATTTTTGTTTAACCCCATGCGCCTGCCTCTGCCTCGTTGCCGCCTAGGTCCTCGCCTCTACAAACCTGACAGAAATGACCCGACCAAGAGAGGGCCAGGCAACGGGGCTAAAAGGAATCGGGCTGTGTAATCAGCTCTGGGGGCAGCCCCTTGTGCAGCTGCCTCCTAGCCGCTCCGGGCCCCTCCTGTCTGCCACCGCTCTGGCCAGCCCGATCCCTGGGACTCAATCGGGAGGACGCTCTCCTCCCACCATGAGCAGCTTCGGTCGCTTGGGGAAGCAGTTCAAACCACCCAGGATCTGCTGCGAGGGCTGTCGGGCCGGATCGGTCAGCTGACGGTTGCTGTCCTCGCCCGCCAGCAGAATCGCCTTTCCGCGCCGCTGCCCAGCGCACCTGGACCGCCGCTGCCCAGCGCACCCGAGCCGTCCGAGGTCTCCAGCGCACCCGAGCCGTCCGAGGTCTCCAGCGCACCCGAGCCGTCCGAGGTCTCCTCCGCACCCGAGTCGCCATCCGAGGCCTCCACTGTACCTAAGCTTCCTGATTTTCCCAGCGTTCTGGAGACCTGTGATCTTTCCAGTGCTCACGGGTCCTGCCGCTGGTCTCTAGGGTTTCGGCGGCTGCCTGAGCTGCAGCTTTGCCTCCGGGATCTCCTGCAGCGGCGCGCGCCGCTGTCTCTGCTTTTCCGCCGCCGGGGTCGCCCACCTCGACGTCCACCTCTGGCTCTAAAGTCGAGCAAGTTATTGGTGTCGGTTTTTTCCGTCCTTCTGAAGGGCCTATCCGCCCGCCCTGGCTGGATTTTCTTTTTTGGACTGGACATTGGTGGGCGTCTGGAATCCGCCCTTAAGAGGGGGGTAATGTCAGGATCCTCTGAGCTGTGGACTTGTTTCTTTTTATTGGCCTCACCTGTTGAACCCCTGATTAGCACCTGTATTTAAGTTCCTCTGTTTGTTTTTCCCGTTGTCGGGTCATTCTGTGTTCACCCTCTGCGTCCTCCTGTGTTCTCCCCGTGCTGCCTGAGGTCTTGTAAGTTTAGTTGCATTAAAATATTTTTGTTTAACCCCATGCGCCTGCCTCTGCCTCGTTGCCGCCTAGGTCCTCGCCTCTACAAACCTGACAATATATATATATGTAATAGTAATAGTAATATCAGCTTTATTGTCATTGAAACATACATTACAATGAAATTTGTTCTCTGCTTTTAACCCATCACCCTTGGTGAGCAGTGGGCTGCCATGTGCGGCGCCCGGGGAGCAATCTGGGGTTAAGGGTCTTGCTCAGGGACCCAGAGTGCAGGCGCTGGGGATCGAACCGGGTACTTGCATCCTTCTCTGAGTGCAAGCGCGCTGCTCTAACCATTAGGCCAGCACTCCCCTGTTCTCTGCTTTTAACCCATCACCCTTGGGGAGCAGTGGGCTGCCATGTGTGGCGCCCGGGGAGCAATCAGGGGTTAAGGGTCTTGCTCAGGGACCCAGAGTGCAGGCGCTGGGGATCGAACCGGGTACTTGCATCCTTCTCTGAGTGCAAGCGCGCTGCTCTAACCACTAGGCCACGACCCTATATATATATATACATACATACATACATACAAACATATATATTCACACATATATATATATATATAAATACATATATACATACATATATACGATAAACGTATGTATCTCGATATAAACGTGATCAATAACCTAAAAAAATACATTAGATAATTATTGAATAAAAGCTCTGGAACTCCGTAAGCAACTTAACCAGAAATTACAGGAAATGTCTGTGAGAGTGTCTCAGCCATTAGCGCCCACTGCTCGGCTAACTACTAACAACACGCAAAGTAACCAGCTTGTGGTTTCGCTCGATCCCCGTTACACTTTGCACTTTACCAAAACAGATATTGCTAAACTGTACACGACGTACAGGGAAAGGGTGGAAAAGCAGAAGGCGTCTGCTAAATACTTTGCAACAACCTCCGACATGTGGTCGAGCCGTTCGTGGGAGCCGTACCTCAGCTTCACAATTAATTTTATTGACAATGACTGGATTCTGAAAACAAGATGCTCGGAAACTGCCTATTTCCCAGAGGGCTACACAGGGGAGCTGACAGCAGGTGGCCTGACGGAGGCTATGTTGTCCTGGAATCTGACAGAGGAAAAGATGGCGTGCATCACTACAGACAGTGGAGAAAACATTGTGACGGCAACTTCAATAAACAAGTGCACAAGACTGCAGTACTATGGCCATCGTTTGCTCTCAGCAATTGGTAAATAGTATTTTATGATTCATTATCTTTAGACAACAGACTGACATGATCAAAATTTATAAATGTTCTGTATTTCATAAAATAAAATCATTAGTGCATTTTTAGTGTTGTTATCTAAAGCAGACATGATTAATGATGTGACTGAACCCTGATTTTTTAAAACTCTGTTAGTTATTTAAACTGTATTCTCCTTTGTATTTCTGCAGTGGTTACAGGAAAGGATAAAAGAGTGGAAAGTGGTATTACTGTGTGTAAGAAAGTGGTGTCTGCCTTCTCTTATTTGTGGAAGAAAAAAAGGGTGCTTTTTAAAGTTCAAGAGCGCCTCAATCTCCCAAATCACCAGCTAGCCACAGAGTCACCAACCAGGTGGAGCTCAAGATCAGGACAGGCAATTCACAAAAAGTTGAAGACCACAATAATGTCCTGTCTGGATGAGAAATATGCTGACTTTGCCAGAGATGACCTATTCAACATGGTTGCTTTTGTGGATCCTCATTTCAAGGTGCAGTAGATTAGCCCAGACAAAGTAGAGGCCATTAAAGAGAGAGCAATGGCGGAGATATTCTCTTAAAGGCATACTATGCAACATTTTTCAGTTAATTAATGTGTTCCATACCGTTTTGGATGATTAAATGAGTCATTTCAGGTCGAACAAAGGTTTTCTCGGCCGCCCTGGGGGTCTGTGGAGGAAATACCGCACTTGCAATGCAAGAGCCCTCGGCTCACACACACAGAAGTCTCGCTTTACGGCGAGAACTCCATGTGTTTTTGCCCTGCCATTCACTATATGCACGCGCGAAAGCAACAACAAAGAACCGCGTGTTAACGTCAAATAAACATGCAAGCATATCGAGTTTTATTATTATTATTATTATTTGTTTTTTTTTTTTATGTTGGCGGCCGCCGCGGCTGCGGCTTGGCGAGGCGGCGGCGGTAGCGTCTCGCCAACATAAAAAATAAATAAAAATAATAATAATAATAATAATAATAATAATAAAACTGGCGAGGCGGCGGCGGCGGCGGCAGCCGCGGCTTGGCGAGGCGGCGGCGGCGGCGGCAGCCGCGGCTTGGTGAGGCGGCGGCGGCGGCAGCAGCCGCGGCTTGGCGAGGCGGCGGCTTGGCGAGGCGGCCGCCGCGGCTTGGCGAGGCGGCCGCGGCGGCCGCCTCGCCAAGATAGCGCTGTGGGAAGCTTGATGTTCATACCTTCACTGTGTTAGTCATTGTTTGTACTGCAGTTTTTTCCACTTTTCGTTGCGTTCGCCTGTCTGCTAAGCTCAAAACAACCGCGCCTGTCTTGACGGAGAAACCAGAACAGCTGAGCATCTTTACGACAGTGCACTTTTACTTTCGCCCTCTGGGGGGAGCCTCGCTGGAAAATCAACCCCAGTTGCATAGTATACCTTTAAGTCCAAGGCCAATCACAGGCAGATAATCCCAAGAGCCCAGCGGTCCAGGGTGCTGCAGGAGTGGCTGACACTCCTGGTCCTTATTTTGTATAGTCTAAAAAAGTTTCAAAAATTATCGATATCAATCCAAATGAAACCTTATATTGTGATATGATTTTTAGCCATATCACCCAGCCCTACTCTCACATACATATGTTTGCTCTCACATTCATACGTACTCCTCACACATACATACATACATACATACATACATACATACATACATACATACATACATACATACATACATACATACATACGTACTCTCAAACACACACGTTCACCTTTAGAATAGATAGCTAGATCAAGATCAATGCTGCAGACAATTGCAGATATTATTTAATTCTCTTCATATAACTAAATCAGTGAACAAAGACAATCACAGCAAGATATGTCCCTTTATTCCAATTATAAAAGTAATTGGAATAAAACTTTTGGACCAATAGAGGACAGATCAAAAGTTAGCACACAGCTTCAGTCGCTTCAGCTAGGAACCACTGATCAGGCCCAAAATCTCGGTGTAGTGATGGACCTGAACCGTCAAAATTATCTAAAGACAATTACAAGGTCGGCTTTCTATCACCTGAAGAACATTTCCAGGATTGAAGGACTAATGTCTCAGCAGGATCTGGAAAAACTAATCCATGCATTTATTTTTAGTCAAATTGATTACTGCAACGGTGTTTTCACAGGTCTGCCTAAAAAGTGGATCAGACGGCTGCAGCTGATCCAGAACGCTGCTGCCCGCGTCCTCACTAAGACTAAGAAAGTAGAGCACATCACCCCAGTTCTAAAGTCCCTACACTGGCTCCCTGTATCTCAGAGAATAGACTTTAAAATACTTCTGTTAGTCTATAAATCCCTGAATGGCTTAGCACCTAAATACATCACAGACTTGTTATCAGTGTATCAACCCTCCAGACCACTAAGGTCTTCTGACTCCAGCCTACTCTGCATACAGCTGTTTTTAATATTTGCTTTTAGTTTCCAATTCCCCATGTTTTATTTTGTTTAATTTTTTTCAACATTTTATTCCAACTGCTTTTATTCTGTTTTATTTTCCTATAGTTTAATCATGTAAAGCACTTTGCATTGTCTTTGTACTGAAATGTGCTATAGAAATAAATTTGCCTTGCCTTGCCTATCTGTCCTATGACATATAGAGAGAAAATGCTTGCATGTTATTCTGTCATTTTCTAATGGCCTTGTACAACACTGACACACTCATCCACCCAGAGTGAACCAAGTTAAAATAATGTTTAACATGAGGGAACCACATGTTGATTTTGACAACAGTTCCAATGTCAAAAATGTCTGGATTTAAACTTAACAGAAGGAAAACAAAAATATTCCTTTTGCCAAATGTTTATCCTTCATTTAGGTGGAGACGCTGTTGTAATTACTTTCTCAGTTGATTGTTTTTCTTTAAGAACTAAATGGCCCTGCAGTGATTAGTAATGTTACGTCACGGCAAATTTTCAGTCTCAGCCTTGGCCCAAAACTTTCAGGGTGTTTTTCCAGAAAACATTCTTCAGGTAAGCTAGTGAAAATAGCTTTCATCAGGACTTGGGGGGGGGGCGGGGGAGGGGGGCGGGGGGGGGGGGGGGGGGGGAGTTTGGATTTCCAAGAAAGGCAATAGTCCTGAACACAGAGCTAGGGAACATCTTAATTAGTTTCAGACAAGGAGAAAAAAAGAGCTAAAATGCTCTTGTCAATTACCTCGTAATTCATTGAAATTTTATCGAAAGAAGAAATTGCATGGAAAGCAACCGTACAACCTTGAAGATCTGAGGGCGGTTTGTGTGAAAGAATGAGAAAAGGCACCCTGATAAATTTACATGACCAGTTTCTCCATAAAGGACTTGAAGTTTGAAGCTTTCATTACAAAAAAAGCATTTTTCTTTTACAAAATATTCAATTTGTTTCTGTGTCTTCAGCACCTTTTCCCTGTGTGAGTACAATTCCTTACTCGTAACTTCATTTGGGGACTACTTTGCTTTGATGTGTTTCTATGTGTAAATTACTATGGGTTTGACATGTTCAGTACTTATTTTACCAGCTGTAAACTCAAACTTTAAGTGCTTGATATGGTAGGAAATGGACATCAAAAGTGCTGGAACAGAAAGCTTCACCCAGAATAGAAAGCTATGTGGGCTGCTCAGTGCCAAGCAAAAGAAGAAATAATGACATATTTCTATTTAACAAAGAATTAGTACCGCTTCTTTATTTTGACAACTGCATCTAGACACTAATCGTGAGATAATTTATGAAAATATCACTGAATCTGTGCTACTGCTCTTCCATAATCCTTATCTATTATTCATAAAGTAATAGGATACATTCCTCACAACACCAAGTTTACTATAGAGCATAGTGTAGTGCAATATTCATGAAGACCTCAGGCAAAGATAAGTAATGCAAGACTGTACAAAAAAAGCTATAGGCTGAATACTGCGTCAGTTGAAGGCCAATATCTCTATGCTCTCAAGGCCTAAAGGACCAAATCAACAGCTGTATAGGAGTGCCTCGTGTGTTAACATTACTCATTTATATGACATAAAATGCAGCTAATTATTATTTACAATAAAACTGGATAGTTACATGCTGTTGCAAAATCAGCCAACACGAAATTAACGTAAGATCAGACTCTAAGGCGACAAGTATTTCTCCTTCTGTTCTCCAGTTTTGCATTGCTTGTCATCATTTCAGCTTTTAACTTTTTGTTCTCTCTCTTTTTCTCTTCATAGTAGGTACATCTGGTCTGACGTTCTGTTAGCTGTGACATCATCCAGGGAAGACAGATCACTCGCTATTACCATATATTGTAAAACAGATTACTGGATCAATGTGTGCTTCTGTGCTTGTTTGTCTCTCTTGTTGTGTCTCTGCTCTGTCTTCTGTAACCCCCAGTCGGTTGAGGCAGATGACCGTTCACAATGAGCCTGGTTCTGCTGGAGTTTTTCCTTCCCGTTAAAGGGGAGTTTTCCTCTCCACTGTTCCTTCATGCTTGCTCAGTATGAGGGATTGCTGCAAAGCCATGGACAATGCAGACGACTCTCCCTGTGGCTCTACACTTCTTCAGGTGGAGCGAATGCTGCTTGTGCAATCAACTGGGTTCCCTTAGATAGGAATTTTTTTTTACCAATCTGTATAATCTGACCCAATCTGTATAAATAAAATTGAATTGAATTGAATAAATGTAAGGGACTGTTGCAGTCACCCCTCCCAAGTGACTGTTGTCTCGTGTGCGGGGTGTGGTTGGGGTGGGGGGTGGGGGGGTTGGGGGGTACACACAGTATACAACCGGTCATTTTTCACCCGCTGCTTTAAGCAGCAAATGGGAGCCTCTCATCTTCCTATGCGAGTTTGGAAAACTGACACATATGCAGATAGAATCAAAGCTAAGTGCATCCCTGCCCTTTTCCAGCATCAGAACTTAAACAACCGACTGCCATAGACCAATTCATTGTTATTGTTTTGATTCGGGTTTTTCGTGCATGCGCACCTGACTGGTAGGCAAAAGGCGAACACAATGGCGGACGAAAACAAAGGAAACGACAAGTTCTCGACGTATTTTTGTTCTTTAGATAACGTATCATAAGATCGTTATAAGAGTAAGTTGATGGTTGATGGTATCAGATTGCCAGATCCATACAGCCAAAGCCTGAAGGGATGCAGCGAGTCTGTGAAATGCTGGCCAAGTGTTCCGTACGGCAACATAGCTACCTTATCAACACGCCAGCCCAGTACACACGAGAGAGCATGGAAGCCATGAAATCACTTGGCGGCTACAATTATTTCATATCGGGACATGTTCAGACATGTTCGTGTAACATACTGGAGAAGGACACGACTGTGTGCTTTGTGAAAGCCAATCCCCATCCCAGCGGGCCAAAGAACAGTACTGTTTTTGCCTACCAGCGTGACCCGGATGTTGCTCGTGACGTCACGTGTGAATTGGTCTATAGAAACAGGCGGTTTTGTAACTTTTCTCAGCAGTTGCAGGAAAGCTGAGTCGAAACGGCGCACAGCGGTCTCCTGCGGATAGGCCGAGCCAAGAGAAAGGCTGATCTGAGGTTGCCCGCTGCTACTTGCGTGGGCCCTCACAGGAAACCTTAAGACACAGACACGTCAGGAAGGCTGTGTGGAGGTACCTGACACTGGACAGCCCATGTACAGCTCGCCCAGGCCTGGTTTCCCAAATGACGGCTGTTTTCCCTTTTGAGCTAGTCGCCTGCTCGCTGCTCAGAGACAACGGCAGATGTTTGGCAGAGAGAATAAGCAGGGAAAGCTTAAAATGGTTTACTTCTAATGTGTTTTCACTGTGTTTTAAGGCTTGACTGAGCTAGCTCCCGCTGGCGTTCTTGAAACCAAGCTTTGCTGATGTTTTTTGGGTGTGTTTTGTGTCACGAGGAGACATTTTTCTTACTATGTCTTTAAACATATTTAGTTAAATGGAGCCAATCTATGGATCTATTTTAAAGCAGCAACCTAAAATGCTCCACTTACGTATGTGCAACTATGGTAAAAGTAAATGTAATTAGGCAAGATTGACAAATTGACAATCTCCATTAGTCTGATTCATCTTTGGGTTCCCTTAAAAGCACATAATCCATATCTTAGTTTGCAAATGCACCCTGGGACAAAGATCCTTATTTTTGAGACATGCTTCTGTTCTAAACAAAGTAAAAATAATTACAAATGTGACATTTTGAGGGAAAAGAATAAACCTTGCAAGTCTCAGAACACCATCTCAACTGTGAAATACAGAGGTGGCGGCATCATGTTTTTCAGGTGTTTTACTGAAGGAGTGTCTGGTGTACAAAATAAAATACACAAAGAATATTATAAATAAATTAAAATAAAATGTACAAAGAATATTATGCCCAAATATTGAAGAAACCTCTCAAGCCATTATACCCGTAAAGCTAGGGACCAAATGGGTCTCCCAAATGGACAATGACCCGAAGCACATTGGTACAAACCGGACAAGAAAAATCACAAAGCCCTGATCTAAGCCTCTAAAATTTGCAAGAGAGGGGCTGAAAACGTATGCGACCAAGGAGGCCAGCTAAACCGCACATATTCTGTCAGGAGGAACAGTCTAAACTTGGAGCAAACCATTGTGAGAAGCTGGGGGATGGATGTGCAAAATGTTGGCCCCAAATCCTACAATTTGAAAGGCCATTTAACCTGATTTTAAGGAAGTTTTTGTAAATTTCTGAATTTGAGGAAAGAAAAAGAATAATCCTTCTCAATCTGTCACATTTAGTAGATAGACTTAAAATAGAAAAAATGTCTGATTCATTGAAAAAAAAAACAACAACAAAAAAGGTTCTGTATGTATGCATACCATGTATGTAAATATCTGTCTTGAACTGTAAATTCATCCAAACATATCTGTCCTTTTTGATCTATAGGACAAATGCTGCTTATAGATGGTCTGTAGATCACACAGCAACAAACAGCACTGGTACATCAACAAGCATTTGGACAGCTTGAAAATGGTTCTGTGTACTTTCCTAGTTGCACCCATCTGCACTGCCGAACAGGCTTAATTCCTAAATAACTAATTCATTTTCCTGCCGAAACCTGACTCCAGACTTCAGCCGCTCCCTCTGAAGCCTATTAAACAAGGACAAAATAAATTACTACTTCAAGCATGTTTGAGTAGAAATGACAGTGATGATGACAGTACAAGTCTGGGAAAGAATGAATGGAAAAATATGTAAAAATCTCAACGGCAGTTATTTGAGAAACCTGCGTGTCCTGGAACCTTCTTCAGCTCTGGCCTATGAGTGCAGATTTTATTTTATTTTTTTTACAAGAAAGCAATAAATTAAAAACAATATACTAGGGTTGTCAAAGTGATTATGTTTTCAATTTAAACCACTACAAAAAACACTGCTGCTGAGCTGTTTATTTTATAAGAAGCCTTGAGAATAGCATTGGTCTCCATTTTGACCTTTGTCCTCACCAGATTTTGCCTTCTAATTAGTCAAATTGTGTCTTTGTCCCAGGGGACACACATGACGCGTGTGGTCAACATCAGTGAAACAGTGTCCGGGTCAGGTCAGTGTCAGGACGCAGATCATTGTGTACCAGGAGTTCCATTTTTCATGCCATCCAGCAATAAATTATCTGCCAACATACTGACTGCAATCTGCACTCAGTTGCACTGGATGTTAAAAAAGAAGCCTGTGAGGTCAGTAAAGGCTGTCAGTACATTCCTCAGGTTTTAAACTGAGGTCATTCATATTAGCAGAGTACCGGTACTGCTTATTCTTCAACTTTTTGCTCCAGCTTATTCACTAACTATAATGTGAGAATAACCTTTGTTTTCAACAATTATAGAAGAATCCAACTCCAGTCAGAAGTTTAGATAGGCACCTCATGGGCACGAATGATTCATGAATCATGGGCTTTAAATGATTCAGTTTTATTTAATGTTCGCTGGAAAAAAAGGGTGCAATGGATTGAATTTACTTTTTTAATTTACTGTGGATTTTCTTTAATCCACATGGTCAAAAATGTACATACAGTCCGCCACTAATATAAAAAAATCCACTACAATTCAGCAAAGAAGTCTCACTCTTTAGTTTCTATCTGTAAGGTTCTGGAAAAATTCTACCTGTGTATTTGACCTTTTTTAATAGTAATGGCAGCACTCTTTTTGGTAGGGTTGGTTCCCTGGCATGACCCTGGTTTATAGGTATAACACACAGACATTCAATAGAGTTGAAATAAATGCTATTCCAGGAGCTGAATGTGATTCTGCTAATCATGTAAAGCACTTTTTAAAGCACAATTTTAAAACCTGTTTTAATGTTCATCTGGATTTAGGGTCACGTCTGAAAGCTTCACTCATGTGTCCCAAATGGACACTATCAGATAACGAGAATTTGGTTGGGATGTTCAGGAATCCTAGAAACAACCAGGGCTGGAAGATGCTGGAAGGCCAGTGTCACTGTCTACTGTGAAGTGAACACAATTTACAAGGACTGAAAGAACACTGAGTATGAAAGCCTCTGATCTACAACTGGAACTTTTGGGTATGGCTTCAACGGTTGGCTCCTACATGGACAAGCCAAATGCATCCTGGAGGAAAGTTTTATGGTCAGCTAGGATAAAGATCCAGCTTTTTAGTCAGTAACAGAAAAATATGTTTGGAGGAGTCTATATAAAGCTTTCATACGTAATAGCAATGTACTACTTGTCAAACATGACGGCTTCATACTGAGGATATATTCCACTGCTGTTGATGTTTGGTTGCATTGCACAACTGAAGTGCGATAATGAAAGAAAATTATTAGCTCCAGATTATTTAGCTTCCTCTCAAATCAACATGACAACGGTTTAAGTCACACATTAAAACTGGTTATAATTGGGATAAAGAAGGCCAAAATTAAGCTTCTGAAACGGTAGCTTAAGAGAAGAAAAGAAAAGAAACCTCTATATATTCTCACAGGAGGGAAATTTCAGGCATTACATTGGCAAAAACACAGTTACACATTAGATCAGTAAAGGAAAAAAAACAGCTAATCTAATTAAAAGTTAGTTCTAAAGCTACGGAGAATGAACTTATCAGAAAAGCTCAAATAGAAGTAAAAAAAAAACAACCAGAGCAGGTATTACACAGTTACACAGACCATAATAATACGGCATATTCAGGTAAAAAAATTAAATGTTCAAGTTAAAGAGAGGAAATACAGCAGCCGATCTTGCACAATGAAGTGCGAACAATATGCAATATGCATGATTGTACAAGCAACACCCAGAGTAGCAGTGCACCAATGCCACTGGTGCTTTGGGATACTCTTGAGCTCAATACAATACCACTGGGCTTGGTCATTGGTTCAGTGTCATTAGGTTTGAAAGGCTCAGCTTGATGCTTCAAAACACGTTGGTTGTCACTGTGGCCAAACAGCTTAAAGTTGTCCCATAACTTTATTTCATTTTATTGTTCGCCAGAAGGCATTCAGCTTGTTGACCTGACCTGAGTTGTGCACATCAGGGTTGGAGAAGAGGTAACATGTTTTGGTTGGCACCTTCTTGGTCCACATGGATACACTTACTCCATAGTGGATAGAATCCCTGGTGTTCCAGCACCTTTCAGTTGATGATACATTTGACCCATTGTGCTTGCTAGGGGTTACTAAACACATTTACTAATTTTCTTTCATCTGAGAGTGACCATTTAGGTTATACGAGTGAAAGTTTATGTTGTTAGATCTCCCAACAGGACATTGAATCCAAACAAACATCATAATTGGGTTTGAAATGGAGATTTTTGCCCAGCTTTGTAATGACATTCAGTCATATGATGACTGTATGAAAACATCTGACTGGCTTTGTGCTATGGAGAATATACAACACTGCTTGAATAGCAGAGGGTTAGACAACTTGCTCTGAGAATTGTTTGTGTAGCCCTTCGTGTTCTTTACACAGATTTGAAATTTGTGTATAAAACAAAAACAACTTTTCATCCTAACACAGAGAGGCATAAAAAGACATGAGATATGATCAAAAACACAACAAGTCAAAACTAATATTATGCTGCTCTAAGACACCATTTGGCAAGATGTAGAAATGACCAAAAAAAACATGGCAGTGCATTTCACATCTTTCATGACGACTGAATGAGCCAAAACATTTGAGGTTTCATTCAGGAGGACACAAAAAAAGATTGTTTCCAGTGAAATATCCAGCTCAGAGGGTTGCAGCTAAAAAAACATGTGGTATTTAGTTGTACATGATCAATTTTGGTCCGCCAAGAAATACAATACATGTCAGAATTTAGTGCTGTACAGTTCAGTACCTTCAGATGCAGTTAAAGTGCTGAAAACTCTTTAACTTTCGACGCATTGCTGTAACTCAGCTCACTGAACTGTATTTTATTGTTCCAGGATTATTTATAACGTGCCCTCCTGTGATGTTCGAATACCTGGAGGTAACTTCAAACAGAGCAGATGACACCTAAAGACTCGTGATGGAAGAAAAAAAGTGGTTTCTCAAGTTTTGCCCTGTTTTCAAAAACCCTTCACATTAAACTTTATATTGTGTTTTTTAAATTATTGATTCCTGCTTCATTCTACAGATGCTTATTGTCTAATTTTTGTATTATGACTTTCATTTTCCAACTGTCGTTACGATCCAAAGACTGTTGTTTTACTTTGATCACTTGTTTTTCCCTCTAAATTTTTGGATTGTGCTTTTAATTCTGGTTATTGAAATTAGGGTAAAAGCAGCATTTAAATAAGTCAGTCACCCTCAATGGCCCCGTCAATTGGCATTAACCAAAATGAGACATGGCAGCTGAGCCTCAGAGGCAGACAGGAGGAGCTGACAAGTCCAGGCTTAAATTCTGCATAATCAAGTTCAGCGAGGTGGTTTTGTGTTGCAACACATCTGTTTCTTCACATCAATTTTAATTCCTAAGCTTATCCTACCCACACAACGAACAATAAACACGAAGCTCACTCTGCAGGTCAGAAGCAAAGGCTGCAGACTCATAAGTTGAGACAACTTAGTTTACAGTTTAGCTGTCAGCCATCAAAACTAATTTTGCATTTTAGAAAATGTTTTGCAATTTCCTGTGCAGTGTGACACCAACACGTTTAAAGTACTCCATGGCTAAATACTAAAGACAGTTTATAGATTAAGCTAGAGCTAGGAAAAATAAGAAAATGTATGAAAAATATGACAGAAACAAAAACATTGGTGGCCACTATGTTAGAGTGTATGTTACAATGTCTTCTAAGAAGTATGAGGGTCACTTGGAGGGGAAATAATATGAATGTTTTTGTTCATGTTTTCTAGAAGTATGGCAAACAAAGTGACAATTCAGGTTCATGATTAAAATCTAAATATAAAATGTTGATGAAAAGGTGGAATACTGTAACTGATTTGTGCTTTCAAAGGTTTGAGATGTTTGTATGCCTAAAAAGACAAATTATGTCTTTGCTCTTGGATTTTCTAAAGTATAACGTTACTCGCTCATTAATACAATGCATCACTGGTTCAGATGCAGGTGCCAGTGTCCTTTTGACGTTATGGTTGATACTTCTTGTGCTTGTTATCCTCTTCATTTAAACTTTTTTTCTTGTCATTTTGAGTTTCTTGTTACACACACACACACACACACACACACTGACACACACACACAGCTGTCTGGCCAAACAAAAAAGTCACTACCGAGAAAAAAAGGTTACGCACTCTAATATTTCGCTGGACCGCCTTTAGCTTTTGCTAACAAATTTGCAGTGGAATTGTTTTGATAATTTTCTGCAATATCACAAGATTTATTTTCATCTAGTGTTGCATTAATTTTTCACCAAGATCTTGCATTGATGATGGTATAGTCTGCCCGCCGAAGGCCTTCTCCAGCACATCCTAAGGATTCTCAATGGGGTTAAGGTCTGGACTCTGTGGTGGCCAATTCATGTGTGAAAATGAAGTCTCATGCTCCCTGAGCCACTCTTTCACAATTCGAGCCTGATGAATCCTGGCATTGTCATCTTGGAATACACCCGGGCCATCAGGGAAGAAAAAAATCCTTTGATGGAATAACCTGGTCATTCAGCATATTCAGATAGTCAGCTGACCTCATTCTTTGAGCAGACACTGTTGCTGAACCGAGACCTGACCAACTGCAGCAAGCCCAGATCGTAGCACTGCCCCCACAGTAGGCACTAGGCATGATGGGTGCATCGCTTCCGGCCACATTTGTTCCTCGCGGACGATGGGTTCCCACTATCCTTCCAGTTTTTAATATTGCGTTGGACAGTTCTTAACCCCGTTTTGGTAGTTTCTGCAATCTCCTTAGATGTTTTCTCTGTTTGATGCGTGCCAATGATTTGACCCTTCTGAACCAGACTGACATCTTTTCCACGAACCTGGGATGCGTCGTTCAACATGGTTGTTTAAGAAATGAGAAGCAACTCATTGCACCAGTTGGGGTTAAATAACTTGTTGCCAGCATAATCATAATCGCCCATGCAGTAATTATCCAATGGGAGCCTCTTACCTATTTGCTTAGTTAAATCCAGGTGGTTACTTTTTTTTTGGCCAGGCACTCAGGCAGAAAGTCAGGCTTGTCACTTTGACTTTCTTTCTCATCATTTCAACTTTTTTTCTCTTTTTGTCTTTAATGTTTAAATAGCTATGCAACAAAAAATCTCCTAATTTTTTTTCTCCAAGTGAGCCAAATACTCTGTCATAATTTAAGACAAAGTTCAGTGATCATGATTCAAGTCCCTAGGGTTCAGTGCACTTGATTATTGCTGGTATGTAAATTTTTGCAAAGTCATCCTGCAATTCTCTTAAGGAAACTTTAAGTAAGAAACCTGAATTACAAAGATGATTTGTATGCTGTGCATTTCTGTGAGTTTGTGGGACTCCGGTCCCTGTTGCATAAGTGTTATCAGCAAAATGCATGCAAGGCTCTGTGTCTACTGCAGTATACTCTGCAATGTGCTGTAACCATATGGACTTGTCTGCTGGATTTATGTGTTGTTGTTCAATGTTAGAGCATGAGCAGAACGCCTCCTTCTGGAAGCTGATCTGTGTAAAAAGATGGAATACATCTTTTACAGCTTTCTGTGATGATCAGACATCAAGCAAACCCCCACAGACAGGAGATAAAGACAAAATTGGGACAGCTGTGAATATGTCTGGAGAAAAGAAAATACCTTCTACTGCTATACAGCATAACTTCAAAATGTTGCTAGATGAAGGGGATTTGGATGTCACATTTTCTTAAAATTGAAAAAGCATGCTTTTAAATAATTTAAGAAAAAAACACCTATGATTTTTAAATTACACATTTTGGGAACTGGAATTGCATTGTAGCTCTTGGTCCCCTTTCAGCAGAATTCCCTAACCTTGGTATTTGAATCAGTTTTATAAAGAAATCTTTGTTCGTCATTGCAATTGTATATTCCAGCAAAATTAACTTTCTGCATTTAACCCTTCACTAGATTGCTAGTGATGGGTTGCTCCCCAGGCAGCTTACAGTGCCTGGGGAGCAAATCTAGGACTAAGGGTCTTGCTCAGGGTCCCATTGTGGCAGTCTGCAGGGTTCGAACTGGGTTCAAGCACTCTGCTATAAAGCCCACCACTCCCCCTAAAACATGCAGGACAATGGTCCCTGAGGAACATGTCTTGCCAAATTTGTTTAGTGCACAACTAATGTAATCGGTTGACACAACAACTAACACCTGGGTTGTGCATCTCTGCAGGTCCTCCACAGTAACCACAAACCTCTTGGTTGCTTGTCTGATTAATGCTTTACTTGACTTGCTTTTCATTTCAGGTGGGTGGCCATGTCTTGGGAGAGACCTGCTTTATAACAAAAACCTGATTCAAACTTCCCCACAACTTTATCCCTAACGTGTCTTGTCTGCTCCTCTGTCTTCACTGATTTTGTTTACACATCTCATCATAAAAGGGACTGAATAAAAAGGCCTACCACACTTTTCAGATTTGGAATTGTATTGATATATCATAAAATTCAAACAAAATATTTTAAATTTAACAAAAGGAGTCTTAGTATGTCCAAACCATTCATTTTAACCAGATGCATTTAAAACTGCATTGCAAGTCATCTTTTTTTAACTGTACCATTTAAACATCACTCTCTTTCTAATCCTCTCTTTGTTTTGAATGTGTTAGCCAGCAGTTTATTGAGTTTGACCAAAGCACTCAGAGTACAGACTTCCAGAACGTGTCGGCGTGTACCTTGGATCACGGCTTAGTACAACCGCACCACCTCTTCCAATAAACATCTGCTGCGGGCCTCTCAGTTGAAGGGACATGTGTAGGGAGCACAGGAAATTCACCCTGAAAAGTCAGAAGAAACATCAGCTGGTGTACTTGCACCTGCCCCCTCATTTTACTGTTTTCATTCACATTCACTAACCCCCAGGAGATGACTTAAAACACGAAGCTGTTGATCCAGGTGCCGTCTCATTATTTTTGTTCACTGGGAGTGTCAGGAAATCCATGATAGATGTTCCTGGATAACCTTATCACCCCCTTAAACCCACCACAGAGATTGATGGTCTTGTCTAAAAAAGTGGGAAAGGATACATAAATTTGTTGAAGTCAGAGTAAGCTGATTCCTCTGCTCCACCGAGCACTAGTCCCTGAACTGTACTGTGACATATAGAAAGGTGTTTAAAGCATGTATACACGCTGTAAAAACGATGCATCTGAAAAATCGCTGAACACTGAATCCCTCCCTTGACTTGGAGTTGAGCCTTGCTCAGTTAGTGAAACCAAATATGTTTTTTGTCGTTATCTCACAAAGAATTCAATGGCAATATATTGAATGTTTCCATTTATTATACACATCGGTTTGTGTATCTGCTTCTGTGTGTCTCTGCACCTGTGTGCTCCAAATTAAGTTAGGCATCCACAGGGTAATGACACAATCTTCCACAGAGTGTGCAACACCATCTGTTGCTGTGAGAAGTAACCAAGTCGCTGTCTGTGCAAATACCCGGCACACTGTCGAGCACCAACTGAGCATTGTTCTGTTTGCCATGGACCCTCTCAAATTGCTGCAACAACATCCACCTAACTCTACTTTCAACCACATTAAACATCTTTGAAAAATATATAAATTAACTATTGTTTTACAGGTCTGACCCATGTTAACCCATTCAGCTGTTGCAAAAGGGTCTGAATGAGAAAGAGGACGCCTTAAATGGATGCCAAGAGAACAAATGACTCTCTGTTTGCAATGAAGCGTAGACATGACGTCACCATCCTGGGAGTTTCATGCATGCGGTCTGAATGTGTCGAAGTTCTGAGCACATGGTCAGTGGCTTCATTATTGCAATAAGAATCACTTCTAACCCACCTGTAGATATTTAGGGGATTTTCCCTTTAGCTACATTTGTCCTCTTATCTTGCCAGTTAACACAGCTAATACCTTATTTATGACCAGATTAACTCCAATACCGTGGATGGCTGGTGACCTGCCCAGGGTGTGCACCCCGTCTCGCCCGTTCCGGTCACTTTTGCAGCTGTGCACCAAGAGCTGTGGATGTACATGACCAGGCCTCTACCTTTGTTCCGCTCCAGTCTGGTCAGCTCTGAAAAAAGAGCAGCCTGGTAGCTCAAATGCGGCAATCGGATATTGTCATCAAGCCACGTTGCCGTGAAGATCGCTACACAGTTGTCCATCTTACGTGAGGCGACCCTAAACCGGATCTCATCCAATCTGCGGCTGTTTGATCCACTGTTGGCCAGGAATTATGAGATGCATTCTTCCCAGCTTAACACTTCCCATTTCATACACCAGCCAGTCAGAATGTTGGGCCACCCTCATTTAAATCTTTTCCACTTTCACTGCAAAGCAACACAATTAGAATGCATGTGAAATTATCAGAGATATATCTTTGAGGATCTGCCTTTAACTGCAGTGCTAGGAACAAATCAAAGCTGGAGAACACGCACGTTTTCTAGTGCAGAAGGTTCTGGTATCTCAAATTACTGTAATAGGTTTAGGAGATAAACTGTTATGACAACCAATAGACACTATGAAAACAATACTGCACATCCACATTGACTGCTGACACCAATATCAACTGCTTACAGCTCCTGCATTATCCGTGACTTCCTCCAAACGCTCATCGTTTATGCAAAATTATGAAACAAGATGATTTGTGGTTTAATGAAAGTTGAACCTCAGTAGAATAAAAAGGGATAAATCAAAGTTTACTGCTGAAGTCAAAGCCAATCAGATCTAACCCACCTATGAACTGGAAAAGTCCACAAGTAATAAATGACCAAGAATTAAAACCCCTGCTCCAATAGCAACACCTTCCAGATTGACTGAAAAATAACACCTGCTCTTATGAACTATCCAAGAAAAGTTTAATCCTCAGATGAGAAAAAAATCTGAGGTGTCTGGTCACAATGTTGAGGT
The DNA here is from genome assembly GCA_037039145.1 of Fundulus diaphanus. Lineage (NCBI taxonomy): Eukaryota > Metazoa > Chordata > Actinopteri > Cyprinodontiformes > Fundulidae > Fundulus > Fundulus diaphanus. Next base: position 45,704,573 of record CM073125.1, read on the forward strand.
GAGGCTTGGGACCCTCAGACATACTGTCAAGCATGGTGGTGGCAGCATCATGCTTAGGGGCTGTTTCACTGTGAGTTGTACTGGTAGATTGCACAAAGTTGATGGAATTATGAAACGTGAGGACTGCCTTGAGTTTTTTTCAACTTTACCTCATATCAATGACTTGATGTTGAAATTTGGACACATTTGGGCAGTTCTAACAGGAATGAATAGAGCAGGCCAATGTTAAGCTTTTGGAATAGTTTACCCAAAACTTGATCTACATACATAGATAACTAGAAAAATTTGCATTTCCTGCGAAAATGCACTGTGAATGCAGATAGCTGAATGATTGAGCAAAAGATGCAGAAGATCTTTGAAGAAGAGAAAAAATAGCTGAAAAGCATTGAAGAAGTTGAAAAAGTTGAAGAAGTTGAAAAAGTTGAAGAATTTGAAAGAGTTGAAGAATTTGAACATGAAAGAACCATAGCTGAATGATTAGAAGAAGAAAAAACTGAGGGTAAGGCACCAAACATTTCCTAACTCATTCTAAACACTGAATCGTTTAACAAAGCAGAAGTAGAATTTCAAACTTGAATATACTGTAGCCATATGTGGGCCTGCATTTCTAGGGAGTATAAGGGGTTTCGCCCCCATTGAAAAGCATTGGATGTTTGACACCTCCTAGCTTGGAGATGCTTTACGTGACGTGGCCCAAATTTATAGTGGAGCATTCTGTATAAAGGAGGTAAAGACTCTGTAAAGCAGAAGTTTGTCCGAGCTTCCTAGAGCTACTTCCAATTAGCAACATGCTAACCGTTAGCCGCTAACAGGGTTGTGTTCAGTATCACCAGGTGAGTGTACTCTGTCAGTTTGGTCCAAATCCTGTACTGGGAAGTGCCTCAAAAAGGGTGCCAATACTTAATGTCACCAAAGGTCACCAAAGGTCATAAGTCAGATTGGCCTCCTTTAGCAACTCAGCCTCACCACATCTGGGCCCAGAACTCAACATTTGACCAAAATGGTCAGTAGCGCCATTTCCCACATGTGGGTGGTGCTGTATTGGCCAATTATGTCGTGTCTGGGCATCATGCCAGATCCTGTTGGAAGCAAAGGCCCAATAGGAAAGCATGTGAAATCCAAAATGGGACAGAAAAGTGACACATGGCTGAAAGTCACTTGAAAATTTAAAAATGTTAAGAGGAAGTGACTGTGCGAATTTCAGATTCCTACATTAATCACAGCCGCTGCAGCGGGCGTCGAAAGTTGCCATTGTATCCCAATGGAGCTTCTCCCTCTGGCCCTCAGAGTTCCGTCGTCATGGAAACTCACTCACACCTGCAGCGGGCCAGTCTACCGAAGTGCAGAGACTTTGCTCACAATAAGTCCCATTGGATTATAATGGAGAACTTTGCCCCGAACAACGCTCCATATCTCCTGATCCGTAAATGGTAGAGACGTAATTTTTTCTGCGTTTATTTCGTAACGGATAGGGGAAGAAGACAGGCTATCGGTTTTTGCTGGAAAAAGTTTAATAAAGGCGTGAAAAATTATGATATAAAGGTAATTTTTATGGACTTTCAGAAATCCTCTAAAAACGGTCCCGAACAAATCGCTGTAGCTGAAAAAGTATAAGAGATATCAAAATAATTCTTTCACTATGAGTATCAGCAGGCTTTTGAGGACTATGGTGCCCATTTTCATGTTTGTACAAAAATCGGTGTAGGCACAGCGACGATGTAAAAAAGTGGATGATGTGGGAAAATGCAGCTGAAAAGCGTTTTCAGGAATTTGCACATTCGCTACTCCCGAACAAATTGTTCCTGCGGTAAAACCGTAACAGTTATCCAAACAATTCCTTTTTTATGAGTGCCAGAAGGGTCGGGACATTCATGTGTGAAAGTCTCATGCTTGTACATGAAACGGTTTCAGAGTAGCGACGATGCGAAAACGTGTGATGTTTTCAATTTTCAGGCGTCATTTTTCAAAACCGCTCCATAGGAAATGAATGGGGGAGGTTTCGGGTTTGTGTCGCTCTGAGGTGATTTGCGAAAAATCTATAAATGCTACAGCAATGAGGGTTACATTTCCTGAATCCAGACAAAAATTCCTACGTTTTGATGTATAATTTATGTGGATAGGTTGAAAATTGAGTGACTGAGAAGAAGTTGTTCGGAGAAGAAGAATTTGTTGAATTTCTAGAGTGCGCACTCTATAACTGCCTCCTTGACGACCATAGCAACGCATGTTATTTGCTGAATTTCTTGAAAAGCCAAAATTATTTTAAGGAGGTACTATATGAAAATGGTAAAAGATATGAAAAAGCTGAAATATACCATAATAGCTGAAAGATATCACTACATTTTAAAAGTTGAATGGCGTTTCTAGCTGAAAGTAGGCTGAAGCAGTAAGCTGTCAAAAAGCAGCTGAAATGAGCAGAATTTCAGTGAATTACATTCATTTCCTATGGGAGAAAAAAAGCTGAAAATTTGCAGAAAAAGCTGAATATTTTAAAAAGTTGAAGAGTTAAAACTACAAAAAGATATAGCCATCGATTCCAGAAGAAGCTGAATAGTTTAAAAGTTGAATGGTTGAAATCGGAGAAAAATTGTAGGAGGAGAAGCGAATCAAACTTTAAACAGTAAAAACGCATTAGGAAGAATAAACACTAAGAAGAAGAAGAAGAAGAAGAATAAAGAACTAGAAAAATTTGCATTTCCTGCGAAAATGCACTGTGAATGCAGATAGCTGAATGATTGAGCAAAAGATGCAGAAGATCTTTGAAGAAGAGAAAAAATAGCTGAAAAGCATTGAAGAAGTTGAGCAAAAGATGCAGAAGATCTTTGAAGAAGAGAAAAAATAGCTGAAAAGCATTGAAGAAGTTGAGCAAAAGATGCAGAAGATCTTTGAAGAAGAGAAAAAATAGCTGAAAAGCATTGAAGAAGTTGAAAAAGTTGAAGAAGTTGAAAAAGTTGAAGAATTTGAAAGAGTTGAAGAATTTGAACATGAAAGAACAATAGCTGAATAATTAGAAGAAGAAAAAACTGAGGGTAAGGCACCAAACATTTCCTAACTCATTCTAAACACTGAATCATTTAACAAAGCAGAAGTAGAATTTCAAACTTGAATATACTGTAGCCATATGTGGGCCTGCATTTCTAGGGAGTATAAGGGGTTTCGCCCCCATTGAAAAGCATTGGATGTTTGACACCTCCTAGCTTGGAGATGCTTTACGTGACGTGGCCCAAATTTATAGTGGAGCATTCTGTATAAAGGAGGTAAAGACTCTGTAAAGCAGAAGTTTGTCCGAGCTTCCTAGAGCTACTTCCAATTAGCAACATGCTAACCGTTAGCCGCTAACAGGGTTGTGTTCAGTATCACCAGGTGAGTGTACTCTGTCAGTTTGGTCCAAATCCTGTACTGGGAAGTGCCTCAAAAAGGGTGCCAATACTTAATGTCACCAAAGGTCACCAAAGGTCATAAGTCAGATTGGCCTCCTTTAGCAACTCAGCCTCACCACATCTGGGCCCAGAACTCAACATTTGACCAAAATGGTCAGTAGCGCCATTTCCCACATGTGGGTGGTGCTGTATTGGCCAATTATGTCGTGTCTGGGCATCATGCCAGATCCTGTTGGAAGCAAAGGCCCAATAGGAAAGCATGTGAAATCCAAAATGGGACAGAAAAGTGACACATGGCTGAAAGTCACTTGAAAATTTAAAAATGTTAAGAGGAAGTGACTGTGCGAATTTCAGATTCCTACATTAATCACAGCCGCTGCAGCGGGCGTCGAAAGTTGCCATTGTATCCCAATGGAGCTTCTCCCTCTGGCCCTCAGAGTTCCGTCGTCATGGAAACTCACTCACACCTGCAGCGGGCCAGTCTACCGAAGTGCAGAGACTTTGCTCACAATAAGTCCCATTGGATTATAATGGAGAACTTTGCCCCGAACAACGCTCCATATCTCCTGATCCGTAAATGGTAGAGACGTAATTTTTTCTGCATTTATTTCGTAACGGATAGGGGAAGAAGACAGGCTATCGGTTTTTGCTGGAAAAAGTTTAATAAAGGCGTGAAAAATTATGATATAAAGGTAATTTTTATGGACTTTCAGAAATCCTCTAAAAACGGTCCCGAACAAATCGCTGTAGCTGAAAAAGTATAAGAGATATCAAAATAATTCTTTCACTATGAGTATCAGCAGGCTTTTGAGGACTATGGTGCCCATTTTCATGTTTGTACAAAAATCGGTGTAGGCACAGCGACGATGTAAAAAAGTGGATGATGTGGGAAAATGCAGCTGAAAAGCGTTTTCAGGAATTTGCACATTCGCTACTCCCGAACAAATTGTTCCTGCGGTAAAACCGTAACAGTTATCCAAACAATTCCTTTTTTATGAGTGCCAGAAGGGTCGGGACATTCATGTGTGAAAGTCTCATGCTTGTACATGAAACGGTTTCAGAGTAGCGACGATGCGAAAACGTGTGATGTTTTCAATTTTCAGGCGTCATTTTTCAAAACCGCTCCATAGGAAATGAATGGGGGAGGTTTCGGGTTTGTGTCGCTCTGAGGTGATTTGCGAAAAATCTATAAATGCTACAGCAATGAGGGTTACATTTCCTGAATCCAGACAAAAATTCCTACGTTTTGATGTATAATTTATGTGGATAGGTTGAAAATTGAGTGACTGAGAAGAAGTTGTTCGGAGAAGAAGAATTTGTTGAATTTCTAGAGTGCGCACTCTATAACTGCCTCCTTGACGACCATAGCAACGCATGTTATTTGCTGAATTTCTTGAAAAGCCAAAATTATTTTAAGGAGGTACTATATGAAAATGGTAAAAGATATGAAAAAGCTGAAATATACCATAATAGCTGAAAGATATCACTACATTTTAAAAGTTGAATGGCGTTTCTAGCTGAAAGTAGGCTGAAGCAGTAAGCTGTCAAAAAGCAGCTGAAATGAGCAGAATTTCAGTGAATTACATTCATTTCCTATGGGAGAAAAAAAGCTGAAAATTTGCAGAAAAAGCTGAATATTTTAAAAAGTTGAAGAGTTAAAACTACAAAAAGATATAGCCATCGATTCCAGAAGAAGCTGAATAGTTTAAAAGTTGAATGGTTGAAATCGGAGAAAAATTGTAGGAGGAGAAGCGAATCAAACTTTAAACAGTAAAAACGCATTAGGAAGAATAAACACTAAGAAGAAGAAGAAGAAGAAGAAGAAGAAGAATAAAGAATAAAGAGAAACAGGATCTCAAGAACTGTGAATGCCTACTGCATTCACAGTAACTAGAAAAATTTGCATTTCCTGCGAAAATGCACTGTGAATGCAGATAGCTGAATGATTGAGCAAAAGATGCAGAAGATCTTTGAAGAAGAGAAAAAATAGCTGAAAAGCATTGAAGAAGTTGAAAAAGTTGAAGAATTTGAAAGAGTTGAAGAATTTGAACATGAAAGAACAATAGCTGAATGATTAGAAGAAGAAAAAACTGAGGGTAAGGCACCAAACATTTCCTAACTCATTCTAAACACTGAATCATTTAACAAAGCAGAAGTAGAATTTCAAACTTGAATATACTGTAGCCATATGTGGGCCTGCATTTCTAGGGAGTATAAGGGGTTTCGCCCCCATTGAAAAGCATTGGATGTTTGACACCTCCTAGCTTGGAGATGCTTTAAGTGACGTGGCCCAAATTTATAGTGGAGCATTCTGTATAAAGGAGGTAAAGACTCTGTAAAGCAGAAGTTTGTAGGACCTTCCTAGAGCTACTTCCGGTTAGCAACATGCTAACAGTTAGCCGCTAACAGGGTTGTGTTCAGTATCACCAGGTGAGTGTACTCTGTCAGTTTGGTCCAAATCCTGTACTGGGAAGTGCCTCAAAAAGGGTGCCAATACTTAATGTCACCAAAGGTCACCAAAGGTCATGAGTCAGATTGGCCTCCTTTAGCAACTCAGCCTCACCACATCTGGGCCCAGAACTCAACATTTGACCAAAATGGTCAGTAGCGCCATTTCCCACATGTGGGTGGTGCTGTATTGGCCAATTATGTCGTGTCTGGGCATCATGCCAGATCCTGTTGGAAGCAAAGGCCCAATAGGAAAGCATGTGAAATCCAAAATGGGACAGAAAAGTGACACATGGCTGAAAGTCACTTGAAAATTTAAAAATGTTAAGAGGAAGTGACTGTGCGAATTTCAGATTCCTACATTAATCACAGCCGCTGCAGCGGGCGTCGAAAGTTGCCATTGTATCCCAATGGAGCTTCTCCCTCTGGCCCTCAGAGTTCCGTCGTCATGGAAACTCACACCTCTGCTGCAGGCCAGTCTACCGAAGTGCAGAGACTTTGCTCACAATAAGTCCCATTGGATTATAATGGAGAACTTTGCCCCGAACAACGCTCCATATCTCCTGATCCGTAAATGGTAGAGACGTAATTTTTTCTGCGTTTATTTCGTAACGGATAGGGGAAGAAGACAGGCTATCGGCTTTTGCTGGAAAAAGTTTAATAAAGGCGTGAAAAATTATGATATAAAGGTGATTTTTATGGACTTTCAGAAATCCTCTAAAAACGGTCCCGAACAAATCGCTGTAGCTGAAAAAGTATAAGAGATATCAAAATAATTCTTTCACTATGAGTATCAGCAGGCTTTTGAGGACTATGGTGCCCATTTTCATGTTTGTACAAAAATCGGTGTAGGCACAGCGACGATGTAAAAAAGTGGATGATGTGGGAAAATGCAGCTGAAAAGCGTTTTCAGGAATTTGCACATTCGCTACTCCCGAACAAATTGTTCCTGCGGTAAAACCGTAACAGTTATCCAAACAATTCCTTTTTTATGAGTGCCAGAAGGGTCGGGACATTCATGTGTGAAAGTCTCATGCTTGTACATGAAACGGTTTCGGAGTAGCAACGATGCGAAAACGTGTGATGTTTTCAATTTTCAGACGTCATTTTTCAAAATCGCTCCATAGGAAATGAATGGGGGAGGTTTCGGGTTTGTGTCGCTCTGAGGTGATTTGCAAAAAATCTATAAATGCTACACCAATAAGGGTTACATTTCCTGAATCCAGACAAAAATTCCTACGTTTTGATGTATAATTTATGTAGATAGGTTGAAAATTGAGCGAGTGAGAAGAAGTTGTTCGGAGAAGAAAAATTTGTTGAAATTCTAGAGTGCGCACTCTATAACTGCCTCCTTGACGACCATAGCAACGCATGTTATTTGCTGAATTTCTTGAAAAGCCAAAACTATTTTAAGGAGGTACTATATGAAAATGGTAAAAGATATGAAAAAGCTGAAATATACCATAATAGCTGAAAGATATCACTACATTTTAAAAGTTGAATGGCGTTTCTAGCTGAAAGTAGGCTGAAGCAGTAAGCTGTCAAAAAGCAGCTGAAATGAGCGGAATTTTAGTGAATTACATTCATTTCCTATGGGAGAAAAAAAGCTGAAAATTTGCAGAAAAAGCTGAATATTTTAAAAAGTTGAAGAGTTAAAAGTACAAAAAGATATAGCCATCGATTCCAGAAGAAGCTGAATAGTTTAAAAGTTGAATGGTTGAAATCGGAGAAAAATTGTAGGAGGAGAAGCGAATCAAACTTTAAACAGTAAAAACGCATTTGGAAGAATATCCCATAAGAAGAATAAAGAATAAAGAGAAACAGGATCTCAAGAACTGTGAATGCCTACTGCATTCACAGTAACTAGAAAAATTTGCATTTCCTGCGAAAATGCACTGTGAATGCAGACAGCTGAATGATTGAGCAAAAGATGCAGAAGATCTTTGAAGAAGAGAAAAAATAGCTGAAAAGCATTGAAGTTGAAAAAGTTGAAGAAGTTGAAAAAGTTGAAGAATTTGAAAGAGTTGAAGAATTTGAACATGAAAGAACAATAGCTGAATGATTAGAAGAAGAAAAAACTGAGGGTAAGGCACCAAACATTTCCTAACTCATTCTAAACACTGAATCATTTAACAAAGCAGAAGTAGAATTTCAAACTTGAATATACTGTAGCCATATGTGGGCCTGCATTTCTAGGGAGTATAAGGGGTTTCGCCCCCATTGAAAAGCATTGGATGTTTGACACCTCCTAGCTTGGAGATGCTTTACGTGACGTGGCCCAAATTTATAGTGGAGCATTCTGTATAAAGGAGGTACAGACTCTGTAAAGCAGAAGTTTGTCCGAGCTTCCTAGAGCTACTTCCGATTAGCAACATGCTAACCGTTAGCCGCTAACATGGTTGTGCTCAGGATCACCGGGTGATTGTACTCTGTCAGTTTGGTCCAAATCCTGTACTGGGAAGTGCCTCAAATAGGGGTGCCAATACTTAATGTCGCCAAACGTCACCAAAGTTCATGGGTCAGATTGGCCTCCTTTAGCAACTCAGCCTCACCACATCTGGGCCCAGAACTCAATATTTGACCAAAATGGTCAGTAGCACCATTTCCCACAGGTGGGTGGTGCTGTATTGGCCAATTGGGTCGTGTCTGGGCATCATGCCAGGTCCTGTTGGAAGCAAAGGCCCAATAGGAAAGCATGTGAAATCCAAAATGGGACAGAAAAGTGACACATGGCTGAAAGTCACTTGAAAATTTAAAAATGTTAAGAGGAAGTGACTGTGCGAATTTCAGATTCCTACATTAATCACAGCCGCTGCAGCGGGCGTCGAAAGTTGCCATTGTATCCCAATGGAGCTTCTCCCTCTGGCCCTCAGAGTTCCGTCGTCATGGAAACTCACTCACACCTCTGCTGCAGGCCAGTCTACCGAAGTGCAGAGACTTTGCTCACAATAAGTCCCATTGGATTATAATGGAGAACTTTGCCCCGAACAACGCTCCATATCTCCTGATCCGTAAATGGTAGAGACGTAATTTTTTCTGTGTTTATTTCGTAACGGATAGGGGAAGAAGACAGGCTATCGGTTTTTGCTGGAAAAAGTTTAATAAAGGCGTGAAAAATTATGATATAAAGGTGATTTTTATGGACTTTCAGAAATCCTCTAAAAACGGTCCCGAACAAATCGCTGTAGCTGAAAAAGTATAAGAGATATCAAAATAATTCTTTCACTATGAGTATCAGCAGGCTTTTGAGGACTATGGTGCCCATTTTCATGTTTGTACAAAAATCGGTGTAGGCACAGCGACGATGTAAAAAAGTGGATGATGTGGGAAAATGCAGCTGAAAAGCGTTTTCAGGAATTTGCACATTCGCTACTCCCGAACAAATTGTTCCTGCGGTAAAACCGTAACAGTTATCCAAACAATTCCTTTTTTATGAGTGCCAGAAGGGTCGGGACATTCATGTGTGAAAGTCTCATGCTTGTACATGAAACGGTTTCGGAGTAGCGACGATGCGAAAACGTGTGATGTTTTCAATTTTCAGGCGTCATTTTTCAAAACCGCTCCATAGGAAATGAATGGGGGAGGTTTCGGGTTTGTGTCGCTCTGAGGTGATTTGCGAAAAATCTATAAATGCTACACCAATGAGGGTTACATTTCCTGAATCCAGACAAAAATTCCTACGTTTTGATGTATAATTTATGTGGATAGGTTGAAAATTGAGCGACTGAGAAGAAGTTGTTCGGAGAAGAAGAATTAGTTGAATTTCTAGAGTGCGCACTCTACCAACTGCCACTTGACGACCATAGCAACGCATGTTATTTGCTGAATTTTTTGAAAAGCCAAAATTATTTTAAGGAGGTACTATATGAAAATGGTAAAAGATATAAAAAAGCTGAAATATACCATAACAGCTGAAAGATATCACTACATTTTAAAAGTTGAATGGCGTTTCTAGCTGAAAGTAGGCTGAAGCAGTAAGCTGTCAAAAAGCAGCTGAAATGAGCGGAATTTTAGTGATTTCAATGCATTTCCTATGGGAGAAAAAAAGCTGAAAACTTGCAGAAAAAGCTGAATATTTTAAAAAGTTGAAGAGTTAAAAGTACAAAAAGATATAGCCATCGATTCCAGAAGAAGCTGAATAGTTTAAAAGTTGAATGGTTGAAATCGGAGAAAAATTGTAGGAGGAGAAGCGAATCAAACTTTAAACAGTAAAAACGCATTTGGAAGAATAACCCATAAGAATAAGAAGAACTAGAAGAATTTGCATTTCCTGCGAAAATGCACTGTGAATGTAGATAGCTGAATGATTGAGCAAAAGATGCAGAAGATCTTTGAAGAAGAGAAAAAATAGCTGAAAAGCATTGAAGAAGTTGAAAAAGTTGAAGAAGTTGAAAATGTTGAAGAATTTGAAAGGGTTGAAGAATTTGAACATGAAAGAACAATAGCTGAATGATTAGAAGAAGAAAAAACTGAGGGAAAGGCACCAAACATTTCCTAACTCATTCTAAACACTGAATCGTTTAACAAAGCAGAAGTAGAATTTCAAACTTGAATATACTGTAGCCATATGTGGGCCTGCATTTCTAGGGAGTATAAGGGGTTTCGCCCCCATTGAAAAGCATTGGATGTTTGACACCTCCTAACTTGGAGATGCTTTATGTGACGAGGCCCAAACTTATTGTGGAGCATTCTGTATAAAGGAGGTACAGACTCTGAAAAGCAGAAGTTTGTCCGAGCTTCCTAGAGCTACTTCCGGTTAGCAACATGCTAACCGTTAGCCCCTAACATGGTTGTGCTCAGGATCACCGGGTGATTGTACTCTGTCAGTTTGGTCCAAATCCTGTACTGGGAAGTGCCTCAAATAGGGGTGCCAATACTTAATGTCGCCAAACGTCACCAAAGTTCATGGGTCAGATTGGCCTCCTTTAGCAACTCAGCCTCACCACATCTGGGCCCAGAACTCAATATTTGACCAAAATGGTCAGTAGCGCCATTTCCCACAGGTGGGTGGTGCTGTATTGGCCAATTGGGTCGTGTCTAGGCATCATGCCAGGTCCTGTTGGAAGCAAAGGCCCAATAGGAAAGCATGTGAAATCCAAAATGGGACAGAAAAGTGACACATGGCTGAAAGTCACTTGAAAATTTTAAAATGTCAAGAGGAAGTGACTGTGCGAATTTCAGATTCCTACATTAATCACAGCAACTGCGGTGAGCATCGAAAGTTGCCATTGTATCTCAATGGAGCCTCTCCCTCTGGCCCTCAGAGTTCCGTCGTCATGGAAACTCACTGACACACCTGCAGCGGGCCAGTCTACCGAAGTGCAGAGACTTTGCTCACAATAAGTCCCATTGGATTATAATGGAGAACTTTGCCCCGAACAACGCTTCATATCTCCTGATCCCTAAATGGTAGAGAGGTAATTTTTTCTGCGTTTAGTTCGTAACGGATAGGGGAAGAAGAAAAGCTATCGTTTTTTGCTGGAAAAAGTTTAATAAAGGCGTAAAAAATTATGATCTAAAGGGTTTTTTTAAGGAATTTGCAAAATCCTCTAAAAACAGTCCCGAACAAATCGCTCTAGCTGAAAAAGTATAAGAGATATCAAAACAATTATTTCACTGTGAGTATCAGCAGGCTTTTGAGGACTATGTTGCTCATTTTTATGTTTGTACAAAAATCGGTGTAGGCACAGCGACGATGTAAAAAAGTGGATCATGTGGAACAATGCAGCTCTAAAGCATTTTCAGGATTTTGCACATTCACTACTCCCGAACAAATTGTTCCTGCGGAAAAACCGTAACAGTTATCCACAAAATTCCTTTTTTGTGAGTGCCAGAAGGGCTGGGACATTCATATGTGAAAGTCTCATGCCTGTACATCAAACGGTTTAGGAGTAGCGACGATGCGAAAACGTGTGATGTTTATGATTTTCAGACGCCATTTTTCAAAACCGCTCCATAGGAAATGAATGGGGGAGGTTTCGGGTTTGTGTCACTCTGAGGTGATTTGCGAAAAATCTATAAATGCTACACCAATGAGGGTTACATTTCCTGAATCCAGACAAAAATTCCTACGTTTTGATGTATAATTTATGTGGATAGGTTGAAAATTGAGCGAGTGAGAAGAAGTTGTTCGGAGAAGAAGAATTTGTTGAATTTCTAGAGTGTGCACTCTACCAACTGCCACTTGACGACCATAGCAACGCATGTTATTTGCTGAATTTCTTGAAAAGCCAAAATTATTTTAAGGAGGGACTATATGAAAATGGTAAAAGATATGAAAAAGCTGAAATAGACCATAATAGCTGAAAGATATCACTACATTTTAAAAGTTGAATGGCGTTTCTAGCTGAAAGTAGGCTGAAGCAGTAAGCTGTCAAAAAGCAGCTGAAATGAGCGGAATTTTAGTGAATTACATTCATTTCCTATGGGAGAAAAAAAAGCTGAAAATTTGCAGAAAAAGCTGAATATTTTAAAAAGTTGAAAAGGTATAAGTACAAAAAGATATAGCCATCGATTCCAGAAGAAGCTGAATAGTTTAAAAGTTGAATGGTTGAAATCGGAGAAAAACTGTAGGAGGAGAAGCGAATCAAACTTTAAACAGTAAAAACACGAAAGAGGATCTCAAGAACTGTGAATGCCTACTGCATTCACAGTAATAAAGAACTAGAAAAATTTGCATTTCCTGCGAAAATGCACTGTGAATGCAGATAGCTGAATGATTGAGCAAAAGATGCAGAAGATCTTTGAAGAAGAGAAAAAATAGCTGAAAAGCATTGAAGAAGTTGAAAAAGTTGAAGAAGTTGTACATGAAAGAACAATAGCTGAATGATTAGAAGAAGAAAAAACTGAGGGTAAGGCACCAAACATTTCCTAACTCATTCTAAACACTGAATCATTTAACAAAGCAGAAGTAGAATTTCAAACTTGAATATACTGTAGCCATATGTGGGCCTGCATTTCTAGGGAGTATAAGGGGTTTCGCCCCCATTGAAAAGCATTGGATGTTTGACACCTCCTAGCTTGGAGATGCTTTACGTGACGTGGCCCAAATTTATAGTGGAGCATTCTGTATAAAGGAGGTAAAGACTCTGTAAAGCAGAAGTTTGTCCGAGCTTCCTAGAGCTACTTCCAATTAGCAACATGCTAACCGTTAGCCGCTAACAGGGTTGTGTTCAGTATCACCAGGTGAGTGTACTCTGTCAGTTTGGTCCAAATCCTGTACTGGGAAGTGCCTCAAAAAGGGTGCCAATACTTAATGTCACCAAAGGTCACCAAAGGTCATAAGTCAGATTGGCCTCCTTTAGCAACTCAGCCTCACCACATCTGGGCCCAGAACTCAACATTTGACCAAAATGGTCAGTAGCGCCATTTCCCACATGTGGGTGGTGCTGTATTGGCCAATTATGTCGTGTCTGGGCATCATGCCAGATCCTGTTGGAAGCAAAGGCCCAATAGGAAAGCATGTGAAATCCAAAATGGGACAGAAAAGTGACACATGGCTGAAAGTCACTTGAAAATTTAAAAATGTTAAGAGGAAGTGACTGTGCGAATTTCAGATTCCTACATTAATCACAGCCGCTGCAGCGGGCGTCGAAAGTTGCCATTGTATCCCAATGGAGCTTCTCCCTCTGGCCCTCAGAGTTCCGTCGTCATGGAAACTCACTCACACCTCTGCTGCAGGCCAGTCTACCGAAGTGCAGAGACTTTGCTCACAATAAGTCCCATTGGATTATAATGGAGAACTTTGCCCCGAACAACGCTCCATATCTCCTGATCCGTAAATGGTAGAGACGTAATTTTTTCTGCGTTTATTTCGTAACGGATAGGGGAAGAAGACAGGCTATCGGTTTTTGCTGGAAAAAGTTTAATAAAGGCGTGAAAAATTATGATATAAAGGTGATTTTTATGGACTTTCAGAAATCCTCTAGAAACGGTCCCGAACAAATCGCTGTAGCTGAAAAAGTATAAGAGATATCAAAATAATTCTTTCACTATGAGTATCAGCAGGCTTTTGAGGACTATGGTGCCCATTTTCATGTTTGTACAAAAATCGGTGTAGGCACAGCGACGATGTAAAAAAGTGGATGATGTGGGAAAATGCAGCTGAAAAGCGTTTTCAGGAATTTGCACATTCGCTACTCCCGAACAAATTGTTCCTGCGGTAAAACCGTAACAGTTATCCAAACAATTCCTTTTTTATGAGTGCCAGAAGGGTCGGGACATTCATGTGTGAAAGTCTCATGCTTGTACATGAAACGGTTTCGGAGTAGCGACGATGCGAAAACGTGTGATGTTTTCAATTTTCAGGCGTCATTTTTCAAAACCGCTCCATAGGAAATGAATGGTGGAGGTTTCGGGTTTGTGTCGCTCTGAGGTGATTTGCGAAAAATCTATAAATGCTACACCAATGAGGGTTACATTTCCTGAATCCAGACAAAAATTCCTACGTTTTGATGTATAATTTATGTGGATAGGTTGAAAATTGAGCGACTGAGAAGAAGTTGTTCGGAGAAGAAGAATTAGTTGAATTTCTAGAGTGCGCACTCTACCAACTGCCACTTGACGACCATAGCAACGCATGTTATTTGCTGAATTTTTTGAAAAGCCAAAATTATTTTAAGGAGGTACTATATGAAAATGGTAAAAGATATAAAAAAGCTGAAATATACCATAACAGCTGAAAGATATCACTACATTTTAAAAGTTGAATGGCGTTTCTAGCTGAAAGTAGGCTGAAGCAGTAAGCTGTCAAAAAGCAGCTGAAATGAGCGGAATTTTAGTGATTTCAATGCATTTCCTATGGGAGAAAAAAAGCTGAAAACTTGCAGAAAAAGCTGAATATTTTAAAAAGTTGAAGAGTTAAAAGTACAAAAAGATATAGCCATCGATTCCAGAAGAAGCTGAATAGTTTAAATGTTGAATGGTTGAAATCGGAGAAAAATTGTAGGAGGAGAAGCGAATCAAACTTTAAACAGTAAAAACGCATTTGGAAGAATAACCCATAAGAATAAGAAGAATAAAGAACTAGAAAAATTTGCATTTCCTGCGAAAATGCACTGTGAATGCAGATAGCTGAATGATTGAGCAAAAGATGCAGAAGATCTTTGAAGAAGAGAAAAAATAGCTGAAAAGCATTGAAGAAGTTGAAAAAGTTGAAGAAGTTGAAAAAGTTGAAGAATTTGAAAGAGTTGAAGAATTTGAACATGAAAGAACAATAGCTGAATGATTAGAAGAAGAAAAACTGAGGGTAAGGCACCAAACATTTCCTAACTCATTCTAAACACTGAATCATTTAACAAAGCAGAAGTAGAATTTCAAACTTGAATATACTGTAGCCATATGTGGGCCTGCATTTCTAGGGAGTATAAGGGGTTTCGCCCCCATTGAAAAGCATTGGATGTTTGACACCTCCTAGCTTGGAGATGCTTTACGTGACGTGGCCCAAATTTATAGTGGAGCATTCTGTATAAAGGAGGTAAAGACTCTGTAAAGCAGAAGTTTGTCCGAGCTTCCTAGAGCTACTTCCAATTAGCAACATGCTAACCGTTAGCCACTAACAGGGTTGTGTTCAGTATCACCAGGTGAGTGTACTCTGTCAGTTTGGTCCAAATCCTGTACTGGGAAGTGCCTCAAAAAGGGTGCCAATACTTAATGTCACCAAAGGTCACCAAAGGTCATGAGTCAGATTGGCCTCCTTTAGCAACTCAGCCTCACCACATCTGGGCCCAGAACTCAACATTTGACCAAAATGGTCAGTAGCGCCATTTCCCACATGTGGGTGGTGCTGTATTGGCCAATTATGTCGTGTCTGGGCATCATGCCAGATCCTGTTGGAAGCAAAGGCCCAATAGGAAAGCATGTGAAATCCAAAATGGGACAGAAAAGTGACACATGGCTGAAAGTCACTTGAAAATTTAAAAATGTTAAGAGGAAGTGACTGTGCGAATTTCAGATTCCTACATTAATCACAGCCGCTGCAGCGGGCGTCGAAAGTTGCCATTGTATCCCAATGGAGCTTCTCCCTCTGGCCCTCAGAGTTCCGTCGTCATGGAAACTCACTCACACCTCTGCTGCAGGCCAGTCTACCGAAGTGCAGAGACTTTGCTCACAATAAGTCCCATTGGATTATAATGGAGAACTTTGCCCCGAACAACGCTCCATATCTCCTGATCCGTAAATGGTAGAGACGTAATTTTTTCTGCGTTTATTTCGTAACGGATAGGGGAAGAAGACAGGCTATCGGTTTTTGCTGGAAAAAGTTTAATAAAGGCGTGAAAAATTATGATATAAAGGTAATTTTGATGGACTTTCAGAAATCCTCTAAAAACGGTCCCGAACAAATCGCTGTAGCTGAAAAAGTATAAGAGATATCAAAATAATTCTTTCACTATGAGTATCAGCAGGCTTTTGAGGACTATGGTGCCCATTTTCATGTTTGTACAAAAATCGGTGTAGGCACAGCGACGATGTAAAAAAGTGGATGATGTGGGAAAATGCAGCTGAAAAGCGTTTTCAGGAATTTGCACATTCGCTACTCCCGAACAAATTGTTCCTGCGGTAAAACCGTAACAGTTATCCAAACAATTCCTTTTTTATGAGTGCCAGAAGGGTCGGGACATTCATGTGTGAAAGTTTCATGCTTGTACATGAAACGGTTTCAGAGTAGCGACGATGCGAAAACGTGTGATGTTTTCAATTTTCAGGCGTCATTTTTCAAAACCGCTCCATAGGAAATGAATGGGGGA
This sequence comes from Fundulus diaphanus, assembly GCA_037039145.1. Classification (NCBI taxonomy): domain Eukaryota; kingdom Metazoa; phylum Chordata; class Actinopteri; order Cyprinodontiformes; family Fundulidae; genus Fundulus; species Fundulus diaphanus. The sequence goes on from CM073125.1 coordinate 45,721,146, forward strand.
GGTTTCGGGTTTGTGTCGCTCTGAGGTGATTTGCGAAAAATCTATAAATGCTACAGCAATGAGGGTTACATTTCCTGAATCCAGACAAAAATTCCTACGTTTTGATGTATAATTTATGTGGATAGGTTGTAAATTGAGTGACTGAGAAGAAGTTGTTCGGAGAAGAAGAATTTGTTGAATTTCTAGAGTGCGCACTCTATAACTGCCTCCTTGACGACCATAGCAACGCATGTTATTTGCTGAATTTCTTGAAAAGCCAAAATTATTTTAAGGAGGTACTATATGAAAATGGTAAAAGATATGAAAAAGCTGAAATATACCATAATAGCTGAAAGATATCACTACATTTTAAAAGTTGAATGGCGTTTCTAGCTGAAAGTAGGCTGAAGCAGTAAGCTGTCAAAAAGCAGCTGAAATGAGCAGAATTTCAGTGAATTACATTCATTTCCTATGGGAGAAAAAAAGCTGAAAATTTGCAGAAAAAGCTGAATATTTTAAAAAGTTGAAGAGTTAAAACTACAAAAAGATATAGCCATCGATTCCAGAAGAAGCTGAATAGTTTAAAAGTTGAATGGTTGAAATCGGAGAAAAATTGTAGGAGGAGAAGCGAATCAAACTTTAAACAGTAAAAACGCATTAGGAAGAATAAACACTAAGAAGAAGAAGAAGAAGAAGAAGAAGAAGAATAAAGAATAAAGAGAAACAGGATCTCAAGAACTGTGAATGCCTACTGCATTCACAGTAATAAAGAGAAACAGGATCTCAAGAACTGTGAATGCCTACTGCATTCACAGTAATAAAGAGAAACAGGATCTCAAGAACTGTGAATGCCTACTGCATTCACAGTAATAAAGAGAAACAGGATCTCAAGAACTGTGAATGCCTACTGCATTCACAGTAATTAAAGCCCTAAAATAAATTTGACACCCATCCATCTTATTAGGATATTTGACTGCAACTTTTAATCCATGGCATCCATGTGTTGTTAGACATTTGATGGCAAATGCCACTAATTGGTAAACTGCAGATGATGAGGTGGTAAGAAGAAGAACAACATGGTAAATTAAGAACTTGTCAGTGCTGCAGTGTATAAAGCAGGAGTGTTATGTGTTTTAATTTCAAGATATACCATTGTGCCTTTTGGATCACTGTGTGGGCTTGCTGCTCCATGCAGTTATCTCAAGAGACACATTTTCATGCTAACAACAACAGTCACATCTTTCTCATTTCTAACAAATTAAAGGGATGATATGCAACATTTACGATGGCCAAACAATATCTAGCTTGGGGGGGTTCTAGCTGTCACTTTTTCTGTAATACGGAAGCAGCACATTGCTGGAAACCTGGTTTAGCCTGATTTTGCGCCTACATTTTAATCACCAATAAAAAATTAAGACCTCACTTTTCATTGTAATTTATCATTCAACCTGTATTAAAAGTGTTGCTTGTTCTTGTTTTTATCAGTTAGGGAATACTGGTAAACTGAGTGCTATAATATCCAATGCAGAGGTGTAAAAAGATTATTTATGCTTTTATTTCCTCCTGGATGCATTATTGTAATTCAATTTTTACTTGCCTCAATAAAACCTCTCTGGATCATTTATAGCATGTCCAAAATGCAGCTGATTAGCTTTTGTCGAGATACATTAAGCGTTCCCATGGTGCAACTTTACAGATTTCTGTGTACTAGCTCTTGGTTCAGTGCATAATTTAGTTTAATTTTCTGATTCAGAGTTTTCAAGCCCCGCATTGCTACTTTCCTTCAAACGTTTCTGAACTTCATCAGCTGTATGTGACCATCAGGTCCCTGAGATCAACTCATCAGGGCTTTTTATCTGTCCTGAAATCAAGTCAAAAAACTAAAGCTGACAGTGAGAGTAGCAACAACAGACACGTCATCTTCTTCCATGGAGACATCCAGAACTTCAAGGATTGAAGCATTCGTCGCCCCACACCCTGTGACTCAATGGATTTAATCAGGATGGAACATAAGACTCATATTTTATAAGAAACTATTTTTACTAACTGTATCTCAGCTTTTTATTTATTTTATTTTAACTTGTAAATGTATTCATATGCCTTGCACTTCTTCACGTTTATCATGCTGCAACCACTGACCTCTAAACCATTCCACTGAATCTCTGGCTGCAGGGTTAGTGTTGTTGTTCTAGGTCGTACCTCTAATCCAGAAACTCTTCTGCAGCCTAAAATAAAAAAGTTTTTTTCTGTCAGGATTGCCTTGTAGCTCCATCTCTCTTCCCATCAACTGAGAACAGTTCATCCTGTTCCTGCTGATAAAATTTACAATCATCCCCACAGAATTATGTTGACACCAGCATGTTTCCAAAAGTGGTTTGCATGCAGGCCAAAATGGAAATGTTGACCAGACATGTCCCAAACTTGACATGTAGGGAACATGAGTGGAGTGTACCACAAATAGTTTTCCTGTCAATAAATTATCTCACCTGAGCTGCGGATCTCTACAGCTCCTCCAGAGTTACCTTGGGGCTCTTGGCTACTTCTGTGATTAACCTTAATCAACAACTTTTAAAAAAATCTATTACAAAAAATATCAAAATACATTATAGTTTGCTGTTGGAATGTGAAACAACTCCATAAAAGTTCAAAGGGTATGAATAGTTTTTCATGGCACTGTATGTTATTAATCTATGAAGCAAGCTGTGACTTTTATCTAATTAGCTCAGAACATGTGCAAACATCTCTTGGTAGAAATGGCATTGGCCATTTTGGGCCAAAAACAGTTTGTCTTTGACTTTTGCCAAGGTCGTGAGATTCTACAGACTGAGTGTTGTACCGGTCAGAGGTTACTGCAAGGGAAATACGAAAGATTAATACTAAATGACATAGTAAAGATGATCACATTGTTAAATCAGTCCTGAGGCAGAGTTCAGCATTGAAAAAAGGCCACCAAATAAAACATATTTTACTTGTTGGAAGAGTCTTTCTTCTTTGATTTTTTTCTCCAATCTTCTTCCTATTTTATTATTTAAAACTAATAGTCTTCATTACACAAATAAGTCATCTGACACCTGTTCCTTATTTTTTTTCTAAGCACTGACGCTTTCCAGGTGGATCTACAGCACGAGTTCATCCTCTTCGTGAAAAAAAGGAAAAAAAAGCTTCCGCAAATTTTTTTAACTAAGGAAAAAAGTGGAACATGAAGAGTAAGAGAGATACATTTGAACTGGAATTTAAAATGACACATTTTTTGAAAATATCAACCGTTCCAAAGGAACCGACTAGTGAAAACACTGGATGACTTGCTTCTCGAAGAAAAACAAAGCTAAATGGAGCCAGAAAAAGTTACTTTTCTGGTGCTTTGACAGAAATAATTATATGTAAATTACCAATCTTCCCTTCTTACTGCTTTGGCTGACGAAGATAGATAATCAATGTGAGTTTGCCTAAAGCAAGAGCTGAGAACTGTCTGTCTCCCCTGTTTACAGAGCACCTTCTCTTCTAATTGAGAAATTATTAGACAAGGAAGAAAACATGCAGGCATATGGATAACACATTTTCTTTAAAGGCCTTTGAATTTCTAGTTTAATAAATATCCTGCAAGAAAGCTCAACGTTGAGGTTATTCATATCACACCAGCTCTGCAGCTCTCTGTGAAACAGATCCGCTGGGAAGATGCCAAAGACTTTTAACGGGTTGGAGGAAAATGAAATCTTCCTCGCTAATTCTCACTATATGTCTGTTTTCCACTTTTTGCACATTTCAGTGTTGTTTTGAATTACAGATTCACAGTGCATATATATGCTTTGCCGAGTGTTCCCCAATGGCACAGAGTTGCTCTTTTAAGATTCAAAGAGCAGCTTCAGAGCACGTCTCCCCTTGTTAAAGCACTTCACGTCCCAACAGAGATGTTAATATATTGTTTCCGATATTCTTCAAGAGAGCTTGTTAAAGGGGAAAATATAATCGCTGAGGCGTAAAAACATTGTACAGTTACAATCTTCCCAATTTGATTCCTCAGCAAAAAGTCAAAGAAAAACTTAAGGGAAGTAAAAATGTTTGACACAATGCAGCCAAAGTTGTTAAATAGAAACCTGCAGCATAGAAGATATGCAGGATGTGGAAACGATGATAAAATTGACTGGCTGAAATGGGTCTTCTGCGGTCTTTAGTCCGTCTTTGGATAAAGCTGGATCATCCTTTTGGGCCTTTGGGTTGATCTGCAGGCAACATGCACATGCATACAGTAAAGCACACACACAGAGCCTGGGTGATCCAACATGGACACCCACTGTTATCTGCTCCTCCACAGCTTTGTTTGCATTTACAAGCTCCATTGGCCATCAAATTTTTGAGATGCAGAAAAGAAATACATCAAAAACCATGAATAGGATCCTTAATTCCTCCAGAGGCCCAAAGTGCTTTTACCCTTTGTGTGAAAACAGAAAATATGTACGTAACAAAAGGAACTTGCATTTACAGAATCTTGCTTCTGGAATAGATTTTTCCGCTTGTTGATACTCAGGAGATTATCAAAGAGCAACGCTTGTTTATATACAGTACCTCGCAAAAGAAGTCATAATGCAAAACTTTGATTAATTTTCTAAGAATTTTGTTAGTTTAAAATTTTGACATTGCTTTGAATTTTGTAGGGGACACAGCAAACATTTGGAAGAAGGAACTTTGATCAGATGGGATGAAAATGTAACACTTTGGACAATATGCTAGCAGAACCTCCACTGTATATCACCCTGAGCACCAATGAGAAAAATCGTGGCGGCAGCATCACACTGTGGAGATGCGTGGAGAAGCTTTTCTTCAGTTAGGACAGGTGGCAAAAAACAGTTCAAAAGACTTCTGATGGGAGTCATTGGTCTCTCTAAATTGTATTTAAGAGGGACTGTTTGTCTGCATTTTTTTTGCCTCGTGTGTTTCTATTTAAAATAAAGAGGTGATGGACTGGCAACCTGTCCAGGGAGTATCCTGCCTCTCACCCAATGAACACTGGACATGGGCGGCAACCCTGTACGGTGAACTGAGTAGACAATGGATAATGGTTCACCTTCCAGCTGGACATCAACCATAAACTTACAGTCAGAGCAACCTTTAGTAAAATGTAGCAAAAGGTGGTTCTGTTAAAAAAAAATACTTGGGAAAGTTCAATATAACTGCAAAACACATTTTTTAGATTCTTCCTGATAAAAAATGCGGAAGACCTGCCACACATGTTATCCCAAAAATATAGTATGACAGCATTATGCAGTGGCGAACTAAAGATAATGAAGAGCTTGGCTGGGCTAAAACCTTTTAGAAGCTGCAACAGACTTTGGATCTGGGGCAGAGGTTCCCCTTCCAACTGGACAATGACCCTAAAAATTTCCAGTGTAAGTAGAAATGATCATATATGTGTTAGAATCATCCAAAGTCCAAATGAAAATCAAATTTAGCGTCCTTAGCAAAACTTTCTAGATGTGCAAAACTGGTAATATCCCCAAAAGACTTGCAGTTAACATGTGTTTTTGTATTTTCACTTTCCAGTTATGCACTTCTTTATGTAAGCAGCGCAAGAGCGATGTAAAATACATTAAAGTTGTTGGTTGTGAAGTGACAAAATGTGAACATGTTTAAGGGGTATGGATAATTTTGGAGAACTCTTTAGATTATAATCCATAGTTAGCTGACTTGAGAGAAGAAACTCCCCAAGTGTTTTTCTTTTCTTTTTTTTATATATATAAATTGAAACACATTAAACCAGTGTGTGACCAATAAATCTTAATGCATTGCACAAAAAAGCCTAAAAAGTTTGCTTTTTGTCAAACAAGTCCCAAAGCAAAACTCTTGACAATGTCTGTATTGATAGTTCTGCGTTGTCTTGTGTTGTCATTAATCATCTGTTTAGTTTTCTGGGTGCCTGTTAGACCTCTGTCAGCACAAAGCACAACATTAGGGGCTTAGGGTCAAATAGCCGAAGGAAAACAAACTAGTTCAAATAAATGATGTCCTACAATAAAGGTTTTTGACAGTATGCATGACCTTCTTCTTAAAGTTATTTACTAACCTTTCTTTTTCTTTTATTTACAGTTTTTATTCACTAAAAAACACCTTATGTAAGCAAACTGAATGACTAGCGTTGGGCCTTGAGGTGATGACTGAAATAAAGGAAAGGCGATGATAATGAAAAGGCAAACCTCTTTTAGATTTCCAAAGCATGTTCGAGAACTGCAACTATTTAAACTGTTCAAAAGCAAAGGTCAGATAATACAATACTGTAAAATAGTATTTGCTCCCTTACAGATTTCATTTTTTTGTCACACACTTTGAGATAATGAAACATTTTAATATCAAACAAAGATACACTGAGCAAATTAAAACATTTATTTACAAAATTGTATTTTATTATTGTTTAAACACATTTCCAAACCAACCCCAACCTTAGCAGCTGCTGGTGACACCCTTCACAGCAACAACCGCAGCCAAGCGAATTACTCAAATTCAGCCTCATTGGATGTTTTCAAAACATGAATTATCCATTTAAGGTAATGCCACACAATCTTGTTCTGATTTCTGTCAAGGCCTTAACTCCAAAAAAACCTTTTGTGTTTTCAGACATGGAGAAGTGGACTTGATGATGTGAGCAATTTCCCACCACATATAGTGTGCTAAGGCTTCAGATCTTATTCTGAATGATGCAAATTCTCATTTGAGAGAGCAGAATTCACACATCCATGAATCTGAGCGAGTCTTCCTGGTTCTGAAGCAGAAAAGCAGACCTAGACCATCACATTACCCTCACCACAGAATAATGATCTTTTTTCTTAAATGTGTCCGTTTTACACTAGATGTAAAAGGACACACATCTCACAGACAGTTCCTCTTTTGTCTCGTCAACCCACAGAATATTTTTCCCAAATGTTTTCAAGATCACCCAATATTTAATTTTGCGTATGTGAGACAGGCCTTTGTGTTATTTTTGGTCAGTAGGGATTTGTACCTTCGGGCCAGACCAAGGATACAATTTCTGTCCAGTCTCTTATTTGTGAATCATGAACACTGACCTTAAATAAGGCAAGAAAAACCTGCAGTGCTTTAGATTTTGTCTCTGCTTTTGTGTTGTGATTTTCCATATAAGTCATTAATGCACTCTTGGAGGGGTGTTTTTAGGCTGTTTGCTTATGTGAAGGTGTATCACTGTTCCCTGTTTTCTCCATTTGTGGGTCTTTGCTTTTGTTGTGGTTTGCTAGACTCAAAGGTTTTATAACCAGATTTTTTTTTTCATCCGCTCTTGAATTTCTATCAATCAGGTCATGATGGGTTACTTTTTGAGATCTTTCAGATCAGTTTAAGTAGTCAGGGAGTAATGAAGTCTTGCTGTAGGTGGGAAATTGAACTCAACTTTCTAAAAAAAAAAGAGATGGTTGATCACAGTTAATTTATGATTTAACAAGACAGACTATTACATTCTTCCAAATAGGGTTGGTTTGGTTAGCTTTTATCTTAATAATGTCAACCATCATTTTAACACTGACTTTTGTGTTTACTCAGGTTATTTTCCTTAAAATCTCTAGCTCTAAGCTATGCTGACACACTCTAGACCTCGGTAAGAGTAAGACAATCATATTCTCAGCTGAAAAATTAACAAAAGCTACTTTTCAGAACAAAAAAACAATCCTGGCTAAGCAATCGTTGTGTAACGAGACTCAAGCTTCTCCTGCACAAACACCCCTCCCCTCCCTCTCGGCAGCTCCTTGCGCTCAGCATCTCTTTAGCAGCGGACTCAAGGGCTCCTGCGACCACGTAGACGCGCAACAGAAGGCTCTCCATACCGGCGGACCGTTCAGCAGCGCACAGGACAACTTTCACTCGCAGCATCACGGCACGCATGACTGTGGCTTTGCGCAAAAACGCGACGGTGAGAGCGGCTAGGAAAGAACTGATGGGACTCTGAGATACAAAAAAAGATCTTACGAAATCAAAAAAGGAAAAGATTAGAGTGGTTGAGGAGAAAAAAAAACATATTTGCGACAAATAAGGATATCCAAATGCGCAGCAGGAATATCGTTGTAGATGTTTAAGCTCTGAGGCAGAACCTGAAATTCAGACGGAGATGGATCAGTGGGGAGTTTATCTGTCTATGCTCCTAACTTTTGGTAAGTAATAACTTATTTTTTTCCTGGCCTAATTTGTAATTCGGCTGATATGCGACGCTGGCTTCTGGTTGTATTAATGCAGTTTCAAAGACAGCTGCGGCAGTTCCGATAGGTCGCTAAAAATGAAGGGTGTGTGATTATGACAATTCAGATGGCAGCTGCACAGCGCAGTACGCTAAAATCACACAACACAAAAGTAGTTTCCCTGCAAGTGCATGTGCTGAAGAGAGGGCAAGTCTGACTTGGTTGTTGGTGTGCCGGCGCATGGCTGGCATTGTGTTGCTCCATATGCGGCGCTCGCCGAAACATTCCTCCTTTAAATGTTTTCTTAAATTCTTTATGCTGAAAGTAAACATCAAGTACATAGATTTAAAAAAGTGTGCATTTTATGACGAGTTGCTTTATTGTTTAGTAAATCCTCCATAATCGACCACTGGCAGCAGTACATCAGTCATCTGTGAAATATTGCTTTCTAACTGAATGAAGCTGGAATATTGATTTTTGTGGCAACAGCACACAGTCTGGTGGAGAGAAACAAGCAGCTGGTTGTCCTCATATATTTATCTGTTTTCTTAGGAGACATACAGATTTAGACAGTTGTACGATTATATCTATTCTCGTCGGTTCTTTTCTCCTTTTACCTGGCTCCAGCTTTCCTTATTAACAAAGGCCGGGAAATGCATTAAAGTATATCTAATCTTTGTTATTAATTATTCATACACTTTGCTTGTGGAAGTCATTCATTTAATAGATGAAAGGAGATGTAAGAAAATGCTGAATGGAAATAGTTTACCATTTGAATCTACTTCTTGGTCTGCAAAGGTAGAACCACCAATCTCTGGTGATGTGGTTAGACAATGCCTTACAAAAGTATTCACGCACTTTGACTTTTTATTTTTTATTTTGTCACATTGGAACCACGAACTTTCATCATATTTTGCTGGGTGTTTGTGTAATAGCCAAAACAAAGTTATGAAGCGGAAAAAAGGGTTGCAGGCTGTTCAAAAACATTTAGAAATCTGACAGCTGCATTTGTGTTCAGACCCTTTTATTACGATACCTTTTTAACAAAATTTAGTGCTGCTAATTGTCTTTTGAAAAACCTAAAAAGAGTCCACCTGCGTATAAATTAGTCTCAGCATAAATCCAGCTATTCTGAACAAACAGCATTATGAAAACAGAAAAAGCAGAGAAAGAGCCTCCCAAACTTTGAATGTCTCATAGAGCATTGTTCAGCCCTCCTTAAAATGGGCAGAGTATGTGACACAACGTTAAGCCTACCAACATGGTAATCCACTTAGACTGACCATGTTAACTGTGGAAGAGCTGCAGAGATCCGCAGCTCAGGTTGGAGAATGTGTTGATATATCCATTCGTCCTCCATTTCAGAAATGGATGAATGACTAGAAGAAAATAATTGTTGAAAATTACAAATTCATTAATATTTGGCAGATTTAGGTTTAAAACAATTTTCAATTAACCAACACGTATGTTTCTGATTGGTAATTTGGTAGTCATATCTTAAAATATGAGAAAATAATGTACAAAAAGTATCACTTTTAGTACACTTTAAAAAAGATGAAATTTCAAAAATTATTTATACTCTTCTCAGTAATAGTTGAAGAAATCTCCATTGTCATTACAGCAATCAGATACTTTTGGTAAATGATTTACTATTATTATTATTCTTTGGTAATTCTTTACTAGCATTTTGCATGTTTTTGCTGGTATTTTGATGGTTTATCTTTGATGATGAGCTTCAAATTTTTTGAGGTTGGAAGAACTTTTTGCCATTACCCTAATCCTATCTTTTTCCACTGATTTTCTATCAGATTAAAATCTGGACTCTTGCTGGGCCAGTCCAAAACATTAAAATTAATTCGACTCAGAAAGCTGCAGTAGGGAGTTTTGTGAAGAAGGGAGACTAGCCTTAAAATTTGAACAAGCCCACCTTACAGGTCCCTCCCCCTTGATCTCTGCTGTGCTACATCCTCCCTCCACAGCTCCTCCCCCACAGCAGAGCCTACTGTGCTGCTCCAATGTTTACCTGTCTTTGTTTTTTTAGTAGGTGCCACATCAGAAATTGGCAGATTTCCTGTAAAGAAGGTCATTTCTCCACTATTTCTCCACACAGCTGCAGCCCACCGGCAATCATGAGTTTGAATGAGTAGCATTGTGCGGGGGAGGGGTGTGAGCAGTGCGTACAAAAGAGTGATTGACACTACTAACAACCAATCAGAGCCAGACATGCCTCCTGTCTCTGATTGGTTGTTTTTGACCAGGAGCGGTGTATTTCTCCAAATGGCAGTAGGGCCACGGGGAGGAGCTAGATGAGCTTGATCGTTTTTTACAGATTATCTGTCTCATATTTTACTGTGACAGTTTTAACAAATAACAAAAAGAAAATTATACAAAAGTTATCGACTGTAGCTTTAAATCTAAATCTGCCAAAAGTATGAATAATTTTGGTCTTAGCTCTAAACTTTGCCACAGATCATGTAGAGGGAACAGGAACTTGTGGTACGTGTTCTGCTCAGATGACCCAATATTGAACTTTTTGGCCTACATGCAAAATGTTATGTGTAGAGGTAAAGTTCTACAAAACAACAACAAAAGCTTCAATGGAACGTATTACATGAAAATATTTTAATGGGTCATTCAAAATGCATACTTGAATCCAACTGAGAAACTGTGGTGAGGTTTGGAAATTGCTGTTCATAGTTCCAGTCTGTGGCTGTAATGTGACAAAATGTTAAAACGTTAGAAGAGTATGTATAACTTTGTGAAGCACATTTGTGTGTCTGTTTATACACCTGCTTATTTAAGTTTATTCACAGTAGATGTTATGTTCATGCTTATGTAGCTGTTTTATCAGATCAGGTCATCTATGATAAACAGTTAAAGGGCAGTTTCTACAATTTGTTAGGATTTATTATTAAGGTTTTTTCATCTTTCTGCACACTTTTTCTGGCTGGGAATTTGAACTAGCACATCTTACAGGTCCCTCTCTGCTGTGCTACATCCCTCCCTTCACAGTAGTATATGTTATGTGGACGGATGGAATAAAATCACATATTATCCCCCTCTCTTAATACCTGGAGGCCACAACAGAATGACCACAATTTTCCAGAACCAACTCTGAAGGCAAACATCAAAGCCTCTCTGTTGTAAAAGGTGTCCATTAAATTCTGGTATTGTAGTGCTGCCTTTCAAGAAACCACAAAGTGAGAGATTTCTCTGCGTTTACTTGTGCCAACAATGCTCAAGTTTTCGAAAAAAATAAAAGCTCATTAAAGACAAGCAAACATTTTTGGTCTTGTCACAATCTTAAAACTAGGAATGGACTGACTCAAGGTACACAGACGTCTTAAAATATTCCAGTTTCATAACTTCTAAATATTTTTATCATCCTATTCATATGTGGTAAAGTACTTTTAATACAATATCAGAAAAAGGTCCGAAGTTCCAGGTATTTATTTATTATCTGTGTCTACAGTAAGTTTTAGAGATGCCTCGACCAGGCTTTCATTAGATGATATAGATTTTCAGTTTTCTTTGAGGTCTGACCTGCTGATTCTGATTCTAACCCATACTTTTAAAATTTTGTAAGGGCTATGGATAATAATCAAGAAAAAATGTGCTTCCGGTGTTCTTTGACAGAAGTAGTAGTTAATTAGTATAGTCTTGCAGTTCTTTGAGAAAATAAAAGAACTGCATGACCAGCCTAATTAATGCATCAGTGCATCACTAGCAAGTCTATGTACCAAAATAAAAAAAGCAATAGATAAATTTGAGATATTTTAAAAATGGAAAAATATGTTATTAGTACCACAAGCAGAATTGTTACCTTAACATTTTGTATCAAAAATATTTTAGATACATTTTCCCTTCATATACAGTACGACCATATCTTAGCTCATGGTCTAATAACATGAGAATTTCATGAATAATCCATGTCTAGAACAAATACACGTGGCACGCTTTAAGAGATTATATTATTAGAGATTATATCCTTTTGTATATCTATGTTGCTTTCAGATGAAAATAAAATGCTGGTATGCCACTTTAATAAATTACACCTGTTTTGAACCTGGAGTGCTTTAATACAGAGGTTAAGCTCTTAATTGCCTTGATTGTAAATCACTACAAATAGTGCTCTATTTCCGTCATTTTCATTATCACTTTTTTCCATCACTTATTTGGTTCTGTTAAGGTTGTGTTTGCATCCTGGTTTGATGTGGTTGGTTGGTCTGAGCTGAGAACCTCAGCGGTGACGATGTTCAGACGTGGTTTGTAGGTCCTCGTGAAGACATTAAAGGGTCAATTTGTACATTTGGAGAAGCTGTAGTGTCAAACTGAATCAATGCTGCATCCAATGTTGTAGAAAATATTCGCAAATCATCTGAATCAGAATCAGAATCAAGTTTATTGCCAAGTAGGTTTGCACTTACAAGGAATTTGACTTGGTGTTGATGGTGCAGACAAAACAAAATAAAATAGAATAGATATATATACAGAAGCTATATACACACAGTAGACTGTGCGTTAATGTAACGCAGAAGCTTGTTAATCCTGGACGGGGGAGAGAGGCAGTGTCCAGTGTCACGGGCGGCTCTTGAGCTAACTAGATGACTAACCAGTCTTTGATCTTATCTGCATGATACATTTACACTGAGACTCAGTTTGATAGATACACACTGAAGTTCATCATCATACGAAATTGAGTCAAAATGCTCAAGGTACCTCATTTTTCTCAGGGTTGGATAAGCATGTTTGTGTAATATCAACTTAATAGAACATGCACCAGAGCCAAAATCCCATTTCACATCACAATACAATACCTAGCAGTAAAACAAATGTGATCGTATTAATAGTCCAAAATAATCCAAACTAAAAGAAGAATAAATAGCATAAAAACTACAGAGAATCCTCTAGGAGTTGCCAGAAGTGTTTACAGTCATCATTAGTCCTTAAAGTCCTTTCACTGTTAAGTTTTTCTTTCATTAAGTCTTGTCAGAGCTTTTTAGTGTGTTTTCTCATATCTTAAGGATATGAGATGTACTATTTTTAACCCCTTTTCTACAACAAAAGGCTTTGTAACTGCACTCCACTTCAGCCATGCTACTGCATAATTTGAATGAATGTTGTTGACGTCGGGGGATGAAACATTTACCCTAAATAGAGAAAAGCAGCATTAGGCATTGTAATTCATTAAAAACTCATTAGGATCTTGCATTGGGATTTGTTACAAGTCTGATTTCAAACTATGTACTCAGTTTTACATGCACAACCCAGTACATGCTCACGCAGTATGCGGGACGGATGAGACAAAACAGAGGTACAAGAATGCATTTTCAGCCTTCAAACCCCTTGCTTAATTCAAATCGTTGCTTGATAGCTGATTATGTTGCATCTTACATAAGGTTTTAAAAGGTTTTTCTTTCTTTTGTGATCGTCTACATTGAATATAAATCAGTGTAGTTATGATTCACCACACCTGAGTTGTTAAACGGTATTTCTAAAGATTACTTTATGACATTATGAAAAATAAATGCGACAACTCACTTCCTGGAGGTATATTTCAGTGGTCCTGTGATTTAAATGAGCAAAACTTATCAACCAGTGCAAGAAATTATGGTTTTCCGGTTTGTTTGTTTTTTTATGGTTTCTGACCTTGAATTGTTTATATTTCTGTTAGCCTGACTTCCTGTTTGTGCTTTGGAATTTGTTTAACTTTTTTATAACAGCTAGTTTTTCTGAGTTGGTTGCTTCCCACCTGGTTTTAGTTAAGCAGTTGTTACCAGCTGCCATTGATTGTTAGTTTGCCAGTGTATTAACTGGCTTGTTTTTTTTCTCATTTTTACTAGTTCCTCTGCCTACCTGACTGGTTAATTTTCAGCTGCTATTCATCTCTGTTCTGAATTTCATTATTATCTTAAGATGCAGTTCCTTCTTTGATTACCTCAGTTTACAGGGCATATCTGCACCTGAACCCATGCATTATGCATGACAACTCCTGTTCTATTAGCTGCTTTTTAGCCAGAAAGATTCAAACCGCATTGTTCTTTTTATTTGTCGAAACACCTGGTTTGCTCTGCACACAAAAAAGTCTAACTTCAGTCCCTCTTCAAAATCAATGTCATTATTTTTCTAAATAAATGAAGAACGACATAAATAAAAATCTAGAAAAAAAACAAGTACATGGGGATCATGTTACTTAAAAAAATAAAACGTCACCAAGCCTGAAACTATATTTAAAAAAATAAATAAGCTAAACATATCTTTGAGCACCTGTCATACACACAATATTTTATTTCACTGCTTTCGCCATAATGGTTCTGCACTGCTGCAAGAGTATAATTTATTCAAACCTAACATTTTGATGCAGTGTTCTGCTGCAGTTCTCTCCGGGTACTCCGGCTTCCTCCCACAGTCCAAAAACAGGACTGTTAGGTTAATTGGTTTCTCTAAATTGTCCTTAGGTGTGAGTGTGTGCGTGAATGGTTGTTTGTCCTGTCTGTCTCTGTGTTGCCCTGCGACAGACTGGCGACCTGTCCAGGGTGAACCCCACCTCTCGCCCATTGAAATGCTGGAGATAGGCACCAGCACCCCTCGCGACCCCATAAGGGATAAAACGAGTAAGAAAATGGATAGATGGATGGATGGATGGATGTTCTGCTGCACACACATTTTGATTATTAATCCTTAAAATTATGTGGTTATCTAAAACTAGTGAGTGAGCTTTTTTTTTCAACCAAACACTCAGGTACTAAATGGATGCTAGTGCTTGCTTAACCCAAATTTTACAGTTCCTTGCAAAATCATTTATACATTTTGCAAAATGTAGCTGTAAGTGTATATTTAGGGTTATTATACACTTATTATACACTAGCATGTTTTCTTCCAGGATTGCCCTTATTTATGTTTAACTTTCCATCAGGTCTGACTAGGGCTGGACGATAATTCAATAACAATATATATCGATCGATAGACGTGTGGCGCGATAGGAAAAAATAGGGTCGATAATAGTTCGATAGAAACAGTTTTCCTTCCTTCCTTTCGGCCTATCATATTAGTTCACTACTTCCTCTCGACCAATCGTAATCGCGGACCCAGGCACGTCGTCACAAAGCGCCGCCCTCTCAAACCACAACACAGAGCATGTGAATATGTCGCAGCAAGGAGCGGCGGAGGAAGCGGTCCCAAAACGGGGTTTTACTAGTTCACCAGTCTGACAGAAATAAACCAGTGATTTGTAAAACTTGCAAGGAACCGGTAAAAACAAAGTCTGGTAACGCAACAAACTTGTTTCATCACGTAAGCCGCTCACTCCGCACGCGCTGCTGCGCGAACTGTGCAGCTCCGCGCGACACCGCGGACATGCTGCTGTTGTCTGCAGTTAAAAAACCTGGCTTCAAACAACTACTCGCCACTCCGGGAGGTACAAAGTCCGTGATATAAAGTTCCGGGACGCAAGTTTTTTCTCTAACAGCGCTCCCTAAATTGTACAACGAGTGCCGCGAATCAGTGCAAAATGAGCTGCAGCCTGTGTCCTTACACGCCACAACCTCGGACCTGCGTCAGCCTCTCAATAGACCCCTTGCATCTGACGTCACAGTCACGTGATCGGGGGTGCGCGCCTCCATCTTGGTGGGCACGCTAGCGTGACAGCCCACCACTGCACTGGCACAGTCAGCTTATTACTCGCATGGCCGGCAGAGCGATTGTTCAATATGGTGCAAACCTGTTGCATTGTTGGTTGTGGGAATCGTGCTGGGAGGGACAAAAAGTCGTTCTATAGGTTGCCTACCATAATAGACTGGCAGTGTGCTAACAACGGAACCGCGGGGTTTAAAAAGTTCACCGCTCACGATCTGTGCGGCGCGACCGGACTGTACACACTGTACGTCGTGCCCCCTCTGGGACCGCTTGCTGTGGTGGCAGGGGCAGGCGAGCGACGGTGGGTGAACAGGGAACCAGAGCAGGGGGTCGAGCCCAGCTCGCACCGCACCGGCGGCCGCGCGGCACGGCAGGTCGCCCGGCCCGCCCCGCGAGCGGAGGCGTGCCGAAACAGGCGGCCAGCGCGTCGCGCGGACCGGAGCGCTTGCCCTCCCAAACCCCTCCGCGAGCCGACCGACGATCGGGCCCCGCGGGTCCCGGGCCGGGGACGGAGAGGAGCGGAGGTCGCCCCCTCGTAGCTCTGCTTAAACAGCAGGATGCGCTCACGAAAACCTCACGACGGTCGACTGAACAATATTAAACTCACCCTTCCACGGACAACTGCTACATCATTCAGGTAACAGACAGTTCACGTATCCATCCGGCAGTGAACTGTTTGTGCGCTTCCAAACTCTTGTACGCCTTCATCTGATCGCCACTGTACGTTGGGGTGGGTGACAACACAAGGTAGTTCACCAGATCCGCGTAGCAAATGGCCAATGGCAATGGCCAATCATCGGGATTGCTAGAAAAATCCATATCAGGAAGAGCCAAAGGGTCCGCATTACCGATCCTTGCACATTTAGCATAGTAAAATACCTTATCAGAAGGCTGTAACTCATCCACATAAGGCTTGGATTGCATGTTGGTAAGGGTGGCTGCCAACCAATATGGCCGCCACGCATGGGGTTCTGGGTAACGGAGTCACGTGGTTGCAAGGGGTCTATTATGAAACCTGAGAAGTAACTGGTGTATTCCCACCTAAATAGGCTATTTTATTTATTTATTTATTTGGTATATTTATTTAGGTCTTTATTTAATAATAAAGTCTTTATTTAATAACATAACTCAGGTCTCTTAAGTTATTTTTATTAAGAAAAATGCTGTTATGGTTAAAAAAGTTGGTTAAATAAAGATTTAATTGGAATTCTGTGTTTGTGTTCTTTATTAAAATTAAATAATTTAGCAATATCATAAAATGTCCAGGCAGAGCTGCACATAAAATATGGTTTTAAATATTTTCAATAATTATCGATATCAATCAATATGCATTTTTTTTTATCGATAAGCTTTTCTTCTATATCGCCCAGCCCTAGGTCTGACCAGTTTCTTTATCCCTGATGAAGCAAACGCATCCCGGCAGCATGATGCTACCACCACTATGTTTCACAGTGGAGATGGTGTCTTTAGGGTGACATGCAGAGTTTGTTTTCTGTCACATTGAATGTTTTGGATGTAGGCTGAAAAGTTCAGTTTTGGTCTTTTCTTACCAGAGCTCATTCTTCCATCTGTTTATTGTCTCCTGTGGCAAACTTCTCGGGGCTATCTTTAAGTGATGGCTTAGTTGTTGTATTTAAAAGGAAAAATGTATGGAATTTATTTGTAAAAATATATATATATATAAAAAAAAGGTTTAATTTTCCTTCTTCACAATTATGCACTACTTTCTGTTGGTTGATCACATAAGAACTCAAACTAAGTTGAAGTTTGTGGTTGTAGTATAAAAACAGAGGGAAAGGTTAAAGAGAATTGAATAATTCTGCAAGGCACCTAATCAACTGTGATCAGTCAAGAACTGGATTGAATTGCAGTACTTTATACCTGACAGACAACACTGCTTAATATCAAGCTGGTGCAGAAATAGTGATATACATGCTGTTATCTAGAATCTACACTGGTGTGTAAGGTGACTGGAAAATTGGCTCTATTGGGGTCTTTCTGTGTGGGCAATGCATGTTCTCGCTCTACCTGTGTAGGATTTCTTGGAATTGTAAGTCTCCCACAGTCCAAACAGCTGCATGTCAGACTAATTGACGTGTCTAAATGTCCTGTGAATGTAAACCCCGTGGTGAAGTTTGATGGCTTTTGTTACTTTGTCTCCAGGATCTTTTTAATAAAGACAGGTGAAAAAAAAAAGATACAGAAATGTATTTCTACACGAATAACTGGAATTACAGCTTAATAAAGCAAATCTAACAAGAGTTTTAGTAAATGTTTTTCAAACGACTTAAGGTATTAATAGCATAATTTATACAGAATGTAAAACTCAAATTCAAGATTTAAGCAAGACACTTAGGAAAACATGAGGTTTTGTTTGACATGAAACTGATTCCCCTAACTTTCTCTTTAATTATATAATTTTTAGAATCGGCACATTGACATTCATCTGATATCAGTCAGTCTAATGTTTCTGACCTTTTTTGGTGACATTTTTCAGTTTCTCACATCCTTGTCTGCTTGTGATGTTAAAATACTATAACTTTAGGCAGGTAAAGTTTGGTAAGTTAGAAACTGCTGCATGCCTTCAGTGGGAAAGAGACTCCCAGCCCGGTGGGTAGGGGGCGGGGATGTAAACGCCAAAGACATGCCATTGACTGGGGTTGATATATGGTGGTGAAAAATAAATTGGTTTTATGCCCCAATGATCCATTATTTTAATAAAGTGCCTGTTGTGTCACTGTTCACTAATTAATTAGAGGGTTTTGTTTTGATATTTATGTGATCAAAGATATTGTTTTAGAAGAAAATTACAAGTTAACTGGTAGACAAAGCACAGTTTGCTTGGATTTTAAAAGCTGGGTAAATGTGAAGCAACCAATATTTTGATTTAATAGGAGAAATAAAAGCAGATTACTTACATGAACTGTGTTTTTCATAAAGATGAGCATAAGCATGCATTGAAGGCATTTTATTCACTCGCCGTCTGTTGATTTTCCAGCCAAAAAAAACTGTTTAAGGTGATGTTTTAAAGCGAATTATGAGGAAGTTCAGTTATAACCAGAAGATTTACTTTAAATATAGAGAACTCAGTGCAAATTAAATGACAGCGTTCTATTTAACAGACTGATGGAGACTTGACTTCAAAAAAGACTGTTTCTCTTTACTAGCTTAATGCATTTATAACCCTTGTGCCATTGTAAAATCAGGCAATAAAGTCACAAAAGCATGGTGCAGTGGAAAGCTTTAGGAGCTCATTTCCCTCACAGCAGTGAATATTAGAGATGCAAACATTATTATCCATGAAAATGTTATGCCACAGCCTCCATGAGAAGCCTTCCGTAAACAATTTTTTTTCCATTCAGGAACCAGAAATCTTTATAATGTATTGAACTATCAGGGAATGAAATGCTACGCTGCTCTAAGACAGAGCGAGGAGTTGATTAGCAACTGAGTCATTTACTGTCCCTTGCAAAGGTATTTGTTCCAATTTAACTTCTTTTTATGTCATCATCTAAGAGTATAGCACAACTAAACTACCAAAGCACAGCCTTCCTCCTTAATGGATAGGGCAGGAAAGGAGAAAACTGATCAGAGAAAAGCCAAAGGTTCTAGTGTCACTCTGGAAGAGCTGGAGAGCTCTAAAGCTCAGGTGGGAAGAAAATCTGTTGCCGGAACAACTATTAGGAGCACACTCCACAAATTTGACATTTTCGTAAAAGAGTTAAAATGAATCCATTGTTGAAAGAAAGCAAAGTGTCCTGTTTAAGATTTGCCACAAGCCATTTAGGAGACACAGAAACCACGTAGAAGCTCAGATGAGCCCAAAACTGAAATGTTTCTTCTGCAGGGACAGAGGAACAAGTCAGAGATGATTAGGAGATTGTTGGACTAAAATATAAGGTGATTCTAGCTACAAAAGATTGAGGCTGGGACAAGTTCATCTTCTAGCAGTACTTTGGCCCTAATCATACAGTTAAAGCTACTGTTAAATGGCTCAGTTAAAGTCAAGTTAATTTAAGAATTTTAAACTAAGAATTTGCAACAAAACTTAAAAATCGATGTTCTCAGATGTTATCTACCCAGTTTGTTGTAGCTTTAAATATTTTATGCTGTAGATATTTTTTAAATTAGGCGGTATCAGAGTTAATAGAGCTCATTACATATGCATGTCACATTTTTAAATTTTTATTTGTAAGATATCCTCAGAAAAAGGCATAGTTTGTGTATAAACTACTGTGACCAAATTGAGTTAATTAAGAGAAAATAACCTAAATATTTGAGCCTGAAATTAGAATTTGTATAGCATAAAAGATGCATTAATTGCCTGGTTGAAGTTTTGACAAAGTCTGCTTTGTATGAGGTTCACCAAAGCATAAAAGTAACATGCCAAATATCGTAACCTTGTCTATTGGGCTACAGTGAGATCTGTCAACTTGATTTTCCCGTAATTAAAAACTGAAAACGGTGACTGGTTTTGAACAAAGCCAGCAGTTTGTTGGCTCAGGTCGAGGTCATGCAACAACAACCGCTGACAAAGGTGCTGGCCAGAACTGCTAGTGCGGTTAAAATTGGAGGAACAGTCGGGCTCCTGGTGAAATGTTCTGTTTATGTAAGAGAGACTCAACACTCTGTGGGTTGTGCATCCGTTCTCGCAAAAGTACATTCTGTTTTGTTTGAATGATTTCCATATAATGTTAATGAAGCTGATTTCCTTAGTCTCCTAGTTGTTATGCTGGGTCAGAATGTGGAGATTTAGTGTTCTAAAGCACGGTAAAAGTGCAGGCTTACACACAGAGTAAATATTTAAAGAGAATAAGTTTCCACTCTCGATAAAATGTAGAATTGGCTATACTTATCACTGTCATTTTTGTTTTTTGGCAAGGGTTTTAGATCACACAGAAAATTTTCTACAAAACAGAAACAAATGTACTGCATTTCTCAATTGAGTTTATTTATGTAGTGCCGGTTGAAAAAAATGTAATCTAAAGGAATTTAGACAAGACAAACAGAGTAGATTTACAAACAGAAATACAGACCAATTCAAATTGAATGCATTCCATTGTGATCCAGCTCAGGAGACAATGCGGTGGAGTTGAATTTATTATGACAATCATTAAAAAATGTTTTCCATGAAAGGAACTGAGCTGACCGCATGGAGTCATTAAATGTGCAGCAATCCTTCCTCTTAGGCAATCATGTGGCAACAGTGGAAAGGAATACTCTTCTTTAACAGAAAGAACATTCATATTCTTCACTGAGTAAATATGACTATCACTGAAGAAAAACATCAGTGATTCAATTCTAACTTCAAATTCAGGTGAATGTGACACCCAAGTCTAAATCATTCAGTTTCCACAATAAACCGATCAAAACCTGGTGAAGGTAACTATTTGTAGACAGGAGTACAGTAGTATATATATATATATATATATATATATATATATATATATATATATATATATATATATATATATATATATATATATATATATATATTACCTTTTTTGGAAAGGGACAAATGGCCACGGTCATCAGGAAATACCTTTCCCGTAGAAATGTGTACATGGTTTGCAAAAATACTGAGATATGTGGGGTGTATCAAAGTAACATCCACGTGAATGGCAACACCCATAGTGTCCCGTTACAACATTGCCCTAACTTCACACTGCCTCTCCGGCTTGCCCTCTCCACATGGTCCAACCTGGTGCAATGTGTTGCCCAGCTAAACGACACACACACAGTCACCCGGCCATTCATGTGATATCCAATTTATCGGCCCAGGTCACCTTCTTCCATTACTCTTTGGCCCAGCTCGGATCTTCACATGCCCATTTTAGATTCAGGGGTCAGCACCGACACCCTGGCTGCGCTGGAGACACAACTAACTGAGATGTGCTGTGTATTCTGACACCACCTTTCTATCATAACCAGCATTGTGGATAGGACCACACAGGCTAGCCTTTGCTCTCTTTGTGCATCAGTGAGCCTTTCCTCCCCATGACAATGTCTCTGGGTCACCTCTGTTTCTTCTTTGGACCACTTTTCATAGACTGGTAACTCTCTAAAAAGCATCTCTAAAAATTCTAGTTTTTAAAGATGCACTGAAGGAGTTGTTAATATTTTGCTCTATATTTAGTTGCTTTAATCAGATTTTGTCTTTCTTCTTATGGGAAATATCCTTTGTTGGTATGTCATTGTAGGTACTTGGACCAAAAACAGCAGCTGTTTTGACTTTGCCTGAGAAAGATGCAATCCTCTTGATTGAGGAAGGCTAGCAGATGAATGCTTCTTAATTTTTTTTTTTTTTTTTTTTTTTTTTTTTGCTATGGTGTTGTAGTATTAAGCCAGATTTGAGTTTTACTTTTAATACAGTAGACTGTTTCTGTGTTCAAGTGAATACCATCTTCTTATAACTAGTCGCTGATCCCCTTTTTTGTGTCTTTTTAAGTGAGTGGTAAATACATGCCTATTCATTTTTTTGTGTATTGTGCTGCAGTATAGCTAAATGCATGGATGGTAAAAATGTGTATGTTACAGGCCATAAAAGACCTATGATTGCTTTGCTTTTACATAAGAGATGATGTTTCTTTAATTACTG
The DNA here is from genome assembly GCA_037039145.1 of Fundulus diaphanus. Classification (NCBI taxonomy): domain Eukaryota; kingdom Metazoa; phylum Chordata; class Actinopteri; order Cyprinodontiformes; family Fundulidae; genus Fundulus; species Fundulus diaphanus. The sequence goes on from CM073125.1 coordinate 45,743,529, forward strand.
TATTTTTCTGACAGGCAGGATGAATGAACTCCTCAAACTGAACTGTCTTATATCTGTAGCTTTATAGAGACTATACAAGACTCAATTCAAACAACTGCAGCAGCTTAAGATTTTAAGGTGTTTAATTAATGTATAGTTGTTTATTTACATTGCCAGGCAAGTGAATTACATCACTACTTGGCCTGTAAATGGGATATTTTCTTATCGCATTATGACAGCTAACAGCATGTGGGCCGAATAAATGTTTGATTAATTTTGGCATCTCACATCTCGAAGGCTCTCTTCACTTAATCAGACCAGAAAAATTGGTTTATAGTCTTATCCGGGCCACAATGATTGGAAAAAGGAAAATAACTAGCAATACTTGTTTGCACATGATAAAAAAACTTAATTATCTTACCTGAGCAATTAGAAAGAAAACAAAGGACAAACATTTGATACATCAAACTCAAATGTTTCTCTAGATTATTTCAGGATAACTGGAAAATAAAAGTTTTTGAACTGTTGTTGAAAAACAGATTTCAAGGATACCAATTTGATCAGAAAATCATTGTAAAAAGTATTATAAACTTTTTTAAGATCTCTGAAAAACTTTCAAAAAGCTATGAAACAATCTCCAAAATAAAACCGATTTTTTGCCATCTTTACAAAATTCCCTTCAGAATCACATTATCGATGCTCTTAGGAAGCTCTTTTGTGCTTAATTCAATTAAACAAAAAAAGTATGAACTATCTGCACCTTTTTTTGAAAGCGATTACTAATTATTTAGTTCTAATATTGTCAAATTATAATCAGATGAGTTTCAGATATTTTTTAAAGTATCTAAAATAAGCAGCGACAAAAATAAACATATTCACACTATAATAGCCAACCTTTTTATTTATTTTTTATATTTTAACTAATTGGCTGTACATACACATACATTTCCTTGCTGCTTCATTTGTCCTTTACTTTATTTCCTCTAAACTAATACTAAGAACTATCACAGAAATAGAACCTAAGACAGGGAAGTAAACTGACTAATCAAATAAACAAAACAAAAACCCAGAATATGACAGTATACTTATTTCATACTAAAATGAGGCAGTCTACTTGAAGTTTACTTTTTATAAACTATATTTTATATACTTAAAAGTATAGTGGAGTATGCTTGACATATACTGAAAAGTATAAACAGAAGTCTAAGACTAAGTACATTAATACTAAGACTTAAGCTTATACTTATACTTAAGTATACTTAATAAAATTAGCTTCAAGTATCCTACTTTTTGCAAAGGGTATTATTAATGGTATTGGATGGAGTCTGATAATGAATACATTCCCTGCTCTCTTTTTTGTGGCACTAGTGGCCTATATTTCAAAGTGGACAGAGGAAATGGTGTTGAAAGACAGGGGAAGACATGCTGCAGAGGTCCATGAGCCAGGAGTCGGACCTGGGACGGCTGCATCGAAGACCGAGGCCTCCGTACATGGGTAGCCAATGAGGGCAGGATCGATCCATCTTTTTTGTAGTTTACGTCAGATTCTAAGATAAAACCAAGAGTCCATTGACCGGTTAGCATTTTGCCAACCGGATGTCCAATTTTGGTGAGCATATGCATCTTGTGTGTAACCCAGTGTGGTCTGGTGCAGTTGTAGCCCATCTACTTCAAGGTTTCGGGTGATTTCAGGGAGTGGTATTCAGCATACCTCAATTGTAGTGAGTTCTTGTTTGAGTTACTGTCACCTTTCTGTCATGTTGATCTAGTCTGCTCATTGTCCTTTGACCTCCGACACATACCAAGGATTTGCATTGACACAACCACTGCTTACTAGATATTCGCTTTTCTTTTTTTGACCATTCGCTGTAAACCCAAGAGATCACAGTCTGATTGTTACAGACACAGAGGATCTCACGGGATTTTCACAAACCAGCCCCTCTGTCACCAAAAACCATTAAACGTTCTTATTCTAGATCTGAACTACATCTCACTTGAACTACAGAAATCATCTTCACCATGTTTAGGCTGCTAAATGCATTGAGTTGCGATTGTTGCGATTGTCTGATTCACGTTTTGTGTTACCAAGCAACAAAACAGGTGTGCATATAAAGTGGCTGTTTATCGACATGGATCAATTATTTTTACTTAGTAGATTACAATTTCTTCTTTCACATATGCTGATTGTATTGCTGATATTCCAGTGGCTATATTTATCTACTTCTCAAAATCGAAATATCCACACATAATGTGAACGTGCACGTTTCTTATCTCACATGCTAAGTTGTATCTGAATGTCACACTTGGGGGACAAAATCTTTACTAAACTTCATCTGGACATGCAAAGCACATTTAAGCTGCAAAGATGTTATTCTTCAGAGTCATATTTTGGTCATTAATCAGGCTCTGCTGTACAACCTTATAATGAGCGGAACATAACAGCTGGACTGAGTGTTGCTCAGAAAGGAAACACAAAGCAACCGAGAGGAACCAGCTGGAGGGCACCTGTTTGAGTGAACTTCAGTAGATTTACAACATCTGCTTCACGCAGGAAAGGATGTCATCTCCATTCAGCGCCGCTTGATTAACTGTGTCAGACCAGGGAGTGACACAGACAAAATTGCTGCAAGTTGCTAAGAGATTACCATCTCATTTAGAAGGTAAACCAAGAGAATAAAAGTAAGGAAATATCTGTTTAGGAGTTGGAATAGGTCTATTTAGGAGAAATTAGTGAGCATACATTTGGTCTAAGGGAGTATTTGGAAGGTGTCTAATACAGCTCAATAACGGTCAGTATGTGATAAAACGTTGGCTTAATTTGTTGGAGACCTTTCTTTCTGTCACCACCCTGTAGAAGCAAATCCCTATCCTCTCCATCTCTTATTACGTCTAATTAATTGGATCAAGAGAATGTCACTAAGCATCTGACAGTCTCTGTGAGTGATAACAGTGAAACCTGGGCCAATTTCATGTGTATGAGCCCCAAGAGAGGAAACACTCCATATTAGGTCCATTGACTCGCTGCCACAATGCTACCTGAGGGATTCAACACTGCTGTTATGATAATACGGTGTGTGTGTGTGTGTGTGTGAGAGAGAGAGAGAGAGAGAGAGAGAGAGAGAGAGAGAGAGAGAGAGAGAGAGAGAGAGAGAGAGAGAGAGAGAGAGAGAGAGAGAGAGAGAGAGAGAGAGAGAGAGAGAGAGAGAGATCATGTTTTGAAAAATGCAGTTTTGAAGTTATTTCCATTTAAGCCACATCGTGACATACAGCACATTCCAGTTTTTATTTATGGCAGACCTGATCAAGAAGTGTAAAAATAACCTTAAATTAATATTTTTTTTCACTCTTTTATTATTTACTGTTGAGATTTTGGGGATCAAAGAGTCAAGGCAGGTTTCACATGAAACAAAGGATGGAAAGCACTTCATGGCTGCTGTTAAGTGGCAAGAATCTTTATTGTCACCTCATGTTACCGTGACAAAACTTTTTTTGAGACAGACAGATAATATAGAGAATATGTACAGGCAGACACAACAGTATTTTCACCCTGCTATATATATATATATATATATATATATATATAAATAAAATCAGGCACTGGCCAAAACCACTTCCTCAGAAGCTTGAGCATGCAAAAAAGTCTTTAGGGTCTGCTAAGACTCATGTCAAGTACCAAAAGTCTGATATCAGTCCTTTTTTGAACAGTATGAATTTCTGTCTTGTTGCATGAAGTAATTCCTCAAAGTTCCTTCGATGGTTCATTCATACCCACAGTAAATTATGTGCAGAAATTGTAAACAGTCATATACAAAACTGTGCAATCAGACATTTCTGAGAAATTAATATTTACAAATAGGCACAAGTATGGTTGACGATCTTTGATGCTACGGGCCTCTTTCCCCTCTATAGACCCTCGGAACCTTGATATATTGTACCATTGTGTACTCTGAAAAACTCAACATTTTAAATAATCATGTGGTGGATCAATAAACTTAAGGTGGGTTGTCATTGGGTCTTTCTGCAAGATAAGGATCCAAAACACATGATCAAATCAGACACAGAAAAGATTTATTAGAAACTAAATTAACCATCTTTACCAGATTTAAATCCTATAGAAGACCCGCTGCGTGAGTTAAAGAGGACAGTGAGAAAGACTCGTCATTTTGATCGAACTAAAGAGATTAGTCTTTTGAAAGGGTGTTGATAATTATTGAATGTACAATATACTGTATGTCTTGGAATATTAAATCAATTAAAATACATTGTGTTATATTGTAAAAAAATCAATCCTGATCATTTTTTAATCTTAATTTTTTGCGTGCATCTGTGTTTATTATCATGGAGCTTAAGCGAAAATTCAGACTGAAGAAACTCTATTGCCTACCTCCATCAATCAGAGACTCATCCGCCTCTGACGCAAGCCAATCAGCTTTGAACTGCTCCTCCTCGAAGCCAATCAGTGTCCTGGGTTCATCTTAAAAGAACTCCACATCCTTGTCTCGGCCTTCTCCTCAGCGACCCAGCGGTGGCTGCGCGTGTGTGGTTTGGACTCTGATGACCGGATTCAACCCACCTCCATCCCCTTCTCCACCATCGTAGCACAGCTCCGCCTAGCTTTCCTACGGTCCTCCTTCAACCTCGTCCCTATAGAGCGTAATTCCTCCTGGACTCTTATGGAATTCCCAGTCACTCCTTAAAACGGTCTGGCAGAAGACCGCCATGTTGAGCTTGGTTCTGCCAGAGGTTTCTTCCCAAAGGGGAGTTTTTCCTCTCCACAGTCGCTTCATGCTTGCTCATCATGGACAGTTCATCCAAACCTGTGTTTATCCAAGTTGGACATCTAGCTCAAACAGATCATCATATGGACTGAACAAACTTTATTTATCTCCACTCCACCACCAGTTTCAGGCCCGGGGGGAAATATCCCTATTCTCATACGCCTGCTTATGCATATTGAAGTATAATTCAGCGTGAATTTTTCCTGCCGAGGTCTGAGCGCCAAACTCTTAAAATATTGTATCAATAAAATTCTTCTAATTGCCTTTTCTTTCTGTGTGAGTTTTTCAGATTGAATTTTCATTTTCCCCAGTTTACCACTTATATAGTTACAAATATGTATAGTATATTAAGTGTTTCTAAATTATGAACACTTACATTTTAAGTTGTAAGTATAAAACAGGGTAGGCAATAATAAGCTTTGCTTCAGCCTATTCCTTTTTTTGGTAAATTGTGGGTTTGTTTGTTTATCGTTGTTTTTTTTTACTGTTTCCTGTGTTTAATGTTGGATAATTTACTAAAAATAAAGTGAAAGAAGAAGAAGACATTTGTACTGTACAATACAAAGTGTACACACACCAGTTAAAATGCCAGATGAGAGTGAGATAAATCATTTCAGAACTTCTTCCATCAAATACAAAAGGTGCCATAAATTGATTGCATAAGTGTGCACACCATGACAGAAGGAACACTGTTTCAGAAAATATGGGACAACAGCAAATGAATAAAACAGGACATTTCTTCACAATAGATAAAGTCACAAGATAGAAGTTGGTCAGGGAGGCTGTCAAGAGCCTGACCATAGCACTGAAGAAGTTGCAAGAACTTCTGGCTGGTCCAGCTTGTGTTCTACATGTGACAAAAACCACCTGTCTTCTCACTGCATCAGAATTAAGGATTAGAGCTGAATAACAGAAACTCTTTCCTCCAAATAAAACATCCTTGAAATCTCTCTATACGTTGTCAGGATGTGTTCTGGTCTGATGAAAAACAAACATTTAATCACCATTCCAAAACAAAAGTTTTTACACAAAATACATCAGCGCCAACCAAACAACTTATCCAGATGGATTTGTGGTGATGATAGATTGAACTATACAGAAACAAATGGCTTCATCAATAAGAAAATTAAAGTTTTGTAATGGCCTAACCAGAATCCAGAACTGAAGCTGACTGAAAAATCTGTGGGATCACCTGAAGAGGACAGGGGGATAGAAAAGTCCTCGGGATTTAATACAATAGTGTCACACTTAAAAAAATAAATAAATTGAAGGCAAATTATCTGAATTTATCAATATCAACTCAGAGTGGTAATGATGTTGCACTTTTTACTCGACAGATGAGATGCTGTATTTGAAATTGTATGACTTTAACCTACTAAGCTTTATGAGTGAAGAGAATCTGTGACATTACATTTTTCATGTATCCAACCCAGAAAGGTTCTACAGACTTTTCACAAAGCCTCTGTGGATGGAAACATCTTCAGTTTAGCTGGTCACATTTTTTAAGTAGGTACAAAGTTTTATTTACAGCAAGAATTATTTCTTTGTATAATTTTCAAATTATAATTTTGTTATATTTCAATTGATTCTGGTTATGTGGATACATATTCCAATGGTGTTTGTATCAGTTTAAAAATCCGGCTAAGATGTTCCTTTCAGAGCATTTTAAAAGTACCAATTTCTAAAAAAAGAACACAACTGTTGTATTGGCATCATTTGCTACAGTGAACAGTTTTTTTCACATTTTATATTCTTCTTTAAAAGTACATAATTTTATGATATCACCATATTTTGTTTCAATAATTAATTAGCCATAAGTACACATTTGGATCCTTCATTGACCTCCAAATCACAGGATGTTACTATTCTGGAATTCAGTAATTCAATAAATTAGAAAACAATTGTAAGTCTTGATTTAGTGTGTGGAAATATGAAATATGAATTTCCCTGTTCTTATTGCTAAAAGTGCTTAAAGAAGCATAAAACAGCTCCAAGATCTCACTTCTATGCAGTCTGAAGTATTAACTTTCTTCATGTTGACCCATTGCTTTGTGCTTCACATGCCTTGCATCATTACAGAGCACAGCTTGAAATCTCTTACTGGATCACTCACTACGGCTTTGATGGAGGAAGGAAACTTTTTAATAAGGTGGGAGTGTGCGGAAGGAAGAATGAGAACAAGTGGATCTGTGTGCGTAGTTTAAAAACGTATCCTTCAGAGTGAATTGAAGACATGTTTAGGGTTATAGTAAAGGGATGTAGTGATGATGTGCAAAACACAAGGTCAGAAAAGGCTGGTGTTGCTTATTACAAGGCTACAAAGTTGTCCTTTTAAAACAGATGTTTTAGGATTCAGTCAAGAGACATTTATTCCAAGAGTTAAACAAAATCTAGGTTTTGGTTGTGCATTTGGACAAAACAAAAGATTTTACACTCAGTTATTGAACTTATTGTGTAAGAAAACACTCAAGAGGTGGTCATTGTCTGACTTTAAGGGACATTTCCTTATGTAAGCAAGTGGATTTATGCCTCACTTTCTGACATTTTTTAAACTTAAATGTGAACAAGTGTCTATAGACTGATATCTTCTTTAGAAACGCTGACAGCACCCACATCATGTCACGAGGCTTGTAATAAAGACAGTGATGTCTGAGAACTGAAAACAGGTTTTACAGTAAATGTATTATTAGAGCTCCAATTCTCAATTATTACAGCCTTAGCGATGTTCTGTGTCCTTTGGTGTGTCAGGTGACCTTCCTCATCACTGAATCTATAAACCAATTCACAACACAACGGCCACTAGACACAACCATATTTTATTTTTTTCACAAAACATTCTGTTATTTTCTAACCTCCCTTGAATCTAGACTGTCATCACAGAAAAGAGCTTCTTCATTATGCATGCAAATAAACACCTTTATGTGAGAGTATACATTGTTTTTTTTTTAGCGGATTAACACACCGGGAGACCTTGAACAGATTGTTCAGAGGTGACACACTGCATTCAGTATGAGCAAGCCTTGACAGTCTTGGTATTCAGGGACAAAAGAAAGCAGGAAAAGCAATCAATGTGATTATCATACAAATGGTAATGTAGCACACACTATAACTCAACAATGTTAGCTACAGTTGCAGAGTACTTTCACAGGTTCTACCTGTGTAGTTTAACATTTTCCTTTGTTCTCCTCGTCAAACTCTTTTGAGCTTTCCTCCTCCAGTCACTAAAAGCCTTTTTCATACTGATGACACTGTAGGCATTCATTTAGAATAGCTGTCAACATAATCTTTGCTTTCTGGTCTTAAAATAGACCCTTGTTTGCCAAATCACATGGGGGCCCTGCAAAAGTATTTACACCTTTCAACTTTTTTCAATTTTTAGAGTCACAAACTTGAAAGTATTTTGTCTCAGGTTTTTTTTGAGGTAGGCAAACACAAAGTAGTGGATAATTAAATATAGAAGGGATGAGAATACATGACAATGATTTTTCCACTGATAAATCACTGTCAAATTGCTAAGGCGAAAAGACATCAGCAATTACCCGAGTGTTGTTGCCTATCAATCTTGAAAGTTTTATGGAGTCATTTTCAAAGGATTTAATGTCTAATATTTGGCAGAGAGAAATATTTCTTTACAAAATGAAAACATTTAAGACAGCTACCAATCTTCTCAGCTGCTGATGTTCCAGCAAGGTCACCCAATGGGCATATTAGAAGAATCAGGATAAGACTGAACAAGTATCACTTGCTTTTAAAGAGTGAAGGAGAAAGCAGTTTTCTTTTTCGTTATCAGCTCCCCATTTTGGTGCAATTGGAGCTTCAAGTCTTCTGAGGTATGAGTTTACCAACCTTGCAAATCTGGAGACTTGAAATTTTGCCTATTGTTCTTTGCAAAGTATACTACTAAAATTATTAAGGGAACACAATTTTAAACATCTGGACTACTTATATCTGGTCAGTTCAGTAGTAGAGGGGTTGTTAATTAGTGTCAGCTGTTTTGGTGTTAATGGCATTAACAACAAGAGCACTAAAAGGGCAAGAGTGGGATGACCCCAATAACAGGAATAATTTGTCAGGTGGAGGCCATAGACCTTTTTCCCCTTCTCATTTTGTTTGACTGCTTTTCAGTCATTTTGCATTTGACCAGGATCAGTGTCACTATTCTGGTAGCATGAGGCGATAACTGCGCCCTATAACTGCACAAACAGTCCATCTTCACCAGGGTAACATATCAATATATTCCATTGGCAAAAGGTTTGCTCAAGAGCATGGAGACGATTCCAGGCAGTAACTCTTGGAAAGCTTAACAAGGCCGTCAGAGGTCCTTAACCCATCAGCAGGACAGGTATCTTCTGCTTTATGCAAGGAGAGGCAGAATGAGTACTGCCAGAGCCCTACAAAGAGACCTCATATGGGCCACTGATGGTAATGTCTCTGACCAAACCATTAGAAATAGACTGTATGAGGGTGGCCTGATTGCCCAACGCCCTCTAGTAGATCCTGTACTCACTGCCTCTACTTCACTGGCATTTACCAAAGAACACCAGCCCTACCACCCTGTCCTTTTAGCAGATGAGAGCAGGTTCACTCTGAGCTCCTGTGACCGACCAGCAAAGCTGCGATGAACGTTATGCTGCCTGAAACATTGTTCAGCTTGATGGGTTTTGTGGTGGGTCAGTCTTAGTCAAGGGAGGCACAGACCTGTACAGTACATGATAAGCTATGGCACCCTGACTACCATTAGGTATTGGGATGAAATCCTAAGACCCATTGTTAGACCCCGTGCTGGCGCAGTGAGTCCTGGGTTCCTCTTGGTGAATGATGATGCCTGCTCACATGTGGCAAGATTATACAGGCAGTCCCTGGAGGATGAAGGAATTGTTACCATTGACTGGCCTCCACGCTCTCCTCACCTAAATCCAATAGAACATCTCTGGGACTTCATGTTTAGGTTAATCCACTGCCACTAGGTACTAGTGGCCTTAGACTATCCAGGAGCTCAGTGATGTAACCCCTAACTCCATCAAATTAGACTAACCTGTCACATAAGCTTTACAGTTTCACCTTCTCTGTGACTTCAGATTAAGTCATCTATGGGTTGATAACTTTTATTATCATCAAATGATGTGACATCTTTTTGTTCATCTGTGTACCTAATGGCAGTCAGACTACACGTTACACATTGTTCCTGTGTAATTCCGATTATGCAGCCTATGATTTCAGCTATTTTATAATGAAGACTGTTTTACTTTTATATTCCTCTGCATTTATCTCATCCGTACTGTTGGTTATCTCCTCATAGAAACCTTAAACCATTTAAAAGAAAATGCTGAATTTGATATAGGCTTATATGCACACCCATCACAGATATAACCCTTGGAGAGAGAAAAAAAATTCTCTCTCTCTCATACTTAAACTAAATTCACTAAATTGCATTGTGTCCTCCAAAATGTCCAATTGTCCAAACTGCAATTGTCTCCTCATTGGTCTACTGTCATTTTGCTCCGCACAACGATAGACAAACAAGTACACACACACACACACACACACACACACACACACACACACACACACACACACACATGCACACACACACACATCCATCCTTGTTTCATCATGTACACTCAAACAACACAATGTAACTGCAAGTCAATCACACTTCTGTGAAATCACATTGTCCACTTAAGAAGCAACACTGATTGACAATCAATTTCACCTGCTGTTGTGCAAATGGATAGACAACAGGTGGAAACTTGAGGCAATTAACAAGACACCCCCAATAAAGGAGTGGTTCTGCAGGTGGGGACCACAGACCACTTCTCAGTTCCTCTGCTTTCTGGCGGATGTTTTGGTCACTTTTGAATGCTGGCAGTGGTTTCACTTTGGTGGTAACATGACACAGAGTCTACAACCCACACTAGTGGCTCAGGTAGTGCAGCTCATCCAGGATGGCACATCAATGCGAGCTGTGGCAAGAAGGTTTGCCGTGTCTGTCAGCTTAGTGTCCAGAGCATGAAGGCACTACCAGGAGACAGGCAAGTACATCAGGAGACATGGGGGAGGCCAACAACCCTGCAGCAGGACCACTACCTCCGCCTTTGTGCAAGGAGGAGCAGGAGGAGCACTGCCAGAGCCCTGCAAAATGACCTCCAGCAGGCCACAAATGTGCATGTGTCTGCTCAAAGGATCCGAAACAGACTCCATGAGGCTGGTATGAGGGCCCAACGTCTACAGTTGGGGGTTATGCTTACAGCCCAACACCGTGCAGGATGTTTGGCATTTGCCAGAGAACACCAAGATTAATTCAATTCAATTTTATTTATATAGCGCCAATTCATGAAACATGTCATCTCAAGGCACTTTACAAAGTCAGATTCAATCATATTATACAGATTGGGTCAGATTATACAGATTGGTCAAACATTTCCTATATAAGGGAACCAGTTGATTGCATCAAAGTCCCGACAAGCTGCATTCACTCCTGGAGAAGCATAGAGCCACAGGGAGAGTCGTCTGCATTGTCCATGGCTTTGCAGCAATCCCTCATACTGAGCAAGCATGAAGCGACAGCGGAAAGAAAAACTCCCCATTAACGGGAAGGAAAACCTCTAGCAGAACCGGACTCAGTATGAACGATCATCTGCCTCGACCGACTGGGGGTTACAGAAGACAGAGCAGAGACACAACAAGACAGACAAACAAGCACAGAAGCACACATTGATCCAGTAATCTGTTCTACATTAGATGGTAATAGCGGGTGATCTGTCTTCCCTGGATGATGTCACAGCTAACAGAACGCCAGACCAGGTGTACCTACTATGAAGAAAAAAGAGAGAGAGCAAAAAGTTAAAAGCTAATTAGCAAATTTGTCACTGGAGCCCTGTGCTCTTCAAAGACAAAAGCAGGATCACACTGAGCAGACAGACCGGGTCTGGAGACGCCATGGAGAATGTTCTGCTGCCTGCAACATCCTCCATCATGACCGGTTTGGCTGTGGACCAGTAATGGTGTGGGGTGGCATTTCTTTGGGGAGCAGCACAGCCCTCCATGTGCTCGCCAGAGGTAGTCTGACTGCCATTAGGTACAGAGATGAGATCCTCAGACCCATTGTGAGACCATATTCTGGTGCGGTTGGCCCTGGGTTCCTCCTAATGCAAGACAATAATAGACGTCATGTGGCTGGAGTGTGTCAGTAGTTCCTGCCAGACGAAGGCTGATGCTATGGACTGGGCCGTCTGCTCCCCAGACCTGAATCTAATTGAGCACATCTGGGACATCATGTCTCGCTCCATTCACCCACGGCACGTTGCACCAGACTGTCCAGGAGTTGGCGGATGCGTTAGTTCAGGTCTGGAAGGAGATCCCTCAGAGGACCATCCACCACCTCAGGCATTGTATGGAGGCCACACACGCTACTGAGCCTCATTTTGACTTGTTTTAAGGACATTACATCAAAGTTGGATCTGCCTGTAGTGTGTTTTTCTACTTTAATTTTGAGTGTGGCTCCAAATCCAGACCTCCATGGGTTAATACATTTTATTTCCAGTGATAATTTTTATGTGATTTTGTTGTCAGCACATTCAACTATGTAAAGACCAAAGTATTTCATAGGAATATTTCATTCATTCAGATTTTAGTGTTCCCTTTATCTTTTTGAGCATTGTACATAGTGAGGACTGTGCCTTGTCTTCCATTCACCTTTAAGCCTTTTTATGGCCTAACCCTGACACTACACCTAACCTTAACCCTAACCAAGCACACACACAAAGACTTTAACCTTAATTACTAAAACGGAATAAAATTTTTAGAAAAAAAGTTTTATAATGAAAAAAAAAAAGCAATTTGAGAATGAAATAGACCATATGTTTGAATTTGAGAAAATGGGAGGAGAAAGTGGCAAGCAGTACACAGAGAAAAATTAAAATGTGAAACATGTTATCCAGTGTGATTCAACACTTTGCACAAATATGAAGTGAAAGTAAAATGAGAAATGGTTTTCAACTTTTCTTACATATAAAACTTATATAACTACATATAAAAACTACTCTGATACCCCTAAATAAGCACTTTTTCAGCACTTTTACAGACTTTTGGGAGTTGGTTCCAGATAAGCGGAGCATAAGAACTAAACGCTGCTTCTCTATGTTTGGTTCTGGGTATGCAGAGTAGTCTTGAGCCAGAAGACCTATGTGGTCTGGAGGGTTGATACTCTGACAACAGCACCCAGATTTCAGGCCTGATTAGTGGTTACTAGCTGAAGCAACTGAGGCCGTTTGCTAACTCTTGATCACTCCTTCATTTTCCAAAAGTTACTTCAGTTTTATTTTTATTCAACTGAAGAAAATTTTGGCACACCCATGCATTGATTTCTTCTAAAGATTTACTCAGCGCTTGAATGGGTTCCTAGTTACCTGGTTACATGGTGATGTAGAGCTGTGTGTCATACTGAAAAGTGCTATATAAATAAAGTTGCCTTACATGCTTTATTTGCATATTCTGTCAATGTGGAGTGGGTGTTCCCCTATCTTGTACACATTGAAAATATGTAAAAATAAATTTGACTCTTGTTTCAGTATAATGTACAAAAACACTGTTAAAGGAACAAAATGATCCAGCATTGATTTAATCCCATATATTTGACATTGCAGCATAAACAGTTTATTCACCAGATAAACCAGGCTGCCACAAATTTTTAGGACATATTAAAAAATTCCAGCTCATGAGAGCAAATACACCTACACACCATGTATCATGCACAAATAAGCCAGTGCTACAGAATCAGTAAAAAAAAGTCTTACATTTATGACCCAATAATAGTTTTACGTTATATTACACTGTGCTATGCAGGTACAACTCTGCATATGGGATACTGCAAACTCAATCTCAAACAGCTGTTTTGAATAATTTAGCAAATAAATATCTGACCACTTGGGGGGATCTATAAAGGATTGTAAGGATCCATCCCAGATAGTTAGTTGTTAGTTAAATATGAACTAAAAATACATTGACACATTAATCTCATGGCAAAAGGTCCTAATGCAGTAGAACACTGAATTTCACACCCTTGATCCCAATACACATGGAATATTCAGAAGGGAAACACATTGTGTAATTGACAGGACATGATGTCTTGCTAAATACCCTTTAGTTCCCTATGCTTAGAGCCATGTAACATAAAAAGGCCCTTTATGTCATCTTTCACATATAGTTTTGAAAATTTGAACCCTTCATTCTTTTTGTAAAAACTCAGAAGATATATTTTTTTGGTACTTTTTGTTGCTTTTCGGGTGTGTTCTTTAAAACAAGTGTGATCCTTGACACCTTTACTACAATATGTTGTCCTTAGGACATCCTTTATGTTAGAATTGCCACTGTTTGTTGTGGTTTGCAGTCTTGTTAGAATGTGATGGCTGTATAGACCAGTTCATTGTTATTGTTTTGATTCGGATTTTTCGCGCATGCGCGCTTGACTGGTAGGCAAAAGGCGAACACAATGGCGGACGCAAACAAAGAAAATGACGAGTTCTCGACGTGTTTTTGTTCTTTAGATAACGTATCACAAGATCGTTATAAGAGTAAGTTGATGGTTGATGGTATCAGATTGCCAGATTCATACAGCAAAAGCCTGAATGGATGGAGCGAGTCTGTGAAATGCTGGCCAAGTGTTCCGTACCGCGACATATACAGCTGCCTTATAAACACGCAGGCCAGTACACATGAGAGAGCATGAAAGCCATGAAACCACTGGACGGCTACAATTATTTCATATCGGGACACGTTCAGACATGTTTGTGTAACATACGAAAGCGGAGTCGGACACAGACAGCGCCTCAGCAAAAAGGAAGACCCGCCACCGGTAGGTTAAAAAAACATTGTTCACAAAGGATTATTTTGGTGTTTTTGTCTTATTAATCCTTTTCACAGACTCATGCCAGAGGGTGTGCATACATTGTACATGTACGTATATTCGGGTTAAGTAGCTGAGGGAAACAAGTTAGTTCCAGCTCACCTCAGAAGTCCATAATGTCCAAAACAGCAGACTGTAAAAATGCTAAATAAGTCCACACGCTTTCTGTTGAGCTTTAGGAGTATAGTCAGATGTGGGTTTGCAAATAGAAACTTGAAAAATGCTCCACCACTTGGTCTTTGAAAATGCAAATAATCCACATGTTTATTCAGATTTGAGAAGTTAAAGTGGTCCCTTGGGACACACTATTACCAGATGTGGACTGATGTACTAAAAGAAGTCCATCTGTGATGAGATGAACCATAGCCCATTTTAATGCCAAGCTTGACAAATTTCCAAGTGTATGTTAGACAAGTTTCTGAGTATATCTTAGAAACCTGGGTGAAGTACACTGGATGAATTGCATGACTGTTTGAGCCTCATAATTCAGGCTTGAACACCCTGAATGATGTATAATTAACAGGTTGGGTGGTATGAAACATTTTTATATCCTTTGATATCTGAAATAATTTATTTTTGTATGTGTCTGTTACTTTACTTCCCATTGCTGGAAATTAAAGTTGCTATCAAATGAAACTTCCCACCAAAGAAAATAAATATCTGATCCATTAGATGTGCATATATATGTTTAAGTTAAAGTTAATCAGCTTTTAGGTTTCTTAATTACATTAAAAGGAGCCTAGTCACGTAATATCACCATGAAACAAAACACAAAAATCATGTGTTAATCTTCAAATAAAACAACATACACCAACCGTTCATCCTGATCGTGTTTACTTAGTCCTTTTTTAGCCTTAAAAGAGTTTTGTACCGGGTGCAATCAGCAGACAAACGTTGTGCCATCTGCCAGCATTACCACAGAACTATCAGCAAGCAAGATGGTGACAACTAATGTAGCTACTGTAAGAGCCTGTAGACCATCCTTCAATACCTCCTAGTAAAGTAACAGCTCAGCATGGTCGAAGACCAACCTGTTCTACAGGGTTAGGGTTACTTAACCCATTTATTTTTCACACCTCCACTGGGTGACTCGCTTGGCTCCATTACTTCTTGTTTATTCATTGCATGTGCAATATTGTACCTCTGGTCTTGTTATTGTAATAGTACGTGACTAGGTCCCTTTAATACAAGACCCATCATTATATGCATTATGTAGCCATAACAACCAAGAGATCATATTATTGTAACTTTTTGTTTTTCTGGAATTAAGATTTTTGAATAGGAGTTTCATCTTTATTTTGCTGTCAACATTAGTTTTCCTCAGCTGCTCATTTAATATGAATTAATGTAAGTATTTGACGTCTCCACAGTATAATACCTGTCAACAACAAGGGAACCCTGAAATCGTTTTTCTACTTTAATATCTAACAGAAGATAGGACAAACAGTTTAAATTTACAATGTCACTCTATAGAGTTTTTTTTTCACGCTGATCTATTTAGATCATGAAACACACTTTATATCAGAGAAAGATAAGTTATGAAAATGTAAGTCAAACGATGATGAAGATGTTAAAACTAGTTTACGTAGAGGTCTGCTTTCACATTCTGTAATAAAAAAATACTTGAGTCGATGAATTGTTGGGGTATAATTTGCACCTCATATTAAGTTGTGTTGGAGCTTATATTAATGTTTTGGTCATAATTTATTTCAGATTGATAAAGTATTTAATGTCCAAGAAGGGAAATTATGAATTTCAATTTTCAAATTTCAGTCAATGATTATAACACTACTTGCATTAATTTAAAATGAAGTGGCTTAGTGTTAGACTTGTCCCTTTTTTTGTTTTATTAATGTTGCTGATTTTCACATGCACTGCTTCTTCATGTTCACCGAAGCAACTTGCTCAATTATACTTCAGCTTTGGTCGCTGATTGGCCCTGGAAGCTATGATCCAGACGATCTGTTTGACAGCATACCTCTGAATTTCAGTCAAAATTAATTAGGTCGTTGTTATGGTTTATTGCAATTGGAAGTTAAATTGAAGTCGGTGAAAACGAAATTTGTAATCATCTCATACAAAGTGTTTTTTTTGTCCTCAAGTGGAGACAGGAATAATTTTTTTTTTCAAATAATGGGTGGCAGTTTTCCAATCCTATGGTCCCTTTTTTTAACTAGTGAACAGAATAAAAACCTATTAAAACGTTGTCTTCAAGATAGAATAAAATAAAAATTATTTTGTGAAGTGGCAAGTTTAGAAATTAGTTTACCTATAAACTTAAAAACAACAATAATTGCTGTGTAGTATGTTTCTGGTGCTTGCAGCAGTGGGAAAAAAAATCATCCTTGTCTGGTATTACTGTGGTTGCTGCATCCAAGTTTAGATTAGTTTAATTAATCTCAAAGGAATTGTAAGGATGGCAACTTTAAAGAAGAGAAGAAGCTTTTCCAAGTTTTAGATGTTCTAAGGAGTTTCACACTTCTCCAAGAATAATACAAGATACATTATTTTTAATAATGAGGATAGGGTTATGAGGCAATTGAATGAAAAGAGTCTTTAGAATTGGAGTAGCCAGTGTTAGTTTTTATATGTCTTAAACTTGTACTGACTGAAGGCCCATGTCTTGAATTCTCTTGGCTATACCTTTTGTTGTCTCACATCCCTCTGCAAGCTTTCATTTAAGCTGTGTTACTGATCTAATGCAGATCTCCGTGTCTTCCCCTAGGGCTTGCATGATTGAGTCTTCAGCTCCAGAGTCTATAATAATGGGTCATACTGACCCATTTTTCACATCCTGTCATCATAATGTAGACTCTAGGTGAATGATAATCCCTTGTTTATGTTTGAAGCTACCAGCCAGTAAAATAGAGCCTCAAAAACATGAACTCTAATGCAATACTTCACATTAGCATTTACATTGCAAAAAACATGTATATTTTACATGTTTGCTTGAATGCAAAAGGAAGGAAAACTGTTATTCTACTGAACTTTTTATTTCCCTACTGACACCATTTAAAAGCAACAAGAGAAGAGTGCCTATTAAAAATTATAATAAAGATGTCAGCAGCTGTTAAAGTCTGGTTAGTGTTAAATAAGAGCAGCTTGCCTGCGTTCCAAGAAGGATGCAAGAACCCAGTTTAAACCCGGCCGACTGCCACTACGGGTTCCTGAGCAAGACCCTTACACCTGACTCACACTGAATACAGTGCAGATACGGTTCCATTGCCACAAGGAACTCAATTAATTAAAAATCAATGTGTACACTCATATCAGCCACGTGCGGTTGTGGGTCCGGTTACAGAGGCCATGCGACACTGCAAAAATTACACAAGGAAGTTTGACTGGACGCCGCAGCGGTCCCTGGATCAAGCCAAACAGGAAATGTTGGGCAGGATAAAGTTCCTGTGAATTTGGCTGACAATTATTGTGCAAGCTTGTAACAGTCATAAATGTGTAGTGTCTCTTTAAGACAGCTTAAGTTACCGATCAGTGATGTCACAAGTATTCGCCACGATACCCTCTGTGGAGAGTGATGGGAGAAGCACTCTTGCTAATGGAGGCGCGGACTGCGAGATGTACTTTATATTTTAATCTTGTTCCCTCAAAAGTGACATTACAGGTTGTATGGACTTTGCTCTCCATGTATGTTGAGATAGC
Organism: Fundulus diaphanus; assembly: GCA_037039145.1. Taxonomy (NCBI): domain Eukaryota; kingdom Metazoa; phylum Chordata; class Actinopteri; order Cyprinodontiformes; family Fundulidae; genus Fundulus; species Fundulus diaphanus. Next base: position 45,761,847 of record CM073125.1, read on the forward strand.
AGCTGGTCGACCGGGCTTTGTAAGGTTGATAAAGAGTGTTTTTAACTAAATGAAAAGCAGACACAGGTCCAGATACAGAAGCCAACAGGGGGCAAGACAGGCAGGAGAAATCACAGGAACAAGACAGGTTGATATCAGGCAGGCAATCAAGGAACGCTGGATGGTTTACTCACACCGTGGCTTTCAAGAATCTGGCAGTTACACACTGGAAGAGCCTTGACTATATAGTGCTCATCCCAGGTGTAGCAGTTCTGATTAATTGGAACCACCACAAGTGTAACTGCTCAGACCTTGATTACTAGTCAGCGCAGAGAGCAAGAAGAGGGCATGACGTCACACGACTGCCGACAGGGTTTGCATTACAATGGAATTCCCATTTCCAGTGTGATTGTGAGTTTTTGACCATCCTGGTAAATATTATTGCTGCCTCTGGCTACAAAGCCAACCCATGTTACAATCTCTTCTCTTTATTTGGGCTTTCTGGAGCATCTGTCAAGGACTAGAGGCATGCTGGGAGTTTGAGTAGCACAGGACAAGGGGTTATTGCACAGATTCATCAGTAAAGGTCCATATCCATCACTGTACTGGAATGTGTGCCCCCTCCCATCAAAATACCATTCAGATGGAACCACAGCTGAAACGTATAATAATCAGCTAGATCTTTCTAAAAGCCTAGGTTTGTCAAATATTTAGGTGAACATTTGGGATTATTGTCCTTACTGGTGCCTTTCAAAATACATTTACTTACTATGAAACAGTAATAGAAATTATCTATAACCATAAATGTTTTTTGCTAAATCATCAGCAAATTTCATGACTAAAAATGGCAATCTGCACCTTTTATGGATATTTTGAAGTTAAATTTATAAGACATGTGTTTTGCTGTGGAGCTCTTTATAAAGTAAAATAAGTATAACAGGTGTATATTGATAATTTATCTGGACTATCTGTTCTCATAGTGAGCTACGGTCCCTTTTCTCAACAAACATGCTTTGCATGTGTTACCTTAAAAGTGATATGTGGCACTGTTTCTGTTTTTTTTAATTGAGGCAAGACATATTTCCAGAAGCTAAATACAGTATATCTTACCTGTAAGTGAGGGTAAAGATATGTAGAGTTCATTCAGCCAGCTGGCCTGTAATGCACAGAAACCTTCAGGGAAATTGCTGGAGCATTTTATGCTGCATGCAGCCAGTAAAAACACATTTTTGGCATCCACTTAAAATGATTTAAAACTCTAGTAAAGTATGATGGAAATTCTTCAGATCTGAAACCATAACTTTTAAAACTACGCTTGCTGATAGGGGGAAGGGGACAAACAAGTCAACTGTCCCATGCCAAGTAAAGGGGTGGGGGGCATAAAAACAATAAGTAATGCACTCCACTAAAGTGGTAAAAATGGTAAATGGCTTATGCTTGTATAGCGCTTTATCAAGTCCGATGACCCCAAAGCGCTTTACTCTACAGTCAAGTCATTCACCCATTCACGCACACATTCATAGCATTACGGTGGTGAGCTATGTTAGTAGCCAGCCACCAGTAGGCAATGCGGGTGAAGTGTCTTGCCCAAGGACTCAACTAAGACGGTAGGAGCAGGGGTTTGAACCAGAAATCCGCCAGTTAAAAGGACAAAGTCCTGAACTCCTGCGCCACTGTCGCCCCAAAGGACATCCATGGAAATCCACTGCCAGGGCTGGACAGGGACGAAAAAATGACCCTGCCATTTTTGGTCATGGTGACCCACCATGATTAATTATACAATATGCAGACACAACATACCAGAGGATATATGTCCACACAAAAATTAAAATAAAGCACAGTAGCCTACCTGGAAGAAAGTAGTCATGTTAAAAGAAATTTAAATGCTTCCACTGCACAGCGGCCATCCTTTAGGGAAAGTGGTTGTCAAAGAAACATTGCTAGAGATGTTGTTTAAGTATTTAATTAACTATACTGTTCATATAAATGAGACAATAGCCCAAAGGCAAAACATCCATTTTGAATAAGTGCTGGCTTAAAATATGAAAAACATATGTTAGAGAGAGAGATGCAGAAACAGGCAGAAAGAGAAAGAGCAAGGATCAGTTAACATGTAGTTTAAATAATCTTAAAATATCACTTTTTGTACCCAAAAATTGTACTCATGTAAGAGTAGCACTACAAGCCACAGATCTGCAGAACAAGCAGTGCATCGAGGACCACTGTGGCAGCAACAATCCACACAACATGTGGAGAGGCATCAGAAACATCACAGACTACAAGCACAGCGACCAGTGGCTGAGCAATGATCCGGCTCTCCCGACACCTTAAACAGCTTCTTTGCACGCTTTGACTCTCCAAGCAGCAGGGAGCCTGAACATCTTCCCCAGCCAGAGGAGCAACATCAGTCTCTCATCCTGCAGCTCCAACAAGTGACTTCTTCCCTGAAAAAGGTAAACACCAACAGGGCTACAGGTCCAGACATGATGTCAGGTCAGATGCTTAAATCGTGTGCTGACCAGCTAGCAGGGGTCTTTCTGGACATCTTCAAACTCTCCCTGCAGCTCTCCATAGTTCCTGCCTGTCTGAAATCATCCGTTAATGTGCCTGTCCCCAAGAAACCAATCATCACCTGCCTCAACGATTATCCTCCTGTTGCTCTGACCCCGATGAAGTGCTTTGAGAAGATCCTCCTAAAGTACATCAGGGACGCCATCCCTGCTGGTCTGGACATCCTGCAGTTTGCCTACAGAGAGAATCGCTCCACGGAGGACGCTGTCTCATTAGCACTGCACTCAGCTCTGACTCATCTGCTGCAGCCAAACACCTATGTTAGGATGCTCTTCAGCTCAGCCTTCAACACCGTGCTCCCAGACATGCTGGCTCTGAAGCTCCACAACATGGGATTCTCCACACCTCTCTGCTCCTGGATCAGTGACTTCCTCACCAACAGGCCCCAGGTGGTGAGGATAGGGAAACGCACATCTGCTCCACTGATCCTCAACACAGGAACGCCACAGGGTTGTGTCCTCAGCCCTGCTATCTTCACCCTTTTCACCCAGGACTGTTCTGCTGTCCACCCCACAAACACAGTGGTGAAGTTTGCGGTCTCATCTCCAACAATGATGAGTCCCACTACAGGGATGAGGTCAGCAATCTCACATAGTAGTGCTCCAGGAACAACCTGATCCTGAACACCAGTAAGACCAAGGAGGTAATAATAGACTAAAGGAGGTCCAGGAGGACTGAACACACTCCACTCTACATACAGGGGGAGGTGGTGGAGCGCGTGGAAAGCATTAGATTCCTGGGCATTCACAACTCCTCCGACCTCTCCTGGACTGTGAACACCTGGAGAGGAAGGACCTAGCACGGATGGTGAGAACAGTGCAGGGGATTGTGGGATGCCGTCTGCAGGATCTAGACTCAATTTATGCAGAACGAGTCCAAAAAAATGTAATCCTTTTTCATTGTTGGTCAGTTTGCCTTCATTATGTGTAATGTGAACTGGAGTGGCCAAAGACAAATTTTGCCCCAGTAACAAGTGGTGACAATAAAATACTCTTGACTCTACTACCAGTATACTAAGAGTATTTTTAACTCAAGTAAAAGTAAAATGTAGCCATTCAAGAAATTACTCAGGTACGGGTAAAAATGTATTGATAAAAAGTACAGAGTAAGTGATCATAACATCTGATTTGATATTTAAAAATGATGTAAACAAACTGACAAATATAGAAAGTTGTGTGCAAATTCTGGTATTTTAAACACTAAAAAATATACAAAAAACATTCATGCAGAAGAAACTTTTCTTAATTTTTTTTCAAAATAAATCTTTATACAGTAGGTAATGTGCATTTGTTACTGTATATTCACTTGATCACTGAATAGCTCAGCAGATAGAAGATAACGTACAAACAACAAAGCTTTTGTTCAAACAGGAGGTCTCACTTTAACATAAATGTAGGTGTGTGTCTCTCTGGTTCATTTTTGGTTTAAACAAGTCAGTTCTATATTCAGTGAAGTTAGTAAGTAGATCAGCCAGAACTTTAAGAGTAGGCATACTTTACAATTAAATTGCTTGTAAGTAGAAATTACACTGCAGTAAAACTACTCCTAAAAAGTAATTTTTTTCCCCAAAAGTTAGTAATAAAGTACTGTAAATACTAGTTACTACCCACCTCTGCCAATGATTTATCATCCATTTTTGCAAAGCATTGTTTCACTAATACAACGTCATAATATTAAAATAAAATCACTTCATGACCAGTTAAAATAACACTAAATTGGATAAAAAGTCTACCAATAGCATTATTTGAAAACAAAGCCCCTGCCACTGCTAAAACACACACAACAGCCCTCCCTACATGAAATGTCTGTCTTATGTATTAAATTGTACATAATGCTGACACATGCTATCTTCACACAAAGCACATTTTATTGAGATATTTATTACTGTGCGCCAGTACTTAATCCGTATCCCTTACCAATGAAAATAGTGACATTTCTCCTTGTAAGATGAAGAAATGTCCAGTCCAGCCCCCACACTGCGTAAAACTCCACTGCTGAAGAGAAAACATGTAGACTAGGGATGCTCTGATGAGGTTTTATGCTGCGATCCCTGATACCAAACATGGATTAGCTGTACATTCTTGGATTTAATCATAAGTGCTACTGGCTATGTGATCTGGAAAAAGGACCATAAAATCACCTTAATTTTGACAAAAACATGTTTGGTAAATGGCTTGTGCTTGTATATGTTTATATCTCATTGTATAATTTATTGGTTTCAGTCTTATAATCTGTTTCTTTTTTCCGTTGAGTTTTCTTTATAATTTTCCTTTTACTTGGTAGTTTAATTGAAGGTTGCTAGCTTTGTTCAAAGAGTTGACTAAAGAAATACAGTATAACTGAAAGCTGAAGTATTATGTTTTTACATATTTTTTTCATTTTGTAAATAAATTGTGTTTATTCTGTATATGTGAGTGGTGCTTGTTGTTTGAGGACACCAGAGAGCAAATTCACTCCATCTATTTTTTTAAAAAAAACACACGTCACCAGGCAAGGAGCTCAGTCTGTGAAATATTTACGCCCCAGACCTGTAGCGCATAGTGGGGCTTCAAATGTGAGAGCTGTCGGCAGAACCAAGTGTCTTCCACCACTGAGGCTGATCATCTAGTCCAAAGAATTCAATTATTTTTAATTACTGTCACACATATGTGTGAGTGTTGGCAATTGTGGGTTGCGATAATTGCCGTCTGAATGCTCCAAGTCTCCTCTTTTCATTCTTTACAGTGAGTCTCAAAAATTCTCCATACTCCTCCCAGTGCTTGTTCTTTAAATGTTGTATTACATTTGTTTTGTTGAAGCATTTTGAGAACCTTCACCAGTGAGTTTTTTTTCCGTTGCATGTTTTGCTAAAATAAACATTTACATCACTGTTACAGACAGTGCAAAGGTTCCACATGGAAGAGATGTTTGTTTTTGCAATGTGAAGGAAAGGGGGAGATGCGCTACACTGCACAGAGGACCTCTGCACGCTGCAAAGTATGAGGTACAGGCGATTGGGTTGTGTGCCATTAGCAACAGAAAGGACATACGCTGATCACATAGTTTTCCACAGAAATCAGCCGATAATGATCAGTGGCCGATCAATCAGAACACCACTAATGCATATGTGTGTTTAAAGTTTGCTGCAGAAGATTAGGACACACTGGGGAACTTTGGAGAGAATATCGTCTGGTCAGATGAGACCAAAACTGAACTTGTTTAACATCAATGCAAACACCATATTTAGAGGATAAATGGTTCTGCACATCACCCCAAAAACACCACCACCAAAGGTCTACAGTATATCGTACTGGCAGACTTTATATATTTCAATTGTACCAGGATAGTCTTAATAAGAACCTGAATATGAAATGAGTTTAGATTTTAAACAAATAAAATAGTCCTAAACACAGCCAAGGAAACTTTTAATTGATTTGAGAGAAAAGGTAAAACTACTAAAATGTCTGTAATGAACCTGACCTGATTTTACAATTGAAAATCTATGGAAACACTTGAAAATCGGCATGCATACAAATAAACCGAAAAATCTTCAAGACTTTAAAACAGTTTGCATGGAAAAATTGTTCCAAATCACACCTAATAACTATTTTTAACTTGTGTACATCTCTAAGTGGTCATTACCAAAAAGGCTATTTCTCAAAGTTATTTATACATTTTTGAATGTTCAGTACTTTCAATCCTTTTGTTTCGACTGTCGCTTCATGCTTGCTCAGTATGAGGGATTGTTGCAAAGCCATGTACAATGCAGACAACTCTCTCTGTAGCTCTACGCTTCTCCAGGAGTGAACGCTGCTTGTCAGGATTTTGATGCAATCAATTGGTTCCCTTATATAGGAAATTTTTGACCAATCTGTATAATCTGACTTTGTAAAGTGCCTTGAGATGACATGTTTCATGAATTGGCGCTATATAAATAAAATTGAATTGAATTGAATCCCTGTATCATTAGATTTTTACCCATAACTTGATTTGTGGACTGAGTTGCTTAGATTTTTTTCTTTGTATGAGTGGATTGTTGAGTGGGGAGTGGTGGCCTAGTTGGATCTGGAAGCTTGACTCCTGGGAAGACTACAAGTTTGCGGGTTTGAATCCCATATATTGCCAATCTGTGTCCCTGAAGAAGACCATTATACCCAGAGTGCTCCCTAGGTGCCACACTTAGAGCCAACTGCTTGATGACAGATTTCCTTGGAATGTACAAAAAGCTGCTATGACAAATAGAGATTATTATTGTTATTATTACTTAATACCCTTTTTTACTGCTGCATAAACGCATAGATATATACCTACAGAATAATTAGATAATTAAGACCTTTATTTTGCTATGGTGTTTAAAAAGTAGCAGCATTTTAAATATTGTTTGTACTGTTTTAAATTTTATGCCATCAATTGGATTTCTGCTCATTGGGTGTTTTTTTTGTAAAAGACAATAGATGTGCACTGGAAATCCAACAGTGTATTCAGCTAAATTGATCATGACATTGTGACCAAAACACAGCATTATGTAAGATGTTGTAATTTTATGATGGCATCAGAAGGCAATCCTCTTCTTGTATTTTCTTGACTGTGTGGCGACGTGTGCTCAAGGACAGTACATAAAAGACAGACAAGACATAAAAGACTCTGTAGAAGTGCATTAAAGATGCAATGACAAGTCAGTTGATTTACATGCAGTAAAAAATTGGCCTTTTAGTTGATTTATCATTTATGTTACTACACTTTGACTCTTAATTCAAAGCATCATCACTTGTGCATACTATATACATATGAATACAGTATATACAGTACGTTAAGGTAATAATAACATGATAGAATGGTTATACATTTAAAATGTGTAAGTTATCATAGGCATTCATGTTTATTTGGTCTTAGCTCACCTATAATGAAGTATGTTAATGTGTTCTGAATCATCAAATATCCCAGGAGCCAGCTTCAGCTTTTTGCTTCCTCTTAACTGATTATTGAAGATTAGCAATTGATATTGATAACATAAGTAATAAACATTTAATCGAAAAGTGCAACATTTATGAAAACAAGATAAATTTGGGTAACAGAAATTAGAAAATGAGGATGTAGAGAACTTCACCTTCTGCACCTGGTGCTGACGTTTAATTTAAGCTCTTGTCGTTCCATCTATTCATGTTGCGAGAATCTAGCGCTGTGAGCTGTGAGATAATTAATACAGACATTTTCTCAGCTTCTGGCTGTTTATGAACCTCTCTGATCTTGTTGTTAAACCATAGTTTAATTGGCAGCCGTCTTGTAGTGTGACATGTATTATGAATCAAAATAGTGTGGTCTCCAGTGCTGTGTTTTGCTTTAATAAGATCCATTTTTTTACATGTGCTGGCTGGCAGAAATAGGTCCTGCTCAATGCTGTGGACAGGCAACACTTGACATTGGGAGAATAACTTGATGAATCATTCTCTCTGTGTGCAACCAAAGGGTCACATACAGATTAGTTGACTGCATCAGATGATGCACCCTGAGTGTCACCACTTTCACAGCAATGATATATTCATTTTGTTGTGTGACATGAACATGCACTTAACAAACCATCGCACTGATCTGGGGAAAATACACAAGCACATACGTTTTTTTTACGCCATCCGTTTTGCCTCTCAGTAGTCACAACTTACATTTTACTAAGATCTGAGAAAATTAATAGTGTTTAACTTTTTGGAGTAAGTCTGATCAAAAATGCTCTGCATATCAAAAGAGCTCTTTCATGATTTCCTGCCTCATTAATGGTAACAAGGTGAACCTAAATCCGAGACATAAATCCTAGAGGCTTCTCATTTGGTTGTGAATTAAAAGTTTTCTCTTCAGCAAAATTAGGTTTGAAGAAATTATTTAAAACTTGCATAAAATGCAACTTTTTCATACATGCATACTTTAGTTTTCACAGTAAAGCAGAGGAAACTGTGGCACTACCTGAATGCACAGACCCACAAGTCACTCCATTGCATACAGTGGACTCATACAAGGTTAGATCTAGTACACCTTGATTGGGACAATTTTATGTCTGGACATTTTGGGGATTTTAAAGAAGATTGAATGATTGTAAAAAATAAATGTGATACCCTTTGCTATTGTAGAAATACCTATAAGGCATATTCATTACATTATAATAATACATTTGGCTGCATGAAAACATACATTTACTGTTAGCAGAAGGAAAGAGCATGCATATATCCCCTTCTTGTTATTTAGCTGTTGACTGAATCTGAAAATTACTCTAAACCCCCCTCAACTTATCTTAATTGTTCTCAACAGGCATCCATTTCTCTATTCCCTACTGTGGGTTCAGGCTTTCTTTTCCCTTTCACACCTTAGACAAATATTCTACTGGGTAACATTACAATGCTCAGAAATACTGTATGAATAATATTTTCTAGGTTGCATTCTGCCATTAATTAACATCTCCAGTGAAGTCAGCATATTCCCACAGAGTCTTTGTCCTGTAGCTTTTCTTAGGACTCATATGGCGATAACAGGCTTTATATTGAGAGTGGTGCACGTGTCAGCATGTTGGTAGTGATACAATTTTACTTTCTGAATTTCAGCCTCAGGGGGTTCAAACATCTTTTACAAAGATGAGGGGTGGTAAAAGCCTCTAAAAACACACATTGCTAATTTTGGTTTTACTTAAGGAACAAAAAATACACAAAACCCTAGAATTTCATTTTCAAACAACTTTTCTGATTCTTCTAAGAAAGTACAACAGTTAACTACTGACGAACAGATTATTGAAAAAGCAAGAAATTGAAAAAAAAACACACACACTACAAGTTGAAAAGAAGATATCTCAAAGGCAAGAAAAACATTTAAATAATTGTAAAAACTGAAAAATAAACATGAATTCTACGTATGAATTTATTTTCTGTTTTCACATTTTTAATAATTGCAGTAATAAAATACCTTGAATGAATGAATCTTTATTTACAGAAAGGAATGATCTTATTTTGTCAATGTTATTACCATCACTGCAATTATATTAGTTTATTTCATTACAACCCTCCTCAAAGAAGTTAGGTCCCACTGGGCCAAACGGACATATCTTGTTAACAACTTTCATCTATGATAGTCAACCAAAAACAGTTTCTATGTTTAACTTCAATTTCTAAATATTAGTATGACAACACATGCAGTTCTTCCATTAAAATTTTACTACGACTCTGATCCTATTTATAAATCATGGCTGATCATGTGTGGCGGGATGAAATAAAGTGCCTCAAAACAATTATACCTGACCTCAAACACAACTTAGCATATAATGGTCAAGGGACAAGAAAAGAGTACACAATTCTGCAAATTAAGAAAAATACAGAATTTGACAAGTTTGACCTACATTCATCCCCTTTTACTGCAATTCCCCTAAAAAAAATCCACCAGTGCAACCAATTGCCTTCGGTAAATTGTAAAAGAATCATTCTGTATGTAACCTTAGTATAAATGCAGCTCTGTGGAGGCTTATGACATTTGTTAGCAAACAGAGAAGAAAAGCTTCATGAAGAACGAGGTACACACATGACAGGTCAGAAATAAAGACACAAATAAAGAGAAGCGGCCAATAGGACCATTGTAACTCCTACAGATTTACAATGGTCCACAGAGAGATCCATAAGAGAGATCCACAGTCCATGTGTTTTAGAGACTGCTACAAGTCATGAAGAGGATACAACAAACATATCGAAAAGGGTGTGTTGGTCAGATGAGACTCAAATTTGACTTTCTTTACATGGTGTATGTTGTTGAACACTAATATTGCACATAATCTTCCTCAGTATTGATGCAAAAATGTATGGAATGTAATACAAGGAAATCTTGGATGAAAACCTGCAAGAGGCTGTAAAATATTTAAGATTAAGGTGGATGGTCAAGACAAATGCTCACCTTTCACATATTTATTTTTAAGGAAATGTTGAATGCATTTATAATTTCTCCTCATTTTACAATGATGCCCTACTTTATGACATAAAATACCATAGAAAATACATAAAGATTTGTGGTTGTAACAAGTTGTAATGTTTATAAGGGGATATTAATACTTTTTCAAGCCAGGCCGGTTTGGTCAGAACAAGATGAAACGTGGTAGGTTCTAAAATATGAGAAACACTATGTCCGGAGTAAATAACTTATATTTGATCAGTTGGCATAATCTTTCTACAACACTCCTAGAATTTTTGCTAGAGTGTAACCCTTCATTTTCCTCACGTAGTAATGCCGTTATTTCAGTGATATGATCCAATATGACTTAGACAGCACTCTCAGAGTCCTGTGTTACTGAGCTCTTTGCCGTAGAGCTTTTATAAAATAAATGTTTTCGGTCTAACATCTCCTTAAGGGAAATGTTTACTGCTAAAATGTTCACTTTCAGAGAGAAGAACCACACACTGTTTTTTAAAGACTAAAGCAAACAAGCTGTTAAGAGTCAAGTCATACTCCAAACAGGCCAAACAAACTATAATGCTAGGGCACCCGTACAACTATCAATCTGTTTTACAGCATTGGATCTTTGGATCGAAGTGGCACAGATCCTCACCTGAAGCAGCAGAGCTAGTCATGAATACCAACGACAGTCTTTGACTCATCCAGATATAATCTGTTGTTTTTGATTCTTTCCATTCACAGCAGCTTTTGCGTTCACTGATCAATTTGCATGTTTTTGTTTTAGCAGCCTGGATGTGGGTTATTACATTTTTAAATTACAGATGAAGAGTAACGTGAAGATAAAAAGCGCAGCATACAACATGTTTAGATGCCACAAAGGACATTAGTGAAAAAAGGGTAGATAAACTATGTAAGCACTTTTTTTTCCCCATACAAAAACATTTGTCTATTTAGCATTGGTTTCAAACTCCAGTCCTCAAGGGCCAAGGTCCTGCAACTTTTCTTCTTCTTGTGATGTTTTATGGTGTTTTGCAGGCCAACTATTCAGGTGCATTACCACCACCAGCTGGACTGGAGTGCGGACAGGAGATTCACAGTAAAGAACAGAATAAAAAAAGTAAATTATTTCTAGTAAATTTGTATTTTTTAAAAAACTACACAATTTCAACTTTTATTTCACCTACATCGAGAATATTTTCAATTCTATATCTGACGTTTATTTTATACGTTGCTTCTCTAAAATGTTTTTCAATTTCAGATGCAAAACACTCCATAAACACATGCTGTACAGTTTCAGGCAGGTTTCCTGCAACTTTGAGATTTTCGCTTGCCCTATGCACCTGAATCAAATGGCTTAACTCCCTCTGCTAGCATGCAGTCAAATCTCTACAGAGCTCTGTTAATGAGCTAATATTTGATTCTGGTGTGTTGAAGCAGAGAAATCTAAAAGATGCAGGATAGCGGCCCTTAAAGACTGGAGTTTGAGACCACTGATTTCAAGCAGCTTGATAATTAAGCTCAAAAACCGGTCAACTTCATTGATTGTATCTAAACTAAAATGTATAAGAAAATTCACATTAAACCTTTTTTGTACAGATTGGGTAGAAAATTGTTTTTAAAATGTCAGTCAAGTTGAATAACAAAATACCAAGTCCTTTAGGCCATAGAAATGTGTAATTTCTCTTGTGTCCTGAGTCAATTCTGTATAACACATCTTTATTTTTACACCTATATTTTACGGTCATGAAGTAGTGAAGAGCAGGACCCAAATGCAGGGAGGCAGCAGAGAAAAATAAACAACTGTAATTAAAAAAGGAGATTCAAAAACTTAAATCCAGTGGGAAAACCAAAATAATTCATTACAAGAGCACCGTAAGAAAACAGACAGATGGGAATAACAGGAGAATCTGACCAAGAGCTGACTGAGATATTTAAGCTGGAGAGTTGATTAATGAACAAGAAGCAGGTGGTTGATTAGAAACTGAGTGCAGCTTTGAGGGAAGGCAAGTAATTGAAGCTGAACTGAGGAAACGGGAGAAAGGACTGATAGAACACAGAGAATAAGGGAAAAGAATCTAAATACATATTAAATACGAACATAAAGCAGAAACACAAAACCAAAGATTATGAGATCTCTTACTCTTCTATTGACACCAGCATTACACATACAGCCCCCACAGTGGTAATGGGGGTAAGTCATTTCAGACAGCAGGGCAAACCCCCCTCACACACACAATAACACAATAACTAGTGAGGAAAACTGCCCCACTTATTTAAATGTTTTCCTTCAACAGTATGAAACAGACTAATAAGTTATTACAGAATGTATTTATTTAAAACTGACGTTTGTAGTTAAAAGATTATGCAAAATCGTATTTATTTTATGCTAATTCTGATTTGCTTTGTTTTCCCTCGGAGCTCTGTAAAGTGCTCTATTTAGTGGGGCTTGAAATTTCAGCAGATACTCTCTACTGGACTGAATAAGGCGTCTTTCTGCTTAACTCAAACATTCCTGTTTAAAGGCCATTTTCAGATAAGTGATATGAGTTTCAGTGAGAGGTAAAACGACTTCTCTGCGTCTCAAACTCCTCTCAGTGGAAACCTCAAGTAAATAGACAGGTATTTCCAAAAAGTCGGTGTTGGGTGAAAATCGGAGATGGATGTCACAGTCGCTTCTATCCAGGATCTGATGCTGTCTTGTGTAGTAAATCTATTAAAAACCTTTTTTTTTTCATATCGGTCACTGTCTCGCACATGAGGCACTTTAACAACTGTAGTTCTGGCCAGACTCTGCTGAGAACTGGATGGCACATAAAAGTACCCTTACTGCGGGGTTGAAAGTGCAACACAGTGGCGTTCTTTCAGTTTATTCACAAGGTGCTTGGTGTGACTGCATCAACGAAGAGTTAGCAGGAGAATGTGTTAGTGGCCAAAAGAGGTTAAAAGCAGCATTTCAAGAAAGCATATGGAGATAAATGATACAAAGAAGTGAGTTGCAAGCGTTTTAAACATTTAATTAAAGGTGCATAGTGCAAATTTTTAAGTTAAATATTATTTATTTTCTTTCCCATACATGCCCTCACAGTTGCCCGACGTGTAAAATGAGTTATCTTCTATATACTGCGGTCGGCTGGATTAGTCAGTTCATCAACGAGGGATTCAGGCTCAGTTCTCTGAGCGTGGGTGTGACTCACTCCATGCTCTCGTTCACCGTACTACTTTCTTGAGTCTCCGACTTAATCGATGCATTAGCAAGAGAACACAGGCTAACTTCAATATTGATAACTTTCTTATCTCTGGGCCCTGTTTCAGAAAGCTGGGTTAATGGATATTCATAGTAATTTCTGAGGTAAATTCCTGCATACCCTGGCTTTTCTGTTTCAGAAAGCACAGAAGTCTTTACCCTGAGTCAAATTATGACAACAAATTACTCCGTGAAACAACCTTGCTCGGTAGCAGGGTTGTTTGGGCAAACTCTGAGTTTTTCCTTTTCTATAGGAGTCTGTATGATGCAGTGCAAATATGCCACAGAAATATCTGTCGGGAAAGGCTGATCAGACCACAACTAAATGTTGTCAGGGTTCTGTCTTTTCCGTGCTCTACTAATTCTGCTCCACAGGTGGCTGCAGTTGACGGGTGGGCGTGGCCCGCACCTGCGGCTTAAAAGGAGTGTTCAGACAGCTGGAAGACACCAGAGTGTTACCCCATTGTGGTATGCCAAGGCCATAGACCTGTCACCTGAGCTTCGTACCTGTGAGTTTTTGAAATCCCTGTTTTTGGATCTAACTTTGTCTCCTGTCTTCTCCAGTTCGTCGTGTTTTTGGATTTGCTCACCTGTGTTGGTTCCGTGCATCGAAGACCAGTTCCTCGAATCTCCGCTGCTCAGATTTTGCTCTGGCGTCTCCCCTCAAACTCCCTTGGTGTTACCAAGCCAGGCAAGAGACCCCCTCCCTGGATTCACCCTCCTTCCACCAGAGAGTTTACGGTCACAGAACTGCTTTTCCACTCATCCTCCCCGGATAGGTCCTCCCAGCAATGTAAGCATAGCAGCATCTGGAGATTGTCCCCTGGTTCGATTAGTATTAATTTATCCTCTTTCTTCCGCAGTTTCCTCCGTTCTGACGTTCCGACCTTGCCTGTTGCTCACTTTGTGTGCAAACCCTCGTAGAGTCTTTAATAAACATCTTAAGACTGTTTCTGTAGTCCGTCTGTGTCTGCATGTGGGCCAAACACCTCAAAACCATGACAAATGTCTTATAATTTCTGTATTAATATATTTTCAAGCGTTTCCATTTTTCGCTGTTGTCAGTGATTTATCTGAATATTCTCAGCCCGCAAAGATTAATAAAAGAACTACACAGAATGACAGCAATAATTTATTCTGTATTAAACTTTGAGACCAGCTCTAATTTTCCATTCATATATTTTTCTTCACTTACACCATGTTTACTTTAACTCAAAAATATAAATACAGCCTATGTGATTTATATGAAGTGAGGTTGGCACAAATTATACACCTACAAGAAAATCATTGTCAACTCATTTTTAGAAGGATAGGTAAGTCCAAATTCTGGCAAAAAGATGAATGAACATATCAGTTATTTCCATATCTCACACCATCCCATCATTACTTGCAAATGTCAATTATAGCCAATTAATGGTCATTAATACCTGATTAAACTGCATTTTCATACTTCATCATGATTTGCAGCTACCTCCTTTCAATGCCTGTTGGGAAGTGTAAACATGTAATCAATGCGCCCCTCCCCCGTATTTTTTAATTTTTTTGGGGGGTGTGTGTTGAATGAGTGAAGTGTGAATACAGCTTTAATTCTCCATCAAGTTTTTCAGCAACTCTCTGCCGCTAGCCCACTTTTTCTGCAGCAACGGCATTGTTTCTTATGGTTTAATAGTCTCCATATGCCATCATTAAAGATTTCTAATTCCACTTGCCACTTCCACGCTTCTTATTTCCTGCTGTTGGCATGATGAATCACGTTTTCTGTGTTCCATTGATGAGGGCTTCTTTCATGCTTGGGCTAGCGCTTAACTCGGGAGTGATTGGACGCTGAGGTTAGTTACCTGATTGATATCACCTGTTCTGAAACTGAAAACACAGAGTATGACAGCGTGAGGCAGAACTACTCAGGGTAGAATATTTACAATATTTATACAACAAATAAGCAAATAAATAAAACTTAATTAAAAAATCTAAATTCTAAAACGTAACAAAAATAGAGAAATTGCTCCTACAGCAAGCTTGAATTTTGTTGGACAATAATACAGAAATATAACATTCTAATCAAATATACAAGCAATATCTGTTCATCTTTTTCATCAAAATACACTGCACAGTGCTGAGGCATCCTTGGTCTGTTCACCTTAAACTAGCAGGTTAGGGTAGCAAGTCGAGCGCCCCAAGATGGCGGCCGTAATTTCTGCGCCACGACAGTCAATGCGGGGTCTACTCTTATATAATGCCTATGTGCGTGTGCACAACACTGGTGTAATTTCAACTTGTTGCCAGAGTGGGCAGATGTCTGCAAAAAGTCTGGAACTTGTTCAATGCTCCTTTAATGATAGACGAAGAGTTTGCCAGATTTTCTTTTTTTTTTGGGGGGGGGGGGGGTTGTTTACAGTTTCAGACTTTATTGGGTGTATAATATTTTAAATATTTTAACAATGTAAAATACAGGTTGTGTTAAATTTTATGTGGTTATATGTAAGTAGAATAATTTTTTGATTGCATTATAAAGACAGTGATACCAGTAGTTTAATTCATATGCAATTATTATCAGCCACTTTAAATTATATTAATGCAACTTTTGTTCAGCCAAACTCAATGGTAATCAAAATCAAACAAATCTCACAGTTTATCAATAAAATTACTCTTTCTCTGTTATGCACAACCAGAGAACCCGATATTCAAACCAGACAGGATACGTTTTAAAGGTTTAAAAAAAAAAAAACATGATGACAGGAGAATATCCAGAGTGGAGCAGGCTTCTCACAGCAGGAGATAACTGACTCAATAGGCTGGAGGAAGAGAGCAGGTTCGACAGGTGAGCTAGGGTCATACAGGGTGGCAGGAGAAGGCAGACAGGAACAAAGTACTAGGCTAGAATCATGGTCAAAACAGTCCAATTTGTGTCTAGAGTCAGAAAGCCAATGAGGTGGGGTGCAAGGGAAACAGGGAATCCAAGACAAGAAAACTGAGCAGAACCGGGAATGCACACTAATATTGGAAAGCAGTTCACTCAAGGCTTGAAGACAATCTGGCAGAGAATGGCTGTGAAAGGTAGGTATTTAAAGGTGTGCTAACAGGTGGAACTAGCGAAGGTAATCAGGGGTAAAGGCAAATTCCAAGGTGAACTCATCCCAATTAATGGAGTGGAGCAGAGCAGATAATAGAAAACAGCCAGCCAGCTCCAAAAAAGAACTTAAACAGGCAGGATGCATGACATAATCATTAAATAAAAGAAGACAGGCCTAAATAACCGCTAAGACCATGAAACAACAAACATGATGAAAATGTAACTGGAAACTACATTCTGTAGTTGGACTGAGAGAATTGATATGGGGCATTTTTTCTATATGAACTAAAGCATCTTTCACACTGTCCCCTGTTTTGCCATATCTGATGGCATATTGAAATACCTGCATTATGTATTTTGATGCTGTATTTCACCAAGACTAAGAGTTAGTTTTACATATGAAGGATAAATATAGCAATTCAATAGAAATGGGCAAGAAAAGCAGTCTCGTTTGTGTATCGAAAGGTCGCAAATTTCATGACACACATTTGAATATGTGGAATGGTTCCAATGTTCTAACAAATGATTTCAAACAATGTTTGTATGTTTTTTCTTTGATAATGCTGAGATAAGTTTGGTTTCATGTAAATCAATGAAAGTAGTAGGAAAAGCACAAATCATAACTTGATTGAAGCAGTCGATGAAGATAATATTTGACACTTAATCTTGGACAGCCCACAGTGGTCTGACTTCTTTAATCGTCCATTAAATCAATCAGTCTTCTTTAGGATAAAGTTTGACTTTAAACCCCTCAGGCAGCTGATGCTAAATCTCATTTACTTCATCACGTTCATTGGTCATTCATCTGACAACTTGTCCCTGTTCTAAATCTTTTTTTGGTATCCTATTTTGGTTATTTTTGCTTTTTTGCAAACCTAAACTATGTCAGGAGAGTCGTAGGTTAACACATATTAGCACAAAACCACAGTCTACATCAGAGCTCATATTTATAGATTTCTTTTGACATTTTAACAGATAGCTTTGTTTGAGGCCTGGTTTAATTAATTGATTTGTATGTCTTACAGAGAAAGTGTTTCCTCTGCATTAGTTAGAAATAGCTACTGTTGAGGAAGAATTAAAATTAACTTTTTAAAAGCTACATAACCTTTCACTATTTTGCTGAAAGTGCAAAGGCTTTTCTTTGCACTTTCAACACCTTGAAGTTAAATTAATACAGATCTCTGGGTCTTTTGTTTGTTTGATGTTTGTAAAACGAGTAGAGCTGACGTTGCTAGATCTAAATTTCATTGTCTCATTTCGCCAAGCCCAATCTGCTTTACTTTGATGTCAAAAACTGCTTATTTTATGCTGTAGAAAAAAAGTAATATTATATTACTGCTGTTCTCTGCATAAGACTTCTTTGAAAGAGAAGACACATCTTGGTTATTAGGATTGTTGCATGTCAAAAGAAAAATTTACATAAAGCAATGATCACAATTTTCTCTTTATGTATAGTACCTTGCAAAGTTGTTCCTACATTATTCATACATGAAACTATGAACCTTTCTACAGACTTTAGTCTTTACAGGTTTAAAAATTGTTTTACGGATAAAAATCTGTGAAGTGTGGCATGCTTTTTTTTTTCAGCCATCCTGAATAAATATTTTATGGAACCATGTTTCACTACAATTACAGCTATGCTTATTTGGGATATACCTCCACCAGCTTTGCACATTTAAAAACAACATTTTGGAAAATAGTTAAAATTTCAGAGTGGATGAAGAACATCTGTGAAAAGCAAATTTGAAGTATCAGCATGGATTGCCATCTAGATTCAGGTCTGGACTTTGGCAATTCTAACACATGAATATGCTTTGATCCAAACTATTTTATTGCTGATCTGGCTGACTCACATAAGTTGTGCCAAGCTTCAAACAAGACTCCTTTAGGCTTTCTTTCAACAATGGCTTTCGTTTTGCTCCTCTTAACTAAACCCCACATTTATGGAGTACACAATGAATAATTGTATACTAACAGTTACCTTAAGCCTCTGGGCTTCTTCTCTGGTTAATGGTCTTAATATCAGACCATGTCAGTTTAGGTTGGTGGTCATATCTTCATCGGTTTGCTGTGTGCCATACTCTTTCCATTTCCTTGATAACAAGGTTGCGATATTGTTAAATGATAAACTTTGAAAACTATAATTTTCAGTCCACTTCCATTCAGGGCTGTATTGTCTTTGTGTATCACATAAAATTGTTTTAAAAAATGTTTTAAAGTTTGAGGTTTTGAAGTGCCAATACACAAAGAGTTGAAGGGGTTGAAAACTTTTGCAATCTATTATATCTTCATCATCATACTGTGTGGAGAGCCCACGCTACAATATAAAAGGTTTACTCTGCCTATAGTGAAACTTACTGTAAGTCAGATCCACTCAGAATTTATAAAATGTGCCACTTTGAACTGTTTATATTTGATGACATTTTGTGAAACATTAAAAATGTTGAAACTCTTTCATTGTCGCTTCTAATATTAAATACTACCTATATTAACTTTACTGAGATTAATATTGAGAAAAAGATATTTGGAAAATTCAGTATAATAAATTACATATATCTACACATAATGACATATTGATATAATGAGTAAGAAACAAACATAAAAAACAATACCTCACAAATATGCACTTTCAAACAAAAAGATACTTTACATGATTTGCAAAGATTTGATAGTCTGTTTAATGACGAACAAGCAGTTGGTTATACCAAAAGACTTTAATCATTTCATTATTTCAAACAAGCAGATTGTTTTTAATACTTTCCAGAATCATGTAATGCATAGCACATGTAAATTGGTTTGCTTCAGACATGCTGTCAGTGTTGGATCATAATAACAGATGTAGAAGGTTAGCGTGTTTCAGAGTTCTGCAAACTATTAAAACGGACTACACTGCAGTTTTTTTTCTTTCCGATGTTGCAGTAAACACATCATTAATCTATTTAAGATTGTAATATTTATTATTTAAGATTTATTTAAGATTATAATATTTAATCCACATGTTGAAATGTTTTCAACAACATGCTTCATTTGTTGGATCACTCTGATGCTAGAGGCAACTTCAAACAAATTTTGGCAGCAAGTGATAATTTCTCTGCAACAGACCTGCATTTCCTAGAAAAATTACACTGACAATGTGATTTTAATAAGAAATTAAGTTGATATCTTGCATTCTTTGAAAATAAGCAAATCCACTGCCTTAATTCAAATGCTGGGGATAAAACACATGTAGCCTGTTTTTTTTTTTAGACTTAAAATGAACATCATTTATTTTTGATTCTTGTGTGTTGGCTTATGGGTTTCTATTGTGTTTGGGTGTTCAATATCTTCACGTTGTTTTGTTATATTCTATGGATTTTGCCTGTGCAAATTCTCAGTTATCCGGGTGTAAGGATTTGCATGCAAAAGCAAAAACCTTAGGGACTTCAAAATGACCGGTATAGTGCAGAAAACACACAAAAAGGGGAAAAAAAAAAAAATCAGACTGAGTCCAAAAATTGCAGAGCTCTGTTTCTTTTTTATAGATATTTGCAAAAAAATGTGAAAAAGCAGACCTTACATTAAACAGCAGAGGAGCAGGGATTCCACTTTCTCCAACAGTGCAGGACAAACAAAAAAAAACAGACTCTCCCATATTGGAACAACCCAGCTCTTAAAGCACCAGCCTGTACCAACTAAAAAGTAGCAGGGGTGAAACCCTTTACAACATTTACAATTTCTATTTAGGAAACAAACTTAATTAAAACCTCTAGAGGAAAAACAAAAAAAACAATGTACATTCAACTTCAACAAATCAATACTCCAAATCCTAGACAAAAACCAAAACATCTCCCCTCCATCTCAATCAAAATGGATTTTCCCTCATGAGGCTGATTGACAACACCAGGTCCTTATTAGTACTGCTCATGGGCGCACTTCCATGGCAACACCTGACCAGGTGACCTCAAAGAAAAAAAGAGTGGTGAGAACAAAACAAGTTCATAAAGTTACAAATACAAATAAACTTAAACCTTTCCCCAAATACTCAAGTACTTTAAAAAAAAAAAAAAAAAAAACAGCAAATGCCTGTTTACATAATTTGTTAGTGAGGGGGTAAATCCCTCACACTTTCCCCCCCTTCAGAAGGCTCTCTGTGTTCACAGCGAGACAGAAAATCTGCCACACTGTTTTGTTTTCCGGGAATGTGACAAATCTTAAATCGGTAAGGTTGAAGGGACAAGAACCACCTTGTGATCCGACTGTTTGTATCTTTCATGACCTCCAGCCATTTTAATGCTCGATGGTCAGTCTCAAGAGTAAACTCTCGGCCCATGAGATAGTACCGAAACGAGTCGATTGCCCATTTAATGGCCAAGCACTCTAATTCCACTACCGAATATCGGGTCTCCCGTGGAAACAACTTTCGGCTGATATAGGCAACTGGCTTCCTCTCCATTCCTTCTCCCTGCAGAAGTACCCCACCGATCCCCCTGGCAGACGCATCCGTCTGAACTGTAAAGGGTAAACTAAAGTTTGGACTCTGAAGCACTGGCTCTTGACAGTGCCCCTTTCAAATCCTGAAAAGCTCTTTCCTGTGCCCCTCCCCACACAATTTTTGTTGTTGAGGTTCCAGTGAGGTCAGAAAGGGGGGCTGCTCTAGCAGAAAAGTTCCTAATAAACCTCCGATACCACCCTACTAGACCCAAAAATGATCGGACTTGTTTCCTAGTTTTTGGCCTCTCTGCTGCTTTGATTGCCTCTACCTTATCCTTCACTGGTTTTATGACCCCTCCACCAAGGATATGGCCTAAATACTGGAGCTCCCTCCTGGCCAATGAACATTTCTTAGGATGTATGGTCAGACCAGCCTTCTTTATGGTCTGCAGCACCTGTTTCAAATGAATTAGGTGTTCTTGCCATGAGTTGCTATAAATAATGTCATCAAGGTAAGCTGCAGTGAATGATTCCATACCTAAGAGCACCTTATTCATCAGTCTTTGAAACGTGGCCGGAGCCCCATGGAGTCCAAACGGCATCTTCGTGAACTGCCACAGTCCCTGAGGAGTCCTGAAAGCAGTGAGAGGCTTGGCAGCGGGGGTTAGGGGAACCTGCCAGTATCCTTTACAAAGATCCAACGTGCTTATATATTTAGCCTGGCCAACACATTCAATAAGGTCATCCAACCTTGGTAACGGGTAGGCATCAAAGTCTGATTGAGCATTCACTTTCCGAAAATCAATGCAAAAGCGAATGCTCCCATCTTTCTTAATTACCAAAACCACAGGGTTGCTCCATTCACTGCTGGATGGCTCTATCACACCAAGCTTCAACATGACCTCAATTTGTTCTTTGAGCGCAGCAGACATCTTCTCTGGAATGCGATACATGCGCTGCCGAATAGGAGTACTATTCTTCAGACGAATGTCATGCTCCACCAAATCCGTTGCTCCTGGTTGCTCTTTGAAAAGGTCTGGTGGAATGATAGCCTCCAACTCCTGTTGCTTGGTGAAAGAAAGATGAGCGAGATCAGGTGAAACAGCAGAGTCTTTGACAGATGGCAACTCACCCTCATCATCTTCATCTTCTACTGCACGAACAAAATACTGCTGACTAAGGGGTGGATCCCGTGATTTCCACTCCTTGAGCAGATTAATATGAAAAGTCTGTTTAGAGTTCCTTCTCTCAGGCATCTCGATCTCATAAGTAGTAGCACTTAGCTTCTTCATCACAGTATATGGCCCCTGCCATTTTGCCAAGAGTTTATTGTCAGTTGTTGGAAGTAATAAAAGAACCTTCTGACCTGGCTTGAAGGATCTGCACCTGGCGCTCTTGTCATACCAGGTCTGTTGCTGTTGCTGAACCTCCTCCAGGTTCCTCTTCACTAGGTTGGTTGTCTCCTCCATCTTCTCTCTCATTTTTAAGACGTAGCTAATGATGTTGACCGACTGGTCCTTCTTGCCAACCCAGGATTCTTGAAGAACATCCAGAGGGCCCCTTAGCCGTCTGCCATAAAGAAGTACAAATGGCGAAAAGCCCGTGGACGCCTGGGGAACTTCACGATACGCAAACAAAAGATAAGGCAACCACTTATCCCAATCTTTGCCATTAACAGAAATAAACTTCTTCAACATACTTTTCAATGTCCTATTATACCTTTCCACCAACCCATCTGTCTGTGGGTGGTAGGGGGTGGTCCGGATACCCTTTATGCCCAGCAATCTGTAGACCTGCTTAAGATTGTTGGACAAAAAATTAGTACCTTGGTCAGTCAGTATTTCTGAGGGAATCCCCACCCGTGAAAACAGCTGGAGTAATGCATAGGCTATCTGTTTAGCTGTAATGTCTAAGAGGAAAGGCTTCAGGATAACGAGTGCTATAGTCACATACAACAAGGATAAACCGATTCCCCGCTTGGGTCCGTTCAAGTGGTCCTACGATGTCCATACCTATTCGGCTGAAAGGGACATCAATGATAGGCAATGACTGTAGCGGATATTTTGGAACATTCCTACCTCCTGACAGCTGGCAGACTGCACAGGATTGGCAGTAATCCTTCACTTCTTTATAAAGACCTGGCCAATAGAACCTAGCAAAAATCCTATCATAAGTCTTTTTAAAACCCAAATGTCCCGCCCAGGTAACATCATGTGCCAATTTTAACACCTGTCCCCTTAAACCTTGAGGCACAACCAGTTTCTCAGAACCTGTTTTCCCACACTGAAAATATAGAAACCCATCTCTAAGGATGTAACCCCGTCCTTCAGAATGTTTACAGATTTCATTATCTGAGACTGGAGTCGCTTGGTGAAAAAGAGTCACCAGGGATTCATCATCTTGTTGCAGCTTTTTGAAATCAATATTTGCACCCAAAATATCCTCATCAAGATCTGGCAACCCCAAGGATTTTTGTCTCACTGTACCTGCCATTTTATGAAGCCTTCTTTGTTGTTTGCTTTTCCTCGTTTTGACTGAACTCTCTTCTGCAGGAATATTAGACTTGAAGAAGGGTAGTTCTTGGAGGGAATTTATTTCACCATCCATATCAGAATCTATTTGCTGGTCTGTTTCTGCAGCATCAGCCATAAACTCATAACCATCCCCAGCTAGTTCTTTAGCCTGTCTTTGTGATCTGGTTACCACACACACACTGGTTTACAAGACTGGATAAGATCTGGTAAAGCCGGAATATCCTGACCTAAGATCACTTTGTGAGCAAGACCTTCTACTACACCCACACTTAAAAGATACGTTTGGTTCGCCACCTCCAAGTAGACTGCAGCAGTAGGGTAAGTTTTATGATCACCATGAACACAGGAAATATTAAGGCCAGGCCCTTCTAGATAGCACTGATCTTCCAAAATAGATGGATGAATTAAGGTCTGTACGCTTCCTGTATCTAGGAGGGCAGTGACTAACTTCCCATTAACCCTAACCTCCATGACCTGTTTTTTACCCTGAAATTGATCTGCAACCACCGGCCTCGGCACAGTGCAAAAATATGCTGACTTAGCCTTACTTAACGGGCACTCTGGTTTTATATGTCCCTCTTGACCACAACCATAGCAAACTATAGGTTTTACTTCTGACTTAAGCTTAGCAGATGGAAATGTCTTCCCTCTTGGCTTCTCTACACCCGTCACCTGACCTGGACCACCACCCAACCAGACCCCACAGACTTACCCTGTATAAAACTGGGCTTCTGTTGAAAGCTGTGTCGAAAGGCTTTTGGTCCCCGTCTTGCAGCTAGGAAGTTTTCAACCAACTCTGCCGCCTCTTGTGCTGATGTTGGATTCCTCTCTTTAACCCATACTCTGAGCTCCGGAGACAGTGAAGTGTAGAACTGTTCCAGACTGAGGATCTCCCCCATTTCTTCCTTCGTCCGCTTCTGAGGTTGCATCCACTTCAAATAAAGATCTTTGAGACGAATATAGAACTCTCGAGGGGTTTCACCAGCTCGAACCTCAGGGTCTCTAAATCGTTGTCTGTAAAGCTCTTCATTGATCTCATACTTAGTTAAGATGGCTGCCTTTACCTTAGTATAGTCACAAGCATCCTCTACAGCCATGGCCACGTATGCTGCTCGGGCCCTGCCGGTGAGATGAGGTACCAGCCTTACTGCCCAGTCCTCTTCTGCCCACTGGTAGGCCGCTGCTAACCTTTCAAAGGTTGTTAGGTATTGTTCAATGTCATCTCCTTCTTGAAACTTTGGAACATCTGATTGAGTCCAGGCTCTTTGTACTGGTCCACCTTGGGAACGACGTTGAAAGACTGGCTCTTCATCCGCACCTGAAGAGGGGCCTGGTTGAGGTGGAGATTCACTCTTCTGCCGCATCTCAACCTCATCTCTCAAGTTGCCTACTTGCACTTGTAGCTGCCGCCATCTTCTCTCCTGCTTACACTCCTCTTTGTCCCATCGATCAGCAAAGTCCTTCTGGCACTGAAGACATTTTTCCAGCATGGCAGCAATGGCATTCATGTCCAGTGATGTCGTTTCCTCCCTGGACTGCCGGACTACAGTTGGCTGACCTGTAGCTCCATCCTGCTCCATCTCCTCCGCTGACTTTGAGTCTGCAACTTTAAGGGTTTTCGTCTGCTGTTTTGGGCCCATCCTTATTGTGCTCTTCTGCACATCGGCGTCACATCCCACCACTGCCACCAAAATGTAAGGATTTGCATGCCAAAGCAAAAACCTTAGGGACTTCAAAATGACCGGTATAGTGCAGAAAACACACAAAAAGGGGAAAAAAAAAATCAGACTGAGTCCAAAAATTGCAGAGCTCTGTTTCTTTTTTATAGATATTTGCAAAAAAATGTGAAAAAGCAGACCTTACATTAAACAGCAGAGGAGCAGGGATTCCACTTTCTCCAACAGTGCAGGACAAACAAAAAAAAACAGACTCTCCCATATTGGAACAACCCAGCTCTTAAAGCACCAGCCTGTACCAACTAAAAAGTAGCAGGGGTGAAACCCTTTACAACATTTACAATTTCTATTTAGGAAACAAACTTAATTAAAACCTCTAGAGGAAAAACAAAAAAAACAATGTACATTCAACTTCAACAAATCAAAACAATACTCCAAATCCTAGACAAAAACCAAAACATCTCCCCTCCATCTCAATCAAAATGGATTTTCCCTCATGAGGCTGATTGACAACACCAGGTCCTTATTAGTACTGCTCATGGGCGCACTTCCATGGCAACACCTGACCAGGTGACCTCAAAGAAAAAAAGAGTGGTGAGAACAAAACAAGTTCATAAAGTTACAAATACAAATAAACTTAAACCTTTCCCCAAATACTCAAGTACTTTAAAAAAAAAACAGCAAATGCCTGTTTACATAATTTGTTAGTGAGGGGGTAAATCCCTCACACCGGGTCATGGCAATAGCAAACAGGCTTAAATTGGAGGCAACCGGACTTTCGCTCAGTTTTTCTGAAAGCGTTTTGACACCTGGGGGAGTGGTGGCCTAGTAGTTAGAGCAGCACGCTTGCGCTCTGAGAAGGTTGCAAGTACCGGGTTCGATCACCATAGCCTGCACTCTGGGTCCCTGAGCAAGAACCTTAACCCTCAATTGCTCCCCGGGCACTGCACAGTGGCAGCCCACTGCTCCCCAAGGGGATTGGTTAAATGCAGAAGTGAATCTCTCCATTGTGAGATCAATAAAGTTCAAATTGTTATTACTTATCCAGGAGTCTTTGTCAATTCTGGTTGCTCGCACTTGAGCAAGCTCTAGTTGGAGCGCTGCTGTTTTTAAGCACATGTAGGCTCATCCTCCTAGGCCCATTCCAAATCAGATGCAAATCAATAACTCACCCATCACTTTTCTGTGAGAGTATGAGCGTATTTCCAGTAAGCTTGCAGTTTCTAGAAAAGGACAGAAAAACTCTGTTATCAGAACTCTGAGTTATCGGGTGGACAACATTCCCTCTGTCACAGAGGAGAAACAAACAAAAAAACAACAACAACACATGCATGTCAGGAAATGACTGCAAGCTTGTGGTTATCCAAACTGGCCGTTTGTCAAGTCGGCTAACAAAACTGGCAGAAAAAACATCACTGCGTCGAACTCAGAGGAGAAAACAGAGAGACACAAAAAATTTTCATTCCATATGTGTCAGGAGTTTCTTCCAACTCCCCAGTGTGTACAGCTTGGTCCTCCAGAATATTCCAAAGAGATGACCAAGTACTCCACTCACACCAAGCAATAGCCTCTAATGACCCAGGACAGTGACGGGTGGGTCATTGATTTGCATCTGACTTGGAATGGGCCTAGGAAGATGGGCCTCCATGTGCTTAAAAACAGCAGCGCTTCAACTACAGGTTGCTCAAGTGCGAGCCACCAGAATTGTCAAAAAGTCTTGGACAGGTGTTGAAATGTTTTCAGAAAGAAAAGTCTGGTTGCTTCTGATTTAAGTCTGTTTTCTATAGATATTGAAATATACTGTTCATTTTTGTGTTTAATGTAATTTCTAAGGTGTTGCCATATTAGTTAATTCCTCTATGATTTGATTATTTTATTCTTCTGTTCTTTTTCTAGTATATTCAATAATGTTTCAGTTATTATTCTGTTGGACTTTTCTCATTGCTTTAATTGTGTGTTAGTTCTGCTCTACTCTTGTCAATTAGTCTCCGTTCATCAGTCTCCCTGTGCACCTTCACATTGTCCTCTGATTAACTCAGCTGCTTTCATTGTCATTCTACTTTTGTCCCTCAGTATATATTCCCATCGGTTCTCATTGTTTATTGCTGGATTCCTCCGTTATGTAAATAGATTTTGTCTGCTATAATTTATTCATACCAATTAATTTATTAATTTTAAGTGCACAAAAAGAAAAAAAAAATACCAACTACAATAATAACTCCAGTTGTCATCCACAGCTTGACATCTGTGTGGGTAAAGAGTGAATGAAGGTGCCATACTATTCGAGTTGCCTTCATTAGGAACCATTCAACAGTATCTCTGCTGAAGTGGACCATTAGGTCGGTGCACATGGATAACTGATCAGCTAATCTTGCAGTGAATAATGTGGCAGGGAAACTCAGGGACTTACTGAACCTTCAGCAATTAGACATGGCTAATAGGCTCAAACCACTGGTACATTGAGACAATCTTATTGAAAATGTCAAATCAAGCAACTCATTTATGTTCATGATGTATGGTGTTGATTCCAGCATCTGCCTAGATTGCACAAATTAACACACAACGCCTGAATGGAAGGGCCCCTGATTTCAGCCTTCTCAGGGTATTAGCTTGTCTTCACACATAGACCCTGTCCAGTAGGAGGCACAGCATATATTATACTTCCTCCGGCAGCTCAAGAAGTACAACCTTCCACAGAAGCTGATGGTCACTTTTTTCATTCAGTCTGTCCTGTGCTTATCCATCACTGTGTGGTTTGGCTCATCAACAAAATAATACAAGAGAAGATCCTTTGAGCTGACCTTCCCTCCATTCAGGACTTGTACAGGTGTAGGTTCTAGAAAATGAGTCTTCAGTTCTAGTCCTCGAAGTCTGGTGTCCTGAAATTTTTAGATGTGTCCCTGTTCCATCACACCTGAATCAAATGGCTGAATTACCAGTACGTAGTCAAGTTCTTCAGAGTCCAGCTAATTACTTGATTATTGGACTCAGGTGTGTTGAAGCAGAGACACATATAAAAGTTGCAGGACACTGGACCCCGAGGACTGGAATTGAAGATCCCCACTCTATAAAAAGGCTGCTAACATCTCTTCAGACCCCATACATCCTGCACACCATCTGGTTAGACTTTCAACCTCGGAGCAGCGTTCCAGAGTGCTATTTGCAAAATCCAGCCACAGATACAGATACAGTTTCTCACCCCAGGCTGTCGCTGTGATGAACACAATGCAGCTGAGTAGTCAGCTACACTGCAGTGAAACAAAATAACTAAATTACACTTTATCAACTCACAACCTCCCTTTTTCTTTTGTTATGTAAAAAACAAAAACAAATAAAAGAACCACACAACAATATACTGTATGTAAAACAAATGTCTCTATACTGTGAGCACAGTAACCAAAATCAAATGTATTGATTGTGCACAAGCTCATGGCCGAATAAAGATGATTCTTATTCCGATTCCATCTCACCACTTGGCCTTCGAGTAGTCTTGCATGTTTTTTCTCTAACAGGATTGGATGTGCTAAAGTGAAATGTGCTTAAGGTACATGAAAACTTTCTTTGCTTCTGATGGGATAGAGATTCAATATACCTGTACTTGTTCAAGTAAAAGTCAAATCATGTTTGCATTTGTTTTTCCAGGAATCAAAAGCAATGGTACCTTGCCAAAGTATTTATGGGCCATTTCCCAATTTCAGTTTTGGCAGATTAAGGCCACACACTTGAATTTATTTTATTCCGTTTTTATGTGATAGACCTAAAAAGGGGTAGTGCATAGTTGTAAAGAGAAAGAAAAAAAATATATGTTGTTTACCCATTTTTTTTTTTTTTGCAAAATACCTCAGTCTCAATCTGATTGCCTAAAATCCTCAGGTCTTGGCCTTGTTCACACAGCAGACAGATGCGACCTAAATCAGATGTTTTTGCCCTATGTAACCATTACTCATCTGTTTCATGTCAGTGTGAAGGGTCCCAATTTGATAATTTCACCACTAAAATAAAAAAATCACATTTGTGCCACTTCCATATGTGGTACTAAATTGGATAAATGTCGACTATCTTTTAAAGCATGTGTCTGATACTTCACTCTTACCCTGGCAACCTGTACATGGCGTACGCTGCCTCTCGGCCAAAGACCACTGCAAATAGGGACCAGCCCCCTGCAACCCTGCATGCATAACTGGGTATAGACAATGATGGATGGACTGAACTGCTGGATTTAAATCGAGATTAAATAGCACACGCGTGGACTGTATTTACTAATTAGGTGATTTCCGAACTAAATAAGTTCCACTGGTATCAGAGTAAATGGAGCTGCATACAAATGTATGCTACACTTTTCAGATTTTTATTTGTAGAAAATGTTAAAAACAATGTTACTTTTTGATTTTACCTCCCAGTTATGTGCTACTTTGTGTTGGTCTGTCACATAAAATTCAAATACTTGATATATGTGGCTGAAACTTGACAAAATGTAAAAATGTTTAAAGGCTGTGAAATACTTTCCAAAGCCATGTAGCTAACACAATGTGACTGCAGAAATACCTAAAGTGTAATATTGGAAAAGATGAGAGGAATATACAAATGTCTATACAAGGAAGGGTTAAACAAAAAGGAACACGAATCAACAGATATAATATGCAATTTCAATATTTACCCAGCTTTCAGCAGATCATGCCTTGGAATATGTTTTGAGAATGATTTTCAGAATAGTGGAAATATGGATAATACACAAAGCTGCATCATTTCAGCAACAGTAATCTTCAATCAGGATCTGCTTATTGGATTGGGAGACCATATTAGTAATACTAGCACTGAAACAAAGTCAACTTGTGTTTTCGTTGTTATTAAATGAGTACACTTGATCAATGTCTTCTTTAAATTAGTGGATTATAATTATTTGGACTGTGAAACTCCAATGAAGATGGAAGACAAGTGTCGAAAGCTGGAAAGTAGAGTAAAATGAATGACAGAACCAAAACTACTCCAAATGCACTGCTCAAAGACATTAGAGGAACAAATTTTAATCAGAGTATAATAACAAGGTGGTTAAACTTCTGGAATATTGATCTAGTCAGTGAAGTAGTAGAGGGGGTTGTTAATCAAATTAAAAACAGGCGCAATAAAGGGACAACAATCCAACAACCCCAAGAACAGGAATGTTTTTGCAGGTAAAGACAAATTCCAAATTCTTGGACTGCTTTTCAGTAGTTTGGCATTTGACCAGGGTCAGAGTCACAACTGGTAGCATGAAGCGATACCTTGGACCCTACCCTTGAATTGTCTACAGCACTTTGAATTGTCTTGTAACTGAAATGTGCTATACAAATAAACTTGCATTGCCTTGCCTTGCACAGGCAGTCCAACTCCACCAGAATGGCACATCAATATATGCCATTGCCCAGAGATTTGCTGTGTCTCCCAGCACAGTCTCAGAATCATGGAGGAGATTCCTGGAGACAGGCAGTTTCTCTAGTAGAGCTGAACAGGGATGCCCGAGGTCTTTAACCAATCAGCAGGCCGGTATCTGCTCCTTTGTGCAAGGAGGAGCGAGTTCAGTACAGCTAGAGCCCCATAAAGTTGACCTCCAGTGGGCCACTGGGGTGAATATCTCTGAACAAACCATTTGCCATTGGCGGATTCGGAACTGGTGCCCTGTTCTTTTCACATAATGAGAGCAGGTTTTTTCTATAAGCGCATAAGGAAGATGGGGAAAGGTCTGGAGAAGCTGTGATGAACGATATGCTGCCTGCAATATTGCTCAGTAGGATACGTTTGATGGTGGGTCAGTGTTGGTGTGGGAAGGCGTGTCCATGGAGGAACGCACTGACCTGTACAAGATAAACAATGGCACCCTCACACCCTATAGGTATCACCATGAAACCCTTTGTCCCATTCGCTGATGTAGTGGGTTCCTTGTGGTGCATGACAATTTCTGACCTCATGTAAGAATATGCTCCCCTGACATTAATTCAATAGGAGATCTCTGGGACATTCAATTCAATTCAATTTTATTTATATAGCGCCAATTCATGAAACATGTCATCTCAAGGCACTTTACAAAGTTAAGTTCAATCATATTATACAGATTGGGTCAGATTACATAGATTGGTCAAAAATGTTCCTATATAAGGAAACCAGTTGATTGCATCAAAGTCCCGACAAGCAGCATTCACTCCTGGAGAAGCGTAGAGCCACAGGGAGAGTCGTCTGCATTGTACATGGCTTTGCTGCAATCCCTCATACTGAGCAAGCATGAAGCGACAGTGGGAAGAAAAACACCCCATTAACGGGAAGGAAAACCTCCGGCAGAACCGGCCTCAGTATGAACGGTCATCTGCCTCGACCGACTGGGGGTTACAGAAGACAGAGCAGAGACACAACAAGAGAGACAAAAAAGCACAGAAGCACACATTGATCCAGTAATCTGTTTTATATTAGATGATAATAGCGGGTGAGCCGTCTTCTTTGGATGATGTCACATTTAACAGAACGTCAGACCAGGTGTACCTACCATGAAGATAAAAGAGAGAGAACAGAAAGTTAAAGCAGAAATGACAACACGTAATGCATAATTGAAGAACAGTAGAACTCTATAGAGTGAGAAAATTAGATCCTGATGTCCTCCAGTAGCCTAAGCCTATATAGGTAGCTCAGAGTAACATGAGCCACTCTAGTTATAAGCTTTGTCAAAAAGGAAGGTTTTAAGATTAGTCTTAAAAGTAGACAGGGTGTCTGCTTCACGGACCAAAACTGGGAGTCGGTTCCACAGGAGAGGAGCCTGATAGCTAAAGGATCTGCCTCCCATTCTACTTTTAGAGACTCTAGGAACCACCAGCAGACCTGCAGTCTGAGAGCGAAGTGCTCTGTTAGGAACATACGGGGTAATCAGAGCTCTGATATATGATGGTGCTTGATTATTAAGGGCTTTATATGTTAGAAGAAGAATTTTAAATTCTATTCTTGATTTAACAGGAAGCCAATGAAGGGAAGCTAAAATTGGAGAAATATGATCCCACTTGTTGATTTTCATCAGAACTCTTGCTGCAGCATTTTTGATCAGCTGAAGGCTTTGAACTGCATTTTGTGGACTTCCTGATAGTAAAGAATTACAATAGTCCAGCCTTGAAGTAACAAATGCATGCATGAACTAGTTTTCAGCATCACTCCTGGACAGAATGTTTCTAATTTTGGCGATATTCCAGAAGTGAAAAAAGGAAACTCTGGAAACCTGTTTAATATGGGATTTAAATGACATGTCTTGGTCAAAAATAACACCAAGGTTTTTTACTTTATTACCAGAGGCCAAGTTAATGCCATCCAGATTAAGTGATTGGTTAAGAAGTTTATTTTTTGAGGACTCTGGCCCAAAGATTACAACTTCGGTCTTGTCAGAATTTAGATGCAGGAAATTTAAAGTCATCCAGCTTTTGATGTCATAAAGACATGCCTGTAGTTGAAGTAATTGATTGGATTCATCAGGATTTATGGATAAATATAGCTGAGTGTCATCCGCATAACAGTGGAAATTAATCCCATGCTGTCTGATAATTTTGCCGATCGGAAGCATATATATAGTAAAGAGAATTGGTCCAAGGACTGAACCCTGTGGTACTCCACAGGTGACCCTAGAGTTTGAGGAAGATTTATTATTAACATGAACAAACTGGAATCTGTCCGACAGCCTAATGCTTTCCCCTTAATCCCTACAGTATGTTCAAGTCTTTGTAGGAGAATATTGTGATCAACTGTATCAAATGCAGCACTGAGATCTAACAGGACAAGTACAGACACAAGTCCATTATCTGAGAATGAGAATATCATTAGTGACCTTCACCAGAGCTGTTTCAGTGCTATGATGAGCTCTGAAGCCTGACTGAAACTCCTCAAGTAGGTCATTGCTTTGTAAATGTTCACAAAGTTGATTAGCAACTACATTCTCAAGAATTTTAGATAAGAAAAGAAGATTAGATATAGGTCTGTAGTTTACTAGCTCATCTTGATCAAGAGAAGGTTTCTTAAGTAAAGGTTTAATAACAGCTACTTTAAAAACCTGTGGTACATATCCATTTACTAAGGATAAATGTCTAAAATAGGACCACTGATCAAAGGGAATACCTCCTTAAACAACTTGGTTGGGATTGGGTCTAACATACAGGTAGAAGGTTTAGATGAAGCTAAGATTTTAGATAGCTCAGAAAGCTCTACTGCTTCTAAACAGTTCAAACACTGTGCAGGTTCTAAAGATTCCTCCAATGCTGCCTTACTAACTGAGGACGAGGTAATCATGTTTGGGAGGATGCCAATTATTTTATTTTTGATGGCATCAATTTTATTTATGAAGAATCCCATAAAATCATTACTGCTAAGAGCTAAGGGAATGGATGGATCAACGGAGCTGTGACTCTGAGTAAGTTTGGCAACTGTACTGAAGAGAAATCTAGGATTATTTTTATTCTCTTCAACTAATGATGAAAAATATGCTGTTCCAACTCTGCGAAGGGTCTTGTTATACAACAATAGACTGTCCCTCCAGATTAAGTAGGATTCCTCTTGGTGTTTAGAGCGCCATTTTCTCTCCAATTTCCTAACATTGTGCTTCAAGGAACGCAGCTCTGAATTAAACCAGGGAGCCAGCTTCCTGTGAATTATCACCTTCTTTTTCAAGGGAGCTACATTATCTAATGCAGAACGCAATGAGGAAGTCACACTGTTAGCAAATGTATCTATTTGTGAATGGGAAGAAACAGCATTGCTGCCATCTACAGGGCATTTCTGCAATACTGAGGATATTAAAAGGGGGACAGACTCTTTAAGTTTTGATACAGCATTATCCGATAAAGATCTACTATAATGGAACCCTCTTTTGGGGGTGGAGAACTCAGTTAGATTAAACTCAAATGTTATTAAAACATGATCAGATAGGACAGGGTTGTGAGAGAATACTGTCAATTCTTCACAATCAATGCCATATGTCAGCACAAGGTCCAAAGTATGGAGCCGAGAGTGCGGTGGCTTATGCACATTTTGAGCAAAACCAATTGAATCTAGGATAGTTTTAAAGGCTACACTAAGGTTATCACATTCAGTGTCAACATGGATGTTAAAATCACCCACTATAATAACCTTGTCAGTATTTAACACCAAATCAGATAAGAAGTCTGACAGCTGATCCAAAAACTGAGTGTAAGGGCCTGGTGGACGATACAAAACAATAAACAGAAGAGGTTTTATTGCTTTGCAGTTTGGATGAGGGAAACTGAGGGTTAAATGTTCAAAAGAACTGTAATTATTAATTGGCCTGGGACTAATTAATAAATCAGACTGAAAGATGGTTGCCACTCCCCCTCCTCTTCCCACAGATCTGGGAATGTGGAAATTTGAATAACTGGAGGGAGTTGACTCATTTATACTAACGCAGTCCTCTTGCAGCCAGGTTTCTGTGAGACAAAACAAATCAATCTGATTATCAGAAATCAATTCATTAACTAACAAAGTCTTTGGAGTGAGAGACCTTATATTTAATAGACCACATTTAATTCTTTTATTTTTTGGTTCAAAGTGATCCGTATGGATTTTTATTAGATTTTTATGATTTGTTCCCTTTAGATCAGTTTTTGATCTGTTAAGTTTTGACCGTGGGAAAGACACCGTCTCAATAGGATAATGGGTGGGTAACAGTACAGAACCTGCAGAGAGGTGTGTTAAACTACGACTCTGCTTCCTGGTCTGGACCCTGGGTTGTCAGCATTTAGGAGAACTAATAAATCCGGCCAGATTCCTAGAAAGAAGAGCTGCACCATCCAAAGTGGGATGAATACCGTCTCTCCTGATCAGACCAGGTTTTCCCCAGAAAGTTTGCCAGTTATCAATGTAGCCCACGTCGTTTTCTGGACACCACCTAGACAACCAGCGGTTGAATGATGACATGCGGCTAAACATGTCATCACTGGTCAGATCAGGCAGGGGACCAGAGAAAATTACAGAGTCCGATATTGTTTTAGCAAACTCACACACCGAAGCAACACCAACTTTGGTGACCTCTGATCGGCGTGACCGGGTGTCATTACCGCCAGCGTGAATAACAATTTTGCGGTATTTACGCTTATCCTTAGCCAGCAGTTTTAGGTAGGATTCTATGTCGCCCGTTCTGGCCCCTGGTAGGCATTTAACTATAGTCCCTGGTTTCTTTAGTGCCACGTTTCTTATTATAGAGCTGCCAATAATTAAGGTCGGCTCCTCGGCGAGACTGTCGCTCAGAGGGGAAAATTTGTTAGAAACGCAGACGGGTTGGTGGTGATCTGGGGGCTGAAATCTAGAGCTATGCTTACTACGAACCGTCACCCAGCCGGCCTGCTTAACCGGTTGTTCGAGTGCGGCTGTTGGTTCGCTACGTGAAGTTACTCTTTGTGGCTCCGCGCTAGCAAACATAATGTTTGGGTCCATCTTCTGCCACCAGGTTTCACCTCAGGCTGTCCAGGAGGTCAGTGATGCCCTGGTCAGGATCTGGCAGGAGATATCCCAGGGCACCATCTGGGATCTCAGAAGGAGCATGCTCCGACATTGCCATGACATTTTCAGTTGTTGCAATGACATTTCAGCAAATTGTACTGCATGTGGAATCAGTTTTTCAGTTTCACTTTCTCACTTCAGATTCAGATCAAGACTTCAGATTAAGCCCTCTGTTCACTGATAATTTTCTTTTTTGTCAAATGATGTGGCTTCCTTTTGTTCCTAACACATTACACAATCCAAGAAGTATATTCACCATGATTTATTTCCCAAATTAATGTTATGTGATCTGATGTGTTTTCAAAGCGTTCCTGTAATAATTTTGAGTGGTCCAAGCAGACACCAAAAAGAATCAAAAGCAGGAATTGCCCAAATTTAGCAAAACTTTTAAAAGCTCTTTGTGTAATCATGAGGGATATGTCCTGCTATCAACCTTTAAAATGAAAGAAACCTAAATTTAAAGAAACTTAAAAAAAATCTGAAGTAAAATAAAAACTTCAATGATGAAAAGTTCTCTCTCTTTCAATTCAATTACATTTTATTTATACGGAACCAATTCACAACACGTCATCTCAAGGAACTTTACAAAGTCAAAATTAATCAAATCCTCCAAACAGATTGGTCAAAAAGTTTCCTAGCTAAGGAAATCCAGCAGACTGCATCGAGTTGTGACAAGCAGCATTCACTTCTCCTGAAAGAGTGTAGAGCCACAGTGGACAGTCGTGTGCATTGTCGATGGCTTTGCAGCCTTTTAATGAGCATGTATAAAGTGACGGTGAAACAATCAGGAAATAACTTTTTATTTCTCTGATTAATAACAGCTTTATCGAGGCAGGCACTCTGTTATTGTTACTCTATGTCGCTCTACCAAAGTGTTATATCTCTCTCTCTCATCAAAACTGCATTTTTCAAAACATGATCTCTCTCTCTCTCTCTTTCTCTAGCTCGCTCTCTCTGTCTCTCGTCATCAGACACAATTCAAATTCAACCTCTTTGTGGATCTATTTTGTGGAATAAATTGTGAGTCAGACTCAGATTTAGAAGCTGGTACACAAAATAAACAATGAGAACACACACAGGTAGATTATCAGAGTTTAGTCCGTGAATCCACCTGGATAGTCTCTAATTCAGAGAAAATTACTGGGTGAAAAAAATATTCATTTTTTTTTTTATTTTAAGGTGAAGTTACCAGTAAACAAATTTGATATTGCTGTACCTATACTGGCATTCCCATGTTTGTAATTTGTCCTTTGTGGTTTAAAATGAGAGAAAAGAAAATGTATAAATATGTAAAAAAAAAAATTCTGATGTAACCATTCTGGACCAAAGCATGAAGAAAAACCACTAAAAGCAAACAAACGAACTAAGATACATGAAAAGAAATACCAATATATATATATAAATCGGTAGGCATGTGGTGCAATAAAAAAAGGGGTCAATAAAAAGTTCAATAGAAGAACCTTTTGCAATCTAGCCTATCATGTAGGTCAATACCACAGTCACTACATTCTCCCAACCAAACGCAGAACCAGGAACGCGCCGTCACCAAGCTCCGCCTCATTTAAAGAGTTCAGAAAACACGCATTCTTTCTTTCTTATTTTAAAACTTGCAGTTTGGTAAAAGTTGGTTGAATAAAGGGTTGAATTTGAATTCATTGTTTGTGTGTTCTTTAATAGGTCATTAAGCAACAACATAAAATGGCTAGGGCTGCACTTAAATATATGTTTTGAACCTTTTGATAATTATCTATCGATATATATGATTTCTATTTTATCTATATGCTTTTTTTCTATATCGTCCAACCGACACTCTGGTTGTAGGTGCATGAAGTAGGCTGCTGATGCTGATCGCTGCGTGATGCACACCGGTGGGTGAGGCTAGAGGCCGGATGGTCCATATGTGCGCTGTTTAAAAAGTCTACATGTTGTTTTTGGTTTTATTTTGGGGGGGGGGGAGTGGATTCTGAGTTTTATCTTCCTGGAGGGGCTCAATTTAACTGGGTGGGCTGCCCAAGTAGAGTCCTATGTATGGGAACCGCTGGGTTAGATTTTGCGCTGGGAGATCTTTGGTGAAAGTAGTGATGACACCCTGGCTGTGAGCTGCTTCTTAGTGGGGAGCTCTGCAAAAGCAGCCCACTGCTCCCCCTGGCTGTTCTCAGTCTGAAAGACAGACAGCAGCTGCCTTCTACCGCACAAGATGGATGGATGGACAGTTCAGAGACAGCTTTCAGTGAGTGTAAAATGAGAGAAAGCCTCAATAACTCCACAGATCTGTCTGTGGATAGAAAGCTGAAGTATCCTTTATCTTTTCTTTTTTTTCCTTCAGTTGTGGTTCATGGTTTGTAAATAGTAAAATTATATTTCAGTTTGACTCTTTCCATTCATAGTGGTCCTTCATATTAATGTTGTCGCTCTAAAGTTTTTCTGGACATCCTCAGAGAAAAACCTTCTAATTTCTCTTCGCCCCTCGGCCAATCACTGAAAAGCAGCGAGTTTACTCAAAACTCCGCTGGAGTCCGGGGCGGGTGGAGCCGAGTGCTGGGCGGTCAAACCAAGGCGGTAATACTGGAGCTCAAGGTGCAAGAAAAATTACCAGGATATCAACGTCTCAAAGGCAAAAGAAGTAATTATGATCTTGAGGCAATCTACAAATGCCGTACTCACTCCCCTCTTAATACAGGAGGAGGAGACTGAGAGAGGTCATAAGGTCTACACATCTTTACTGACCTCACCTGAAACATATACATATCCCACCAGGCGGGGAAAGCCCAACAAAAACTTTCTTCCCTCAGGAAGTTAAAATGTGTTCGCCTCCCTCACCAGCTGCTCACAAACTTCTACAGGTTAGTGATAGAAAACCTCCTGGTGGTTCCCCAGTTGCTCTCAGGAGAAAATGAAAAACCTGCAGTAGGCGGCGAGGTTAATGGAAGACATTATTGGATCACAGCAACCCTCTCTGACGGACATTTACTGCTGCACACTAAAAGAAAGAATGATTGAAGTCTGTTGCAATGGTCGTCATTGCAACAGACGACCATTGCAACAGATCGATCTTTTTTCAATCATTCTTTTTTTCTCTGCTCCCATCTAGAAAAAGGTTCAGGACTTTAAAAAACAAATCCAGACTTGGAAATAGTTTTTCCCTATATCAGTCACCCCTATTACTTGAAGACCCCTTATGGAGAGAATATACTAAATATCCTGATAGATGCTAACCTTTTTTTCTATCACTTATAATTACTTATTATTTTTGTATATGGGTATGCGATATTCACACTGCTTAATGAGAGCTGCTGAACTGTTTTTCATTGTGTGAAACTATTCTATATTGCAACTATGTAGTGCCATTTGCAAGCTAGTGTGTGGAAAGGGATGATAGAATCTTATCAGGTAGTGGGATTTATGATCTGTTTATATAAGGTCCTAAATTTCAGATTTCTGTATGAATAATAGTGCAAAAACATTGTTTAGATTATGTTTTTTTGTACTTGAAATACAGGTACTTTAATGTGACTATATAGTCAAAACTATTATCTTCTCTTTTATTGATTGTCTTCCCCTAAATACTTCTCTTGCTCTTCTTATGCTATATTAATCTAAGTTTTTTGCATGTTTTTAGGGCTACTCTGATGTGCTTGTAATTCTTTTTATTCATAACCCAATATCGGTTTGGATGATTGATGGAGATTTTGGAGATGATACATTTTTTATGATTGTCTTTTACTCAACCCATTAAGGCTTAAACCATTAAACTGCAGTGGCTAAACTGTCTTTGTGTTGAGTTATGCTGACTACAAGAAACAGACCAGATATCTGAATTATTAATATCATTCCAGGTTTAAAGGAGTCACATATTATTGTCAGACTATAAATGTATACCTGATGCTGGCCTGAGAAACCGTAAAATAAGCTGTTCTATAAACATGAAATGTCATATTTTACTGTAAACCTAACAATAATTAGTTCTTTTTCTGAATTGTGTTAAACTTCTATACGTGACAAACTTGAAATCCAAGTCCTATGTTTAAGTGAGGGAGTTTATGGCCTTGTAGCACAATAGGGATTTACAATGAGGGTGGGTTCAAGTCTTCCACTGTTGATACTTCCCACCATGATGGTATATATATAAACACATTTATTATCCTTTGAGGATCATCATCCAGTGAATTGAACATATTTTCATCCAAGTTCATCTCACATTAATGCTTGTTCAAAAGGTCCCTGTGTGAGAACCTACCTAGCCAATTTTTAATTAACATAGAACTGCTCTACAGACATCCATATGTGCAGACCAGTTATGATGATAAAGGAAAATGTACAATACTTTTCAGTGAAATATTTCAAATAGGAGACTGGTGATTGATTCAGGTTCTAATTTGTATAATGCAGTTTGGTCTCCCTGGTACTATTTTAAAATAACGGTAAAAAAAAAAAAAAAAAAACTCAAGGGTTGCTAGAGATGCAGCTGACATAAATGGGACCCAGGATCATAACAGTTAGTGCATGCTCCATGCCTTCTTCTTAGATTTGGTGTATTTCAGTGACTGCATTACCTCATACAGGCCTGGCATATGTACTATAACAGAATAAAGTAGCTAAAAAACCTTTATTGTTCCTTAGTGAGAAAATTCAGGTGTACCAGGAAGTGACAGGGAAGTCAAAGCATGCAGATTCATACAACATAAAAAATTTGTAAACAGAAAGTAGAAATACAAGACTGTGGAGCAATGGCAAATTTACAGCATGAGGAAAAAAAATACTGTGAATCTGAATATGTTTTTTTGAATAACTTGTGCAACTGAGTAGGATCATTAAAAAAACTACAATGTGCAAGTACATTTGTGCTTAAAAAAACAAAAGATTTACAAGACAGAAAAACTGTGCAAATAAAAGTAGTAATGTAAACACATATTGAGTTTGTTTGGAGCAGTGATGGTTATAGAGTCTGACAACTCCAGGGAGGAAGAATGTGCAATACTTTGTGCACCTAGACTGCAACAGTCTCTCACTGGGGAATGTTTATCTCATCAAAATGTTAATATGGTAACACATAATGACAATAAATAGTCTTGATTCTGAAGGAGCTCTCCAGCTCTGAAACTTGTTAATGCATGGAGTGGGAGACATTTTCCAACACCGATGTAATTTTTCCCAGAGTTCCTCTATCTCCCACAACCTGCACCTGAGTTGAGGGCCCATTCTGCAGCAGAGCTGGCCCTCCTGATGATCTAATCCCGGCGTCACCTACCAGGTACCCCCCAAGGACCATATGGGGTGCACACAAGCCTGTTCCAAAATATTACACAACTGTCCAATGAGCTTCATTTAAAATGCCATACTTGTATTTAAATAGATTTAAAAATGACAAAAGCATTAAAAACATATTTATGTAGCATAAGGTTAAAGTGAGCTTGGACTCTTGTAGTTGAAAGGTCAGTACAGGTAGCCCTTCGTATGACACAGTACTGATGAAGCACTGATCCTTGTTCTAATCTAACCATTTCCTCTCAGTTGTTGATAAGCTGCTGCTCCAACAAACTGCACCATAGAATATGGCTGATGCCAACATAGAGTCAAAGAAGGTAATCAGGAGCACCCCTTGCACTCCTAAAGTTCTAAGTCTCCTTAGCAGGTAGAGTCTGCCCTGAACCTTGCTGTAAAGAGCATGAGTGTTGTGACTCCTGTCCCATATAAAGTTTCTGGTAAACACCCAGGAACTTCTTAGAGTTCACTCTCTCAATATCAGTTCCCTGGATGTTCAATGGTGTTGGTGTGGTGTGTATGTGCCTGGGTTGACAAATAGAACAATCATTTTGCAAAACGTAAACTGTCATGTTGACGAGGCATAATACACCTTGAAGTTGATGTGTCCGTAACTATCATTTCATTAGTATTTGCACACATAAAGGTGTCTTCCAGCCTAGGATCCCACATTATCTCAAATCAAGCCCTGCAGACAGTACACCAGTAACTGGTATCATGAGATAGGGTTAGTGAGGGACTCAAGTAGTACACAAGTACATATGTTAAACAAATGCATACATAAAATTAAACAAACAAATAGACTGTTGAATTCTTCTGCAATTCATAATTCACCCCATAACAGAAAGCTTAGTGGAGAAAGTCTTATTGACTTTAAAACCAAAATAAGAACTTTTTGTGTCTTGCTTTAAACTTTTGTTTAAGGCCATTACTCATCTCTATTATTTGATTGGGCCAGACATCAGACTATAAAAGCCTGATAATTGGTAGAATATAGAAACTGGACATTTGAGTCACTTGTCTTACCAATGTTCTTCCATGTGCATTTCATAGCTGCATTGTTTCCATGCCTGGCCTTGCTTTATCAATGGCCTCTAAGCTTCAAATGAGGAAGGTAAAATGAAAACTAAAATTAAATAAATGAAAGGGATGGAGAAATTACATTGCAACAGCAACCAGGCTTAAATTGAACGCAACCATTCAGTTCTTTCTGAAAACGTTTTCACATCTATCCAGTAGTGTTTGTCTGGTGACTCACACTTGAGCAAATTAAAGTCGGTGCGCTGCTGTTTTTAAAGGACATGGAGGTCCATCCTCCTAGGCGCATTCAGATGCAAATCAATGACCCACCCGCCACTGTCCTGGGTCGTTAGAAGCTATTTCTTGGTGTGAGTGGAGTACTTGGTCACCTGAATGATGATGAAACTGCTGATGTAATCTCTTTGGAATGAGTTGGAGGACCGAGCTGTAAACACTGGGGAGGTGGAAGCGCAATCCTCCCCCGCTGTTTAGTTATGGCTTTTTGTCTTTTAACCAAGATAGCTTCTTTCACCCCACTAAAGAAAGTGTTTTAATGTATGTATGACACATGTTTTTAATTTTCCAGTTTGCGCCATGGAAAATAGCATTTTCTGTCAAACAGGTATTTTGTAATTATAGGCAAATTCTTCTCAGTTAGCACATAAATACATTAACAGAAAAGAAAATAGTAGCTATATACATTCTTTATTAAAGATTTTGTTAAAGTTTGTAAGAAATTGCATGAATTGTACAAGCCACTCATTAAGAGTATATACCTAAGCATAACACAAGGAGTGCAAGGACCTTTTTTGTTATATACTCCATCTTTTAAAGCTTCCATGAACAGCGCACATTAAAATTTCAGCACATTGTATGAGAGCAGTGGTATAATGAGAACCTCACTGCAGCATTTGCTCATTTTCACAATAGGCTGCTGGCTTATTTAAGCAATTCTTCAACATCTCAATTGAATGGTTCATATTTGATCCCTTAAAAGGCTTTTTACTTGTTCTGCTTTCATCTCCCTGACAGTTAATCTTGTTGTTATATACTTTGGACCTCAAATATCCTAATCCGTCTGTTCTCTTCTGTGATCTCATTTCCTCCCTTATAGCCCTGTTAGACGGTACACTGGGTGGCACAGACTGTATGGTGGCTGGAGACTCATGCTCCAGTGATGAGACTTGTAGTCCGCGCCTACGTACTCTGCGGCAGTGTGTGGCCGGCAACGGCAGCATGAAGCTTGGCCCTGGTGCAAGGAGCCAGTGTGCCAACGCTGTCTCAGCGCTCCTGTCCAGTCCGTTACATGGCTGCCAGTGCAAACGAGGAATGAAGAAGGAAAAGAACTGCCTAAGCATCTACTGGAGTCTTCATCAGTCCATAATCTATGGTCTGTAGCTTTTTTGTTGTTGAAAGCATGTTTTTAATAAGTCAAAGACACAATGACTGACCAAGTGAAATGTAAAATTGATAAATTCCCCCTTTGGCTTCACATAGACTAAGGAAAAACAGATTTCTTTTCTATATTTTGTTTCATTCTATTATTTAGGCCATCTGTTTTCTTTCAGGACTCAATCTTGTGGAGAGTTATCCCTACGAGACCGTGCAGAGGGATCATGATTATGTCCGCTTGGCTTCTATTACAGCAGGTTAGCTGACTTCCCCTTATTACCTTTCCCTGTTGTTTATACCATTTCATCCTTCAAAGACATTTTGTTCTGGTAATAATGCACATAATCCACTGACTTCCCTGCAAAACTGCCTAAAACAAACAGAGATCTCTTATAGTCATCTAGGATGACATGTAAATATTCATCTGAGTGCATCTCCCAAAATCAAGCTTATTTGTTTGCATCGTGGGTATTTATGAATACAAAGCTCCTTTATGTTCCAGGCTTAAATATAACAGAATAATGCTTGTGTGTTACAGCATGCTAATGGGGAATTTATTTTAAGCAACTGACTTTTGGTCATGCAGTATTCTAAATGTTGCATTTTCTTTTGCAGCATAGGGCTTTCTGAACAGCAAAAAATAAATAAAAAATAAATCACAAAAAAGGTACAAAACTTTAAAAAGAGGACATTTTCTTTCTATTAGAGATGAAGATCTCAGATTGCTAAATTTAATTTGCTTTTAATTTCTTTTACAATATTTCCAGTGAATTACACAAGAAGAGCCAGGATTCTCAGAGACGTACCATACCATACCATACCATACCATATCATTACTTATAAAGCGCTTAAGAACAGCCAACAACTGAAACAAAGTGCTGTACATTGCTACAAACTAAAACACATCAATTCAAAAACTAAAATAAAAAGGTAATGCATTAAAACACTTAGAAGAAACACTTAAAAGAAACAATAAAAAACAATTTAAAACATCCCGCTAGTGGTAAAATTCAAAGAATAGTAGTAGGTTTTAAGGTGAGTTTTAAACGTGGGTAGTGAAGGAGCCTCTCTTATGTACAGGGGCAGGTTATTCCATAATTGAGGACCAACAATAGAAAAGCCACTGCCCCCTCTGAGCTTCCTCTTAGACCCCGGTACCTCCAAGAGATGCAGTTCAGC
Organism: Fundulus diaphanus; assembly: GCA_037039145.1. Lineage (NCBI taxonomy): Eukaryota > Metazoa > Chordata > Actinopteri > Cyprinodontiformes > Fundulidae > Fundulus > Fundulus diaphanus. The sequence continues at coordinate 45,806,589 of CM073125.1, forward strand.
TGACCTGAGGGGCCAAGAGGGCGAGTAGGGATGAAGAAGCTCAGAGAGGTACGGCATGGCAAGGTCATTCAAACACTTAAAAATTAAAACAGGAATTTTAAAATGAACTGTAAAATGTACTCGGAGCCAATGGAGTGAGGCCAGAATAGGGGTAATATGCTCTCTTTTTGGAGTACCTGTTAAAAGATGCACAGCAACGTTTTGAACCAGCTGCAGACGAGAAAGCAAAGACTGATTCACTCCAACATAGAGTCCATTACTGTAATCCAGGTGGGATGATATAAAAGCATGGATTACTGTTTCAAGGAGTTGTCTTGACAGAAAGACTTTTAATTTTGCGAGCTGCCTTAAGTGATAAAAACATGATCTAACAACTGCTCTGATCTGACCACCTAATTTAAAATCACTGTCTAATTTAAAACCAAAATCGGAGACACTTGGTTTAAAATATGTTGTCAGGGGTTGCAAATCAACAGTACTAGGGTCACAGGAGTGACTTGATCCAAACAATATTACCTCAGTTTTCCTATTGTTAAAATTTAAAAGGTTCAGGGCTAGCCAAGCTTTAATATCCGCATTTCTATCAAAAAAAATTAATGAGCATTGGACATTGTTGCTTCAACAATAGCTCTCGCGAATTTCAATGGTGAAGTCCTCTCGAAATCTGAAACAATTGTTGTTGTAGAGCGCAGTGCCTTACCGCGACATTACGTCACAGGATGTGATGTCGGGCAATAATGGCCGCCCCCATACACAGTGATCGAGACGACAATTTATGCTTTTATTTTGACCGTTCATACTGAGCCCGGTTCTGCTAGAGGTTTTTCCTTCCCGCTAACGGGTGTTTTTTCTTTCCACTGTCGCTTCATGCTTGCTCAGTATGAGGGATTGCAGCAAAGCCATGGACAATGCAGACGACTCTCCCTGTAGCTCTACGCTTCTCCAGGAGTGAATGCTGCTTGTCGGGACTTTGATGCAATCAACTGGTTTCCTTATATAGGAACATTTTTGACCAATCTGTATAATCTGACCCAATCTGTATAATATTATTGAACTTAACTTTGTAAAGTGCCTTGAGATGACATGTTTCATGAATTGGCACTATATAAATAAGATTGAATTGAATTGAATTGAATTTTCTTATTGATTAATGCTAAATTCATTAAATCACCATTATTAGTTTTAGGTATAGCTAATGATCCCCTGATTTTTCCTTGTTGACCGGACTTTCGATTGCTTTACCCGATGGGGCGACATTTTTTTTGTTTAGCTTTTCTAGACTTACGCCTGGTCACGTCGTACTTGCTTACTGAATGCCGTGTGCGTAACTTGCTTAAAAAACGTGACGTAAGTCGTGTTGCCCGGCTCTGGTGCTGCCTGGAATCGATAAGAGAATCGTTAAGCCAAACTGTGCCACGGAATTGGAACACACGGAACCGGTTCTGAACAGGAACCGGTTTTCGATTCCCATCCCTAGTAATAAGTATAAAGTAAAGAGGAGAGGTCCTAAAATTGAACCCTGTGGGACCCCACATGATAAAGGAGCACAAGATGATTCAGTGTTTGAAATGCTGACACAAAAAGATTGATCGGCCAGTTAGGATCTAAACCAGTCCAGAGTAGTGTGCTGAATGCCTATTAAATGATTTAGACATGAGATAAAGATACGGTGGTAAACAGTGTCGAAGGCAGCAGTTAGCTCAAGTGGAACCATGGCCGTATAGGTACCAGAATCACATGCCAAAGAGATGTCTCTTAATAATGCTGATTCTGTACTATTGCAAGCTTTGAAATCAGACTGAAAGGTTTCAAGAATGTCATTTTCATCCAAGAAAGATTTTAATTGACAGAAAACAATCTTCTCTAAAGTTTTTGAAACAAATGGCAGCTTAGAAATGGGTCTATAAATAGTTATTATGGAGTGATCTAGCCCATTTTTCTTAAGAAGCGGTAACATTACTGCATGTTTTAATTTTGCAGGGACCACACCAGTGCACAGACTGCAGTTAACAATGGTAAGGACATATTGTGCAATACCGGAAAAGACCTCCTTAAAAAATCGAGGAGGGACTGGATCCCGTGGGGAGCCAGATGGCTTTAGATGCCTAACCACGTCATTTAAAAAAGAAAGAGTCACAGGTTCAAAGTGCCTAAAAACTGCAGAGCAAGTGGCTGAGACAGAAGGGTCAGAGTCAGGAGGGATAATCATGTCATGACAAATCAAAGCCCTTGTGGCAACAACCTTTTCAATAAAGAACTTAGGAAATTACTACACAAATCAGCCGATGCTTCTGAGCAAGGGTTCTGAGGAGGGTTAAGAACAGAGTCAGTGGGGATGAACAACACACAACGATTATGTGAGTTGGATAACAAAACATTTTCCAAATAAGTTATTTTTGCCTCTTTAACGGTGTTCTGAGACTGGTGCCGAGAGTCCGTCATGATTTGATGCGAAACCTGCACTTCCGTTCCGCTCGGCGACATTCCCTCCTGACAGCACGAGTCCTCTCATTAAACCAAGGCTCAGGTCTAAACTTTAGCTAGCTGGTTTTTAATGGAACCACAGAATCCAAGATTGTTTGGCAATAAGAATCAAACCAGGAGATAAACTCCCCAACTACCGAGGAGGAAACATCTGGAGGGACAGAGAGCTGGTTATAGGCCATGGAGAATTGAGCGGCAGATGACAGGTTAAATGTCCGACAGCGTCGAATGATGGCACAAGGTTTAATTAAAAGTTGTTTAAAAACGGTGTCAAATAAAACAATCATATGTGACTGGCCACAGCAAAACCAGGAACAAGTCTCCTCTGGGCCGTTTTGAATTATTTTCAGAATCTGAAACCTTTCCAATTATGTCAAACATGTAGAAATCAACAAATAATTGAAGAAGATATGACCATTTGAATGTTGGCACTCTGCAAAGAAGATTAGTGAGAAAACAGGCCTCAAAGCTTCTTTAGAATAACCCCAGGGGCAATGGATCTGATGAACCCCACTTTCACCAAAGCCAACCAGAGAGACCAGGCATGAATCAGCAGGATCCTGGAAACAATGATGCACAAATCCCTCCAAGAATACTCCTTTTGATGGCTGAAAGCCATGTTTCAAGGACAGCTTTAGTTTTATCATCCACCCGCTTCATTTTCCACGCCGTTGATAATTCTTTCGCCGTGAAGGTAGCGTGGGAACCCGGAACAGGTGATTGGGAATATTTAACAGAATTGGAGGCAAGGATTGATGTCCATCATCATTAAATATAGCAGGGTTATAGCAAGGAGGTTGGAGATCAGCAGTTGTTGGCAATTAGATTCAAGCAGGTGCTCAGTTTTCTTCGTGACCAAATTTAAAAACAGCACTAACAAACATAAATCAAACAAAGACAGACGAGCAGCCAAACACACTGGCGCCATCTTGCCACATCAGCAGCCATACGATAATTTCAAATCAAGGCCACCTTGCCTACGGATGCCTTCACAAATACCACTGGTAATAATGTGTATGAAGGCTTAGAATTAAATCATTAAGGAGATTTGGTGATGCCAGTGGTGGTTCTTTCATAAATGGCACAATGGATGAGCCTGTCTTCTTGTGCTCTAGCCAAACAATCTATACAAAATGCAAAGTATGTTTTTAACCAATACATTTCAGCAGTATCTTGTAAAATAGGCTGTATACTGTATAACTTAGGTCAAGTGTTCTGGATATCCTTCCATAAGTTTCTTACAATAATTAGCATGTATTTGAGCCATTCCTCCTAATGGTACTAATATTATTGAGTCAGGTCTGAGTTTTCCATTGCACTGAGATTAGCACTTAGTGGTGGCCACTCCAAAACATTGACTTTATTGTCCATAAACCACTTTGCAATTAATTTGATGGTAGCTATCCCCTTTTTGGTAGCTATCCTGTTTGAAGTCCCATTTGTGCCCAACCTTTTAACTTCCTGTCTGAAGAGACTTATATATGTCTGAGAAGCTGCTTCCGCATTTCTCCATAATGTTCTTTCTTCATGATGTCAACTATTTTCTCAAGTGCACTAGTCCCTCCTATTGAAAACATCCTACACAAGATAATACTACCACCTCTGTTTCACAGTTTGGTTGACGTATCCTAACTCTTGCTAACTTCTATAATGCTAATTATGGTCATTAAGGCCAAACACATTGACTAGTTTCATCAGACCTCTGGACACGTCTCAAAAACCTGAGGTTTTTATTCCTGAGTGGTTTTGCAAACTCTAATCTGCTTTTTAATGTTGCTTTTGGAGTAATGGCTTCTCCCCCTGCTCAAACACAGTCATATTTGAAGTTTGTTTGCCTCCTCTACCATCCTCTTATTACTGTGTCTTATGAAATACAAACTTGCTAGTCATTGAACCAGTTGTTTTAAACTTTTAGTTATTACTCCGACTGGAAGAATAGGCAATGTTCTGACTTATGCCTTAATTGAATGTTATGTTCCCTTGTTTTTCTCCCAATTTAAAGAGTAGCAAAGAGGAATGCTACACACACACACACACACACACACACACACACACACACACACACACACACACACACACACACACGCATACACACAGAATGAATAAACTAAAATTAAAAGCTGGATGTTCGTTACCATTTCATGCTGCTATAATACAAAAGGAAATAATTTCAGTCGTTTTAGTCAAATCAAGTACTTTATTAATCCCAAAAGTTTATTTGCCAATACATTTCTTTTGTATTGGCAAATATATAAGACATGTATTGTAGTTTATACAGTGTAGTATAGACATGTAGTTTCACAATATTTTAGTATTTTAGTTTGAAATTGGTGCTAAAATTAGGTTTTTCATTCAGACACCTTCACTGCCAGTCTAATGTGTGAAACTGCTGAGACAGAATAGTGTGTCACAGACCAATGCTTATCCTTTTCTGGCTTTAGAGATGGTTGAGACCTGAAACAATGCGCACAAGTAATGAGAGTGTGTAATGTACTTAGCTGTTTTTCACTACAGCATTCTTTCTCACCTTTTTTTAATCACAGCATGTATTTGATTTAGAAAAAAATGGAAATATAGCATCTTTTCAGTCAGAAATAAGGATAAAATTTTACATGGCAGTTTCACCAAAATTTGACCAAACCTTTTGATGGTTGTAACAACATATAATACTATAGTAAGTAATATTTTTTAAAAGTCAATTAAACTGTTTATTTCATTCATAAATTGTAGCAAGCTCAAAAGATTTTCTGTACAACAAAATTATAAACACACTGCAGTAAACCTATGAATCATTTCCTAGGCAGCAGCTTCATAAAGGGTCATTTAGAAGTTTTCATAAAGTAGCACACATGAATCCCTCACTGCACATCAGTTCATTAATGCCGATGCTTGTTTCTGTGCCTTCATAACACCATACTTTATATCTGAGAAAATAATTAGCTAAGATGTGTGATATTCCTGCATAATAACTGAATCCCATATCTGGCTTACAAACGTTCTCCCACCACAGTCCAGTTTAATATCAAGATAATGGCCGAATAAAATATGGAAAACATTTTTTTAATGAGGCCTGTGATTTATTTAATCATCTTAGTGGCATGCGCTGATAGCATATAATTTTACCAGTTCAAACAAAAAGATGACGGTTTTCACAATGTAGAAACAGTATGTCTGCATGATATTTCCTGGAATTAGTTTAATTTATTTTCATGTTGAATAATAATTAATTCTTATCGAAATAGAATCATTTTTATGAAATTGCTTCCAGAGTCTTTTCAATTAAAAAAAAATAGGACTAGCATGGTAAACGTAACTTACCATGTCTAACAAGGATTTGCTTCTCACAATACATGGCATATATTTTTAATGCATCCCAGTAGCTTAGAATTTGCACAGAGAAACTGCATACTGTGAGAAAAGAATGGAGCATGAGCACATTATAAAATAATGACAACTCTAGAATAATGGGGGACAAATGTGTGTCTTGATGGACAAGGAATTCATTGCCTCTTTATTTTCTTTGGTTTTTATCTTCTGTGATGAAACAGTACAACTGAGTGTATTAGCACTTCATGACTACAGTCAAATACTATCACTAAATAATTTTAATTCAATTCCACTCTGGCTTGATTGGTTTCATAGAGGCTCATCCAGTCAAATTCAAATTTAAATCCAAGTACAAGCCCATTGTCATATATGTGTGGCAATCAAGCCTAATTTGTATAATGAAATTCTTGGACCCCCCTTAATATTCCACAGTAAAATTTTAATTTAAAGAAAAAGCAATAGACAGTTAAATGAGCAATAAGCAAAATTGTATTAATTTAGATAGAAAGAACTATAAAATAGGTCTGTGAAGAACTAAAGGTAATCTTTCAGATGGACTATGGTTTGACATCACACCGCATCTCTCTATGTTGTTCTTCAGTCTCTTGTTTACATACCCGGGCCAGCCGCCGTCAGCCTCCATTCTGTCCTTTTCTTCTATATAACTTTGGAGAAATGTACAGTTGTTGTTATGTAGATGTTGTCCCAGATTTTTTTTCCCCAACAACTGATGCCCGTTATAAATGATGCTGCAGAACTTTCTGTTCACTTCTTCAGACCGATACCTTTGTACAATAAGGTCCCTCTGATCCCTTCCAGCCTCTATGCCAACCATGGCTTTTAGACAAAGAATGCGAGTGTTGCGAAATGATGTGAAAAATTCTGTAAAATCTTCAGGAAAGATTAACTTTTTTCCAGATTAATTAATGTTAGGTTGGGAGACTAAATTATGCTGAAATTAATCATAAGGTGCTTCAGCAAAGTATTAGTTTAAGTTTAGTATACGGTGTGCAGACTTATGCAACCAGGTTATTGCATGTTTCTATTTCACCTATATGAATTGTGGAAAAATAATAATATAAGAATAAAGTTGAGAGAAGTTTAGAAATTATTTTATTATGGTCCCCTTTTTTACATCACAAAACAGATGTATTTATACACTTTTGAGAGACTATTTATTTCTTAGCTCTGTCTGTAGAAGTCCTGGATGGCCTTTAAAAAAAAAGTTCTAGAAAACACACTAAGGCCAAGCAAAATAAAGCACTGCAAATAATGAGTAATTCGAGTACCTACCACAGGTCTAACTTATTTACATAAACACAAAACTTTTTTGACATAGTGATATTGCTTTTCAACTGACTTCTTGACTTTGAGCATCCTTTCATCCACAGACTCAGATGTTGGCATGACAACTGTGAATCGCTGCCTGGATGCAGCCAAGGCTTGCAACGTTGACGACTTGTGCCAGAAGCTGCGGACAGAATACGTCTCAGCTTGCATCAAACTTACTGCCAAATCAGGCTTGTGCAACCGACCTAAATGCAATAAGGCCCTGCGCAGGTTCTTTGACCGGGTACCTGCTCACTACACACATGAGCTACTCTTCTGCCCCTGTACGGATACTGCGTGCGCAGAGCGTCGAAGGCAGACCATTGTGCCAAGCTGTTCCTATGAAACTGGGGAAAAATCTAATTGCATTACACAGATGAAGAATTGTAATGAAGACTATGTGTGCAGGTTAGTGCGACACACAATTGAAGCATTTTTTCGTTTTGCATATATTTTAGGCAGTAATACAATTGTAATTCCCAGCTGCTTTTAGTAAACGATAACTGAATAAACAGTAATTCAATAAGCAGAATGGACCATTATTTTACCTTAAAGCTTTCTGCCACCATTGCTTTGAACACCCCAGAGAGAGACTGTTGGAATAACCTGTTAAATATTTAGTGCAGACAGAGAAGCAGATGGATCAGAGTTATTGCTCATTGCTATCTCCTGTGCATGCCCATTATTTTTCCTCAGCCCCATTACACTCACAGGGCTTTACTAATGATCCCAGGTCTGGGGGATAAAATATATTATTCTTTCTATCACTTTGTGTCTGCAGTTCAGTAGTTTCAGTCTTTTTAAACATTGAAAACAATATATCTTCCATGTCACGTTAATTAGAGTTAGAGCAGAAATAATTCATGGAAAACGTGTAAAGGTTCTGTATAAAACTTTACAGGTTTCTGTCATGTTTCTGCTAACTTTTACCCATGTTGTGCTTTTTACAGGTCTCGTCTGAAACAGTTTCAGTTTGACTGCGAACCCTCGGAAACATCTGCCAATGGCTGCCAGCAGAAGAACTATGGAGCGTGTCTCCTCGCCTACACGGGGCTTATAGGTGGGCAGACATCTGAGATGTTACTCAGAGAAGGAAAAACATGTGCAAAATGAAGCAAAATGAGCTCCTGCAGGAGAAAATGGCATGCACCATATGTTTTGTGAAAGATGGAAAGAGGTAAACAGCCAGGAATGAGCGGAAGCTAGCTTGAAGGGAAATTAATGTATACAAAACACATTAAGACTGAGCGAGAGACTTAATTTAAAAAGAATAAAAGAAAACTTCAACCTGAACATCTTCCTCAGTAAAAAAATAATAAAATTGGCCTTTTTATATAATGTAAGCTGCAATCTGTTTTATAACAGTATGTGAGAGAAAAAAGAACAACCACCTCATTTCCCCACTCTGGATATTAGCTAATGCATTTCAAGAACGTTAGATAGTGCTCCTTAGCAGAAACACTCACTTGGCATTTTCCATTCTGTCTCTTATTTATTAAAGTACTTGGAATCCCACCTCCACCATTCTGATACAAAAAATCTCCCTTGAACTGAAAAAAAATGAATTAGAGAATTAAACCAGTGCAAAGACTCTCAGAGTTCTAATATTAGAATGGTATTATCTCCTTACAACAGAACAACAGGAAATGCAGTGACCATTCATGGCTAGAAAAAAATAAAGCAGCGGAATGCAATGCAGTGTAACAACTCAAGGAATAATGAATATTTAATACTAATTGACCTGTGGTGCTATCTGTCTGTAGGAAGTACGATAACTCCCAACTATGTCGACAACTCCTCATCCAACGTGGCTCCGTGGTGCTCGTGCTCACCGAGTGAGGGCACGAGGGATGAATGTGAGCGCTTCCTGGGATATTTCACAGACAACAGCTGTCTCAGTGAGTCCACAGCAACTGAACACTGTTAGCATTTATCCACTGTGCTTTGCAAAATTTGTACCCACTGAACAATTTTACACATTTTTTTACAACCACAATTTTCAAAATATTCAATGTTGGTATCATATGATAGTGTAACACTAAGCAAGATATAATTCTGTACCAGAAGAGGGATATACATGGTTTTCAAATCCTAAAAAAAGAAAGAAAAAGAAATCTGATCAGTGTGTGTGTGTGAGTGTGTGTATGTTCACATTTGAATCAATATGGTACCTGGGAATCGATACTGGTACTGAACGGTACCTATATTTGGTACTTTTCTGTGTTTATGTAGTAATAAATGTTAGTTTATTTCTCAATATATAAACTTGATTGGATCTAGAAATGAACCTTAATAAATAATTTATGAATTTAAATACATTGCCTGAATCCACAGCACAGAATAAAATTCAGGGAAGTGTTTTAGTGCAACAGTTTCAGAGAAAAAAAACATATTATGAATATTATATTTTATCCAGCTTTGTAAATCAAAGTGCAATACATTTGCAATGAGTGAACAGAGAGGCTCTTCACTCTGCACTCTTGGCTCTGATTGCAGGTGAGTCTCAGGATGAAGCAGCAGCAGCAGCTGTCTGTGAGACAGAGCTTGGATAAATTAGAAAGGAGTTTACAGCAGCACTCGCCGCTCTCCCAAGACAATAACTCAAGAATGATTGTTACTTTCATGGGAAGTCACTAATAACAGAAGAAAGTCGCTGGACTCTTCACTAGTCGCTGAATGTTGTTAAATATAGCAAGAAATTTGCTCAATTGGCGGCAGTGACCGGGTGCTTCCTTAGATTAGAAGTATTCCCGCCTATAGCCTTGCACTTCACCTCACAAATATTGCAGTGAGCATAATCTGCAGCACATTTTGAAAAGTAGAGCCATGTCTTCGAGCACTTTTTCCACTCCCTCAGTGTCACAGTGATGCATTCAGTGTACCAAAACATGGTGCCGTTTAATTTTACGTGATTTGGTACTTGGTGGATTCGGTAGCTGACTATAAAAGTACTGAATTATATATATATATATATATATATATATATATATATATATATATATATATATATATATATATATATATATACACAGTATATATATATATATATATACACAGTATATATACAGTATATATATACATTGGCAGGTCATAAAACTCATGTCATTTCAGTCTGAGTTATGTGACATGACAATTGAATTCACTGTACTCCAGTCGCCAGATTTTAATGGCATTGACCACCATTGCGGTGGAACAGCAGATTTGTATCAAGGATGTGCAGCTGACAATTCTGCAGATACTGTGTGCTATCATGTATCTCAGAGAATTATATACCACAAAGAAATTGAGGCAGTTCTGAAGGCAAAAAGGATGCCAACCCTGTGCTGCAAGGTGTACCTAATAGTCAGTTTTTATCCATACCAAATTAAAAAAAGGAATGACTTCAAGCTCCATATACCATTTATTGTGGATGTGTTGTTCTGATACTCATTATACATGAGTATACACAGGTATAAAAAGACAAATAGTAACATACAGTGATGGTTCATTTGTATTTCTTTGTCTGATGTTCCATTAAATACATAATGGCAATGCCGAGCAGATTTCATTTTAAAGGAAAAAGAAAAATTGTATTCACTAATCAGAGTGAATCATACAGATAAGCTGTAAGGGGTACACTTGGAATAGACTTAATGTGAAAATCAAACCGTGTTTGTGGTGGCAAAAAAGTGCAAGGTTGTTTGGGTTCTGTTTGACAGATATTTCTCAGCAGGCTCCAACAGTAGCAAAATTAGATATATTTAATACAGGCATTTTGTGACATTATCAGTTTGCTCTTGGTGTCTGTTTTCCATTTACATGCCCAGTTTATCCTTACTATTACTATCCCTCTTGCATACTTTCCTTGATGATTGTACCTGAGAGTTCACATAGTAGGTTCTCTGTGAATTATAAGTAAGTGGCCCCCTCAAATGTGAGGGCACTGTGCATTTTTCCAAACCACATGTACTGATTTTACCTTTTCATTAAAAAAGTAGGAGTACAATAGATGATTTGAATACTTTTTTCAGTTTTCATTGAGTTTAGTTTATTTTCTGTATGTCTACAAACTGGATAAAGCTGCTGTTGCTTCCGATTTGAATTGGTATGATTACAGTAACAAATTAACCATTATTATAACCTCATTAATTCAGTCGAAAACATCTTGTTTGATTAAACCCTGGTCTCTATTTTGCTGAACTGCAGGACAGACTTGACTGGTATAAACAACAAGCCAACTGAATTTACGCTGCTGATTGCTGTTCAGCAACGGCAGCTTTATTTTACGTAAGATTTGTTGTTTATTATTCCCGGTGCCTGCAGTACTTTGCCATTCGAAGGATACACGTATTGGGATATAAACTGTCTGCAACAGCGTTTAGGTAGGTGGTGCATGTCAGTACCACCAACATGAATAAGCAATTTCAAGGTTTTTAAGGCTGCAGAATCTTGTGCACTTATGAGATGTAATTCATTTTTAAATTGACATTCAGGATATAAAACAAAATTACATGCTTAGCTGCAGTACTTCTACTGGAACTTTTGATCGGAATATGTTTGAAAAAGTGGGGCTCACTTTACATTTATGTTTGAAAGAAACAAATGTAACATCATCTTGTACTATAACATTGTAGGCTGCAATTTCAGCCAACAGTCCCATGAGTTCAGTTAACCTTTGGGAGTCTCAGATGTTTCATGTGTTATAAAAAAAAAAAAAAACAGTCATGATGACGGAGAGTGCCCTTAATCAAGGTCATCCTACATGTGTACTCCTGTGATTTAACTATGCAACGTCAATTTGAAGGATTTAATCATTTTATGTCACTGAAGTAATTTGACTACCTTCTTCATTTTATCATGAGGCGATGCTGCCATTATTCATTCATGTACAGGTAACTAGGAAGCCATCAACTTAAGGGCAATGCCTCATCATACACCATGATGAAAGAGGCACTGTATGTCCCTCTCTGCTACAGTGTGCAAAACAAAAAACTGAGGTATGTTGTCAAGAGAAACCAGCCAAACAAAAGACAAAAGAAACTTCAGCACTCAAAAATAAACTGATTGGCAATTTTTTTTTTTTAAATTGTGTCTTTTTTGGTCTGTTAAAATGCGTTTGAGCCAGAGTTTGCATCTCTAATCAAGATAGACTTAGTTGCAAGACTGTGGCACAACATACGAGATCAAAAGGTCTGCACACTTTCATACAATTCGGGGTTAAGGAAACAAATGGGCATGGGTGACAACTTAACACATTTATCTGTATAAGATGTACAGGAATGCTCCTAGGGGACACCACACATACAGAACACACAGAGCACAAGTAGACTTGTCTTTCGCATTTTACCACCTCACACTCATTCTGCAGTCCAATATAACATTTTAAAGTTCCTTATGGCTACCTCCTGAGGTGGATTGCGTTATTATTATCCTTGTTCTGACTTCTCTGTTGATCATGATTTGTAATTAACGTGTTTGGAGCCCAGCACAACAGGGTACTCTAAAAGGGGCTAAGGCAGCCTGCAGCACCACGTTAAAAAAGGCATAAGTTATCACACAAGTTATAATGCATCCTCTGATAGAATCAAACAAACATTAATTTGGTAGACAATAAAATCTTTAACTGGCTTTTATTGGCTATAACAATAAATACCGCTGTGTTATTATCAAAGGTTAACAAAACGGTAAAATAAAATATATAGATATATAAATAAACATGCCTGTTTTGCATATTCAAAATGCATGCAGATTAGAGTTCAGTTGTCCACCCAACTCTCCAAAGAGAGAACTGCACCTCCCTTTGTGTTGCCTAACAAATGTCATCTCTCATGGTTTGGTCATGTTAAAATGAGGCACGATGCTTTTATTTAGGGGATAAATTATCACTTTTTATTTTTAACTAATAAAACCAGGGTTTTCTACACACTTCAATGCAGCCACCATTCTTCACCAAACGCAAATAAAAATGTGCCCAGGAAACTAAAAAAACTGCCTATTGACATATCGATTCCCGCCCATTTCTGTCCAAATCACAGAGCTGCCTATTCGCATTGGATTAGTATTATCACAGGCCCTTCCACTTCAGCAAAATATAGTAGGTACTTTGAGGGAAATTTTTACTTTACAAATTAGTGACATGAAGCATTCGCACGGGATTAGAAACACAGACAATCTCCTTAATTATTACAAATCACATGTGGTCCACAAACCAGATCTTCAGAATCAGACATAATCTGGTTTGACGAAACACTAAAACTCCTACCCAACAAATAGGAAGAGAATAACACTAAGACAGGACCTGTCATACCAACCAAATCGCACAGTCTAGTTAACAAGATTTCATGATCGACGGTGTCAAATGCCGAAGGCAGATCCAATAAGACTAGAACAGTGCATTTCCCTGAGTCCATGGACATCACGACTTCCCCGCGGCCCTGCATGGATTAAGCGTGTATAGATGATGGATGGATAATCAAAGACCAGCGCTGTTTGCAACATACAGTTAGCACCATAAATTTTCTGTCACCTAAAAGCTAATGCTGAAACAAAGCAAGCTGTTGTCCCACAAGCTCTAAAACAACAAGGAAGATTAATTACATAATGTATCAGCCTCTGCTCCTTAATATTTAGAATATCAATCACACACATTCCAACTGATGGTTCCTAATAACCTGTTGATACAGGATTAGGTCCCAGAGGTCCAGTAGGGAAATCAAAACAACTCTCTCCAACTCATTACAGATTTTAGATGTTGTTTAGGTGTTTTTGGTCAAGCAGCATTATGTCCACCAAAGCAAATGCAAACAATGTTTTTTTTTTTTAAATAACTTTATGAGACTGGTTCATGTTAGATTCATGAACCATCTTATTATAGAAATTATTTAGTACTTTTTTAATTCATTGTACTTCTGGTCTGCTGCTGTAGCTCCTCTATTTTCCATCCTAGTCCCCTTTCCTTTGTATCTCTCCAGACATATTTCCTAAAGTGTAAATAATTCAGGTCCTTCTTACTGATCAAGGTGAGTCTTTGTTTTCTTTGTGTATGTGGTGAGGTTAGTGTTTGGCAACTTTCTCCTTGTGCCCCCTGCCTGGAAAAGACACTGAGATCTCAGTGTTATATGGCCGGTGCCAGTGATCTACGAGTTAATAAGGTTAATGTAGAGAATACTAAGTGTACACTTTTTTCTTATGTCAACCCTGTCCATAATAGATTTGGCAAACACCTTTTTCACAGAAAAGTAATTCAGGTACTAAACTCATTTACTCTGATGATATATAGATACATTTTTTTTTACATTTTCTTTTTTAGAAAATGCTCTAAATATGTTTGGAAGAGAATCAGAGCAGCAAACGCCTCTCAGCACAACAACCCAAAGCAGAGAAGAAAGCCGGAGCAGCACCTCTCAACCACAGACCATTGAGACTATGAGGAACATCCTGGAACCAGTGATACCCACACAGGTGTGTACGCGTTCTTTCAGATTCAACACAGTAGCCTCACAGATGCAGAAATGAGAGGAATATTTTCTATGTCATGACCAAAATATACAATTAATGCTACTAAATCATAAACCTACTTTAACAAATTTACTGCATGAATCACATTTGCATAAATTCGATTTCATCCCATCTGAGGGGGTGAAAAGGTTGGCAGGCATTGTTGCATGATGATTCATTGTTTCTAAGTTATCTGTTGGTCAAAGCATAAATTCCATCTCTGAATCTCCACAGGGTTCAGTATTGTATGGCTATTAGCCATGTTTCTTGGGTTGACAGCTGCGATATTTTTATCACCCAATGTGACACAGGTAACTGTATTGCATGTAAGAGATAGCATTTATCGCACAATAAAATTTATGACAACGCCAACCTATCTTTTCACATGTCCGCTACCCTCAAAATCAAACTATCAGCATTAAACTAGATTTATTATTTTCCTATCCGTCTGACTATTTTAATTGTAACAATACATCCAACCCATGAAAAGGGAATATGCAATACTAAACTGTAGCAATATTTTTGGGGAAAAGAAACAAAAAATCTTTTTCTTAACAAGTGGAGTAAATGTACCAAAACTCATGCATCCATCCATTGTTTATACTTGGTTATCCATGCAGGGTTGGGGGGCTGTGGGTCTGGTGCCTGTCTCCGGCGGTGATTGTGCAATAGGGGGATACTCCAAAAAATCACATTCTCAAGGCTTTACAAGTCCGTAAACTATATATTTTGTGCTTTTATGTGTAACACAAATTAAAAATGTAATTATGTCGAGGCTTAGTTTTGCAATGGAATTTGTATGACTGAGGACAGAAAAACCAGATATGGTAAAAGGACTGAACTTAGCGGTTTTCCAGTCATACTGACCACTCAAAGCGCTGTACACTAGAGCCACACTCACCCAATCACACTCACCAACACGCACACATCCATACACCGATACAAAGATTGGTAGGCAACTTCGACATGTGACAGGGGGAAGTTGGAATCAGACCCACAACCTTCCGATTGCAAAATGACTACTCAACCCATCGAGCCACAGTTGCCCACGTACGTTACAGGCGCTTGTGGTGAATGGACAGGCAACAGACAAAGAGTTGATTTAAGCTGGAAACAAATACTGTAATTTTTAGACTATAAGTTGCCCAGGAATATAAATTGCATCAGTCAGAAATATGTCATAAAGAGGAAAACAACATATATAAGTCGCACCGGACTATACGCATCTATTTAGAAAATTATTTCACACAATCCAAGACTAAAAACGGAAATTTAATCTGGTAAACCAATTTATTCAATTACACAGCTACATCCAAAACTGGTTGAATATTATGGAACATACATGGGAGGTTGAATGGAGTAAATTAGTATAACAAGTCAGCAACTCCATCCCAGAACGTTCTTGCCTGTGCATTTCAGCGCAAAGGGCCGTTATGCTGAAAGTTGTCAAAATGACGCTGAAATTAGACCATAAGCATAACAGTGCTACGTGCGAAGCTAACAGTACTACACAAATGTTTCAGAGCAACATAAAGCTCACCTGCATTAGTGAAGTTGTAAAATGCCTGGGCAACAGACCTGTAAGCTAGCACTAGCTGTTATCAGCTTCACGGACAGCCCAATAACATGGTTCGATCCCAGTCTGGGCTCTTCGAGCAACACTCGGCTGCGTGAATACACACTGAAACAGCGAAACATATATACATGTTGCAATTGATTTTTAAGTGGTACGAAAGGAGCATACAGTTCACTAGCTTTAACTCTGACGTCATTACGTGATGGAACGCACCTACAGCCTTCGGAAAATTAACTACAAAGAGTGCGCTCTCTTCTCTCCGGATATTTTCATTAATTTCCATGAGGTGGGCTGTGCTTATACATCATATACGGCAAAGGATTGTGGGATTCCTTATAGCTCCTTAGCGCTGGTAAGAGACATTGTGCAGTTCCTATGCTAAAGGAGTTTGTGAAGCTAATCTCTGTGGCTCTGTGCTAGCTAAGGGGTGACCATCTGCTGGTTTTTCAACAAAGCGGAGCTGGGTGTACAAGGCACCCTCGCCTCCAAAGCTACAAAAACACTACATTTATTACATGTACCGTTATCACCAAAGGAGGCAGAGGTATAGCTAAACATCAGACACAGAGAGCAGGAGAGAGGGGGAGAGTTAGACAGAGACGGAGAAGCTGATGGAAAGATAGGTAAGGAAGCCATTGTAAGGCTAAATCTAGGCTAGGCTAATGACCTCTTTGCACGCCAAGAAAAGCAAACCATGTGAAACACAAGGAGATCCCAAACGTGAAGTGCAGCAACAGAGAATGTGTTTTAAATGTGCTTATGTGTTAGAAAAAGAGAGGTGTGAAGGCAAAGAGAATTGAGATCAAATCAAGAGAGTCTCGAACACCAAACCACAATTCACATCGCAGCAACAAAAAAATCTAAATATTTTTTGTTGTTGTCATTTTCACTCTTTGGAATCTACTGAGCTCATGAAACCTTTTTAAAGTTATTTCATAAATTATGAAAGGAGACCTGTCATACACAATTCACATTTTGCACATTTCTGAATTCAATTAATTACATTTTATTTATACAGCTGCCATTTCACAAATTTGAAAACACATTCCTCAAACTTTACCTGAAATCTAAAATTGATCTTACCCTACATTATTGATCCATTGAGCATTCAAACTAGGTCTTTAACACTATACAATGAATACTTTTTCTCCCTTTCAGATTCTGGGAAATGAACTACTGGTGGGTCATGGCACTCTCCCCTCCAACAGTCTCCCAAACTTGGCCCCGCCTCTTGGCCAGATGGTGCTGCTGTTGCTCCTCCATTGCCTCTATGGACATTAAACCTCGCAGGGAAACTCGCTGAGGACCCTTTAAGCATATGGAAGAACCAGACGAAAATTGACACGGGGTATTATTCCTTCTTCTAAACATGAACAGTGGCACAGTTTATTTTTCATTTCTGTGTCAAAACAGTGTTTTTTCACACGTGGGGGAGACTTCTGCTGTCATGCACCAGTGTGTACATTTGTACAATATGTGTTTAAGCAAGCTGAAATGAAGTTAAAATACAATTTCATGGACTAACCCAGCAGTATTACAATGCTACATATAACACAGACATGTGTGATACTGTACAGTACAATGCGATGAAAAATATACCTGTGAAGATTTGTTTGTTTTTGAAATACCAAAAGGAAAATATCCGAAGGAAACCAGTGAACCTTGTGTCTGCACTGTCTTTAGTGCTTTAACTGCTCTGGTCGATGCTGGAGAAGATAGAGTTTACCACTCTCTCTAGTTAGCTGAATAAGGAGCTTTATTTCTCAACAATCCCGGAGTAGAGGTAAAATAGATTTTGTTTACACATCCTGAACTAAAGCACACATTTCCTGTCCAAGAAGATCTCCTAAAAGATGCCCCCAGCTGAAGTACATAAACAACTCTGACATAATTATTGCCATCTCTGTCAAGACTGCAGACCTTTGTAACAGGACTTTTTATCAAGACTGTTGTGCTTTAGCGATAACACCTCTGTTTATAGAATATATAGGTCTTTGGTTTTTATCTGCAGAGACATGTTGTTGGACTTGAAAGGAAGTAACCAGAAAACCATTAGGTGTACCTGTAGCTGCTGTGCTTTGTGTTTGACTGTAATACCATTTTATTTCTCAATGTGATTGTGACCATTGCTATAAGCCTCACTCTGCTTTTTTCTGCCAAAGAGGGACGAGAACAAATTTGACATATTTTGTTTACGCCAACACCAGGATGGAGCCTGTTAGAGATTTGACAGAAAAGAATGATTCTGTGTTTTCTGTTCTAGAAGATGCATTGGACTCAAAGGACAGAGGCAGAATTGAGTCAAATAAAAGTTCTCAGATACTTCTATACACCTGTTTGGGTTCTTTTAAACCGTTTTTGTAAAGTTATTTGTACTTGCTGGTACACTGCAAAAAGGGAACCTAAAAGTAAGTAAAAATATCTAGAAATTTGTATATTTGTCCTTGATTTGAGTAGGCAAGTTCAAATGATCTGCCAAAGTGAATGTAATTTTTGCACTTAAAATAGGAACAACTAATTTCGATCATCTTATTTCAAGTGCAGTATATCCATCCATCCATCCATCCATTATCTAACACGTCTATCCCTTGTGGGGTCGCGAGGGGTGCTGGTGCCTATCTCCAGCTGTCAATGGGCGAGAGGCGGGGTTCACCCTGGACAGGTCACCAGTCTATCGCAGGTGCAGTATATCTAATCATCTTATTTTAGGGTTCAAAATACTTCCATTAACAGGTAATCTTATTTACCTGCTCAAATCAAGGACAATTATACTAATTTCAAAAAAATATTTGCAGTGTATACCTGCAGCAGTAAAAACTTTGGGATTATGTTCTAAGAAAGTATTTATTTCATAATTTATCGTTTGCATCTTGCCTGGCTTTACTTTTTACAGATAATCTCACTTTCTCCTCAAACATCCTCTGATATATTCATGCTGGAATTTATGCTAACATGATATCATGATACCACCAGCTCTGTACTTCACAGGTGAGGTTTTTCTCCTGCAATGTTGTATTTGCTTTATACCAAATATGCACTGTGTTCTTGGGTCCCAATAATTCAATATCATACTCATTTAAAAGATGAGACCAAACCATATTATTACAAAAGTCCTGTTTTGTTTGGCATTCATGTTTTTATTAGAGAGTGAAGGCTTCTTCCTTGCACACCTTACACTTTATTCGGACTTTACAGTCAAACGTTTGCAGTTTCTTTATAAATAATAATTTTATTTAAAACCACGCTTTGTAACACACAAGGATGCTATAAAAGGCAAAACAAGTTAAAACCACAAGCGAAAAACAAAATAAACCAACGACATTAGCAACTTAACCTAAAGGAAAAACATTACAGAGAAAGGTGAGTTTTTCAAAAAGGTGGTATGAACGAGGAGGAGCTAAGGGACAGGTAAGGTGGGACAAGATTGTGGATGGCCTTGAAGGTAATGAGGAGTAGTTTAAATTTGATTCTGAATTTACATTTTATGGTTGTGAAGTCATGCGCTTTAATGTAAACTGTCGGAAGAGGCTGCTATAGATCATGTGATGACAAATTAGGGTTATGGAGACTTCTTTCAAAATCTTGCAATCCACTCTTGGGGTGATGTGGCTTGAAAGACCAGACCTGGGCACGTTGACAGTTGTTTGATTGTCCTCTATTTGAAAACTATTTCTACAAGTGCAGTGGAATGGCTGATTTAAAATTAATTTGAGACATGTTATTTCCTATCCAACACTGCTTAAATCTTAGTTTTTTTTTTAAATCCTCAAGCAGCTTTTTTGTTTACCCAGTGTCTTCACATTTCAGGAGCACAACAAACTAAATGCTTGAGGTCTAAATGGGATAAACCTCAAAATAAGGAGTAATGTAATCGTGTTTATTTGCATTTAATTTCAATGTACTCATTTATATACATTCAAATGTGTTGGAAAAACACACAAACTTTCATAGGGTGTCTTTTTTTGCATAGCTCTAAAATAACCTACAAACAAAAGAAATCGCTAAAATGAGCATAAATGGAAGCCATTTTTTCAGTTTATCCTTGAAATGCCTTGTCATCGTAATACACTGTCAAAAACTTAAACAACAACAAATTAAGCCACAACCTGATGCCATTGATGTGTCTTTTTTTCTTTTAGGTAATGAAAGAAGGTATGATATAAATACATT
Organism: Fundulus diaphanus; assembly: GCA_037039145.1. Taxonomy (NCBI): domain Eukaryota; kingdom Metazoa; phylum Chordata; class Actinopteri; order Cyprinodontiformes; family Fundulidae; genus Fundulus; species Fundulus diaphanus. The sequence goes on from CM073125.1 coordinate 45,826,951, forward strand.
TCAAAAGCTATTAATTAAAAGTGCAGGCAAAAAAGGTTTTGGTGGATTGTATTCTTTTCTCAATGCTTCAGCTCCTTACAGCCTTCAGGAAGCATAATCTATTATTAGGAAGTGGTGCTAAAAGGGGCCTGAACAGAAAAACATTCTCTCCTAACGATAGATAATTATGCAAATAAATACAACTAATTAAAATCTATATTGTCTGGTTGTGTTCATTTAGTTGTAAATCAAAACATCTGTTCAGAGGAAATGGAACATGTAGGCATGCCCACTTCCAAATAAACCTGAAAATGTTTTTTTTTTTATTTCTTCAGATGCAGAAGCTTACATACTCTGAGATTACTATGCCTTTAAAAGTAGTTAAGAGTAGGTTAATTTACAATATCTAATTTTAATGGAGGCACATCCATCCATATCTAAATTTTAACCATCACATTGGACCCAACAATATATTCAAATACACAATGTGTCTAATCCACAGGTTTGTGTGTGTATTGCCTCTGATTGCAGGGTGTGATTGGCAGATGTGTTCTCGCAACTGGAGCTCGTTTGGACCAATTAGTAGGATCTTAAAGAGGAGCAGGTCCCCAAGGCAGATGACATATTGTCCTTGCATGCAGAGTGGTAATCAGGACTTTGTTGCGTTCCCCAGGGTCTCTGGTAAACTTACCTTTTGATACAAAGATCTCCTTACCCCTCCTATGTTCACTCCTCCTTGGATCTGCTACCTAGACCTCTTCACATACCATATCATTACTTACCTACCTGTTTACCCTCCAACAATCGAGTGCTCGACTGTAAATGCACCAGCTTTTAACCTTAACCCCTGTGGACACGCCCGCTGACAAGGGGGGACAAACGGGTCAATTGTCCCAGGCCCAGGACAAAGGGGGGGCCCAAAACTGACACTCTGACCATTAAAATACAGGTAGAAGTAATTTTTCAGAAAATATTTGTGTGAAAAATATTTAATATTAGAGTAACTAAATATAATTCTGCATTAGGTATATGTAATAAGTTTTCTTTAAATAAGGGGCCATTAGAACTTCCCCACCCCAACATAAAATGGTTTGACCATTAGGACAACGTCTTGCTGCAACTTTGAAAGTTCGTTCCCCTGCAAACTAAGAATCACAGGTGCACAGTAAAGAGAAAAAGAAAAGATGACATGAAAGGCTTGAATAAATATTTTTTTAAAACTGAGGATGAGTCAGGAACAGGTCTAGGAACGGAATTGCAGAGGAATGATGCCCATCCAGAGCCAGGTAAGAAGCAATGCGTTTATCAGTGTTGTTTTAAAGTATAGCATACGCTAGCTAGTGTAAGGGGGAAAACACCTTTCTTTTACAGAAATACTTGAGCTTAGCGCCAAAAGAGCAGAAAGCAGCGAGAGGGCAGAGGTCGCAGCGTGTGTTTGAGGAGGAGAGAGAGAGAGCCATCCCTAGCGATAACAGAGACAGTGCAGGTGGACTATGGAGCGATATTTGTGCCTTCTGATTGAGCGCGCAGGAACCAGTCCGAGCGCGCAGTGAGACGACAACACGCGTGCTCAAAACCGGTCTGGCTCGTGCTCAACTGTGAAAAACTCTTCTCAACCCACTGTGCTCGCGCCTCGCCATCAGTTCCATCTCTGCTCCATCTCTCTTCCATCTTTCACGCTCAACACCAGCTGTGCGCTCGCTCGGCTGTTTCTGTGCTCGCGACTTCAAAAACTGTCCACTCCACCAGCCAATCACAGACAGGTTTCACAGACAGGTTTTTTTCCATCCAATCAGAGTATGGCTTACAAATACTGCATTCAGATTAATTAAATGCAGCAGCTTTTGGCAGAAATTACTAAACATAACGATGGGATTGAAGAAAAAAAAAGAAAAACAAATACAAAGTTTAATATTTTAGCCTAAAATACTTAGGCTAAAATATTTCCTTGAGCTACAAAGTGAGGTGTGAAAATACTGTTGTCTCTCTGTGTGTGTGTGTGTGTGTGTGTGTGTGTGTGTGTGTGTGTGTGTGTGTGTGTGTGTGTGTGTGTGTGTGTGGTGGCGGCAGGTGTAGAGTGGGGGCCCAAAAAGACTGTGTTGTCCCGGGCCCTAGCAAAGCTGTCAACTGGCCTGCCTGTGGATATACTCATCTCCAGGGGCGGTCATAGCCTGTTTGGCACATCATTTGAACTTGCCTGGTCAAATCAAAGACAAATGCACTAATTTCCAGAAAATCTTACTTACTGTTAGTTCCCTTTTTGCAGTGCAGTCAACATCATAATATACCAAGTTCCACTTTTTGCAATAACCACTTATACCAGTCCTCCTCAGTGGGGTCCTACAACTCACTCCCAAGCCTAGAAGAAATGTTCACTTATTGTTGTATCGATTAACAATTTAAACCTTTTTCAACTGTCCGTACTTGTTGCCTGTACAAGGGTCTCAATAACAAACACCATGACACAATGGAATGATTGATTTCGACAAAAAAGAAGTTTTGGAATTGCCTAGTCAAAGCTCAATGCTAAATCTCAGAAGAAAATTAATGGGGTCACACGAAGAGAGTCCTCACTAGCTAGTTGTAACTGTTTGAAAAACTAAGAACTCAAGATGTGATGTCCTGTGAGACTCCTGCCAAAGAGGACTATATTCTGAAATATAGTAGATGTGGATGGTTCAACAAAGTATTAATGTAAGGGTGGACAATATACTTCACATTGGCTTTTTTATTCTGCTCTTCACATAGATTTAAGAAAATTATTGCAAATAGTAACTGCTTCAGTGGTGGGAATGTTCGAAACAACACTCAGGAAACTGAACACAGGGCAAGCCATTTTAACATTGTTAAAGTAAGAGCAACCTTGTATAACACAAAGGGGCCTACCCTCAGATGATGCCTGATATTACACCCCCGTTCTGGGTAGGACCTGCTGCTAAGACATATGTAAGAACCTCTAGAAATGGTAAAACTTAAACTGCACTGCGGAAGGGCATATTCTTTATAGTAAACCAGAATTTTGGACTTAAATACTTATAACTCTTTTCCCCTTTTGCACTTGCATTGCACCAATTTAACTGTCTTTCATCGAATACAGTCCAACATCAGAACCAATGGATGGTACATGAACATCTTAGATGAGACAGCATCTGAGTAACATTAAAAATGTTCTTTAGCTTCTGAGAGGGAAGGGTGGACTCCCCAAGTGTGGGGTGTATGGGCTTAATTCTTAATAAACTAGAGACACTTGGGGCTTTTTGGGTTGGAGTGGAGGAGACTATATTGTCAGTTAGCAGTAGGGTGTTACACACTCAAGCCACAACCCCAATTTTAAGGCACTTTAGACATACACATCTTCATTCATTGCAGCATTTAACGTCATCACAGACACATATGCAAACACTGGTGTGATGCTATTTATGTGGGTGCTTAGACCATGTCCTGGAGTGATGGGCTCCTGTCTGGTGGCTGGCTCCCAGGGATGTGGGCCACTGGGGCTACGCTGGGCTCCAATGGGCATCCATTGCTCTTGACCTTTCAGGGGCTATCTTACCAGGTGGTATTGTAATGTGTATTCTCTATCTTGGTCTTTTGGAATTCCGACAAGGGGGCCCTGTGTGGGGTCTCCCCTGCTTCATGCTGGGCGATCTTGCTGCCGGGGGTTAGTGTGAGGCCTGGACCACTGGTGGGACTGGGTCCTGCACTTGGCCTGCTTGGCCAAATACAGCAGTGTGGCTGGGTTGAGGGGATCGGTGCCCTATCTCTCACCCCGCGTCTCTTTGGCCTGGGGGCTAATCATCCTGTGCTTCACTTACTACCGATCTCTGTGCAGGGTGTACAGATGTCCTGGGGTGATATTTTATGCCTGTCTGCCCCAGGCTGCCGCAGTCTTCAAGGGCAGAGTCCATGCACTACCCCAACCCCCCCTTTGCTGCTCTTGGGTGCTTTGTGTTGCAGACCTTCCATCACTCTTGCCACTCCAGGTGATAAACTCACTCACATACTACCCACTCAACACAATCACACTTAATCCTACATATACGCTCACCCACACATACACACACCCATACACTACCACACAATTAATACAAAGGGTTGAAGGCTGTACAAACACAGATTACTATTACATCAATGTGGCCTGCATACTTTGATGCTGGATTCAGTGTTAATTTAATAAAGTTAATCATGTAATTAGGATTTTGTCTTGAGATATTCTTTCTGTATTGCAGATCTGCCCTGGTACATCTAGGTAACCAGCTTTTCTATCTGATATGCCACAACAGGACATGCTAAAAAGTGTTTAGCATTGCGGGAATATGGTGGATCTTAATTTTGACAAATGCCAATTTCTTTGTTTTTAGGACAGCAACATCTTGGTGAACTCTAAAGTTGGGAAATCAACTGATTTCCATTCATGCAAAAGACTAAAGACTTGCACAGGGAGAATAACAAGTTAATGTTTTCAATAATGCTTTGATAGGTTAGGATCATACAAGCTTTAGACACTACATTGGACAAATAATTCAAACTATCACAACAACTGTGGAAAATGACCCCTCCTTATTCATTGTCCAGGCTTGGTTAAACATTTACACTAATTAAAGCTGGTTTATTATAAACACGCAATTTCAGCTCCAATAAAAGCTCAGACTTTGATATTCTCTGTTTTTCCTCTTGCCCAGCAGGTAGAACCGACCCATTGTTCCTTAATACTGCATCCCGTGAAATGAAGTATTTACCCCAGACAGAGCAATACAGGACACATACATAAGATAAGCCAGCCAGTTGCTGTGATCTTCTAACCCCTGTTGACATTTCAGAAATGTCATCCTCAACTATAACTGTGGTTTAAATCTTGTCGAAGGATCAAAGACATGGCTGTCATAATTCTTTGTAGGACAGCTGCTTTATATGAGGAAAATAAACAAGAAGGGATTTTATACTCTATCTCATCTGAATAAAATGAATTACAGTTCTAAAGTCGGCAGTTGCATTAAGAGCTATCAAACCTCCTTCCAAAGATTTTTAGGACTTACCCAGTTTTTTTTTCAAAGAGCTCATTGTATTTTGCCTTGGCTAATGTCTTTAATAGTCAAGGGATACAGAACAATTTCTTAATATTGCCATGTCCTAATCATTTTAATTCTTTTTAAAAATGTTGACTTAAATTTGACAGCTTTAATGGTACAAAAGGAAAACAATTATGATTTTTCATTGCTTTCACTTGTGATAATATACACTGTATTGGCAAAAATATTAATTCACCCTCCAAAGCATTAAATTAATGTGTTCCAATCATTCCATGTCCAAAGGTATATACAATCCAGCACCCATGGAAGCAGACTGCTTCTATAAAAAAAATTAAGATAGATGGGTCACTCTTCAAGTCAAGTTAAGTTTATTTGTATAGCACATATTAGCAGCAAAGCGGTTCAAAGTGCTTTACATCATGAAAACATAAAAACATCATAAACACACTAAAATAGTCACTGGTTGCGAGACCAGTAACAAACATTAAATTGTATCAGGTGAAAGCATCAATACACATCAAATATGTTGGCCAATGTTCCTGTTATTATGGGTCGAATGAAACTCTACCCAGGTGTGTTTTCAGTCTTGATTTGAAGGAACTCAGTGTTTCGGCTGTTTTGCAGTTTTCTGGATGTTTGTTCCAGATTTATGGAGCATAGAAGCTGAATGCTGCTTCTCCATGTTTGGTTCTGGTTCTGGGTATGCAGAGTAGACCAGGACCAGAAGATCTGAGTGGTCTGGAAAGTTGATACGGCAACAACAGGTCTTTAATGCATTTTGGTGCTAAGCCGTTCACTGATTTATAAACAGAAGTCTGTTATTTAAGTTACAGGGAGCCACTGTAAAGACTTTAGAACTGGGGTGATATGCTCTATCCTCCTGGTTTTAGTGAAAATGTAAGCAGCAGACACCATTGAAGACACCGTTGCAGTAACCAATGTGACTAAAGATAAATGCATGAATGAGTTTCTCTAGATCTCGTTGGGACATCAGTCCTTTAATCCTGAAAATGTCCTTCAAGTAATAGAAGGCTGACTTTGTGACTGTCTTTGTTTGTTCTTAACAATCACTTAATCTGGATGGCATTAACTTGGCCTCTGGTAATAAAGTTAAAAATCTTGGTGTTGTTTTCGACCAAGACATGTCATTTAAATCCCATATTAAACAGGTTTCCAGAGTTTCCTTTTTTCACCTCCGGAATATCGCCAAAATTAGAAACATTCTGTCCAGGGGTGATGCTGAAAAACTAGTCCATGCATTTGTTACTTCAAGGCTGGACTATTGTAATTCTTTACTATCAGGAAGTCCACAAAATGCAGTTCGAAGTCTTCAGCTGATCCAAAATGCTGCGGCAAGAGTTCTGATGAAAATCAACAAGAGGGATCATATTTCTCCAATTTTAGCTTCCCTTCATTGGCTTCCTGTTAAATCAAGAATAGAATTTAAAATTCTTCTTCTAACGTATAAAGCCCTTAATAACCAAGCTCCATCATATATCAGAGCTCTGATTACCCCGTATGTTCCTAACAGAGCACTTCGCTCTCAGACTGCAGGTCTGCTGGTGGTTCCTAGAGTCTCTAAAAGTAGAATGGGAGGCAGATCCTTTAGCTATCAGGCTCCTCTCCTGTGGAACCAACTCCCAGTTTTGGTCCGTGAGGCAGACACCCTGTCTATTTTTAAGACTAATCTTAAAACTTTCCTTTTTGACAAAGCTTATAGTTAGAGTGGCTCATGTTACCCTGAGCTATCTCTATAGTTGTGCTGTGATAGGCCTAGGCTGCTGGAGGACATCAGGGTCTAATTTTCTCACTCTACTGATTTCTACTGTTCTTCATTCTACGGTTCTCCAGTTTTGCATTGTATTACATTGAAATGACTGTCGTCATTTCAGCTTTTAACTTTTTGCTCTCTCTCTTTTTCTTCATAGTAGGTACACCTGGTCTGGCGTTCTGTTAACTTTGACATCATCCAGAGAAGACGGCTCACCCGTTACTACCATCTAATGTAGAACAGATTACTAGATCAATGTGTGCTTCTGTGCTTTTTTGTCTCTCTTGTTGTGTCTCTGCTCTGTCTTCTGTAACCCCAGTCGGTCGAGGCAGATGACCGTTCATACTGAGCCCGGTTCTGCCGGAGTTTTTTTTTTTCCCGTTAATGGGTGGTTTTTCTTCCCACTGTCGCTTCATGCTTGCTCAGTATGAGGGATTGCTGCAAAGCCATGTACAATGCAGACGACTCTCCCTGTGGCTCTACGGTTCCCCAGGAGTGAATGCTGCTTGTCGGGACTTTGATGCAATCAACTGGTTTCCTTATATAGGACATTTTGACCAATCTGTATAATCTGACCCAATCTGTATAATATGATTGAACTTGATTTTGTAAAGTGCCTTGAGATGACATGTTTCATGATTTGGCGCTATATAAATAAAATTGAATTGAATTGAAATAAATTGAATTGTTCTTGAAGGTTCAGGGTCAGTTCATCACTACAACCAGATTTCGGGCCTGATCACTAGTTTGTAGTTGTAATAACTGAAGCTGTGTGCTGACTCTAGTTCGTTCTCATGGTCCAAAGATAATAACTTCCGTTTTGTTTCTGTTCAGCTTGAGAAAGTTTTGGCCCATCCATGCATTGATGTCCATGGATGGGTGATGGTACATCTTCTCTGGGTCGGGGAAGATGTCCTGCCCCAAGTGGAGGAGCAAGCTACCCCTCTATCTTACATTTGTCAAGATAGGGGGTAGGGATTACACAGTAATGTAGAGCTGTGTATAATCTGTATAGTTATGGTAACTAATCTTATTTCTTATAACCTCAGCTAGTGGGAGCATTTAGATATTGAATAGAATGGGTCCCTGGATTGAACCTTGGGGTACCCCACGTTTGATTTTCGTCCACTCTGATGAGAAGTTACTTATTTACACAAAGAGCTCAGCGAATTCCTTCATGGAATTGTGACAGGATGCCACCTGTACAATAGTTCCAGTCATTACATTTTCTGGTCACAAAATTTTACTAAACAGGCAACTGCTTTGGCATTACAAATTAGAAATAACTTGAAATAACAGGGGCTCGCCATAAAGTTGACAGCATCAGCATCCTCCAACCTCTCCTGGTCTGTGAACATCTCCCACCAGGTGAAGAAGGCTCAACAACGGCTCTTTATTCTCTGAAAAGTGAAATGGAATCCACTAAGCTGCAAAAATCCTTTACATTGTTACAATAGAATGTATTTTATGTCTCAGATTAACTGTGTGGAGAAAACTTATTTCGTCCACCTTTATCCGTGATCTTGTTCTTTCCGTCACAAACCAAAGCTCATGGCCATAGATGAAGGTAGGAACATAGATCGATGGGTAAATCAGGGGAGCTTCGCCTTTTGACTCAGCTCTCTCTTCACAATGATAGACCTGTACAGTGTCTTCTTCACAGCAGAGAGGCAGAGCCAGTCCACCTAGCGATATCTCGCTCCATTTTTCCCTTCCCTCATTCGTGAACAAGACCTGGAGATACTCCTCCACTTGGGGCAGGACATCTTCCCCGACCCAGAGAAGATACTCTGCCCTTTTCTGGCTTTAGACCATGGCCTCAAGTTTGGAGGCACTGATTCTCATCCCGACCGCTTCACACTTGGCTGCAAACCGCTCTAGTGAGAGCTGTAGATCACGGCCTGATGAAGCCAACAGGACAACGTCATCCGCAAAGAGCAAGGACACGATCCTAAGATCACCAAAATGGATCCCCTCAAACCTTGGCTGCACCTAGAAATTATGTCCATAAATGTTATGAACAGAATCGATGACAAAGGGCAACACTGGCAGAGTCCAACTCTCCCAGGAAATGAGTCTGACTTACTGCTGGCAATACAGACCAAGCTCTGACACCGGTCATACAGGAACCTAACAACCCTTATCAAAGGGCTTGGTACCCCATACTCCCGGAGTACTCCCCACAGGACCCCCCGAGGGACACGGCTGAATGCCTTCTCCAAGTCCACAAAACATATGTAGACTGGTTGAGCAAACTGCCATGCACCCTCCAGGATCCTGCTGAGTGTGTAGAGATGGTCCAGTGTTCCACAACCAGAATGAAAACCACACTGCTCTATTTTTTACCTTGTCTTTGTTTTTGAGATAAAAATTTTTACATTTACCTATCAACAGTAACAATTCTAGCTCTAAGAACCAACTCCATGAGCTTAATGCAATTCGTAAATATATGTGTTATATTTCCTCCTGGTGCAACAGTAATGTGAAATGATAGTCAAACTTACTTAAAATAACTGACAAGTCTTGGCATATCAAAACTTTAAAAAGGCACAGGTAGAGGACATGTCTGCATGTCTGGAAATGACACTAATGCTTTTTAGAGAAGTACTGAATCTTTTTAGAATTTATTTCAAGGTATTTGGTCCAATCATCTTCACTAAAAAACAAATACATGCGCACCGCAGTGCTTCTAAGAAATAAGCTTTAGTGACAGTAATGATGGTTCCAATTATTGTTTATCCTGTAAGATAAACAGACAAATTCTGATGATCAGGTTTCAAAGAACATGTTCAGAATAGAGGAAATTCTCATGGAATTTATTTATAAATCTAAATGGGATTTTATGAAAGAGTTTTGCAGAGAAGGCTATGAAGTTTCCTCTTTCACCTCAGCTCTTTACATGAAACCGCATTCATACTGTCTCTATTCAAACAGCTACTTCCTTTTGAGTAAGCAACCTTACTCAAAAGGAAATACAATAAAATAAAAGAATCTTATCAAAATTTTATATCAGCTTATATAGCAATTAATTGAATGACCTGAGTAAAAAAGGACCTCTTACATTATAACAAAATTATGAAAAACAAATAAGTTCCAGGTTAACATGAACTAAATAAATTCACAGGTAAAGAGTTTTAAGTTAAATGAAACAAGTTAGAAATTAAAGAGAAAACCAGAGAACTTGTCCTTTACTCACAGTTTAAAAAACAATAACTCATGTTGACCTAAAAATTGAAATGTTTCAAACTATAACCTTGGAGTATTTCCATAACACTAATAGATCAGAACATTTCTCTCTGTCTTTCTGCTCTGCTGCTAAATGAGACATTGTGAAGGCAACGGAGTGGTAGGTTGGGTGTATGAGGATGTCATTTCACATCTAACTCTCATGCCAGCCTCGCCCTCACTCAGTAACTATCACTAGACCAAGCAGCAATTTAGCCTGAAGAGAAGTCTCTGCATGGGCAAACGATACGGGTTAAAACTCTCCATCTGTCTTCTTTCCCGCAGACATCCACCAAGTTTTCCGCAGGTTTAAATCCAGACGTAGCACAAGTTGACACCTGCCCACTGGTAGCATTTGACTTAATCTTGTCAGGCCTAAGAAAATCACTGTTTATTTTTCACAACTAAAGATGTTAAAAAGAAAACCTTATATTATAAACAACATAAATAAAGATGGTAATGCTGAATACTGTTTTACATACTGATAAATTCTTTAAAGAGTAAAATCACCACCAGATCAACTTTTTTTTGCCAAAAAACTGTTAACATGGTTGTCTTATAGTACTGTCTACATATCCTGGTCATTATTTGAAAAATTAGTGCATATTTGTCGAAATCCTGCTTTTGTGTCTGAGATCATCAGTGTGGCGCCCTCCTAGGGTTGAATGTGATCTTGCATCGAATTTCAAATAGGGCTTTCCTCAAATGCCGTCAAATTACTAAATTTAGACGCATGTGTCGTGGTAATCTTGTGGTCATCCAAGCAGAGCGGTAATGCTTAAATAGTTTCCTTGTATGAGTCAAAAAGTGAACAGATCTGTCCTGAATATCACCTCAACAGACATATTATGGCAACAACAAAACACCGTTGCGTTGGTGTCTGCTGGGGTGACTCGTGATATGATGATCGTGACCACATGAGGGGAGTATTTTTCCATTGATTTTCCAAAACCCAGAAGGATTGCAGAGAAATGTCAGTGTTGGAGACAAGCTTGTAACCGAGAGGAGTTTACTGTGGATTCTGACCAAAGACACCTAAATGTGGTCTCTACATTTCCTCGGTCGTAAGGAACCAACACTGGAACGTCCAGACCTGAAACCAGCGATTGCAGGATCTGGGCAGGTAGGCTACGTTTATTTGATTTGTTTTCAGTACGCCTTTTTCTGGCTATCGCGCCGTGCAGCAAGAGAGCGGGGCTCTACCTTTCTACTAATACTGCTTTCTTTCCGTTCATTTTGAGCCCTCTACATTTCAACCAACGTTTAAGCTGTTCTATGCTGGGTTTCTCCATTTAAGCAGGTTGAAATGAAGCTCCTGGGATATCGTCACCTTCCAAAATGATTGGTATTGGTTGTTGCCAATGTAATTTGCACTCTTCCTGTCCGACCAGCTGGGAAACCGGGCTGTCTCGGGAAAAATGTGATGTCATTTGAGAAATGCCCCATTAACATTGCTTTGGATATTCGCGCTTTGTGGCTTCAACAGCCAGCCAGCGGAAGCCCCATTTCAGCCTCTCTGTATCGGCTCGAACAGGAGACAGGCGCTGCTGAAGCCGCGGAGCTCGAATGTCCACTGTCCAACCTAAAACTAATGTCACCATGATCGCTGTGAACTTCCCTCTCTAGATGAACCATGCTTTATGTCCACATTACAAATGAATCATGATGCGCAAAGCTGCTGGTGATCCCGCCTGGATTACAAAGCAGTAAATATATATGATAATATATAACTGGACCGATGCTGTCCTCCATGGCGTTACTACCAGCATAACTCTGCTCTCTCTCAATGATTCAATGTGGCAAATCAAGCTAACGGCGACCCCCCCCCCCACACACACACACACACAAATCCCCGCCCACTTTGATGGAATTTGTCTGGGGGCGTAAATATGCTTTTACATGGGGCTGAGTTACACTTTAAAGATTTTCTAAAATGTAATTTTTTTGAAAGACATCTTGTTTAGTCCTCATTTTGTTCAAACCCCCCTCTGTATCTACAGCGAGAGAATTATTAATTTTTTACTTTTTCATTTATGACTAAAATTTTAAAGTTTAAAATTTTTTAGCAATATTTAGCAATAAAGTGCTAAATAACTGCCAACATTTTTCTATCTATTGAGTTAAACTCAAGTTAAATCTAGGAATTTGAAAAATAATAAATGTGAAAAGAATAATTAGCAGTCAAAGCAAAGACTCTGTTCTGATGGACCACATTTCATTTTCATTATGTTCATGGTAAAACATGCAATCCCAAAAATATCTCTTTTGCTGTAGGGCGATTTTTTTTTTTTTAAATTGTGTTATTCCACATGTTTTGTCTTTTTCATTTCAAATCCAATTGTCACAGTCAATAGTGAAGAGAAAGAACAAGAGGAAGTACTGCGCAGTTGCTGGAAAATGTACCAGTGTTATACTACCCCCTAACGTTGCTGGTGAGCAGTAAAAAGTGTCTCTTTAAAATACATCCATCACACTAAGAGTTTCAGAAGATTGTCACTAAATTTACTTCTGTAAGTGTTATAAGGACAATTCATTGTCCTCTTCATATTGTTTTGATGCTTCTCTTTGTTATGGAGCTCAGACATTCAGGGGACAAGTAAAAAAACGTATGACTTCTCTCCTCGGTCATGGCAGTAACACAAACATACAGTCTATAAAAACGCAAAAAAAAAAAAAATACATTTCATACTCTACCTAACTACAAATGCAACGCTATTTGAATATAGAAATACAAAAAGTGTCCATTACATCATAGTTATTTGTCTATACCACTGAGACTGCAGCAATAATGACCAACAAGCCCCAGCCATGTAGTTCTATCAAAGAATGCAACCCATTTAGTTGCATTAGGAATTTAGCTAATTTTCTCTCTTGCCAATTTTTTTATTTCAATTTTTAGCTTTCATCTGAAAGAGTTGAGGAATACATAAATTCATCACAGAATGATTTGATATTTATTGCTTTATTTTTCTGAAATTATAAACACAAAGTTCAAGAATAAGTCATGCAACATATCATTTTAAAGCCTCCAATTTATGGTCAAAAAACACAAAATTATAAATTGTCTTTATGGTGAACAATAAGTGGAATATGATCAAAGGCTTTCAGCTTTTTGTTTCTTCATAGTTTTTGTTTAACCAGAGATGTTTACTTATCTGAAATAACATCCTCAAAAAGTTAATCAGATATTTAAGACAGTTTTAGAAATGAAGGATTGATCCTGGAACTGCTTCTGAAAGAGCTGCAGTGAACGAAGATGATATGTTTTATAAATATCATCCGAAAACTGGCAGAACTTCATATGCCCCTTGTGTAGCATAACAGTCCATTGCAGCATTAAGCTACCTTGATCCAAGTTCTCCCTCACCCCTTATTAGTGCTGCCTGAGTGCCTCAGGTCTGCTCAACCAGAAAATAAGTCCCCCATCTGAGTTATTATGCACTGTTTTTGAAGCTCCTGGTTCACCTCTCGGTCCTGCTATGGTTTATTATCTTGCTAAGACTTAACTCCTGAACACATAGAAGTAATCTCCAGCAAGATCAACAAAACACACAGTCACTCATTATCTAATTGTTGCTCATTAACCCCAAAGCCCCTGCATGAACCCTTTGCAACACTGCACAAACACTGCACTGCACTCATTCTCCCCAAGCTAATCACATTAATAAAGCATTTAGGCTGGGCACATAACACTTCAAGCAAAGCATTTTGAACCATTTTTATTGCTAATTACTAACTAGCTAACTAGTCATTAAAATATCTAGTGCATGAAAAATTAGACCATAATGTGATAAATGGCTTACTTATTCTTACATAGCATAGATTTATTTTGCCCATCTGCTACATCTATAACAGAAATAAGAAGGCCAACATTTGGTTAAAAAGTCTCATACAGGTTAAAATAAATAAAGTTCTAAAATGGAAAGGATGGCTTGCAACATGTAATATAATATTATTATATTAGTTTCTTTGGCTTCACCTATTTTCTAAGTCCTTTTCATCATCTTAACATTTCTTTTACCAAATAATCCATCCTTATAGACAAGGAAATTGCGTCAACTTATGCATCCGGCTGCTTGGTCTATACGTATTTTATCTGTTTTGGATCATGATAACATTTTATATTTGCATTCTACTTCTCAGTGTCTTCATGCTTTGGACACTGTTTCATGGAGCGCTAAGATTTATTACAAACTCAAAGTTTGCTATTCATCATAGTGTACTGTATTCTCAGGTTGGCTGGTTTCCTCTTTCCATGCGATGTTGGATTCACTGGCATCTTTTTATTTATAAGGTATTATTACAACTACTTCCTCCTTATTTGAGTTTCCTTATTCATTAGAGGGTTGTATCACCTGTGCTCACAGGACTTATTTTATTGACCGTGCCTAGAATCTGCACTAAATTTGGTACAAAAGCATTTCATTTTGCAGCCTGGAAACTTCTTCAGGATGAATTTGATCTGAAAGAGCTGCTCTCTTTTTATTTCAACGGTCTTATAAATGATTTAGCAAAAACAAAATTTATATTCCATTGATTTTACGAGAGCTGGTTTTATTTAACAATATTATTGATATTGTTTTTTTTTTTTGTAACCAAATGTTTAACTGTCTCTTTGTCAGGACACTGTCAAAGAGTCCTATTCTAGTTAAATAAAGGTTGATGATGAATACTCTGACAAGAAGTCGACCTCTGAATGCTTAAAAATCTAAGGTAAAGGTTTATGAGTGGCCTAGCCAAAGTCTAGGCCTGAATCTGTTTCAGAGGCTATGAGCTTAAACAGACTGTTCATGCTAGAAAACCCTCCAGTATGACTTAATATATTCAATTCTGCAAAGAAGAGTGGACCCGATTGCCTTCTCTTTGATATAAAAGAATTATTGCAATTATCACAAATACTTCATGGCAGCTGTTGCTGACAGGCAGTTATTAGTTTTGAAGATCATTACATCAGGATATATTGGTTTAAAGGGGTTTCTCCCTTATTCAATGAAATCATCATTTGAAAAAGGTGTTTTGTATTTACTCAGGTAACCTTTATATTAGTCTAATGATCTAAAGCATTTAGTTGTTACAAAAAACAAATACTAAATGTTTTAATCTGTAAGGAGGTAATCTGTAAGGAGCACTGTACACTTATTTTATTTTATTTTGGATCATTTAAGTTTATTTTTTGATCGTCGTGAAAACTCAAATGCGGGAGGAAGAAAATTGAGAAGGCAAGTTAAAATTAAGTTTGAAAGATCAGGAAATGGATCTGGAAAGTTCCCTACAAACTACATCTTTCCACAGACCTTTACATAAAAACTGCAGTGGAAAATACGACGTTGAACATGTGCGCTGGGCATGTGGTGTTTGTCTTTAAATGCTCACACAATCAGTGACAGATTACACAAGGAGGTAGATGATTGCTCTAAATTTAGATTTCATTGTTTTTGGGCGTGGCTCGTGTCAGCAGTTAACGATTGTTTTTCAGGCACCTTAGTTTTATTTGCTTAGTTTAAAAAAAAACATTACCAAACCATATCATATTTATTTATATAGCAATTTAAAAAAAATAACACATGGTTGGCCAAATGGCTGCACAACAAGTAAAATACAAGACAAAGATAAAAACTTAAAGCATCAAAAAAAAATTATAATGAACACAGAACAATAAAACCAGACTGAAAACGTGCCATCAAAGCAAGAAACTAGACACATATAGCAGTTACACACACACACACCCACACACACACACACACACACACACACACACACACACACACACACACACACACACACACACACACACACACACACACACACACACACACACACACACACACACACACACACACACACACACATTTAAAACAAGTATTACACACAGCTATACAGAACCTGCTAAAACCAGAAGAAGAGCAGTAACAAAAAGTGGAAGCTTTGATAGAAAGATAGACAATCGTATACTGTATTTTGCGGACTATAGGTCGCACTTTTTTTCATAGTTAGGCTGATCCTGTGACTTGTAGTCGGGTGCAAATTACATATCAATTTTAAATAGGGCTGGGCAAGTTAACGCGTTAATTTCGCGTTAATTCATTAGACTATTAACGGCGATATTTACTTTAACGCACATTAACGCATGTTGCTCACATGCTTTTATTTTGTGAAGGTCTGTTGCTGCGGTGTAGGGATTTGAATCAGAACAGTAGGTGGCGATAATGCGCCAATAACCTCGCTGTCAGCCCAGCCTCGGATTCAAAGAGGAAGAAAGGTGCTGGCCGGAAAAAAACAAAGCTGACATGGGGAAGGCGGTGTTTCCCGCAGGAATTTGCTTAGGCGAGGCGGTGAGTTGGCGAACGGAACAAGTTTTGTATGTCACTTGAATCGTCTAATTAACTCGAAACACCTGCAAGGGTTTCCTGAGCCTTGAAAAACACTCAGCTTGGTTCAGTAAACTAAATCACAAGTATGGGGAAGACCGCTGATCTGACTGCTGTCCAGAAGACCATCATTGACACCCTCCATCAGGAGGGTAAGACACAAAAAGAAATTTCTCAAAGAGCAGGCTGTTCACAGAGTGCAGTTTCAAAGCACATTCACAAAAAGTGTGTTGGAAGGGGGAAATGTGGCAGGAAACGCTGCACAACCAAGATCTGGCACCTGCCCACAGTGCCAAAACCACCAGTAACTGGTGTACTGACCATGGCATTACTGTCCTTGATTGGCCTGCCAATTCCCCTGACCTGAACCCCATCGAGAATTTGTGGGGTATTGTGAAGAAGAAGCTGAAAGACACCAGACCCAACAATGCAAATGAGCTAAAGGCTGCTATTGAAGCATCCTGGGCATCCATAACACCTCAGCAATGACACAGGCTGATTGCCTCCATGCCACGCCGCATTGATGCAGTAATCTGTGCAAAAGGATTCCCAACCAAGTACTGAGTGCATTAATGGACATTTTCAAATGTTTGATTTTGTTTTGCTGTTATAATTATTTTTTTTTACTTGGTCTGAGGAAATATTCTAATATTTTGAGATAGGATTTTTGAGTTTTCTTCAGCTGTACGCCATAATCAGCGATATTAAAGCAATAAAAGGCTTGCGATATTTCAGTTGATTTGTAATGAATCCAGAATGTATGACATTTCATGTTTTTTAATTGCATTACAGAAAATAAAGAACTTTATCACAATATTCCAATTTTCTGAGACAGTCCTGTATGAATAATTTTTGTCTGTCTTGTTGTGTCTCTGCTCTGTCTTCTGTAACCCCCAGTCGGTCGAGGCAGATGACCGTTCATACTGAGCCCGGTTCTGCTAGAGGTTTTTCCTTCCCGCTAACGGGTGTTTTTTCTTTCCACTGTCGCTTCATGCTTGCTCAGTATGAGGGATTGCAGCAAAGCCATGTACAATGCAGACGATCGAGGCAGATGACCGTTCATACTGAGCCCGGTTCTGCTAGAGGTTTTTCCTTCCCGCTAACGGGTGTTTTTTCTTTCCACTGTCGCTTCATGCTTGCTCAGTATGAGGGATTGCAGCAAAGCCATGTACAATGCAGACGACTCTCCCTGTGGCTCTACGCTTCTCCAGGAGTGAATGCTGCTTGTCGGGACTTTGATGCAATCAACTGGTTTTCTTATATAGGAACATTTTTGACCAATCTGTATAATCTGACCCAATCTGTATAATATGATTGAACTTAACTTTGTAAAGTGCCTTGAGATGACATGTTTCATGAATTGGCGCTATATAAATAAAATTGAATTGAATATTTTTCCAGAATACCAATTAACCCTATATTTACTATATACCAAAGCATCTGATTTCTTTTGTTTCATGCATGCATAACATGTCAGATGCATCCACAGAAACATGTATTGCAACAGCGTTCTAAATTTAGCTCAAGTTATTGCAATTGTACTAAGTTTGTTTGCATCCCTATTATTGTTAAAGTTACATATTTGATAAGAAACAGCAGTTCTCAATAAAAAAGCATATGTTAACCATTTATGTAATGTGCATAAGTCATGTCAGCACATGAATGAATAATACGTGTCAAAGAGTCACAAAACCTACTGAAATTGCCTTAAAAAGACCAAAGACATGCTAAAAATAGTTTACTATGCAACCCGCCCCCATCTCTGTAGCTCTCCTTTGCCCAAAGTTTAAACTTCCTTATTACTTTAAGCTGTGAAAGTCTGCTCATCTGTGATTGGCAGGGAGGACATTGAGATGTTACACATTTGCTGTGACCCTGTTCCCATTTACCTGGATGCTTGTCTTTGAATCAACACCTGCTGCAGCTCTTACAAGAGAATTTTGAATTTTAACTTCTGTTTCAAAGAACCTCTCTCACGTCTTGCCTGAGCTGAAAAATTCCCAGCCTGATGAAGCCCAAAAAGAAAGTAAATGAGATGCCAGAAGTAATGGCGAATCGGTATGCTGAAGGTAAGGGCTGTACAACAATATTACACACAGACTCAAATCAAAATAATATTATTTACTCTTTTACTTCTTAATTTGGTTTTGCATATAACCAAACACATCACAGTCCAATTACTTAGTTCCTTGTCATTCTGTACTGGTGACCATTCTACAGTATTTTTAAGCTCAGCATCAGCTACACTACTATTCATTGTATCAAATAACACCTAAATAATATTAATACTTTAATAAATAAAACCTAACAGGTGTATATTGGGGTGTCTTAACTCTGTGTTTGTACTGAGAATCATGCTACTTTTCATGTTTAGAACAAGATTTACCTTTTGGTTGTTTATGTAGCAGCTATTATTGAGAATTGAAAATGTGTAAATAATAGGAATATAATAACCACAAATAAAGTTGATGCTTTCTAGAGTAGTTTAACCAAGTTTATATCCTAACCATGTAATGATATGATTCCTCAAGGCTTGAAGTTAAAGGACAGTTTGATGTAGAGGCTGAGCTCGATATTTCTTAAACCCATTTTACAACTTCAAAATCCCAGATAGTATTATACATAAAGTGCAATGCTAAAATTAAAGCAGTGGGATTGGTATATTATGAAACAAACTCTCTCTGTGAGGCTCAGAGTTAACAGAGGGTAAAATTTTTGACCTCTCAATATGTAAATTTGCTGAGAACAGTTTACCGACACGTGTGTTCATATTTAATGTTTGACTGCAATAAGAATCACTGTAGGCTCTGACATGCAAGCTGTTACACATTTATAGTTCCCTGTAAGAAAATTACTTCAGTGGCATTTATATATCATCCAGTGATTATAAGCTGTCTTTTGTTTGTGACCATTTATAGATTTTATCAAAAATGTAGGAGTGATTTTCTATGATTTTTGTTTGTGTGTGTTCTTCTTTCCCCCAATAACCATGATGTGCATGAGTGTTTGATCCAGTTTATGCCTTCAGGTGCTTGTAGAGTCCAATTTCATTAATGTTTCACAGTGGAAAGAGACTAACTGACCGCATACAGTTTAAACCAGATATTTAAAGACACTGTGTACAAAGACACAAGGCCTTTTTATGGGGTGCCCCCAGGGACATATATCAAAATTAACTTCCATATACACATGTTAAATTAAACTCTTCCATATAATATAGTGAAAACCGTGCATAAACACTAGTGAAAAGCTCTCACACACACTAGTGAAAACATTTACCTCTTATATAACCTACTGAAAACCGTGCACAAACACTAGTGAAAAGCTCTCACATAAACTAGTGAAAACATTTACCTCTTATATAACCTACTCAAACGTTCTCATACAAAGTAGTGAGAACTGTTCATATAAACTGGTGAAAAGCTTTACCTTTCATATACACTACTGAAAAGCTTTCATATACACTACTGAAAAGCTTTCACACACACTACTAAAAAGCTTTTATATACACTACTGAAAAGCTCTCACACACACTACTAAAAAAGCTTTCATAAACACTACTGAAAAGCTTTCATAAACACTACTGAAAAGCTTTCATATACACTACTGAAAAGCTCTCACACACACTACTGAAAAGCTTTCATACATACTACTGAAAAGCTACGGATTTCAGTTGAAACGGAAGGCATTTCACTTGAAACGGAAGGTATTTCAGTGAAACAGGAAGGAATGTCACTAACCCGGAAGTTATTATAAACAGAGGTCATTCCGGTTAGCTCTGTACATTTTGTGCAATCTCCGGCCGAATAAAATTATTGATTACTGCTGAGTAGTGATGGGTCCGGCAACACCGATGCATCGGCGCATGCGTCGAGCTCATAGAGCAAAACCCGTGTCGATACGCGGGGAAAGTCACGTGATCGATACAGGAACTGTTTCGAACTGACGGAGGCGCCAAACTGTGTTTATAAGCAGTGTTCTGTTCCCTCTAAGCTGCGCGCGTGTGCATTCGCGCATCTGGATTCAGCACGCACATCAAAGCTATGCTGCGCAGTAAATAAAAGCCAAGCTGAACTGTTCGTTCTTTTTTTAACCATTTTACAACCCTGGTGAGATGGTGTTCCGCAGTCTCGCTCTGTGAGTGCCAGGTGCTGATCGGAGCGCACCACTGATGGGTTTGGCAGACGCCTTTATGGTTGGGCAGGTTGCGCTGTGCGTCTTTGTTCTGAGTCTTGTGTCAGAAAAAACGGCTGAACTACCTTGAGTGGGTTGTACATCACTCTGTCATATTCAGCGTTTCTGATTTGAAAACAGATGATATAAGTCAGGTAACTAAACACAGCGCCCGATCAACCATGAGTTGAACGTGAACACGAGCATGAAAAAAAGCCCGATCAATGGAACGCAAATAACGCGATTCACCATGGCAACGACAGGAAATAAGCTTGGAAATGCGCATGTCCTGCGAGTAGAATTAGAAATTTTTAAAGAAGGCATATGGACAATATTAAACCATAAGAAACAATGCCGTTGCTGCTGAAAACCGCTAGAGAAAATTAAGTAATATATAATAATAATAGTAATTGTTGAAAAAGTCAATGCATGCGCAATATGAAAGTTATGTGATGGAGAATTAAAGCTGTTTTCTCACACTTCACTAGTTCAACACAAAAGGGTGTGTGTGTGTGTGTGTGTGTATGTGTGTGGAGGGGGGGGGGGGCAATCATTACTAAAAGCATTGAAAGGACATGGCAGCAAATCATGATAAAGTACAGCTTAACCAGGCAAGGTTAAGTTAAAAGTTTTATGTTTAACAGTACTCAACTAAAGCATTAATTGCCTATATTCAACATATGCAATTAATGATGGGATGGTGTGTGTTATTGAAATAACTGATATGTTCATCTTTGTGCCATTGTTCACCAATCCTTCTAAAAATGAGTTGACACTGATTGTCTTGTAGATGTTTAATCTGCCAATCTCACTTTATATTAACTACATAGGCTATATGGAATGGAAATTTAGAGCTGGAAGTGCCGAAATTTGATACAGAATAAATTATTGCTTTCATTCTGCATAGTTATTTTATTAATCTTGTGGGTCTCTGACTATGGAACACCTTTAAAGTGTAACTGAATAACATTTCTGACAGCGCAACATACAGTTTCCTCTGAGAGGTTTTCTGTGTCTCCTACGTTATTAAAAAGCTGCCGTTGGCATAAAAATGAAGAGCAGCACAAAGAAATTGTTCAGAACTGAGAGCGTTCCTTCGTTGTCTTAGAAAAGCGATGTGCGGCTGAGGATATTGAAATAAATCATCTGACGACCCCAAATGAGCCCTAGCCAGGACCATCTTCACAAAAGCTGTCTCCCCCTACTTCAGGCATGTTATTGGGCATGTTTGTTGTTTATAAATCATGTACTAAAATGCCAATTTGTTCTTTTTACATATAACATTTGGCAACATTTGACATCGAAGTGGGCAGGCAGACCAAAAGTGCCAGCTAATGCCATCCAGGAGGTGCACAGATACTTGGCAGAGGGTCCCAAGATCCTATGATATACTGGAAAAACGAAAGGACAGTCTGTCCAAACCTCTTCCGCTTTTCATTACAATTTCTCTGAACTCCAGCATCATCTGTGCTTCATCGGGTGTTTTCTACTGCTGGAGAAGTGATATCAAAAAAGCGTAACAGATTCAATATTCAATATCAAAACGTCGAAACAACTTATTTTTTTGAATAAAAATTTGTAAAAAAAAAAAAAATGCCAGTCCACAAGCATCCTCATTCACAACATTTTTACTTAGAGGTTATTACGTTATGATACAGGTTCACATTATTTATTGACTGTATAAAAAAAATCAAAGATATTTTCAAATGAAAATATGAAATAATACAATGCAACATACAATGACTTAAATTGTATTATTGTGTATACTAAGTCATCTAATCAGTGTCAGTTAACGCTGTCAACTAGGTTGCCTGTAGGGATTTTTAACGTCCAGCAGGTGTCAGTATTCAGTGACACAGTATCGGCACAGTATCAATACAGTTTGGCAACGTGTCGAAACACTTCATGACGCCTCATCGACCCAACACTACTGCTCAGCTACCCGCTGAACACCTCACAGAAGCAGGGGCATTTCTCAACTTTATTTTGGCTTCAACGGAGACCCTGTTCCGGATCCTGTCAAATGCTACAACGCTAAACCGCTATTTCAGTAGTGTATATAAAAGCTTTTCAGTAGTGTATATAAAAGCTTTTCAGTAGTGTATATAAAAGCTTTTTTAGTAGTGTGTGTGAGAGCTTTTCAGTAGTGTATATAAAAGCTTTTCAGTAGTGTATATAAAAGCTTTTTAGTAGTGTGTGTGAGAGCTTTTCAGTAGTGTATATAAAAGCTTTTTAGTAGTGTGTGTGAGAGCTTTTCAGTAGTGTATATAAAAGCTTTTTTAGTAGTGTGTGTGAGAGCTTTTCAGTAGTGTTTATGAAAGCTTTTCAGTAGTGTATATAAAAGCTTTTCAGTAGTGTATATGAAAGCTTTTCAGTAGTGTATATAAAAGCTTTTTTAGTAGTGTATATAAAAGCTTTTTTAGTAGTGTGTGTGAGAGCTTTTCAGTAGTGTATATGAAAGCTTTTCAGTAGTGTATATAAAAGCTTTTCAGTAGTGTATATGAAAGCTTTTTTAGTAGTGTGTGTGAGAGCTTTTCAGTAGTGTATATAAAAGCTTTTTTAGTAGTGTGTGTGAGAGCATTTCAGTAGTGTTTATGCACGGTTTTCACTATATTATATGGAAGAGTTTAATTTAACATGTGTATATGGAAGCTAATTTTGATATATGTCCCTGGGGGCACCCCATACCTTTTTCTTTCTTTTCTTCACCATCTCATGATGCATCAGTCTAAAATTTTCCTGTTTAAGGTCAAATCGAATCAATTATTTGATCTAGGTCAGAAAAATAGGGATAGGTGCATTTTTGGAAAAAATTTCTTTACTTTTTTCAAATTCAGAAGTTTATATGTTTTGAGTTCATTGCAGGCAACAATGTTGTCGTATTTTAAGGCAAAACCCAAACACACCGCACTTGTGTGACGCCATGAAAAAAAATCTAAAAACATAAATAAATAAAAATTGGCCAAACTATCTGGAAACGAACAGTGGAAATTCCCTAGACTGGTTCATCCTAAAGTTTCTAGATGCCTGAAGGAGCCACGTTTTTCCATGCAAACATTTTATGCAAGTATAAATAACATGGGAATGTTGAGGCATCACACTGCTAAAGAAAGAGATGGGTTTATGTGTCTCAAAGATGATCATGTTTTGGTGCAAAATCTGTGTATGAATCCCAGAAGAAAAGTAAAACGTAAAAATGCTGACTGAAGCTGGTAGGTGTGTATAAATACCCACAGTCCAATGAGTCCTATACCTACCTGGGCTTAAAGGCCGCTCCGCGAGGAAGAAGCCATTTGTTACAACCCTTAGAAGTGAGGTCTAGGAGGCACAGGGTGTAACACAACGTTTTTTAAGATAATTTAGTAACCAACTAATTTAAAACTACTGAGTGGGATTGAGTTCATCTTAAAAGGTATTTATTTTGTCAAGTTCTGACACCAGACTTAACAAAAGCGAAGAGAAGCAGTTAAATTTGGTCTCCAAGCATTTGATCTCCACAGCCAAAACAACAAACAAAAATGTCCCCTTCTGAGAGAAAAAAAATTAAAACAACTGTTATCTACCTAAAGAAAAAAGGAACAATGCATAACCTCCCTGGCTGGACACAAAATACGAGAAAAGCTAAGTAAAGAAAAAAATGGCAGAGAACTCCTACCAAAGTTCCTGTCTAACACAAAGTATTCTAAACTATAGGGAAGCAGAAATGGATGAGTGAAGCTTGTATGCAGTCCGCTGATGAGGAGGGAGTGATTTCAGCTGAGCATCAAGGTGTGACCGCAGGCCTGGAAACACAAAAAAAGAAAGAAGCTCTCCTAGTAAGACAGCCCCCTAGAGGTCAGTGGACGTAACTCTATTACTTAAAAAAAAAGATTAAATACTAATTACGGTTTGCAGATGCTATCAGGGACAAATATCTTAAGTTTTGAAGGCAAGTCATGGGGTCTGGTGAGACTAAAAGTGAAGTTTCTGGCCATAAGGACCGTTACGACTTTTGGAGGAAAAGGAGGAAGCTGTAGAACACCGAACAGTGATGTAAGGTGGTTTCAGCATCATGTTCTGGGAGCATTTTGCTCCAGGACAGATCCATACACAAAATAGATGAGATTATGAGGGAAGAAGATTGAGGGGAGACATGAGAGTTGCATCTAAAGACAACAGTCAGGAAGCGTTGGCAACATGCTCAGGGTCATTGTCCATTTGTAAGACCCATTTGTGCCCAAGTAGTTATGAAGTGGCTTTAGTATAACAAAGCCAATTGTTTGCTTGATCATAACAAAGCTTTGATCTCAGTCCCATATGTACTATCAGAGCTGAAAGGCGTGTAGGAGAAAGTGGGCTACAAACATGACTTACACCTGTTCTGGAGGAATTGGCCAAAATTCCAGCAAACCTTTGCGAGCATGTTGAGGAAGGTTACCCATTACTTTTGACCCAAGTCATCTAGTTTAAATGTGGTTTGACCAATTATGTGCATACACATGGCTGTACAGTTACTTATTGATGAAACCTTAAATAATTCTCTCTCCCATGTTAGCAAACAGAAATGTGATAATTATAACAGACTTAAAACGGGTCAGATTTACTCTGATTTAGTTTCAGGCAATGAGAAATGAATCTGTGTCTTTTTTTATATCAGGTATGTTAAAATCTGGTTCCAACAATATTTGCAATGAATTATTAGAACACAGGACATTAGTCTAAGTGCAAATCAAATTTTTTTTGTATGGATAAAAATAGAGTTTTTTACACTTTGTGTGCACTGTGTGTGCATTTTTCTGATATTAAAGGTAAGAATTTCTCCAATTAGCCCTGAAACTATGAACTCTGGGTCTCAAAAGGGTTATCTTTTGAGGTTTTAAGTCCATTACATTTTAATCATAAAGCATTTTTATGTTTAGTTTATGATTCATTTCTCCAAGACTTTTTTCAAGGTCACACAAAACTGAAAGTTTCAAAAAATAAAAGATTTATAAATTGAAACTGAGATAACACGTTATCCTCAGACATTATTCTACATAAAATGGGTCTGCTGCCATCTTGTGGCCAAAAGCAGACTCATGCCTATTGAAATTTGTATTATTTATTTCTTTGTGCTTGTTTAATGAATTTGACGACAACACAGCCACGCTCATCGTTGTAATCTTCTGCACCTGCATCACCATGTGATAAACTAAACAGGATTCTTTGATTTACTTTGTTTGTATCCACCAACACAATGAATCTCAAGCTGCTCTCCATGAAATAAAAATCTTTACTGATTACCCAAGGTGTTCTCCACAATCACCTTTGCTGTCGGTTATGACAAAACAGTAAAGTTTTTATAAGCGTCATAACTTGTTGCACAGTAATGACAGTGAGAAGGAATTTGTCATTCAATTCAATTCAATTTATTTATATAGCGCCAATTCATGAAACATGTCATCTCAAGGCACTTTACAAAGTCAAATTCAATCATATTATACAGATTGGGTCAGATTATACAGATTGGTCAAAAATTTCCTATATAAGGGAACCAGTTGATTGCATCAAAGTCCCGACAAGCAGAATTCACTCCTGGAGAAGCGTAGAGCCACAGGGAGAGTCGTCTGCATTGTCCATGGCTTTGCAGCAATCCCTCATACTGAGCAAGCATGAAGCAACAGCGGAAAGAAAAACTCCCCATTAACGGGAAGGAAAAACCTCCAGCGGAACCAGGCTCAGTATGAACGGTCATCTGCCTCGACCGACTGGGGGTTAGAGAAGACAGAGCAGAGACACAACAAGAGAGACAAACAAGCACAGAAGCACACATTGATCCAGTAATCTGTTCTACATTAGATGGTAATATCGGGTGAGCTGTCTTCCCTGGATGATGTTGTCACAGTTAACAGAACGTCAGACCAGATGTACCTACTATGAAGAAAAAAGAGAGAGAGCAAAAAGTTAAAATATGAGATGACAACAGTCATTTCAATGCAATGCAATGCAAAACTGGAGAACAGTAGAAATCAGTAGAGTGAGAAAAATAGGCCCTGATGTCCTCCAGCAGCCTAGGCCTATCACAGCACAACTATAGAGGTAGCTCAGGGTAACCTAAGTCACTCTAACTATAAGCTTTGTCAAAAAGGAAAGTTTTAAAATTAGTCTTAAAAGTAGACAGGGTGTCTGCCTCACGGACCAAAACTGGGAGTTGGTTCCAAAGAAGAGGAGCCTGATAGCTAAAGGATCTGCCTCCCATTCTTCTTTTAGAGACTCTAGGAACCACCAGCAGACCTGCAGTCTGAGAGCGAAGTGCTCTGTTAGGAACATACGGGGTAATCAGAGCTCTGATATATGATGGAGCTTGGTTATTAAGGGCTTTATACGTTAGAAGAAGAATTTTAAATTATATTCTTGATTTAACAGGAAGCCAATGAAGGGACGCTAAAATTGGAGAAATATGATCGCTCTTGTTGATTTTCATCAGAAGTCTTGCTGCAGCATTTTGGATCAGCTGAAGACTTTGAACTGCATTTTGTGGACTTCCTGATAGTAAAGAATTACAATAGTCCAACCTTGAAGTAACAAATGCATGGACTAGTTTTTCAGCATCACCCCTGGGCAGAATGTTTCTAATTTTGGCGATATTCCGGAGGTGAAAAAAGGAAACTCTGGAAACCAATATGCATTTAGGAATGTCCGGATGGGCTTTTTTTTATTCTTGTTTGATGTGCTAATGGAATTTGTTTTTATTCGTAAAATGATTAAACTTTGCCAAACAACATCCAGTTCCCTTTTTAAACCCCCTTGTTCTATCAGATTAAACTGAATATTTACCTGGAGAAACATTTTACTATTAAATGAGTTATTATTTGAGTAATCAAATACTGATGCTTTTCCTTTCCAAAATGACCACTTTCATTGGTTTGAGTGAATTTTGTTTATCAACTTTATCAAGATGTGTCAAAAAACATATCTTATTTTAACTTCCTTCCTTTAAACAATACTAGCACTACATTTTTGTAAACCCAATCTACATTACACTGTGCTGGTAATACTTTAATGCTATTACACCTGTCATCAGATGATGGCACTAATGTACCACTAAGTGCAGCATAGTGCCAACACAGGACTGAAAAATAAACATCTCACAAGAGTCAGAATAAATAACATTTTAAGGGTCTCATACATTCTTCCAGTCAAGTAAAGCAAGAAATGTCTCATCTAAAATTCATAGATAGTAACAAGTGACAAAGTAACAAGGAATGTGAGAATAAATTATCTTTACAAAAACAGAAAAAGTTCTTGTAATAGAGAAAATTGAAAAAAAGTACCTAAAATTACTAAAGCACTGTATAAGATCATAAAAAGGTATCAAAATATTTTTAGATGATGGAAAAGAGCATCGTGAGACTTTTGTGGCTTGGTTTGCTGTTTTATAACCGAACATTGCCTTAAACTACTCCACAACTGTATCCCTGACCTGTTGGTTGTATTACTTGATCTTAATGTTGCTGTTTATTATGTAAACACCTTCACAGAGCAGTTGTATTAGCACTGAAAGCCCATTACCCACACATGGACTCTGTTTATTAGTAAGGAGACTTCTGAAGGTAATTAGTGGAGTGTTTTATTTCATTTTTCTTTAACATTTTAATAACCACATATCCTTCCACTTCGTGTTGGTCGATCACATTACATCCGAATAAAATACATTGAAATTTCTGGTTGTAATATGACAAAATGTGAAAAACACCAAGGGGTTTGAATACTTTTGCGAGGAACTGTGAGAGGATAATGCCACGGTTCTATGTCATGTATCATTTCAGATCAAAGTGAGCAATGGTGTTTATCCTTTCTGTGCAGTTTTCAGTGCTGACATAATCCAGTGTGCCAAAATGTTTTAGAGAGCAACTCTATGCCTTTTAGTAACATTGTGCTGTAGCAATGCCTGAAGGTCATTCTAAGCAAACATTCACCACAACAAGAGAGAAATCTGAACTGCTGTTCTCATGATAACAGGACAACGCAGTGATGCTGTGCAGCTATGTTAAACAGACAATGCTGTAATACCCTGTTTGTGTAGTATATTATGCTTAAAAGCCTTTTAGAATGACTGTACTTTGTTTTGCTGTCACGCACAATGCTTGTTTGTTTAAGTTAGCATTTTGTGTTTGTGTCAGACATCAGACGTGAGCATAGTAAGTTGTGGTGTAGCAGTGTTGTTCTATGCTGTTAAAGTAATGCTAACTGTACTTCTCAGCATAACACTAGCAGCTTCATGAGCTGTTTATGGGGAGAAACATATTTATAGCTGAATAAACCCCCAGCTAGTTTGTCTTACTTCTAAGTTTGTGGCACACTGACATGAACTGTTATGGTGGTATGAGATATTACCAGGGGAAAAATGACTAAATAATCTAGATGTTTACCAAGATTGATTTCCTGGTGAATCAGATGTGGATGGCAAACAATGCACAAACCATCTCCATCTACTTATCTCTTGTTAGGTATTACTTTATCAGATTGAAAAACCTATTAATGTTTATTCCCTTTGGTGGCAGTTTTAAATGTGGTTTATTCTGCCAGGGCCAGCGCTGCACTCCAAGAAAAAAGAAGTTACGATTGAGTTAGCTCTGGGAGCAACTAATAATGGCATGATGGCCAATAACGTTAGAGCTTAGAGCCAGTAATGTAATCATGTTTTTGAGCCAATAACACAACTTTGCTAATAATGTAGTAAGTTATCAAGTTAATGGTGTAGAAAAAAAAATCCTTTAAAATGTACTAACTGCAAAACCAATGTAATATTACATAAATTGAACTGCATTCCTTTTAAAAAAAAGTTATTCTAGGAGTCTGTGTAGTTTGCTTATCAGAAATAGGTATAGTGAATGGATTCAAATGTGCAGCACTCACTAGTTATGGTTGTTTGATCCAATTTCAGAATTATTTATCATCCTAAAGTCATGATGTTTATTAGCTTAATTCCTCATTTCTTTTACGGATAAATACTATTTAACTTGTGGGGCGTTATTACATTATTGGTTGCTACGCATTCCAAAACAATTTTCTGTTCTGTATTTGCATGTCTTGTCAGTGGAGTGTTGGTATCCCCCTTTGCTGTAAGAAAATATAGCTGCGCACCACAGGTGGCAAATGAGGCTGAAGTTGGGTTTAGTTTCCTAGTTTGCAATTCTTTGCAAAAGTGTGCAAACAGCTTTTTCGTAGTGGTCTAAGGACTCCGGACAGATTTTGACCTTGTCTGGTTCAAAATCCAAAATATTGTTTCAAACTCCATTTGCGAAGACACAAAAAAGAGCACCGGATACAGAAGGAGACTCTTACTGGGGTCACCATTCATGCAAGAACTACAACTGATCCCATTAGTTATCTGCTGCTCTAATTTCCAGTGAGGGGTTGTAGCGTCCCAGGAGGAGGTTCCCAATGTATGGCTAGATCATAACTTGACTCAAGTGCTGAAGTTCTTGGCATTACCTCTAAATCAAAGTATTTTAAAAAAATATATCTTAATGCAAAAAGGAGATAAATAAAAACTGTTACTCATGTACAAAAATATGATTGAAAGGACCCAGAATAAACTGTAGTTCCTAAACTCATGGACCCAGAGACAGAGAGAAAACAACCCTCTTACACTCATTCTTTTTTGCCTCCCCTCCCTCCCTCCAACCCATGTGCTCCTGGAGGAGGTGCAGGGAGGTGACTTTACCTCAGGATTAGAGTACGTGTGTGTGTGTGTGTGTGTAGGGGGTGTCTGAAAGATATTGACAAAGGAATACTTATGGCTGAAGGGAAAAGGGATGATGGGTTGAGTTTTGGAGAGTATCTTTATTGAAAGCCTGAAGAACATGAATTCCAAAAAAGTCCTCCATTTTGTTCCGGCTGGTAAGTTCACAGGGGTTTTAAAGGGGTGAGAAGGTCTTTTCATAGTGCAACCTGAGCCAACTGTGTCAAGTATATGAGAAAGCCTGGTCACAGAACGCAGCTCTTTGTCCGACTCAGCTGTTAGTGTCTATTAAACAAAACTGGGAATATAGTATATGTGTCCAAGGAAGTGATTTCATTTATTTGATGTTTTACTGTTTTCTTATTGTTTAGTCCTGAATTAGAACACATCTTTGCTGAGGACAAAAAAAATATGGTTTATTGCTAGGAGAGCATATGGGTCAATATTTGCATTATTGCAATAAATGGCACTTCCATCAAGGGTTTTAACAGCAGGCAGGATCTAAATTTCTTTCTGGATAAATTTGCCACAGTAGCTGGTGGTAAAAATTTTTAAAAAAACGACAAATTAAAATCCTGTTAAATACCAAACTTTTCAACTCTGACGTTATTTCTGATGAAGCAGACATAGAGCAAACCTTTTCTTCCTCCGGATTGTTTCACCTCCAAATGCCAGGGTGTAAATTGTTTTGTATCTCTGCTGGAGCAGGAAGCTACTTTTCTTTGTTGTTTGTCTCCAAGAACCGGTCGTCCGAATGCGTTTGTAGTTAGTTTGAGCAAAGTAAAATGAAAATTAATATCTAACTCTTTAATGGGCCAGTATAGAAGTTTAAGTCTCAGCTTAGTTTTTTTTACTTGCCAAAGATTAGAACATTTTCTGCCAGTTAATCTTCTTAATCTAGTGAATTCCAACTCTCATTTAAACCATTTCATAGCTGACATTGATGACTGTATAATAGTTGCTTAGAAAACCCGTTCATTTGTATTAAGCCTATAACATCACCATGTTTTGCTACTTTTTTTATGATCTGTCTTAAAGGCTTTTTTTTAAGTCACCCCTGTAATTACTGTGAAATGGCTCTGTAAAACCCATCTGTCGTACAAGGATTAGTGCCACATGTCGAATAAATGCATTTCACCCCCCCCCCCCCCCCAACTAGACCCTTGATGTCTAGTTGGGGGGGGGGGGGGGTGAAATGCATTCAGATATGTTCTTTAGCTATTGTACTGCATCTGATGTGTCAGAGATTTAAATTGGTCCAGTGGTCAATTTCATGGATTCAGATAAACACACATTAGTCTGTTCTTATCGGCATCCTTTGAGGTGTTGAAGGGGAATGAGCTGTAGTTCCTGCTTCCTGGTATTTGCTTTCTAACAATAAACCGTATGTATGTGTGGATTGTGAAACTTTTCATGGTACATCAGTGTAAACCCTTTTTGTTTTCAACCGTGCATGGGCTTGATTTAAGTAGGTTTCTGTAGGTTATGGTTGATTTAAGTATATTTGAGGACGATCTAAGTAGCTATGCTTTGGGTAAGACTTTTATTTAAAAAAAAAGTATTTTTCAAGTTGAAATGTTTTTTCCATAGTGCTACTATTGCCAGAGAAGTTACTAAAAAGTGTTTCTTCTCTTTGTTTTTGCTCAAGGACACTTACTGTCTAGCCTCACACGGATAACAGGGAGTCTGGAAATAATAAAACAACCCTCATATAGTCTGACTTTTTGTTAGAGAAAATATCCTCAATACAGACATCCAGTAATATTTTGTAGTATAGTAGATCATGGAATCTCAGTTTTTAAGTCAAACATAATTACAGAGGCAGTCTGGTCCTTCCCTGTATTTTTTTTTTTAGATCTGTATTTGGTTTTTAGTCACTCTTCCTTTGCCCAAGCTTCATCTTTTCATTAAGTCTTGTCAAATATAGATTTTTTGTTATTTAACCTTGTTAATAAACAAACAGATAACTTCAATAAAAAAGCAAATAAAGTCATCTTTGGTACATTTTCAGAACCTTTTAACCAAGGGAAACAATTGAAATGGTATGATATCCTTTTTTACTTTATTCAATAGTGAACAAAGACTGATATAATTTTATGAAAATTGTTTGATTTTTATCAATATCTTTCTCTTTTTATAAGGGACCAGCATAAAACTGACTCAAGATTGTATTTTGTCAATTAATGGAAAAAATATGTAGGTATAGTTAATGGATGGATAGATGGATTATACAAGAAAACCACACTTAGAAATGGGCAGTGTTGGCGTGCTTTGGTGGCTCAGTAGTTAGTGCACACAACCCATGTATGGAGGCCTTAGTCCTCGACATGGCCGACCCAGGTTTGACTCTGACCTGTGGTCCTTTGCCGCATTTCTCTCCCCCCTCTCTCGTACACCCTTTCCTGTCAGCCCACTGTATGAAAAACGAGACACTAGTGCTATAAAAACCTCAAAAAAAAAAAAAGAAATGGGCAATGTTGTTGAATAAAACTGGGTCAGAATTTCAAATTACTTTGGAGTTTATTTAATATGTAGACAATCTAGCATACCAGTTGTACTTGAATGCACAAAAAAGAAGCAGATGAAAAAAAACCAACTCGTTGACAAACCCCCTTAGACACGGTAATGATGTGTGGTTGAATCTGTGCTCGCTTTCTATAGTATTTGGGAGGAGTGGACGCTACAGAGAGCAAGATTTGGACTTTTGCTTATTTTCATTCATATCAGCAATGTTTATTTGCTGCTTGACTTTGTTTTGGGTGAATAAGTTCAGTGTAAGTTCAGTGTAGCGTAAACTTACCTTATCACTGCTAAAAAATGCTGACAAAAAGCTGCAGTTTGGTCAACTTTAGTTCTCCATCTGCACTGTAGCTGAATGAGAAAACTTAATGTGTCCAAATAGAAGACCTTGGTTGTTTTGGTGTCACTTTCGAAAGTTTTGCGACAGAACGCTGAATTCTACACTTTAGTTAACATTAATGTTCTGCATTTGTACAGACTTAAAACAATGCTGCAGTCACTGGTTACGCATGGTTGCTGACTCAAAAGGGCTGTATGGAAAACTATTGGTTCAATATGTCCTGATGCATCTCAGTAATCCAGGTAACAAAATAAATACATATAAAAATAAATACAATTTGAATAGGTCCTCTAGATGGGTTCCTCTTAGTTGAAACATTTCATCTCTTCTCCAAGAGAATTCCTCAGTCTGAAGAGTTACTGATAAACTCAGCCTTTTAAGAAGTACCTTTGCATAGTAGCTCTACAAGTTAATTGGGACAATCACAACTTGTGGTCACATGTAAAGGAGGTCCATCAGGCTAGTAACCGGTCGTTCATGCGCTTACGGACGCTTGTTGTTCCCAAGGGGCTGAGTCATGCTCACAATAACAGCATTGTAAGAGGGGGGCAATTGAAACTGGAGGCTTCCACCTCTGTTTAATTATGGCAGGTTTCTTTTCACAAAAATGGCCTCCTTTACTCCCCTCTTTAACCAACGTTCCTCCCTGTCCAGGATGAGAACATCTTCATACCTGAAATAGTGACCTGTCGCCTGCAGTTGAGCGTAAACTGCAGAATCTTGGCCTGATGATGTTGCTCTTCTGTGCCGGTCCGTCCTTTTGGCCAGTGGCTACTTTGTTTCCCCGACATATAACTGATCACAGTCCTCCTGCCACTTAATAGCATACACACCATTAAACACATCATCAAACCCCAAAATAAATTAAAGCAAAGACTGGTTCATCCCAAAAATCCGATCCCCCGGCACAAACAGAGCAATGTTGTTTATACTGTTAAGTTCCACCAAGGCTCAATCTGATATAACACCACTGGGATGGGGTTCTGTATCATGAATGTGAAGAGAAACAAATCTGCAGCAACTGTGTGATGCTATCTTGTTTATATTGACCAAAATCTCGGAGGACATTTTTCTGACACCTCATTGATTCTACGCCAAGAAGAACTTAGGCAGCTCTGTAAAATAAACAGCTCAGTACTAGCAAGATAAACCCATAAAGTGACCAGTGAGGGTTATATGGGAAGTTATTGTGCATAGGAAGAATAACCATCAGGTTTTACTTGACCCTATTGTAAGTTGTTACCCGTGTACTTTGGTAATTATTTGTAGGAAATCAGTGTTCCATTTATAACAAGCATTTATCTTGGGAACAGTTAGCAGGGATGTCCTGAAGCATCTCAAAAGGGACCTTTAACTTATCAGCACCATGAGAGGTTGCATGTGGAGGGATTTTTTTCAAAGAATTTAGACCAAATCCACCAATTATTTCTGATTTAGCAGGTTAAGAAAACATGTGCTTCTTGCTTTGTATTCAAGACAAAAAAGAAGGGCATTTATTGGCACGGACGTCAGTCATAGCAGTTGCATTGGCAACAAAACTCCAATGACTGTTTTGATGCATTGTTGACTGAGTTTGGTTGTGATAAGGCTGTGACCCTTAGGCATGAAGCCAGCACTGCCAGTCCAATTTAAAATTTTTGATGACAGTAATTATTTCTTAAACAATTTAACACTTTCCAAACTTGAAATTTTTATATCAACAATTTGCAAGTAAAACCGTTTGCAACACTCAATGAAGATGGTGAAGAAAGAGACGGTATCGCTATTTTATTTGTTATAAAATAAAATCATTGATAAAAAATTAATTTCCTGAAATTCAGATATCGGTAGTTGTACTTTCAAAATATTTTTGTTGGAACCTAAAAAGCCTCGACAATGTAGAAGTTTGGAATTTGAATTCAAATTTGATGCTGTTTAATTAATCTCCGCCGACTACTCTGTATGATGTAGAGGTATGAGCAATTTCAACTGTACTTTTAGTTCTAAAGGTGTGCGGTGAAAAATGTTGTTGAAGTTGCCTATTTTGTATTAAGATTAATATTTTAAATGTTTCATGAATTCTTACTAAAGTTGCCTTTACTCACACTTTACAAGAACCTGTTATGTAAAAAAAGCACAAATCAAAACAGTGATTCATCCAGAGATCCAAGTACCAACTAAGAATTCGAACCTTCTGGTGCCAGGAGAGGAAAAGTGCAATGAAACATTTAGCAAACAAGGTCAAAGGAGAAGAGAGCAGACTATTCTGGTTTCAGTATCATGGTTTCCTCTCCTCTGTGGAAAAAAGTCACAGCTTAACCTTACTGTTCTGTCCCTAGACTGCATTATGTTTGAGATGTTGAGCCAGGCTCCCAGCAGGCTAACTGGCAGAAGTTGACAGCACAGCAGGTTTACAGAAACAATCTAAACTCCTTTGTTACACTCTCTTATGGCCAAGCAATAGCAGGTGTAAAAGATAAAACTGTGATTTTCATACATTAACTGCCTTGCCTATATTCTGTTAAAGCCCAAATGCCACCTATGTCGTCACAGCAATTTAAAAAAGGCCTTATTCAAATAGCAGTCTGTGCTGCATAAATTATTAAGCGTATTAACAGTAAAGTTGACCTTTCCTTTTATGAGACAAGACTTGAAGGATCTCCAACATCCTCCACACACCCGACTTGGGGTCAAACAGCTCGTTGCAAGAGGCTGTGGGCCCCCTGTTGTCTGCACAGACTCCTGTGATGTGGAGGAGGCCTGGGAATGTTCTGACTAATCAGATTTGAGATATAGCCCTGCTACAGAGCCCCTGGAGCCAATCTCTGCCTGAGGCTAAAAAAAAAGCCTATCTGCACAGCTGCAGCAGCACCTTGAAGATACACGATCGCCTATACAAACATCACACGCAGCTGGCATCAGGTGTTTGTTGTAACCAAATGTGAAAGAATTTTGCCTCAGTTTCTCAGTGTCCAACATTTGCCAGCCTCCCAAATATTTTCCCAACCTATATCCACCGCTTGCTTTTCAAGTAATTTTAAAGGTCAAATTGTCACACTGGGGGAAAAAAATCCAGTAATCTCAGATGGTAATATGTAATTAGCCAAATTTTTAATCAAAATTTTTACTTTTAAGTGTAAAAGTTGTGGGAGGGATGACATTTTTATGGAGTTTGTAAATGTTGTGGTGCACATGAACGTGTACATGTTTTATCACTTGTGAATGACCTGCTTTATTGTAGTTGTTTGCAGAATTGCTACTGACAGAGGATCATACAGTAGGATACATTATGAATTAATTTGGTTTATTATAACCACAGTGAATTTAAATTGTGTTTTTCATCAATGTAGATAACCAATCAAAGTAATGAGGGAGATAGAACTTAGGGCTGGAGTTCACTGATCAGTTGCCAGCTTATGTGCAAATATTCAGGAGAGACTTAGCATTTTGGCACCCACTGTCTTTATTGACACAAATGTTAAGTCTGCGTTTGCATAATGAAAGCTGACAATAGATTGGTGAGCTCCAGACCTCCTTTGTATTTCAAAGTTTGATGTCCTTCAGGTGGAAGGCTGCTGATTTAGCAACTAGTAACAAAGATATGCAGAGAACCCTGATTTCAGTCAAAGTAATACAAATTGTTGCACAC
This sequence comes from Fundulus diaphanus, assembly GCA_037039145.1. Taxonomy (NCBI): domain Eukaryota; kingdom Metazoa; phylum Chordata; class Actinopteri; order Cyprinodontiformes; family Fundulidae; genus Fundulus; species Fundulus diaphanus. The sequence goes on from CM073125.1 coordinate 45,863,691, forward strand.
AACACAATGACTTGTTCACATACACTTTTTTCCTACGTTTCATAAGTGTGGTTATAGTGTCCTGCCCAAAGTGAATTTAACCTATGGGATTGGAAGTTCAATCAAACATGATTGAACTTCCAAAGATGACAAATAGCAGATGATTTGTTTGTGCTCAACTCAGAAAACATCTTATTTTCCATAAAGTCATGATAAGATTATCTTTTCTCCCCATCTGCCTCTTCCTTTTACCATAATAGTTATACAATTATTTTAAAAAGTTGTTATATATTGGCCCATTATAAATGTGCAAAACTAAATTTCTTGTACTATTGCTTCAAAAAACTGAGATTTTGCAGGTTCAAACACGAACAATGTACAAAATAAAGTATATTGAATCTTAAATGTAATTATATATAACATGACTATATATAACATGAACTTTACTTTTATTTCAGTAAATAACTATTTGCCTTAACTTACTGTAGGTAAATGAATGTAACGTGATGGGAGTAAAAAAGATAATCAGTGATTTGTTTATCTAAAGCCATGTGTTCTTACAACAGAAAGTCATACTTGGGAACTTCAAACAAACGTTTCAATCACATCATATATAATAGCAATAGGTTCAGCAACTGTGTCTTAGATCTAATTTAGTTCTAGTTTAATCATCTTGCTTTAGTTTATTCTTGGAGGAAGTTTTGTTTTCTGCTTCTGTTTGACACCTGCTTGTTTCTTCTAATACCTTCACCTGCAGAGTGTCTGTCAGTATCTCTCTCCTGTATATCTAACATCTGTTTGTTTTTTTAGTAGCTTCTAATCAGATCCTTGTTGTTGACTTTCCCTATTGTCTTTTTCTCATGGCATTTCTTACCTTTTCCTCATCTTTTTCAACTTCGTTAGTTAATGTCAATTTGTGTATGACTATTAACTTGCTTGATTTACAACAATGGCCAGCTTTCTGCAACCTTTTCCTGCATTTGCAGTTGAAACCAGAACCTTTTTCTTCTCGCTCTCTTCCAAAACCTTCAGTTTTAGTTTTATCAGTCAATAGGACATGACAGTGGTAATAAAGGTCTTTGTTCCAGGGTGAAATTTAAATCTCTAATCTATGCTTTTAAGTTGCCATTGGAGTAACGGCTTCTTCCAAACTCAGAGGCCCGTTAGCCTTTGTCAGGACAAGGCTTATTTACTAGTAGATATTAACACTTCTTTACCAGCTTCAAGCAGCATCTTTACAACGTCTTCTGTTTTTCTTCTGGGGTTGATTCACACATTCCGCACCAAAAGATTTTTCACGACACCAAACTAATATCCTTCCTGAGCGGTATGATGGCTGGACATTCCCATGCTGTATATACTTCAGGCATCTTGAAATTGTACCAAGGCGAATACTACCTCATCTGCTGACAGACATGTTGCCAGTCATGTTGACAGATATGTTGCACCTTGACATGGCAAAAAAAAAAAAAATCATCTTAAAATTAGGTTATAATATTCTGAGACTGATCCCCACACAGCTCAAACTTCGGTATGATTAACTTTTTTCATTATTCTCTTCTGCTTTCATTTCATACAATTCCAATTCTTCCACATTTGACGTGCACGATGGTGGCATTCCAGACAATCCAAACAATAATAAAAATCTTTAATATAAGAGACAGTCAGCTTGAAACTGAGCCTGAAGCTTTGTAAACATGTTTATTTTTTCACTTCCACAGAGGCTCCATCAACTGGGAGGTCTAAGAATGGATATGTTTTCCAGGAGATGGGTATGTGGCTGCAGTCACGCATAATGTTTACTCAGTCTGCACTTCTCCCCTCTTAAGAACTATATGTGATATACATTACATCAAATGTCATTGGAGATTTTGTTTCCATGTGGGATGATATGTACGTAAATATATTTAATTGGCTCTAAATGCAAATATCAAAGCTTGTCTTTGTTCACTGATGGTCCTTTTTCACATTCTGCTGAGCACAGCCAGTCCCTTCTCTGTGTGTTGGGAGGTTAATTAATAGGTGAATAACAAGGTAGGTGATCTCTGAGTTAATGATGGGGTGAAGGAATAATCATTGCTCAAAGCTGTGCTTGTGAAGGGTTAATTATATAATTCTGAGGCATTTTCTCTTCCTCCCATAAAATCCGCAATCAAAAACCCATATTTATCTTCTATACATGAAGGAATTTACGAGAGGCTGCTGTTGTTATATTGCTGCGTGTCTGGTTTGAGGGGGATTTTTTTATTGGCTCTCTCACTCCCTCTCCCTCTTGCTGTTTTCTCGTCAACATATGGCAAACTGGATGAAGGGCAGAATAAATTGTCCCTTACTGGAGATGCTGTTAATGTGGCTAGCATCCCATTGATTCGAAAAGCAGTTTTATCTCAGTGTGATCATAACACAGCAGCATCTGGGGCTCTCTAATGATATTTACTGTTACTTTTATGCGATTACCTCAGTTGTAAAAAAAACTACTATGTGACAGCCCATTAATGTTCTATCCACAGAGCTGAAGGATGGGCAGAAGGAGGATTTGGAGCAGGACTTACCTACCAATATCAAAGAAGACATATATGAAAACGACATCCAGATTAGTGTTTCAGGTTTGTGTCTAAGGCGGCGGTGGGACTTCTTCTCAAATAGTCCACTACTTCTTCAAAACATATATATATATAACCTGATGCTATATATATATATATATATATATATATATATATATATATATATATATATATTATAAAACATGTATTGTTTTTTTGTTTTTTTGCATATCTGCACCTTTTGGACTGAGAATAAACATGTTTGGTTGCTTGGATTTAGAATCATTGCATGTAATATTGCTCATATAACTGAGATGGTGAATAAAAATAGAAGTTGGAATAAAAGTTTGGATATGTAAGACAGAATCTTAAAAATATTTGTTTTTTGTTTGGCAGATGCTGAAGGTCCTGGGTATGGGCTTTTAAACACAACAAGAAAAGTAAGGTTCCAAGTGTTTTTTGAATTTTGCCAAATAACTGATGCAAAAAGTAATTTTTAAGATTCCTTTTAAATCTATCTTCAAATGCACAAAAAGATACAGGTATCATGTTATTACTTATCATAAGGCAAATTTTAATTTCTCTGTGGAAAACACTAAGAATATCTTATGAATAACCCGTTAAAATTCGAGGGCCCACCAATAGGATTTAACCAAGGCAGAGTGTTAAGGAGATAAACAGCTCATAGAATCCCTTCAGCAGTAATGCTTCTCAGTGGTCATTTTCTGTGTGACTTAATCACTCTTTAGCAACATTTTGGACCCCAACTTAATGTACAACATTGTGGTTGCAAATTAAGACTGTTAGGGTACTCCCCTCTCCCTAACCACGGCATTTCAATCAGGTTGAAGTGTGAACTTTGGTTGGACCACTGCAACATTTCGATTTTCCCTGGGTTTTTTTCAGCCATCCTGTTCTAGATTTGGTATTACTGGTATCAAACCCACAACCTTCGGGTTGACTACCACTGAGCCACCATCCCCCCATTATTATTTCATGGGACAATTAAGAAGTAACTTTGGAAAATTAAGACATAGTAGTATTTCCTTTTTGAGAGAAAAAGCTGAAAACCCATAAAAAACATACTAGTTCAATGCTTTTCTAAATCTTTTATCATGGAATTTAATATTTGACATGCTACCTGAGCCCTGTAAACTGTGAGATTGATCTTGAATTGTTTGCAATTTCTCTGAGCATTGCACAATCCAGCCAGTGATGAATTGTCTGAGATGTCCTCTTCTGGGAGGATTGGCATTGACTTGTCTTAAATGTTTTCCACTTCTGGACAGTCATTCTCGCTATAGAGTGATGGGCAGGAACAATTGCTTCTCCATGGCCACTGCTAATTGGTTTCCTTCTTGGCATTGCATTAAGACACCCCTGCACTCCAGGCCAAGAAATTTCCAAATAAATCGTTCTTCTATTCAAATCCAGGCAGTTTGGCAGTAAACTCTTTTCTGAGCTAGGAAAGTTAGTTATAGTAAATGAATGGAAGAACAAAATGCATTGTTTTAACAAAAAAGGACTAGAATGTAGTATTTCCAAAAAAATAAAAAACTTTTTCAGCCTTTAACATTTCTGTAACCTATCTTGGAAATTCTGTATTTAAAACCTCTTCTTACTGTAAGCTGCACTAAGAAATATATGTTAAAATAAAATCCATGGGTTCATATTAGTTTCTCATATATATTAAAACCCATAAAATGACTAATAATCTTTTGCAATTACTAATCACCTATATTCTGTTCTCCTTCCTATCAGTATGTAAAGCCCATGAACTTCCAAGAGGAAGTGCGTGCCCACAGAGACTTGGAGAGCTTCCTTTCTCAGGCAAGCATTCTTTTGGATGAAAAAGCTGCCACTCTGGATGAAGTTCTGAGGCGAATGATTGCTCACATGGTGGAGGACGGCCATGGCAGCTGCAACGTAGAAGAGGTGATGAACTCGTTGTTCACAGACGCAGGAGTCAGAGATATTAATGGTGAGCAAAAAAGAAAAATCTTAACAATCATTTAAGCACAATCATTTACCTGGGAAATAAGCTTTAGAACCTTCATTGTCTTGCCTTTACATTGATTTTACCTCTACAGTTCACCTTCTGACTGAGACTATTCAGGGTGTGACGGTCACGTCAACCGGTATTCATTACCAGCAATCCTGGCTTTGTATTCTGTGAGTTCAGCAGCGATGACAAAACTGTCTAAGGCTCGTTTTTGATCACCAAATCATTACAATTTGCCGGAGAGAGATCTGTCATTTTGAAATGCTGTAGAGTATATTTAGTTTTTTCTCACCAAAGGTCCAATGTGAGAAACCTGCAGAGGCGTCAGGTATGTATCACCCGCCTTGAGAGGCCGCAAAACTGGGGAGACAATTGTTGTGAGGCCCGTTACGTTATCCTAATCCTCGCACCGCCAAGAACGGTAAGAAACAAACAAAAGGTCCACTTTTTGTTCTTCTCTATATTATTCTTAAATATATATTCAGACAAAGATATTTGCTGTTTGTTTACAAAGTTTAAAGAATAATAGAATAGAACAATCCTTCATCATCACGCAGCTAGGACTGCGTTGTTGACTGAACTGTGGACAAAATACTATGAACATGCTTGAGAATTTATATAGAAAGGCTTAATCAAAAATTATATATTAACCCCAGGCCTTTACTGATGAATTTGGGCTATTATTTTTTTAGGTTGAAATAATTAAAATTTAAATACATTTCAAAAACAAGACCTGGAAGAACAAGTTTGAAGTTATTGTTGGTTTTCTATAATCTACACTTGTTAATAATGATGATTTTCTCCTGACAGCTAATTAAAACATGGCAAGATTAGAATATTACATCAGAAAAATAAAACTCCAAAAGCTTTTAATACAGAAACGCAACCTTAATGAAAAGTATCTTTTCTACCTGTTTTAAAGTTGTTATTTTGAAAAGGTACATTATTGGAACATATATAGCCTCATAGACAGACAGACAGACAGACAGATTTCCTTGTACAAAATAAGTGCTGAACAAGAAATGAACACCTTTATGCTTCACTAAACAACATGGCCATTGCAAATGTTGGTCAAAGCTGGAACGGATGTCAGTCTTATAAACTACAGAACACTATATGATGCTTAATATTTACATTGATAACAACCAAGCATGACGGTAGCATCATGCTGTAGGTTCGTGTTGATCACTAAAGATTCTGGTACATTGACCAAAGTGGCTAAAATAATGAGGAAGCAGGACTGCATTTCTATTCTACAACTTCACTCTTAAATACATTTTTTTGTGTGCTAGGACTGCAGAAAATGTGAATGTAGTCTGTAGGTATGTATGTGCTGAGGATCTATCTTTATATCTTTATAAAGTGTCATACGTATTTTTTAATTTTCTCCATTCTCTATTACGTTTTCTTGAACAACTGCATCACAGTATTTTCTGTGGAGCTACTAGGTCAAGTCAAGTCAAGGTTATTTGTATAGCACATTTCAGAAGCAAGGCGCTTCAAAGTGCTTTACATCAAGAAAGCATAAAAAAATCAAACACTAAACAAGGTCATGGACTTCTGGCTTATCAATTTCAGGAATCTGCCATTTTTTTGTTTATTTTTTAAGTCAAAATGTTCGGCTGTCATTACTCCATACACACGCATGTCAGAAAAATGGCTAAACAGGGTGGAGTGGAACGCTCTGAGACCTGGAGGGGGCCTGGGTGTGAAGTCCCTCCTTTAGATTTAAAGAGAGAGTACCAAACCAAGTTGCTCTCAGACACACCTCAGACCAGGGGTAAAAAGGGGGAAAGTGGGGGTGAATTAATGAGGAATTCAAACCAAAGCATGGTAGTTCCGCTTTATATAGACCACAACTGAATGATTTCAATGTGAAAAGGAAAAATTGGAAAACATATGCCCCCTTTAATTCTAAGTGTAGGTGCTAAACATTCGCACAAAGTTAGATGTTTATACAACTCAAAGATCTGACAGAAACGTTAGAACTGCTTTTAATTTATAAAGCAGGTTAACAGACTTCTAGAATGGGCCCAACCTCAACCCTACCAGAAATGTATGGAACATGTAGCAAACAAATGGACTCCAGCCATCAAGAATAATATTTAATAGCTTGTTAATAGCGTCAAAAGTGTGGTTTAATTTAAAAATTACTAAGGGAAACTAGTTTATTATTGAGAATGCATGTTTTTACCATGCATGGATAAAAAAAAAAAACAATAGACTCAAACTTGTGTGGCCAGTTTTTTGTGTGTTTGGAAACCCACTGAAGCCAAGGATGATATCTTTCAAAATGCCGAACTTTATCGACTTGAGATAACAGTGTGAATGAATAGAACACACTAAATCTGCTCAAATCCTCTTTACGCATTATGTTCTGCAGAAAAGCACCAAGACGGCTGTTGAACTGGCTAGAACATTTGCCACAATGTTCTCCGACATTGCCTTCAGACAGAAGCTGCTGGAAACCAAAACCCAGGAAGAGTTCAAACAGGAACTGGTCTCTCAGCGACACCAGCTCTCTATAGTTGATGAGAAGATGGTCACAGAGGAAGTGGATGACTCAGACCCTCGGAGAGGAAAAGCACTCCAGGTGTGAAATAAAAGTGTACACATAAACCAGGCAGTTCTGTGTTGTAATCAGTCTAGAATATACTTATATGGGAGACCATATATCTAACAGTGATCAATGAATGCCAAAATGCATTAACCTACGCAACGTAAATCCGAATGACAGAACATCCTCTCTTTGCACTAAAGTTAATACACTCTGCCGATTTCTCAAACTCTTCAGATGTGGAGACCACCCTTGTGTTTTCTAGTTCTGTCCAGGCGTATAAAGATGTGGTGGAGTGAAGTAGATGAGCCAAATTATCTGAGTATCCTGTTTGCACACTCTATTAGCCAGACCTGTAGAATGAGAAGCAGCTGGGCAACAGTATGAAAAAAAAAACTGCCAAGCCTTTCATAATGCTGACAGCAGAATGCGTGCAACTCAGTGCGGCGATAAACTACTTCATTATATGCAGTTTTCAAATTAAGAGGAAATGTGTGTGTTTAGCAGGGGCCTGAAAAAGAGGCAAAATCCAAAGACTGCAGAGGGAGAAGGTATGGGTTTGGGTCGTAAAAGTCTGCAGTCACCAAAAGTCTGTGGCTGGACATGATCCTCTGACTGGGCTGAAAACATTTTAGTGTTGGGCAGCCGCTGCCAAGACACAATTTTAACCTAATATTTAAGTTCAACATTGTAAAATACAAAATCAAACATATGCTGGTGTGTTTGTTTTTATATTTTATTTAATGCTTACACAAAATCTAAACACATATTATCCAACATTCATAATTAAAAAGGTATTGCTGTTACAAATAAGGCACATCTACCCATACAATATCATTCTTTCCTCTGTTGATGACTAAGCAGGGCATTTATTGACTTTATGTTGTCGACTGTTCACCATTGTAATAGAGAAAGTAACCCACAGGGTACTTGTTTGGTTGGTTTATCAACATTTTATCCAAAGAAAAGCACGCAAATACCGATGTTGGAATAAAAAATCATCTTTGCTTGATACATAATTTAATCAGCACACTGTTGCCATCCTCTTTATGTTTTTTTCCAATGTATATCATTTCGAATATCTCCCATGGTTTTCAATTCTTGGCTGCAGTCTGTTGAACATTGGAACCTCAGTTCAACTTCTGTATAATGTATTTCACAATATTTTGGTGAAACAAGCAAAGACTTGCTTGTTAAGGAATTAGCTTTGAAGTCCAGATTCTGGTATTCCAAATCCTGTATCTTGCCTTTACTGGTTCAATTTACCCATTTAACATGCATGCTGAGCTGATGGCAAGCACGACTCTGACTTCACCTCTCTTCACAAGATAAATAAATGATCATATGTTTGGTTTTGGTTTGGATTCAGGAGAGTCAAAAGTCCCAATTTAAAGAAAATGCTAAATGCGCTATATCATAATATCATTTTATGTCATGTCAAAGAATGGCTGCTAGTTTTACCAACTGCATGTAAAATGTGCATGTAAATTGTGTTAACTTTTCTCACTCTTATAAAAGGCAACTTGGTGCCACTGAAAGATTAATTAAACATTTGCAAAACACTAACATGAAACATCAGGTTTTGATGATGTATTAAAATTAAAACCTCTATAACATTATAAATCATAAGTTTGAGTGTGCCTCTTAATAATCAATCTTGGATAAAACAATAAATATAAAATAGCTTCCTATGTAAAAGTTTAATTCAATAAATTATTGAATTCAGTGAGTCTATGCAGAAGCATTGGGCCAGGTCTACTTTCCATAGAAAAGAAAAACGAAAAGTACACAAAGTAAACGGCAGCAATCGATCTACCTGCAGCTTAATTGCAGGAAGGAAACATTGCTAAGCACAGAAGCACTGGTCTGGGAGTACTTTGTATGGTAAAGAAAAACAAAGAATACACAGAGTTAATCACAACAATACCTTTTCCAGTGGTTAATTGAACGAACAACTAAATACCAAACCACTTGGCCACCAATGCTCCCTAAAGAAAGAAATACAAAAAGATAAAGCTAATGGCAGCAAGGGCCCTGTGTGTGGGCCAGGAGTACACTACTGCTTATTTGTTAGGCATGAATAAAAAGCAGAAATGTTTTCTTCATTTTGGCAGAACCTTTAAATTCCTGAATATATTCTGCTTTGTGTCTCACAGTGCAGACATTTCTTCAAAGCTGGTAAAGGAGTTTACGATGACCTCCGTCGGAGATTGCCTCTTTATCCATCAGACTTCACAGACGGTATGGCAATGTTGTAAAGTGGCTTGTTTTGAAGATCATTTTCTGTTTTAAGTTGTCATGCCTTTGAGTACCCAATTAACAGGTCTAACAGGAAAGGATCGCTGTTTACTGAAGTATACCACCACTGCTATCTTCCTCTACATTGCCATTCTTTTGCCTGCAATTGCCTTTGGCTCTCTGAATGATGAAAGCACAAGAGGGGAAATAGGTATTGACTTTATCCTTATTATTGCAATGTTGAATACAATGTGTTACCCTATAAGGCACTTTTTGTATGGATCAAGTGCAGTATTCTGATTATTTTCTGCATGGACAGATGTTCAGAAGACCATTGTTGGCCAAAGCATCGGAGGAGTGATTTACTCTCTGTTCGCTGGTTCACCTCTGGTCATTCCTCTGACCACTGCACCATTGGCCATTTTCATCAGCGGTGTGTATTGTTTCGTTAATTGTAATATATTTAGACCTGTTCATTTTTTTAAAAATTAAATAAAAAACATTGGTGTTCACACACATCCACAGATGGTAATAAGGAGAGAAGTAGTAAATAGCAAGAAGCTCATGGTCTAATCCATGCCTTATAGCTTGTAGTGATTTAGTTTTGTTTGGATTTGATTAAAATCTCTCACCAACAGATTTACTGCGTGACGCCACACTGCACCTCTGTTGGAGAGACTCATTGTCTCACATATTTATTGTTAAGCTTAGCTCATCTCCAGTTTACGAACATAATGAACAGGAGTCATAGAAGCCTTAAAAAACTGCTGTAATATTTACAACAAATAATTTATATTTATGAGTTTGTGTCTGTTTGTGCCTTGTATGTATAATTCATAGTTATCAGGGGCATCTGTGATGACTACGACCTCGACTTTGATGCTTTCTATGCCTGCATCGGTTTATGGAACAGCTTCTTCCTTATCCTCGGGGGCTTATTCAATGTCAGCCTGATGATGAAACTCTTCAAACGGTGAATACACAACAAGACTCCTTTTATTACATATTACAGACTCTTACTTGTAACACATTAAACGAAACATTGACCCATGGGGCCACATACTCAAGCTGAATCAATAATAAGAAAAAGTTTTGTTTTTAATAGGTTCTGTTCTCACTAACTTTGGTCGCTGTTCTCTGTCTGGTTTTCTACTATTAGTTTGCCTTGAATAGGCTGTTTTGTCTGTGTTTGCAAAAGTAAGAAGATAAAACAGGAGCTCTTGTGTTTTTTTTTCTGTTTTCCTTATCTCATAGCTCAACGGAAGAGGTCATTGCACTATTCATCTCCATAGCTTTTGTTGGGGATGCAGTGAAAGGCACTGTCAAAAGTAAGTCCAGAAAAGGTCAGAATACATTGGCCATGTTGTGAGTCTGGGTGTGAAAGATAGAAAAGGAAAAAAGAGAAAACATTAGTTATCACAATGTAGTTTTCTGAGGTACAGAAGGCCAAACGTGTCAAAATAATAAAGTTATGGATAAAAACTTGGTATGTTTGATTATTCAAATAAAAATGTACTACATTTAAATACATAGAAAATGCATTTTCTTTCTAAATATGCATTTAGATTTGTATAAATTTCAATACATCATTTAAAATACACCTACATAATTTAATTTGAAAAACCTTTGTTTAAATTGTATTTTATTTCTTGCGCTACAGTCCATGATGAAATAATAAAAAAGACTTGAATACTTAATTAGCTATACTTTTGAAATATAACTAATACAAAACGTAATGATTATAAATTTTCCTTTCAATTGTGACCATATCCATCATTTTCTGATGGATAGTAGCACAGGGTGTAAGGGTTGTATGTGGAGAACATGATATTCGAACAGACACAGAGATGTTCTAGTCTTTAAACCTTTATTGTTGGAAATGACGACGATAGGAGACAGGACAGGTAATGACTGTATCGGCTGATGAATGTTAATGGCAAAGTGACGATGGCAGGAACTGACTCGACCAGACGATGCAGGCTGATGGCTCACCATAGCAGGGAGAGCTGGCAGCAGCAAATACAGAAACATAGCGCAAACTAAACAAGCACACAGTCACTGGTAATCCTTACTTAATGAGGACAGGCCATTTACAGAAAACTCTAGAGTCTGGAAGACTGGAAGCAACATTCAGGCAGCGCAGACAAGACATGACGTTCTGGTAGGGAGTGGTTGAGTGAGGCAGGTATACGTAGGCAGTGAACCAGGTGGAACGACTTGAAGGTAATTAGTGGCAGCAGGTTAAATTGATTATGATGCTGAGTGGTGGCTGGTAGGGGATTGAGATGACTGCAGCGTGGAATAAGAATAATTAATCCAAAATAAAACAAATACCAAAATCATGACACAAGGAAAGTTAAATAACAATAAAAAATAGACATTAATTAAATTGTGTACTTAAATATGGACATTCAAATAGGTTTTTGCATAATTTTCATGTATTCAATAACTTTCCTAAAATTTTACTTAAATGATCATATATATATGTATTTATCAAGCAATTACATATCGTATATTCGATTGTGGCAATTTGGGGCCTCCATATTGATTAAAGGCAAACATTCTTCTGTTTTTTCTGTTTTAACTACAGTTTATCTCTTAGCAGAAAAAACATTTTTACAGTTAGTTGTAAAATAAGAAGTTACAAAAATGGAGAATAATAACAAAAAGGTTTGTATCGCAATTTGTTCAAACTATCGTTTTTTTCTCTCCATATGTTTGCCCACAGTTTTTGAACACTTCTACCATGGACCAACACTGGCAACCACAAACAGCACAGTGGTGCTTCAGCAGATTAATGAGATTCTGGAAAAGATCGAGAACCAGACAACAACCGTGCCACAGCATAACACGTCACATCAAGCAGAGAAAATGTTAGTGTTCTTGTCGGAGACACTGGTGGAGTGCACCAGAGAAAGGCCCATTCTCTGTCTGCTGCTCATGTTAGGGACTTTGTGGCTGGGTTACGCACTCTACCTCATCAAGAGGAGGTATGGTTTGACCACACACTGGCTTATATTTCTCACGTTTGATAAAATTATTCACTGATGGCCTCCTTCAACTTTGCATAAAATATACTAAAACCTCATACTTAGTTGCTCATTAATAGGAATACCAAACTATTGCATATCTGGCTTGCATTTCAATGGTGTAGAAAGCAACTTTATTTTATATTTATATGAATAACATTCAAGTAGTGCCTAAAGCAGTTGACACTTCAACATATGCAAAATGTTCTCATTATGCAAGTATGGCCAGATACTTCAATTTTACATCCACAAGACCACCAAAAATTTATCCAAGTATTAATATTTCAAAATTAATTGAGATTTCCTTTTTGGAGCTAGAACTTCTTTCTTGATGAGTGGCATTTATATCCACATTTGTATTTTGGGGTTGTTTCACATGTTTTTCACTAAAAACATATTAAGTTCTGGGACATAGAGCCTGTCTCATCCTTAAATGGTATTTTTTGCTAGACACTGGAATTGCAAAAATGCATCATAAAAGCTATCCTGGTAAACATCCATAACCTGGGGTGAAAAGCATAAAAGGATGCCTACAAGACAGAACTGGTCTCTCTAGAGCAGTGTTTTCTCAACCCTTTTCCTCAGGGCCCACTGTCCTTCATGCTAGATGTGTCTCCTCTCCAGCACACCTGATTTGAATGATAGCATCATCTCCTGCATGCTATCAGGTGCGGCAGAACCCTGTTAATCACCTATTCATTTAAGTCATGTGTGTGGCAGACGGGAAACACCTAAACATGCAGGACAGTGAGCCTTAAGGAACAGGTCTGAGAAACGCTGATTTAAAGTCAGTGCAAACATTCCTCTTTAATAGAAATCAACCACTTCAGGCATTAATGTTAAAAAAAAGAGTGCACCACCCCTTAAATACCTCCTAAGTAAAAGCAACATTTCATTGGTGTTGCATCAGTTTAGGCTGACATGAGAACAGGAGGAGGGAGCATTACGTCAGCTGTTTCTTTCAGTTCAAAGCATCTCTTTTTGCTCATGTCGGGATAGTAAATCGTCAAACTTTAATTTCAGCTTCCTTTTGAATAATAATCTGAGGCAACTTGAAGAATCCTCATAAAATTGTATATATTTAGCATTTAGTAAAACCTTAGTTGTGCAACATTGCTTTCCAACCTTCCATCTGGAGAGTTTGAAGAGCATCTGTTAGAGATCATTATGATGCCTTAAATCACTAAACACATTTACACATTTGTTCTGTCAGCAGGACGTTTTAGTGAAAAAGTACTTTGTGGTTGTACACAAGTGGATTTTTGTGACACCCTGCTTTTTGATACAAAAAATATGTAGTCATATCCCAGGATTCAGATAAAAAGCACAATATTATGCATCAATTTCACCTTACTCCATGTAAAATAAAATTTGAAAGTGATATGCATGACCTAGATGGAAATGTAATGTTCATTACATTTACTGCCATTCATGACTTGACATGTTTTGTTGTTTTCATTAAAAAACAGTAAGTTTAGCAGCAACCAGTGTGATACTTCTCGTATAACAGACTGCATAAAAGTTGTAGAAACTATGTGATGCTTTCTTCCCCATGCAGCCCATATCTCAATGGTAAAATCAGAGAGGTGGTGTCTGACTGTGCTTTACCTATCTCCGTGGTGATATTCTCCTTCATTGGCTCCTATCTTTTCATTGACATACAGCGTGAGTACAGATCCGTCAAATCAAAGCATTGATAGAAGATTACCCTTGAGGTTTACACTCGCAACCTTGGCACATAACACCTTTTGTGATTCAACGCTTCTGTGGCTTTTGATATATTCAAAAGGCAAGAATATTAATGTTCGTAAAACAATGCCTGCATGCAAGAAAGGATCCTGATTTTAATTTCCTATTTTATCATGAGCTATGTGTGCTGTGAATGTGTTGATAATACATTTTCTCTCCTATTAGTTCCTGTATTCAGTGTCCATGATGGTCCAATCTTCAAGTACCCTGCATTTGAAAAGCTGTCAGGACTGACGGCTCTTAGCGCGGTCGGACTAGGTTTCCTCCTTGCACTGCTAATCTTTATCGACCAGAACATCGTTATCTCACTGACACACGTACCAGAACACAAGTAAGGCCCCACTTTTATGTTTGAATACAGTGACAAGACAAGAAAGTGTGACATAAATTCTGCCCAATCTCATTCGTAATAGCTTCTGATTTAGAACTGAAGGACTGCTGCTTCTAGACTGCCAAACAAGTTGGAGCTTTATGTATGCGTGTGTGTGTATGCACATTTTCACCAGGTTGTTAAAAGGTACAGCGTTCCACTGGGACTTAATGCTGACTGGCTTCATCAACATCCTCATGTCCTGTCTGGGGTTGCCATGGATGCACGCTGCCTTTCCTCATTCCTCCCTACACGCCCGTCAGCTTGCCAAAGTAGAACAGCATGTAGAAAACGGACACCTCTACACAACGTGAGTAAAGTTAAAATAAGAACCACCCCCCACACCAAAAAAACATAAAAAAATAAATAATAATAATAGTAGGCAGTCCAAATCATTTTAACCCTCTCCATATCTAACAGTTCTGATAGTTTTATTAGCGCTCTCAAGCAAGCTGAGATACAGATTCTTTGCAATTATATAAAATGGTATAAACATTGTACTTGTACTTGACATTGGCTTGTACTTGAATAGCACTTTATCAAGTCCAACGACCCCCAAAGCACTTTACACTACAGTCAGTAGAGTTACATCCACACCCTGTGGTGGTGGTGGTGAGCCATGTTTATAGCCACAGCTGCCCTGGGGCAAACTGACAGAAGCAAGGTTGTCATACACCCTCTTACCCAAGGACACAACAACTGAGTGGGTCAGAGCAGGGGATTGACGGTTACAGGGCGAGCTCCCTAACTCTTGTGCCACCATCACTACCAAAATGCATAAATAAAACATTATGGATAAAACTGATTTAGGGTCTCGGACCCCTCTACCAGACCAAGGTTTTTTGAGGGCCTAAGAGATTTTCTTCCAGGATTGCCTTCTATTTAACTCCGTCCTTCTATGCAAAAAATCCCTCCCTGCTTAAGAAAAGGAACCCTACAGGAGGACACTGCCCCCACCACACTTCCCTCTGGGGATTGTGTGTCCAGGATGATATGCCGTGTTACAGTCTTTTCCCCAAATGTTGTGTTGGTTTAATCTCATCAAAGCATCTTCTGCCACATCTTTCTTAGCATCTCCTACATGACTTGTGCCAAACTGCAAACTAGATTTCTAAAAGCCTTCTTTTAACAACTGCACTCTTTTTGTCACTCTAAAGGCTGAATTTATTAAGTGCGCAACTAGTCGTCATGGTTGACAAATTCTCCCAACTTAGACTTAGACTTAGACAACTTTATTTGTCATTTTGTATGCACAGAGTGCGTACAGAACGAAATTTCGTTTGCATACAACTTGAAAAATTACAGTAAATTTTTGTAAATTACAGGATAAGGTGCAGCAGTGATTTATAGTAAACAATTGAAATGTAAAACAATGTAAACAATGCAGGAGAAATAGACAGTGTACGATCACAGTGTACAGGTGAGTATTATTAAACTGAGCAGCATATCCCTGCAGCTCTTCTAAAGGAACTGTGGCCCTCTTAGGTTTTTTTCTCTGATTAATGATCTACTTGCCTGGCCTGTCAAATAAGGTGCAAGGAAGTCTTGGCAGGTTTGCTGTTGTGCTAAACTCTTTTCATTTTCCGATGATGGATTTTACAGTGCTCTATAAAGTGTCTAAAGCCTGGAATATTGTTTATTCCTGTTTAAAACCTCTCCAGAATCCATCTTTCTATAAGTTAGATTTGTTGAATTGCACTTTATGATGAAAAGCCTTGGATTTAAAGTGGCCTTATTACAACAATACAAGGCAATGCAAGTGTATTTATAAAGCACTTTTCAGTAACAAGAAGATTCAAAGTGCTGTATATGAACCAAAAAAAAAACAGAGGAAAGAAAAGCATTACAGAGACAGAGGGAAAACATTACAGAGGCAAACACAAGGCGTTGGAATAGTAGCAGCAGGTCAGATAGTATAAGACAAGTTGGACTACAAACTTCAACATTTAAAGTCAACTCTAAACAAATAGGTTTTTTAACATTGATTTAAATGAACTCAGAGTTTCAGCACTTTTATAGTTTTCTGTAAAAGTGAGTTTTTTTCCAGATAGGTAGTGCGTAAAAAACTAAATGCTGCTTGTGTATCTGTTTGTGGTTCGGGGTAATGAAGAATAGATTTGAGCCAGAAGACCTTAGTGGTCTAGAGGGCTGATACAGACCACTAAGTATGTAGTGTGTTTAGGTACTAAGCCATTCAGTGATTTATAGACTAACTGAGGTATTTTAAAGTCTATTCTCTAGGATACAGGGAGCCGGTTTGGACCTTAGAACTGGGCCAATCTGCTCTACTTTCTTAGTTGACATCGACAAATAACTGACTTCACTAGTTAGTCCACAGTCTGCAAAGAATCGGCCCGGTTAAATAAAGGGCTGCTGGCTGTTATGGTGAAGTCCTTCAATTATCTGTACAATTAAAATAATTTATGTTGTATGCTACATTTTTATATTGAAGAAGACTGAAAATCCTTTAAAATGTCTTTTTCTCAATAATAGTCTATTGATGCCAGAATTTATCTGATAGACCTCTATGATTTTTGTTGTGTATGATTATTTATTATTGGGTTTAGAGAAGGTACAATACTTAAAAATCCTGCTTATGATTTTATTTCTCCAAGGGGATTCAATCAGAAATTTGCTTAAATTTGCTTATTAGGGATTATTAGGGAGGATATTTTAAATAATTTTTTTCTTCTAACAAACGAAACAAATCCCTTTTTATCCTCATTCTAAAATTTCCTTTCACGTTAAGCCGCCACTATTGTCCATTTTATTGGGTCGCCACTAAAAAGAGACACAACTGCTATAACCAAGATGAGCGTTGGTGTTCTGATGAAAGCTGGTTCGTTTTGCTCCCTTTCTGTCCTAATAGGATCGTCAGCGTCAAAGAGACGCGTCTGACCTCACTTGCAGCAAACATCCTGATCGGCCTGTCTGCATTCATGCTACCCATTCCTCTCCAGTGGATCCCCAAACCTGTCCTCTATGGCCTCTTCCTTTACATTGCAGCCACTTCACTTGATGGGAATCAGATGGTGGATCGCATGACCCTGCTGCTTAAGGAGCAGGTGAGCATAAAGACCATGCAAACGGTTTGGTTCACCTGCTGTGTACATAATTACTACTAAGATCATGACAAGTACTTCGACACAGAAATAGTGTATAGAAAAGTAAGGGAACAAAAAAAAAAAAAAAAAAATTACATCAACTCTTTTAAACTATAAAGATATTAAAACTTAGATGAAAATTTACAAGAACTACATTTTCTGGTTATGATAACGTGAAGACAAGAGACATTCACATCATACCCAGCATGTCAGCTTCTCATGCTATAACAAAGACTTTTAATTTTAATGAGGCATTTCATGTTTGTGAAATAACCGAATCATGGTGAGAAAAAAATCAGCGGGATTTTCATATGGTGTTGTGGCTCATCGCCCAGGACAGCCTTGGTGAAACAATTGTTTGAAAAGTATCAGTCACTGCACTCCAAAGTAAATTTTCATTGCTTTTTTTTGCATGTTCCCAGCTCTGTACACAATATAAGCACTGTAGGAAATATGAACTAAACTGTAGATGGCTGAACTTTTATTTTGGGTCCAAAGTGTAAAATGCTTACACTGGTCAAACTTTAATTGGATTCTTAAGTAAACTAGTGAACTGTATTCATATAGCACCTTTCACAGTTCAGAAACCACAAAGTGCTTTACAGTAACAACAAGCAAAAGATTCAAAATAAATACAGAATCCGCGTAAAATAAGTAGTTAAAAGCCAGTCTTAATAAAGGAGTATTTAGCTGCTTCCTAAAAGAATCGCTGATCTTAACTTTGATTCTCAGATTAAATCTGTGGTCAGATCAAGCTTTTTCTAACTGAGGCAGCTGACCAAAATAAAACCATCCCTGTCACAACTTCATTTTGAAATTTTAATCTTTGCTTTTATAACAACTCATTTAATACTGCAATGTACGTTACACCGGGGCTTAACAAAACTGTTATGCTCAGAACAGGTGGACCCAGAATTCAAGGCAGACAGACATAGTCGTTTAAACAGTTTATTAATCTCAGAAACAGCTTGGGTGGCGTCAGCAGCGGGAACTTCTGCAGGAGGAGACAACAGGTTAGTGACCACGTTTAGCCTAGAGTGCTCAGACAGAAACGTGTAGGTCACTAACCTGGTCTTAATGTTCAGTTCTGGTCCGGGAGTAGAGGTAGACGCTAGCTGGCAGATAGCCAACCCGGTGCGGTGGTTGCTGCTCAGAGAGAGTTCCCGGCGGAGGTGATGCGGAGGTCGGAGGACGGGCAGGAGGTCAGAACCGTGAAGACAGACGTGAGCAGGATGATCAGGAGGACGAACCAGAAGATCCGAGGTCAGAGCCGGGTAGTCAGATGTCAGATGAGGTGCCAGAGGGAGATCCAGGACGAGGTCGGGACACAGATCCAGGTTTGGTACACGATCAGCAGACAGACTTGAACGAGGGCAGGCAGGCTCGGTAGTCAAAGGACGGTCCGGTCGGTACACAAACAGCAGAACTCAGGCAGATAATCAGATCAGGCAAACAGGTCAGGATCAGAAGTCAGAACAAAATAACGCTGGAATAAGTCTCACAAATGCTCGAAATAAACTGGCACTGTTGTCTGGTCTTAGAGCTGGTTAAATACTAGTGAGAGCAGGTGGAACAGATCTGAAGTGATGAGGAATGGGCGGAGCTAAACAGGTGTGTGACATGAGAGATTAGACCAGGCAACAGTGCCGAAATCATGGCAAAAACTTTAGTGGCTGGAATACAGCCGGTCCAAAATGCTGCTGCTCTTCTTTTGGCTGGAACCAAAAAACGAGAGCACATTTCTCCAGTTTTAGCAGCAATTTATCTGGCTTTATCTGTCGCTCCCTCTTGCTCGCTCAGGTCGGCAGATCAATTTTTATTAGTCGTTCCAAAAGCAAAAAGTGGGAAGAGAACGTCCTAGAATGTCATCAAAACAAAACTCTGGAACGAATTATCTTTACATATCAGACTTTTTTTTAACCCAGTTTGACATGTTGGCTTTTGAGGTTTTATTGTTTGTTTTTGAGTAACTGCTCTTTATTTCCCTTTTTATTGTGTCTGTTGCTTTTACTGTTTTCATTCTGTTATGTTTTGAATTACCAGTTTTTTGGGGCGTGTAAAGCCCTTTAGCCAAATACGTTGTATCTTAATGTGCTACATAAACAAAGTGGAGTTGAGCTGAGAATCAACAGAATCTAAACAGCACAAAGACCGAGGCTACATATTCCACATGCTTGGTGCCGCGACTCGAAAGGATGTATCCCCTCTGGTCTTTAAACTTGTTTGAGAAACTATTAACAGCTTTTGACCGGAAGATCTCTGACAGTGAGAAGAGGCATACACTTCTAGAACGCTAGAGATATATGCAGGGACTAGACCACATAGGGCTCTGAAAGTGAAGACTGAAACAGAAAAACAGGAAGTAAACCAATAACTAAATTAAAGAGATTAAAACTGGAGTAATGTACTCTCTTTTGAGTGTTGGTTAAAATGTTTACTGTGGCCTTCAGAGTTAATTTGAAATAGATTTTGAAATATGTCAAACCTTGATACTATTTGCGAAAACACCAACAAAGCAATGCTTTAAGGACATTATGCCAACCTTAAACTTGGGGCACCATTCAAAAATGTACTGTTGCCAGACATGTCAGTATATTCCCTATTCAAATAGAACAGCAGTGATACACTCAAAAAAATGGCAAAGTTTCCAAACTTTTAGAGACGAGAATTGACACAATCTTTCCTATCATCTGTTTTTTTCCCCTGTGGTGGTTCTAGCATGAACGCCGCCCTGGGTGAGCACCTCCTTCTGTATGTAATTGACAACGACATCAAAATCTAGGAAATAATCTTAAATGTATGGTGCGGGAAAATGTCAGCACTGAACAGCAAATGCAATACAGCGGGGTGCCAACCTACCAATAACTACACATAGAAATAAGCAAAACAGAACTCATTTATGGCGCAAATAAGACATAAAAAACATTGTCCTTTATACTTTTTTAAATATGGTGGCATGTGTGCACCCCTTCTAATGCTAACCTGGGCAACTGCCCTTATAGAAATGAACTCATAAAGTAATTAAAAAGCATATATTAACCTTATGATTCACCTCCTGTCTGTCTAGACATCTTATCCTCCCACCCACTACATACGCCGTGTGCCTCAGAGAAAAGTGCACTACTTTACAGCTCTGCAGATGATCCAGCTGATCATCCTGTGTGCATTTGGGATGTATCCTCTCCCCTACATGAAGATGGTGTTTCCGCTGCTGATGATCCTGCTGGTCCCCATCAGGTGAGCTACTCACAGCCAGAAGGGGATGGGAGGGGGGCTCTAAAAAGCCTCTGGTTGAGTTTGAAATCCAGCTTGCTCAATGCTTTGATTTGACCCTTAAAATATGAGCCGGGATTACTGCAGTTGTGGAATAAGTCTTTAAAATGGTTTAGAAATAAACTATTGTTTATTTTTTAGGAGAAAAGGTTACCAGAATAAAAATATACTATACAATTAAATAGAAAAGAACAGGAATCAGGGTTTTGGATTTTACATCAGACTGAAACTATGTATTACTTTGCAATGCTATTTTTATGAGGAGGAATTACTGACAACACATTCTAGTGGTGTTATGGGTTGCCTTCACATTGTTTATTTAGGCTGCAGTTGCTCAGCGTGAGAAGCTGTTTCCTTTTTTTTTTTTTTTTTTTTTTTTAAATACATGTAAAGATGTTGTGCTTTGTATCCCAGGACCAACTTGCTTCCCAGAATGATTGATGCCAAATATCTGGACATCATGGATTCACAGTACATGTAGAGCAACTGGACAACCTTGTGAAAAGATGGAAAAGAGAAGGGAACAGACTGAAAAGTTAATTACTGTGTTTGTAACCAAAACATGCTCACAAGATTTCTCCTGAAGCACTTGCTGGTGACAGGTCTGCCACTTATAGATTTCATAGGTTTTCCCATAAAATCCACTATAACTGTAACTGGCTTCAGTATTAAACATTTATAGGTAGACGTAAAGAACACATCTGCATGCAGACAAATCTGTCAGAAACCTGTGATGAGCCAGTGTATGTCTTTATAATTTTTTTAAATAAATAAAAATGTTGATTGTTTAATTCAAATATTGTGTTTTTCAAAGGAGAGCCACTGCTGCTTAGATTCACATGCTGATAAGGCAACATCTCAACACGTAAAAATTATCACCTCTCTTAAGCAACTGTTCCTTTTACTAGATAGTTGTGAAAACTTTCATTCTGAGTCAAATAATGTGCAGTATGTTGTCATGACTGTGTGATATCCCAAAGCAGCTTAATGTGGGGTCAAATAAACATTTTTTAACAGAACTGGTTTAACACAGTTTTTCACAGAGAAAAATATGTACAGACTCTTTTATTGCCACATGGGTTTTAGGGCGATCACAGTAATGTCGCACAGCAGGGTTCCCACAGCTTAGAGGAAGAGTGCTGAACGTATTTTGATTTGAAATGCCACCAATAGATGGCAGTGGAGGTTCACACCCCAGATGCTAAAATTCCCCCTCACTGTGTGTACCCATTATTATATTACAGAAAAAAAGAACATATTGGTGTACACCTTCATCTTGTAAAAGAAATGATAATGGAGTTATGACCACCCAGTTATTAAATATGAGTGGCTTCCCAAGGTCACTGGGTTTGTATAATCAGACAATTTGTTTCATGTATATATTTTTCTTGCAAAGCCTCTTTTGTAAAACAACACCTGCTTCATTTGTCTGTTTTCATCAAAACCTTCATTCTCATAACAGCCCCTGTTTTCTGCTTTAACGGTCTGCTCAGTGTATATTCTCCCTCTCTCTCCCTCTCTCTCTCTCTCTCTCTCTCTCTCTCTCTCTTTCTACAAGACAAACATGTGACTGATGTGAACGTATTCATATTCACATACTTAACACCATGAAACCATAATGTGGGTTTACATTTTTTTTTCTTTTATAAAGGCAGGAGACAGTAAGTGTTTGCTCTGATTTAATGGATCCATTTTTTTAAAATAGGTTTTGTCTTTGTAAAAATACCTAGTTTTACAATGAGTCAACATATTATTAAATTCAGTATCCACGCTTAAAATGCAAAACGATAACAAAAATGTGAAATTCTAATATTCACATTTTGAAGAAAATATGACATTACTTGAAAATCTATTAAATCCTGATCTGATTTGAAGAAGAACCTGAAGGTCATGGCAACATGTTTTAAAAAGTTGGAATGACTTTGTGTTGCATTTTTCTTCTGTCTTGTAGAGTTAAAAAACAATTATATCCCCACTACGGCTTCATCCAGAGTATCATCGGTTCAGCCATTTGCTTTATAATATTATATATGACCTTTATTTTACCAGGTAAAGACCAATTGAGATTGAAATATAATATTGTGTAAACAGGTCAGTTTTGTACACACAAGGACTCATAGCCACTTTGTACTAAAACCTTACTTAAATAAACATATTCTTATTCAACCAATAAGTTTGTTTCTGATAGGCAATAAGAGAAGACACTCTCAAAGGTTACCAAAAACAGAAAAAGGTGTAAATCTTTTTTTGTTCGCTTCTATTAAAACGTGTCAAAAATTATTTACACATATAACTTTCAACATCCAATGGACAAATCTGTAATAGCATTACAGCAATCAACCCCTTCTTATATTTGCTGAACAGCTTTTTGAACAATTTTATTTATTTACGGTTGTGAGCTCCAGGACTTTTTGGCTGGAAGGCCTCCTTCCCATCACCCTCATCTTTAGCCCTTTCACAAAACATTTCCATCACAAATCAGCGAAGATGAGCTTCCTATGATCTCACTTTGACTATTCATAAATCACATTTCTTTTGCTGCATGGGTTTGAGATTATAGAAAAAGGAGCCAGCTGTCCAGGACGGCAGGAATAGTTCTGTTCTTCAGCCTTTATCTTCTGGGTTCCCACATCTCCCCATTGCCAGACTACTGAAAGCCTAAGCGTGAGTTGATGTGCAGCATTCTTTGCCTGCCATGTCTGATCTTGACCAAGTTCTCGTTTTTCTTGGATTTCCTTGCCTCACCTTGCCCTTGCTCGGACACTTCATCAGCTTTTGTTTTTCTTGACCACAAACCTAGCAAGCCTTTTGGATCTGTCAGCAATCTAGCCTGCTTCACGCACTGGTCTCTAACCTCAGTCCTGTCTCCTGTTCACCTCCCGCTGTGAGCAGCCCACTCTTCGCCTCACCACATTTCTGCACAGGTTTACATGCCTGCACCAGGGCTTGATTAATTATTTCAATAAACCTTTTAAAACACAACACTGTGTCCGGCTGAATATCGGGTTCTCTGATTTTCTGGTGTTGTTTGTCCTATGTCTCTGTGATGGACTGTGGACCCGACCAGGATGTGTTTTCCCAATCATGAGTAGAGAACAGTGCAACCCTGAAAAGAAATAAACTGGTATAGAAAGTGGATATATGGGTTTTCTAACTGTATTGCTGAAATAAAGATCTTATGTAAAAATTGTTCTTTGGATGGATGTTTTTACAGCTCAAACACTTAGGCAAATGACATTTTTAGTAACAGAACCTTTCACAATCCATGTGATATAATTTAACATTCATCCAAAGTGATAATTTCTAATTTTTTTGTTGTGCCTTCCACAGTAATCTTTTATAAACCGGGGCCAATCAAGCCTCTGATTATTACTATTCTTTTCTGAACTTTAAAAAGAGAGAATAAGTTGAACTATTTCTTTGCATTGTAACCCTGTATTGTATGTACTGCAACAGTGAACTAAAGTATCAACCGTGTGCAGGGACTTTCATTAACCTTTTGACCAATCTCTGAATAATTTGATTGAATTGATTTTGCAAGGTGCCTTGGAATCGTGAATTGGCGCTATATAAATAAAATGTGTTGTGAATTGGCGCTATATAACTAAAATGTAACTGAATTGAATTAGAGACAATTTTTTCCACACCAATTAAGGCCGCATCAGAACTAGAATAAAACTACATTTTCTACTGAATGCATATATTTCTCTACAATTTTCTGTTAAGATATTTATGGATAGATCCAACACATCCACATTCAGATACAACACGTTGCCCCTGCGCAAGGTCCAAGGTCGTGTATCCACTTCAGGGGAGCCAGGCTACAGTTACAGACTTTGGTGCTAATACTTCAAAGCTTTTGATATAACCTGTCCAGTCAGTGACTACCTAATATGTCTTGTCTCTGTTTGCCTTGTCCATGATGCTTTTAAGTATTTTATTCCACCAAACTCCCCATAACTTGCATTGACTCCCCTTCAAATTGTAGCACCTGCTTTCGGCCCAATAGGGACGTGGCCCTTTGGGGGAGAAGAAGTTGACACCATATTGAAATTACTTTTAGCATAAAGGATGAAATCCTGGCACACATTGTGATTTGTCGCTTGGTAACATTCGTCAGAATCTCTCAACATGATTCGAACTTAATGACGGAAATCACTCTAACCAAATCATGGAATAAGCCTTTTTACATCTAACACTGAAAAGTTGTGTCAATTTTTATATCCCTGATTATAAGGAATTTGCAAATAATGTGAAAAGCGTTTTGGTAATAACCTCTCAACTTTAGCATTTGATGCACTGTAGTGTTACATATAATAAAGGTGCTGTCATACAGTTTCGTATCCCACCACATATGTTGGCATATCATGACAAATTAGGAGCATTTGGTAAAACATCAAGTCCTGTTATATGTTTGATCTATGTGTCACAAATCATGTGCAGCTGTTTTGTTAATTGTATGAATGTTGTAAAGAAGGATATAACAGTAGTCCAAGTCTAGACATGCATATGTTAGTAAATCTTCATTAATGTAAACAGAACACATACACAACATGGTAGTAGCAAATATCTGCATTATATATGGCATCTCTAAGATGCATGTCAAATATTTTTGTAACACTTCTAAAAAACTTTGCAGCTTAATTTAACCGGAGGTCAAAGCAGCTATGTCACAGTATGAGATGTGAATAAAGGTGATGCAGGATTGTGTAATATTTTACGGCAATGAAAGGTGAGGCTGACAAGAAATAGTTTGATAGGGGTCAATATGAATTACATTTTCTATTCAACAGTTATGAAATCAATTATTTTATTTGCAATATTCTGTGTGCACTTGCTTTGCACAGATTTCTTCCTTCAGTCGAATTCAAGGGAAGGAAGCCGGAATGGTTGAAATCACACCCTGATGACCTTCAGCTCTTAAGTCTCACTTGAACAGCATATTGAACCATTTGCAGAAACGAGAGCAGAAATCCAGACAATCCTGCCGTGGCTTCACAGAGATTGGTTCTCTAAAGGGATTTCAATCCTATAAGGAAAAAAAAAAGAAGCACATATGATACTACTGTCACCGCAGGGATGCAACAACATCTTGGTCACCATAGAGATGCTGTCAATTAATTTGCCTTCACAGCAATCTAAAGTTTCATTTGTCTGACAACTATATAGAGCACCTCGGCCTTACCTGAGATCTCTACTGAATAACTTGTGTTTTGTCTGGGCAGGTAGTGCCCAGCATCTTCATTAGTCCTTTCCTGCACATTTCTAATGGCCTTTAGGTACCTGTATTGCCTTGTCTACCTGTCGTCTCCTGCACATTAAGGATGTGTCACCAGCAGAGCCTGTGTGCTCCAGGTAGCCTCTCAAATCAGGGAAATTCAGACGTTCTTACAGACAGCCTCTGACACCAGTGAGCTCATGCCCGACGATGCAGGACAGTGGAAGAAAATGAGCCTCCCCCACACCGACACATGAAGAGTTGCAGATCATAATTATTAACTTGCACAAGTCCACAGAAACTATCCCTCTTACAAAAAAATGACACCAGAGATGATTTGTTCATGAACGGAAATATGAACTGGTCTTACTGTAAAAAGAACAGAAAATATATTTTAACTCTATACAAAAAACATTGACTACAATATATTTCATACCTTGTAATTATTTGTTTTATATAAATAAATCTAGAGTTCCTGATAATGTTTTGGATCATTTACATTTTGAGTAGTCCAGTTTGATGCAAGCTTTGTCTATTAGACACATTTTGCATTTTACTGGTACACAGTGTTAGTTTGTCATATACCTAATGACTGCAAGCCGTCCTGATCTGCAAAATAAGCCCACATCATCACCTGATCAACACAATGCTAATACATTGGTATGAGAATTTAAAACTTGCACTTTCATCCATGCAAAAAAACATTTAGGTTTCCAAAGTTTTCGTGTTTTTTTCAATGCAACTCTGGAAATTAAGGTCAAGAGAAAGACTTCATCTGGACAAGCCACTCTTTTTCTATTCATACAGCCATGTACTTAAACATTTAATGTTTTACCTGAGGCCTGCACTGTGGTTTGAAATGGAGGGTTTTTTCAGCTCAGTGTCACAGCTGAGCAAAAATTCTGATGTATCCAATAATGAGGAAAGTCCAAACATCTTCATCAGCTCTTTTTAAAAATAGAATTTCCACTCCAATTTGTTACAATCTATTTTCAGAGATTGTGAAATCTTTTATATCAGGTTTTTAAAGGGGAAGTCCGGTCAACAAGGAAAAATCAGGGTATCATTAGCTATAACTAAAACTAATACGTTCATGGTTATTTAATGAACTTATCTTTAATCAATAAGAAAATAAAAACATAAATTGTCGTCTGAATCACTGTGTATGGGGGCTGACATTACTGCCCATATTTGGGCAGTAAGGGGCGTTTGACATCACATCCTGCGACGTTGAAAAGCGGAAGCGGCGACAGCATTTCTCTCCGCTTTCCATGCAAAGTCAATAGGAGCCGTTCTACACAGCTGCGATCATCAATAATTATTTCGGATTTCCAGAGGACTTCACTGCTGACATTCCCAAGAGCTATTGTTGAAGCAACAATGCCCACGTGCATGGCCATCGGATGTTCCAACACAACTGGTAAAAGTGGAAAAAACATAGTTTATTTCAACTTCCCGATTCATGAGCCACCGGGCTCGGCGCTGGATTGCCAACTTGAAGAGCGGATTTGCCATCTAACTTCTGGCCAGAGAGAAAACACGTCATATGCATTGACCATCTCGAAGAAGAATGTTTTGAACATGACATGAGGGCGAGGATTTTCAGTAAGTTATTTTTAAATTTTTAATTTAGAAGTTACGGGGATGGTTACCGACCAGAGGGGCGGAGGGATACCACATGGTATCCCTCCACCCCAGCATGTGCTGGAATGCTTTTATATTTTAATACTTATACAATAATGACCACCACCAAATATATAACTTAAGTCACTTCAGCGCGATCTCTCCTCCGCTGTGTGTGTGTGTGTGTGTGTGTGCGTGCGCTCTGCTACAGCGCCGGCAAAGCCGTGCTCCGCCCAGCATGTGCTGAAATGCTTTTATGTTTTATTATTTATACAATAATGACCACCTGCCCTATTTACTAGGGGGCAAATATATAACTTAAGTCACTTCAGCGCGATCTCTCCTCCGCTGTGTGTGTGTGTGTGTGTGTGTGTGTGTGTGTGTGTGTGTGTGTGTGTGTGTGTGTGTGTGTGCGTGCGCTCTGCTGCAGCGCCGGCAAAGCCGTGCTCCGCCCAGCATGTGCTGAAATGCTTTTATATTTTATTATTTATACAATAATGACCATCTGCCCTATTTACTAGGGGGCAAATATATAACTTAAGTCACTTCAGCGCGATCTCTCCTCCGCTGTGTGTGTGTGTGCGCGCGGTCCGCTGCAGCGCCGGCAAAGCCGTGCTGCGCGGAGCGCGCGCGCACACACACACACACACACACACACGCGTGTATATATATATATACTGTAGGACCCGACTGAGTTTGCACTGGAAATAGGTACGCTGGATTCCGTCAAAAGTCCGGTTTCTGTCAAGAAACTCTTCTAAAACATCCATATCGCTATCAGATGATGATGACTCCACGGAACTCTCATCACTGTCACTAAATACTTCATCACTCTCTGCTTCGTACAGAGCACCAGTCGCCATCTTGGAAAATAGTGCGCCGTGACAAACAGAGCGTTGAAACTTGCTCAACAGCTGGTCCGCCGAGTGACGTCAAAAAATGGGAGGTGACAGTACTATTCTTGACCAAGATGGATTCCTCCACATAAACATGATTAAATGAGAATTATTCTTAATTAAAAAAACGTATAATTTTTTGCACAGTATGTAGTAGTTTTATATTTAAAGTACTTTCAGCAGTTTGAATTCTGATTTTGACCGGACTTCTCCTTTAAGTAGCATTTTGAAATCAATACTGATGCCTTTCCTGATAGAACTGGTGTTGAGTGTTCTGCTATGACAAATGCTTCGACCAAACATTTGCCAAACCTATTTTTCATCCCAGTAACTGATTCCTCATTAAGGAGATCTGATAGCTTGTACTTATCGACAACCTTAGTGACGGATTGGCAGAATTGCAAGGCTCTTAATTTGCTGCAGATATTTCTACAGTGGATGGATGGCTGGCTGGATGGACGGATACAATTTTTAACCAAAAATCTAAATAAATTAAGTTGAAAAATATATTTTCCCACACTTTTTTCATATTTTTCTATACTTGAAATACAATTAAATCAAATTATATACATTTCCAGAGTGCATGTTAACTCTGTAGCAGTAATGCCTTCAGAGACAATATGTTCTCAATCTGTTGTTTTTAAAATACAATTAGATCTGGCAGATCTGGAAAAAAATAAGATAATTCCTAAAGATCTGCTGTATAGTAGAGCAAAGCAAGCAACCACAGAACAGAAAATAATTGAGTGTGTAAAAGACTGTGTTAAATTTTTTTTGTTGTAGCTATGTACCTATTCATATCAGAGAACATACAAACCCATACAGGCTGTCTTTTGTGAGGTTTCGTCTACATCTGTTAGATGGACACAGCATCAGAAGGAAGCTCTTTTTCTCCGAGTACTTGCGATGATGGCGCCCCATAGAGAAGACAAAACAAAACAGACTATTTTTGCTCTATTTTTTACACCACGAAACATAATTTGATGTGTTATTAGAATCACAGATGGTGAACATGCTTGCCTATTTTAAACTTTCAGCAACATTACGGGGAGCTTGCTGACTCTTAAGCTTTGACGCTGGTAAGGTGACACATTTGTGCCATCTCTTCGGTCAGCAGCCTCTGAACTTATAACAGCCAACAACAGGATACCACAAAAAAGGCTTTCACACACCAATGAACAAAGGCATTCTCACACATGCTTTCACATCCAATGTTCACACCTCTGCTCTCACTTCATTTTCATTACGCTCACACTCAATTCTTTGATATTCTCCTCAATCTGGTGAAGAGAGCAAGCCTTTGCAAGACAGGATTTACACTCGTTGGGCTGACAAAAATCAAAATGGCTAAGGTGACAGAAGAGACACATATCTACTGTTGTAGCTAACACATAGGATCTTGCGTTAATAAGTAGGCTGTTCAAGTCTGCCATAGATGTCAGTTTGCATTATCATCACGTAAGTCTGTCTGGTGTATCATTGCTGACAATGGAGCTGTGACTTCTCAAGTGCAGCCAGTAGATAAGCAGACAGGGACTCTGTGTTTGCAGGACAGTTCCGCTTAATGTTCAGTCTGGGCTGAAGCAACAGAAAAACAGGAAAAGGGAAGCTCACCATCATGTTGAAACTACATAACTCAAAGTGTGCTAAAGTTGCACACTTTAAAACAACAGGTGTCTAAAACCTAATATTAAGTAAAAAGAAATGTGTCTGAACTACAAATATGAATCTTCAGGTAGAAGAAAGAGCAGATTTCAAAACAGACTTGAAGGTATACCGATGGCTCAGATCAAGCATGCTGTTTTGTGAAGAAAATTCAGATTTTCTAAAAAAAAAAAAAAACTCTCCATTCATCATTGTGTTGTGGAAGTGGAGATGTGTGATTTCATATCATAAAATTACAAGGCAATAACAGCAGAAGGACAGACGCTGAGGGGCACTTAGCAAGCAAAGACCTCCTGCTTCTCAGGAGTAGCCGAGGCCTCAAAGGTTAGCACTAACAAGATATTGACCACAGGGAAGGTCAGGGGCTGCAGTGCTTTGTGCTGCATCAGGACAAAGCACTGCAGCGACTGTCTGTGACCTCTATGATGGGTGATGCATAACATGGAGCCATTACTGCAATATGCTTGGCAGAAAACTACCTTTATAAGTAGCTGCAGCTTGCGCTTAGATAAAACAGAAGCTGTCTACTGTACATTAATCAGGCATTACATTACAACTTTTGCTGGATAAAGGGAATAACACTGTTTATCCCTTTGTCATAATTAGCATTAGCAATATATTTTTTTGCTATTGTCCTCAGAGTTGATGTGTTAGAAGGAGAAGAATTGGTCAAGCATAAGGATTTCACTGTGTTTGGCAAGAGCTAGATGAGAAGGTCGGAGCTTCAACACTGCAGCTCTTGTTGGATGAAGTTTCTACAGTACCAGATTGACAAAATATACAATATTGTTCAAAGCCTGTATTAATCAGAAATCTTTTCATACGAATAGACAGAAATAGTCTGTACTTAGCAGGGCAGCAAAAAGAAGACCAACTTACTATGGGGCAAGTGGTCATAATGTTAATTCTAATAGATGGACATTCTAGCTGAGTTTTAAGCTATTCAAAAGGGACAGATATTTGCTGACAGAATAATCAGACATTTCAGACCATCAAACGGAATAAACAAAGTAATTGAAGGAAAAAACATGATTTCAACTCAACATTAGCTTAAGAAAAGAAGCAATTGTCTACAGGAGACTAAAGTGTTTGAAAACCCTATTAGATGCAGGGATGGCAATCAATGGTAGAAATATAATTGGTTGTTATACAAAGCTGGATCCATTTATCACAAAAACTATGTTATTTATTTTCTTCTTTTCAATCTTGTGCGGTGTTTGTTTCCAATAAGAGGCCAGCAGGAAAACAACACTTCAGTATAATCAGGTACCGTCATCAAAATGTTGGGTTCGTATGGGCCCCTAAGCTGTAATGAATTGGAAACACAGGACCCAGAATTCAGCTAGACAAGCTCAGATAATGTTAAGAAACAGTTTTTTAACGCTTTCGGATCCTCTGTTTCTGGTCATTACATAAGCATATCGTGTGGCCTAAGTGGAACGATGAAGGGGAGTCTGCACCTGTGCTGAAGTTTGCATTGAATTCATGGCTTGACTAAAGATATTTCTGTTTTTAGAGAATATGGACTGTTCTGGCTCTAAACAGGTGGAAATGAAAGGCTGGTTGCATATTCTGGAATCTCGTTTGTTTCATTTTAAGCAAAAACTATAGTACAATACAAATACACTACTAGTCAAATGTTTGGACTCACCTTCTCATTCAATGGTTTGATTTTTCTTACTACCTCTGGGAACTCCTTCAAGACCGTTGGAAAACCGTTTCAGGTGACTAACCTCATGAAGCTCATCGATAGAAGGCCAAGGCAGTGATCAAACAAGGGCAGAGGGGTTATGTTTGATATATACAAATACATGTTTGTGTGTGTAATCAATCTATAGAAGTATTTACTTTGTCTGAATGTGAAACTTAAAAACTGCATAGCACTAATCGTATTCTCGTTTCATCAAAATAGCTTTTTTTCATGACAAATACAAGCTGTTGACACTCATCAAAGCTCTATGATGCTGGACTTCTCCAAAGAATATCACCCAACCCATCTGTTTCCCTCTCTAATGGATCCTGAAAAAAAAGTTGATACTGCAGAAAACTGCTTGTTGGTGAATCATAGTGACAACTGAGCAAAGATGAAACTCTTAAATTGACAGCTAAAACATTTGTAATGAGCGTTTGCTTCAATATGTGCATCCACCTGTTTTTGTGGCAGACATATTAGTTGGGATTTTTTTAAAAGAAATAGGCACCTACTTTCAAGTTTCTAATTAAAACACAAGAGATAGTCATAATTTAGTTGTGTCATTATCTTTAGTTAACAAATTGTGTTTTATCTAGATAACAGGATCGCACATTTATTTACTCTGACCTAGAAAACCTTGTTTTCTCAAGATATCTAGAAATATTAAATTAAAGTTAAAAAAAGGTCTACTTCTTCAGCACATATCAGGGATGCCAAGCTGCCCTCTGTTTTTTAGCTGCTTTCCAGCTGAAAATGTCATCACAATAAACGGTTCATCACATCTGCAAGCTTCAACATTTTTTAGAATAGATCAGAATAGAAATATGGTTTATTGTACCTCAGTTTTAGTTCCCGCAAACTCAGGTTTACCAGCAGCAAAGTTACAAGCAAAATGGAAGCATATACACAGAGGTAAAAATCTAAAAACAAAACAGAAGAATAAAAGAATGTCCACTATAGGTAAATTTTTGCTTAAGAAAAAAAAGACAATTATTCAAAGAGTATACGCAGATTCAAAGAAATGCACAATTCAAAATTGCATAAAACGTGCTTGTATATTTGTCCTTAAAAACAACACACTTTTTACAGGAGATATCAAAAAACTGTTCAAATAACAGCAAGGAGGTAAATACTCTTTGAGTTGGAATTTCCTGGGAGCAGTAATGGTTATGAAGTCCAACCACTGCTGCGAGGAAGGACCTCTGCTCCTTTGTTCACCTAGGATGCAGCAAATTGTTCCTCTCCAGGCTGAAGAACAGACGTATCATGCTGCCTTTTCATGCTTTTATTGGGGTTGTATTTAATTGATTAACACATAGTAGTACATGATTGTGAAGTGAAAGGAAAAGAGATTTTTTTTCTCTCTTAATGTTCCTTTACGTGCTCTACAAAGCACAGTTATATTGTATTAATTGTTATATCTACTATCTATGTGGAGTCTAAATCGGCATCTTACCCAGTCATCATCATGAGCCAGTAGTGTCGCATCCATCGCACAGCATTACACATTACCATGTCACCACTGTACTTAAATGTTTACAGTAATCAGTGTGATTGTCTAACACATTCTGACATTTATCTGTTAATCTGTGGTACACGTCACCCTGGTGATCATCGGGGAGAGGAATGTGATGGTAGAAAACTCTGATGAAATGCTGTTCGGACTTTGATTTAAGATTTAAGTTGGCTTATGGCTTTTTTATTAATTTGACAGGTTCTAATGCATAGTTATGGCTCACTAGCACATGCATGATTAACACTGCCGTTTTGAATGCTTATGATGAAAGTCAGTCTATGATTAAAGTCTGATATGCCGTTAAACTGAACATGTGAGGGGAACAATGATGCAGTGTGGCTGCAATTCACCATTTCACTATCTGTGTCGCAAATTTCCCCTATCTCTAAAACGAGCATATGCATGGGTGAGATTTTTTGTGAGGTACTGTGCATTATGATAAGTTTTTCTTGATCGATCACTGCCTTTGCGCTCACACAAGCTTTATAAATGAGACTTGTAGTCCTTTGTGATGTTGTAATTTAAGCTCTTTTGCACTGCACTGTAGATTATCAAGTGTTATTGAAAATAAATATTAAACAGCAGATATGCATCAAGTCCTCCCCACCATCCCCAGCTCCATCCGCCAGCCCACCAATGCACAAATAAGCATGGTAGATTCATGGATCTAAAATGTTTAAGCAAAACAAAAAAAGCAGATAAAGTAGCTAAAATACTTTCATGTCATTGTCTAAGTTATTAAGAGTGATTACACTTATGATTATATATATTTTTTTGTCTTTTTCCTATTTTTTTCCTTGAGATTGCTATGGTAAGACATCTTGTTGTAGACTGGTTGTAAAGTCATAATATTAGATCAAACTCTCAAGATTTCTAAAACCATTTTTAAACTCTATCAACCTTTTTAATGTTCTTTCAAATCCCCTGTGATCATCTGGCTAAAAATAGAAAGAAATACTGATAAGACTGGAAAATAAATATCTCAAAAAAGCTCTTGCGTGTGTATTTTTTGTTTTGCTCTTTCATTTTGTGTTAAAGAGAAAAGTTCAGGGATTATGAAACTGTGTTCATTTGCATACAATGTGATAATGCAGAGAAAATGTAAAAAGACTCAGGTCTATCCCTCTTTATTGTTGGAAAATAAATTGTTTCCGAGAGTAACTGTTTGTCCTTATTTACTGCAGTGCTCCCCACACTTCAGCATCAAATAAAACAGACGAGTAATTCTGATACAATAGTGCAGATTTTTTTAAACAGGCGGCAAACGTCCACACTAGGTACAAACTACAGAAAAGCACCAATAATTATTTTTCTTTTAAACAATATTACTATGTTATGAGATGGAGAAAGCAGGTATTTTTGACACCAAGTATAGTTTCTTAAAACCCATTTTATATGATTCCAGCTGACAAAAATCCTCAACAGCTTACATACCTGGAAATGAGCAGTCAGTTAGGGCAAGACAAATGCTTTCAACACATTCGTCCTATAATTATAACTAATAATCATAATAATAATGAACAAACTGATCTCTGTCCCATTTTTTCCACAAAAGGAGATAGATTTCTGAATTCAGGCAATCTTAAGAGCAGTAGTTTACTTCTGTCAAAACGATACTCCTCAATGTTGTGTAATGATGTCTTGCCTCCCAAATGAAAAAGGTAGTGAAAGGCTCCTTCTTTTGACTTTGTGGACAATTACACACCTTCCTAGGTAGCACATATTTTACCGTCTGAATTTGTAATTTTGGAGTTAAAACTGTAATAGAGTCAGTGCAGTTTACAAATGTTGAGTACCTCAGTACTCCATCTTAAGACTACTCTCCTAAATTCGTTGGGACAATTTACATTTCTGTTTCTTGCCAACATGGGGTTGTAGAAGGCCATCCCATATATTGCTGCATTATGTTCTTCATCAGAGAGAGAGAGAGAGGGGGGGGGAAGAGAGAGAGAGAGAGAGAGAGAAATTAGCATGAAACGTCAAAAACAATCTAAGACAACGCAATTAAAAATCTTTTTGGGATTAGTTGATGGTAAAATCACAAGCTTATGTGTCTTGAGTAAATTTTTACGTGATTTAAAATACGTATGTGATTTACTCGCCACTTTAAGATGGCCTCATATTTTAATTTCCTTACACTTTATGTAAATTTATACAGGACAATGTAAAGGTTAAATGTATTTACAAATTTGTAAGATAAAGTTTTGTTTTGGCATCATGGGGAAACATGTCAGATATGACATTTTCACTCCCCAAAACAACAACATTTTGCACTCCCCATCGCCTCAGATTTGTCATGTCCACATCTTTCCTCTGTTTATGTGACAAGTAACTGTGAATATTCAGTGCATAATCAGGATGCAGCACTGCATTCCAGCAATGTCCAAAACCTTTCAACAACTGTCTACCCCTTTTCCTCTGGCAAGCTCTCTGCAGAAAAACATACAAGTGGGGGAGTGATTGACTGGACAGTCCAAGCAAATAAATTATCAAAGCAAGTAGGACAGTACTATACATATAATGAGACTGACAAAAGTCAGGCGATGATTGCAAGAGTTTGGGGATATATGAGAAAGAATCAAGAATCCTGATTCTTGATTGCAACCATCACCGGAGAAAGATGTCAAATAAATGTAATTTATTTATTTGAGTAAATATTTAGAATACAAAAATGTCTAAAAACATTAGGGTAGTTTAGTTAAAATGCAAAGAGAAGTTGTTCCAAGATCTGTGAAACACTAGGGTTATATTATGTTGCTGATGAAACTGTGTCCCTGGAAGATCTTACAGTCACAAAAACACTTGAGTCATTGCAAAACTCTCAAGGCCACAAAACTCAGCTGAAACCGCTTATAATACACCAGTAACAACTCAAACCCCTGAAACATTTAAGCAGAGCTCAGGTCTGACAGGATCCCCGAGCTGGGGACTTGATTAGTTGATTTCACCCACCTGTTGTTGCTTTAATCCCCAGCTGTATTTAAGTTCCCTTGGTTTGTTCCCCGTTGTCGGGTCACTCTGCGTTGCTCAGTTAACAAGCCTCTGTGTTCCCTCTGCACTGTACACCCCATGTTGCCGCTGCACTGAGTTCTGTTCCCAAGCCTGGGTTTCCTGTAAGTCTTCTTTTGATTAAAATCTCCTTTTTGCACCATTCGCTCTCATTGCCGCCTAGGTCCTCGCCGCAAAATCATGACAGAAGAGACCCCATCACGAGAGGACCAGGCAATATGGCTGGAGATTTTGCCCAGGTTGAGCGTCTCCGGAGGCAGGGCAGGAAGTCCCGGCCTGGCGGCCGGTGAGAGGGGATGGACACAGAGCCGATCTGGGCTGAGGTCCCGTTCTTTCTCCACAAGGGTCTATTACCGACGTCGATTCCCCTCCTGCTTCCCGCTGCTAAATGCTGCCTGACAGCGGCCACACCGGCTCCAACCTGCGAGGATGCATCGCACGCCAGGGCCCAAGCCTGCGTGGGTGCGCACACGACAGCACCGGCCGAAGAAGGTCCTGCTTCGCCGCCACAGCAGGCCACAGAAGGTCCTGCTTCGCTGGCGTCGATGACTCCGCCAAAGGTGGCTTCCCCTGGTCTCCCGTCACCAGGGGCCTGGCTGATGCCTCGGCTCTAGCCGCCGAGGGTCCAGCGTTTGCCACCGCTCCCTAGTCCTGTGAGGGGGTCCAGGAGGACCTGCCTCCGTTCTTTGCTCCAGTGTCCCATGAAGAGGGGGTCCGCACTCAAGTTTGTAGTGCAACTGTTTTTAATATTTGGTTTTAGTTTCCATTTTCCCATGTTTAATTTTTTCTACATTTTATTCCAATTTGCTTTTATTCTGTTTTAATTTTCCCGATATTTTAATCATGTAAAGCACTTTGCTTTGTCTTTGTACTGAAATATGCTAGAAATAAATTTGCCTTGCCTTTCAAATAGTTCCACTTTATCATTATTTCACATAATTAATTTCCATGGAAATCTTTGTGTTTTTGTAACACAAGAGTGGTTTTGGTTTGAATCATGGATTCAACTTTTACAGTTTATTTCTTAATGTCCTTACTGTTGAATTCTGAACTCTGACCGTATGTCAGATCCGCACAGCTTTGTGCAGGTTGGTGTGGATATTTGTGTATCTATACTCACCACTTCTTTGCAGGGTGTGACAGGCACGTGTGGCTCCACAGTGGCGGCTCATTAGGACCTATCAGGGAGCATAAAAGGGTAACAGACCCCACAAGACACAGACGCTAGATTGTTTGCATATCCAGCAAAATAATCAGGGCTACTTATCTGAGGTTTTTTTGTCCTTTTTTTCTGGAAACATAGCGATACATGTTTGAGTTCTCACACTCCAGTGCTCTCCTTTCTAATGTCTTCAACTACTGGAGAAATCCTCCCAACTACTATTGGGAAGGTTCAACATAGTTCTGTGTTTTTTTTCTTTTTGTGGTTAATGGCTCTCACTGTGGTTTGCTGAAGTCCCAAAGTCTTAGAAATGGCTCTGAAACCCTTTTCAGAGTGACAGCGGTCCATTGCTTTTTCTTATCTGTGCTTGCTTTTCGGTGGTATTGTATGTTGCTTTTCAAGATCTTTTAGCCTACTTCATTCAGTCTGAGAGGTTCTACACAGGTGATTTCTTGATTCTGCAGGTCAGACATAATCAACATCTAATCTGGCCTGAGTTTGGCTAATGAAACTGAACCAAGAAAGTGTGGTTAATCGCAGTCAATTCATGATTAAACAACAATTGGTATTACTTACATAGGGTCAGGTCTGTTTGGAAGGCTTTTTTCACTTATTGAAAGGCTGTAACATTGAAAAGCTGGACCACCTTTGTGGGGAGTGGTGGCCAAGTGGTTAGAGCTGCTCCTACTTTCTGCGAAGGCTGCAAGAACCTGGTTCACACTCTACAGACTACTACTATGGGTCCCTGGGCAAGACTCTTGAACCCTGATAGCTACCCGGGCACTATAAAACTGCCCACTGCTCTCTAAGAGATGGGTTGAATGCAGAAGACAATTTTTTTTTAAATGTACTATTGCAATGGAAAATAAAGACTATATTTGTTTTCTTCTTTTGTTTTGATTATGAGATATTCACTGTGGCATCAGCTTGATTAGCTTTTACATTGTCACAACAATTATTCCCATGCAGAATTCTGTAAATTTCACAAATGTTCTGTAGAGATGATGGGGAAAGTCAAATCGTGGTGCAAATTCTTCTCCAGCACCTGACCTACTGCAGCAACCCAAAATCAGAGCACTGCCCCCATAGTTTTGGTGGGCACATCGACTTTTACAACTTTTAGAGCATAATTTGATTTTACCAACATTTAGACAGTTGTCAGTCTTAGTCATTTAAGATTTTTCTCATACCACATTTCTTGCATAAAGATTATGATTCCCCACTATCATTACAGTTTTGATAGTTTGCAGGAAAAATCTTAACCCGGTTATTGTATATCCTTTCTTTACATGAGGCGTGCCAATATTTTGACCCTTCTGAAATAGATATACATCCAGAGGATGTTTGTTCTAGCCTGGTTCTTCAAGAAATGAGACGGTACTTACTGAATCAGTTAGTGTTATATCATTTGTTGCAAGCTGAAATACAATCACCCATTCAGTAATTATTCAACGGGAGACAGTTACCTATTGGGTTTGTTAAATTCAGATTTTGACAGCAGTCATTCAAATGGTTAGTGCTGCAGAAATGGACAACAGTGGAAAATATCTAAATAACATTTAGAATATAAACAAGAAAATGAGCCAGAGAGGAAGAATATAAAAAGGTTTAATTCAAAGAGGCAAACTAACAAGTCGGAGAGCAAAGCTCGTAATGTTGCTATTTATGTGATCTTGTGAAAGCCTGATATACAGACAAGAGGATGTAAGACATACCCTCTGAAAATAAGAAAAAATCTAAATGTTTTGAGAAAACAAAGTGCCTACAGTGATGATAATGGCAAGGTAAGAGCTCTGCTCTCCTTCTGACTGTCTAATCAGGTCAGAGTGGCTTTGGTCTTCAAAGACCGTCTGGGCAAGTTTCCATTTAAGTGTGCAAATTTACTGTTTTAAATGCATCTTTGTATGCTGCAGTAGAGGTCCTCCGTTTCCTAACCCAGTTGTGTCTAGGTGATTTATACAGTGACCAGCGCAGCCAGCTCCTTGTGAAGACTGGCCACCAATGATATGTCATGTCAGAGGAGCAATAAAGGCAGCAGAGGAGAGGGAACAAGAAGAGAAGTATGCAAAGAAAAGGAATAGACAAACATTATGCAAGACTCCAATTTTTCTCCCGCTTCCACTGACTTGATTAGCACTCTGTTCGCTCCTGCTGTCATCCTGCTTTAACATCTCAAGCTGGAGTTCATTAGAAAAATGAGAGGAAATGTCAATGAGAAACAAGTCACCCACTAATGCAATCAGACACTCCAAAAAGTGTCTCTCTCTCTCTCTCTCTCTCTCTCTCCTTCTCCTTTGCTTTATGAAATACCATTATAAAATAGTGCATAAATTTTAAGTGGAATGAAACAGATACATAATTTCCAAATGTCTTAAAGATAAATCTGAATAGTGTATGCATTTGTATTACATACTAATTAGTCAATATTCTGTATAGAAAACAGTTGCTGCAGTGGTAGGTGGGATGGCCCAAACCAGTTTTACACATAGAAGTTGTTTAACTTTTTGTTGATTTTTTTTTTTAAATCTTAGATTGGATGGAGAGTGAGTCTGGCTAGCAGTTTCCCAGTTGCAATTTGTATCCAGACTTTAGATTAAAGCATATTCTTATATTAGAATTGCATGATAAAACTCTTGCATTGGAGCTCTGGCGGTATGTTTTAGGGTCATAGTCCGAGTCAAAGGTGAGTCTCAACTCTTTTCCACCAGGTTTTGTTACTTCGTTTCCTTGTATTTCCCTCCACCAATTTTCCCATCATCTCTGAGCACCTTCCCTTGTCAAGGTGTTTAATGAGATCCATATAAATGCAGACTGTGGAAGAACCACAGTACTGGTTGTCATGTTTGCCTTAAGATGTCGGGCCCACATGCAGAAACACACTCGGTGACAACAGGTAAGTTTTAAAGGGTTTATTGTTTACACAGGCGAGATGCTAGGCTGCGAAGCTAATCTGCGGACTGGAGGAAGCTCGGGCAGGAACTCGGACGGCGGGAACCGGGTCGATCTGGAGGTAAGGGAAGACAATTAATTCTCGGAGGGGAAAGCCTAAAGTAAAGTAACTGGGGGAACATAAGCTTACCACGAGGTGCGATAACCCGACCGGGGAGGACGGCAGTGTGGACTCAGCTGGATGTTGGTCGTAGGTGTCCGGGCAGCTGGGGAGCGAGGCGAGAGGTCCGAGCAGCACCGGAGAGTCCAGGAATCCAGGACAGTGGATGGAACCAGGGAGTCGTCGGGAGTGCGTTACGTCCGAGAAGCGAGGCTCCACTCGAGAGGAACGGAAGAATCCCAAGAGGCGACACGAGGAGGATTGAGGAGCTCGAGGGAGGACGAAGGAGCACGAGGAGGTACCTGGGAGACACAAAGGGCGGCAGTTAGCGTGGGAGCTAAGTCTAGTGGCGAGAGGTCGAAGCTGGTAGGCATACCACAACGGTAACACTCTGGCATCCACCCGCTGTCCGAGTGCAGATCTTATAGTGCAACTCCGGTGCTGCTGACGAGCTGCAGGTGCGCCTACTCTGCCCACCAGCCAACCGCGAACACCTGTGGACGAAGCAGAGACGGCAACAGGCTGCACGGCCCTGCCAGCTGAGTCCTGACACTGGTGTTATTGGACCTCAGTGCAGCATTTGATACTGCTGGTTTAAATCCTACTTAAAGGACAGGGACGTTTTTGTGAAAGTAACTTTTCATCAGAGACCATAAAAATCACATGTGGGGTTCCCCAAGTGTCCATCTTGAGTCTCCTCCTATTCAATATCTACATGCTCCCTTTAGCTCAGATCACAAAAAACATCAGTTACCACAATTATGCAGACGACACACAGCTCTACATCACCATGTCACCAAGTCACTATGAACTCATTCAAGCACTGAGTAAATGATTAGAAGAAATCAATGCATGGATTTTACAAAATGTTCTTCAGTTGAATAAAAACAAGACTAAAGTAATAATTTTTGGACCAATAAACGAGTGATCAAAAGTTAGAGCAGAGCTTCAGCTACTTCGACTAGTAACCACCGATCAGGCCAAAATCTGGGTGTAGTGATGGACACAGACCTGAACCTCCAAAAGCATCTAAAGACAATTACAAAGGTGGCCTTCTATCACCTGAAGAACATTTCCAGGATTAAAGGACTAATGTCTCAGCATGATTTAGAAAAACTAATCCATGCATTTATTTTTAGTATAATCGATTACTGCAACGACGTTTCCACAGGTCTGCCAAAAAAGTCGATCAGACAGCTGCAGCTGATCCAGAATGCTGCTGCTCATGCCCTCACTAAGATCAAGAAAGTAGAGCACATCACCCCAGGTCTGAAGTCTTGTTAGTCTATAAATCCCTGAATGACTTAGCACCTAAATACATCACAGACTTGTTGTATTACAAGTATTACACTGATGTGTATCAACCCTCCAGACCACTCAGATCTTCTGGCTCCAGCCTACTCTGCATACCTAGAACCAGACACGGAGAAGCAGCATTTAGTTTTAACGTTTCACTTATCTGGAACAAACTCCCAAAAAACTGTAAAGTTGATGAAACCCTGGGTTGATCTAAATCAAGATTAAAGACCTATTTGTTCAGAGTTGCCTTTAAATGTTAATGTTGAAGTTTGTAGTCCAACTTGTCTTATACTATCTGACCTGCTGCTACTATTCCAACGCCTTGTGTTTGCCTTTGTAATGTTTGCCTCTGTCTCTGCAATGCCTTTCTTTCCTCTGTTTTTTGTTTTGTTTATGTACAGCACTTTTAATCGGCTTGTTACTGAAAAGTGCTTTATAAATAAACTTGCCTTGCCTTCCTTGTCCCCACACCATAATGCAACCAGCATGTTTCACTAGTGAAAAATTGTCCAGGGTGATGCTGATAGTTAGTTTGAGACAGATAATGTATTGATCTCAAAAGTGAAATTATTTTTCTCACAGTGCCACCAACATTAGCACAACGGGAAAAACATAATGTATTAATTACAGCAGTACATACATCAGAAGAATGAGTAGAGCTGGGTGCAGTAATGTCACAGGGGTAGACTGAGCATGTCCGAAGGCATCAGTGCTCAACCCGAGGTGGTCCAGTGTTTGAGTCCCAGCACGTGGAACTTTGCCTCATATCTTTCCCTCTCAATCCCATTTCCTATAAACTCAGTCAAATAAATTCCACAAGAATTAAAAAATGCCTTAAATGAGTAGCGCTGTGAAATTTAAACACTGAATGAGTAATCTGTGTTTACAGAAAAAACAGTAATAAACAGTATAGATCTGAGTTCAAATGGCAGCAATGTTTACATGATATACCGCAGATTGTTTGGAAATTCGAACTGTCTATAAAAGTTTTTATATTATAAACAATATCTACAGACAAATTGCATTGGATGAAGATCACCTGTTTTAGAGAGAAGAGTATGCAGTGAGATTTTCCAAGAAATTATATCCTAGCCTTATCTAACCAGTGCATCTTTTCTGTTTTAACATGTTCTCTACATGGATTGTGGCAACTTTTAAATGATACTTCTTAGTTGTTGTTTTTTCTTCTTTTAGACAGTTCTTGCCAATCCTCCATAAAAACCAGATGTGTCTTGTGTACAACAAATACATGTTTTGTTGACAGATTCCTCCACCTAGGCTGTGGATCTTTGCAACTCCTCCAGAGGTAGCATGGGCTT
The DNA here is from genome assembly GCA_037039145.1 of Fundulus diaphanus. Classification (NCBI taxonomy): domain Eukaryota; kingdom Metazoa; phylum Chordata; class Actinopteri; order Cyprinodontiformes; family Fundulidae; genus Fundulus; species Fundulus diaphanus. The sequence continues at coordinate 45,906,984 of CM073125.1, forward strand.
CTGATTGCCCATGCAAATACTCCCCTTTTAGGCCTTCCACTTATGTTGACGAACTTGGTAGGTGTGGGGTTATGCTATACTCTTTCAATATCCTGATGAGCATTGACAATGCTCAGTATGATGTGTTACCCTCGGATTTTGTTTACAACAACTTTGTTTTGAATTAATCCACAAATTCATGCCAACTAATGTTCTCTAATAAATCTAGTTATGACCTGTCAAAGTGATTCAAAATAGCAGACCTTATTTATCTACTGTGAAAACATAATATTTTTACCTAAGATTGCCATAGTGAGAATCTGCTCTCTAAACCTAAATAAAACCAGTTCCAGACAGCTGGATGCATCAAACTTTTACAAGTTGCCATCTTGAATGCCAGTTAAACTGACATTTTTTGTATATTAGTGGCGGGCAACACAAAAATCTTACCATGGGAAGCCTATTATTTAACTCTGGTTTTTGCGATGATACCCGAAGCTCTTTCACCAGAGAAGAACTCATGGACATCAGGGCTACATCACCAGAGGATTTATTCCCTACTTTTCTTCTCCCTACGCTGGAAATTTTGGACATTCTGGTCAGAGGTGTGCTCACCTTTGCTCATGCAGCGAAACGCCGGAGGAGAGGGAAGCGCGCTGGTGCGTCACCGCCAGCGCGGACTCCGCCCACCACTACCGGGCATAATCCTGTCCAACGTGCATTCCCTATCCAACAAACTGCACAAACTGAAACTGATGCTGGGCAAAAACAGGGACTTCTCTTCATCTGCTGTTTTTTGCTTCACGGAGACGTGGCTTTGTGGATTAATCCCGGACTCCGCGCTGAAGCTGGACGGCTTCCAACTTCACAGAGCTGACCGAGACACACAGCTTTCCGGCAAAGCGAAAGGTGGAGGGATCTGTTTTTACATCAACAGCGGCTGGTGCAACGATGTGGCAGTGATCCAGCAGCACTGTTCTCCTGACCTGGAATCCCTCATCATAAACTGTAAGCCTTTTTATTCACCCCGCGAGTTTGCTTCATTCATTCTGGTCGATTCTTACATCGCGCCGCATACAAACGTGCAGGTCGCACAGCGCACGCTCGCAGACCAGATACTGAATGTGGAGCGAAGCAATCCAGACTACTTAGTTATTGTTCTTGGTGACTTTAACAAAGGAAACCTCACTCATGAACTTCCTAAATATAGACAGTTTATTAAATGCCCGACCAGAGAGGAGAACATTCTGGATCACTGTTACACCACAGTCAGGGATGCTTATCACGCCGTCCCCCGTGCTGCACTGGGCCAATCTGACCACGTCGTGGTTCACCTGATTCCCGCTTACAGGCAGAAACTAAAGCTCTGCAAACCTGTAGTGAAGACATCAAAGAAGTGGACCAGTGAGGCTGTGGAGGATCTTCAGACGCGTTTGGACTCTACTGACTGGGATGTCTTCAGGGCTGCTACCAACAATCTGGATGACTTCACTGAGGCTGTGACATTATATATCAGCTTCTGTGAGGACTGCTGTGTTCCATCACGAACCAGGGTGAGTTACAATAATGACAAACCCTGGTTCACAGCCAAACTCAGAAGGCTAAGGCTGGAGAAAGAAGAGGCTTTCAAAAGTGGGGATAAATGCAGATTCAGTGATGCAAAATACAAGTTTAGCAGGGCGGTGAAGGAGGTTAAACGACTGTATTCTGAGAAGCTGCAAAACCAGTTTTCAGCGAACGACTCTGCTTCTGTCTGGAAAGGGCTCAGGCAGATAAAAAATTACAAACCTAAAGCCCCCCACTCCATGAACGACCGACACTTAGCCAACGACCTTAACAACTTCTACTGTCGTTTCGACAGACAAAGGGACAGTCCTGCATCCAACCCCCACGACACCACCCAACAGATCACCTCCTCCTCCTCAGTGACAACTCTTTCCATACATGAGAGAGATGTTAACAAAAGACAGAACCCCCGTAGAGCTGCTGGACCAGATTCTGTCTCTCCATCCACTCCTCCAGTCAAGTCACTATGCCTCGAGTCCGAGTCCAGGTTCGAGTCACCAGTGTTCAAGTCCGAGTCAAGTCCAAGTCATTAATAAAAAAATCCGAGTCGAGTCCGAGTCGAGTCCACTACTCATCCGAGTCAAGTCCGAGTCGAGTCACTATTGATCCAAGTTCGTTGTAGGAACATGCCGTGACGTGTGATGTATGACATGAAGCAGTAACATTCCATTGCACTAATAACTCTTTCGCTGTAGTTACCCTTGGTTTTACTCGGTAAAACGACTGCTTTTTCCAAGTCTAAGACGTCTCCTAACCATGGTTTTTAAACATTGTTGTTATGGAGCGTGCAACAGCGACTCGAGGTACGCTGATAGTTCGCATATGAAGGATGTTAAAGCCGCAAGCGGCGTAGATCGCCCCTCGCAGCCAAGCGCACTCCGGCCTATTGGCCACCGCCGCGGCTCCGGCCGGCCGGCGGGGTTCGCGCACCGAACCCCGCCGGCCGGGCGTGCATTTGATAATGCATTTGGCCACCGGACCGGACTAAATTGTTCGGCGGGCCGAACAATTTAGTCCGATTTCTGGACGGTGACTACAAACAGAAAAAAAAGGCCGCTGACGCCGTGAACGCCATGCAGGAGAAAAACATCGACTTACTTTTCTATCAACTCGGCCCGTTTTCCAGGCTTTCTAAGACCTCGACACTCAATCCATCGTTTGAGCTGAACGTTGGTATGTTGTTCCACAGTTCTACGAGTAAAATGGGCGCCTGGACATCCTCTTTTGAAAGTTTAACAGTCGTTCATACCGTTGTATCTGTTGCATGTGTAATGGCTGGTTGCTACGTGTGCTCTCACACTGTTTGCCCTACCTTAGCGGCAAGGGGCGTTGCTCATGAGATGGTGACGTCACGTGCGCGGTACGCCATTTAGATATTAAAATCATACACCAAATAATATTCTAATGAAATATTAAAATTATAGCCTAATGATATAAAAAAAAGTTGAGTCTTTTTCTCAATTTCCGAGTCAGAATGATCTGAATGTAGGAGTCCGAGTCCAAGTTCGAGTCATCAGTGCTCAAGTCCAAGTCAAGTCACGAGTCTCTAAATTTAGCTAATGACTCGGACTCGAGTTCGAGTCTCGGACTCGAGTACTACAACACTGCCTTCAACACAATCATCCCAGCTCTGCTTCAGGAGAAGCTCTCCCAGCTGAATGTGCTGGACTCCACCTGCAGGGGGATCACAGACTTCCTGTCTGACAGGAAGCAGCACGGGAAGCTGGGAAAACACGACTCTGACTCACAGCTCATCAGCACTGGTTCCCCCCAGGGCTGTGTTCTTTCTCCTTTGCTCTTCTCCCTGTACACCAACAGCTGCACCTCCAGTCACCAGTCTGTCAAGCTCCTGAAGTTCGCGGACGACATCACTCTCATCTCTGATGGTGACGAGTCCGCCTACAGGTGGGGGGCTGACCATCTGGCGACCTGGTGCAGGGAGAACAACCTGGAGCTCAACGCTGTCAAAACAGTGGAGATGGTTGTGGATTTCAGGAAGAACCCAGCCCCAGCTACACCCATCACCCTCTGTGACTCCACCATTGACACTGTGGAGTCTTTCCGCTTCCTGGGAACTATCATTTCCCAGGACCTAAAGTGGGAGCTGAACATCAACTCCCTCACCAAGAAAGCTCAGCAGAGGATGTACTTCCTGCGGCAGCTGAAGAAATTCAACCTGCCAAGGACAATGATGGTGCAGTTCTACTCCTCCATCATTGAGTCCATCCTCACCTCCTCCATCACCATCTGGTACGCTGGTGCCACCGCTAAGGACAAGGGCAGACTGCAGTGTGTCATCCGGTCTGCAGAGAAGGTGATTGGCTGCAATCTTCCATCTCTCCAGAACCTGTACGCCTCCAGGACTCTGAGGCGTGCAGGGAAGATTGTGGCTGATCCCTCACACCCCAGTCACAGACTATTTCAGACACTTCCATCTGGCAGAAGGCTGCGGACCATCAGGACCAAAACCTCACGCCACAAGAACAGTTTTTTCCCCATCTGCTACCGGCCTTATGAACAAGGCCAAGAGCCGCCCATGACACTGGACACTGCCTCTCTTCCCCGTTCAGGACTTACAAGCTTCTGCGTTACATTAACGCACAGTCTACTGTGTGTATATAGCTTCTGTATATATATATATATATATCTATTTTACTTTATTTTATTTTGTCTGCACCATCAACACCAAGTCAAATTCCTTGTACCGTATTTTCCAGACTATAAGTCGCTCCGGAGTACAAGTCACATTTTTGGGGGAAATTTATTTGATAATATCCAACATCAAGAACAGACATGTCATCTTGAAAGGCAATTTTAAATAAAAATAGAACAGAGGCAACAACAGGCTGAATAATTGTACGTTTATCTTACGCTACATGACACAACTGAGGACGTGCCTGGTATGTTAACATAACATATTAAGAGCTATTCAGATAACTAAAGCATAAATAACATGCGGAGAAGTTAACCAAAGCATCCGTGTCACTCCAAATAACTAAAATCCAGTGAAATCTTCATCCTCGGTGTCACTTTCAAATAACTCCGTTAACTCCAGAGGTAGAAGATGCGGCACTTCCACTTCTACGTCGCTTACGTCTGAATCAGCGGCAATTTCAATTATTCCAGCCTTTCTGAATCCAGACAGAATGGTTTCGGTTGTCACCGAAGCCCATGCTTTGTCGATCCATTCAATGACGTCCAGGAAAGTTGCACGGCGCATTCTTCCGGTTGCCATGAATCTGTGCTCTCCATCCATCATCCACCGCTCCCACAGGTTACGCAAGACTGCCTTAATGCTCCTATTCACGGAGATATCAAGTGGCTGGAGTATTTTGGTTAAGCCTCCAGTGATGATGGCAGGTATGGAGTTGAACATTTTTAATTTATCTTTTAACTGTGGCGTGATGTGCGCTCGCATGCTATCCATCACAAGCAGAGCTTTGCGTGCTCTAAAGAAGCCATCCGTATGCTTAGTGTAGCACTTTGTAAGCCATAAGTTCATAATTTCTTGATCCATCCACCCTTTCTCATTTACGGCGACTGCAACTGAGGGGGATAGGATTTTTGGCATAGTTTTTCGTTTGAAAATGACCATTGGTGACAATTTTGATCCATCTCCACAACATGCCAGCACCACTGTGAAGTGTGATTTCTCATGACCAGTTGTTACTATATTCACACTCTTTTGCCCTTTCTCTGCAACACTTCGGCCCATGGGAATGTCAAACATGAGGGGGACCTCGTCCATGTTTATAATATGACCCGGTGTCGCGTTGTGCTCACTTACATGCTTCTCAATGAACTCACGGAAACTGTCGGTCTTAACTTGGAAGTCTGCCGGTAGTTTTTGGGACATCGTTGTCCTTGCTCTGATAGAGAGCAAGGACATTGCATGAAGCGATAACACCAAGAAGGTCCTCCTGTAAATTCATTTATATTCATCTCCTTGGCAAATACTTTGGCTTGGAGACGCAACTGCACTGTTGACAAGCCTCTCCCGGCAGCATGTTGTTCAAGAACCCATGTGCGAACTCGTTCCTCTAACTGTGGCCACCTAGCTTTTTGCCCGCGATTGGCTTTTTTTGTTTTTTCTTAATTTCAGTAAGAGTAACCTCCGCTTTTCGCCAGTGCCTTACCAGTTTCTCGCTGACTCCCAACTTTCTTTCTGCTGCTCGATTACCGTTTTCGGCTGCATATTGGACTACTTGCAGCTTGTAATCTGCAGAATATGATTTTCTTTTAGGTGCCATTTTTGTTAAGCCCTTCTCAGTTGTTTTTAAAAGTTACCGACAATGTTGAAATTATCAACACAGGCCTAGAGTGTCCTCTTGCTGTTTGGTGTGAAAATGACAGGTGTAATGATATACCGGTAATAATGTGTTAATGTGTTAATAATGTGTAATAATTTCACACATAAGTCGCTCCAGAGTATAAGTCGCACCCCCGGCCAAACTATGAAAAAAACTGCGACTTATAGTCCGGAAAATACGGTAAGTGCAAACCTACTTGGCAATAAACTTGATTCTGATTCTGATTCTGATTGCAGACTGATAACTATGTGCATCTGGTAAAGATGTTCTCCCAGCAATCTTTTTCACCATAAAACAAATAGAAATTAACCAGAACCAATCAAATGAATACATATGCCAGGTAGTGATCAGTTGACCACCAGGCTTTATAAGGGAGATCCACTCACCTGTTCTCTTCTCAGACATGGTTCCTTTATGTCCAAGCTCCGAACTCTTACAATATTCAGCTTGTTTATCTCCTCAGGTATCATAAGTGCTGCCTTTTTCCCTTCTCTCTGCCGATCTGCTCATTTCTCTGGCCCTCTTGTAGCACCAGCCTCCAATATGAATCACTGTTTAGTGTAACTAGATCAAAATGCATGCCACTTCCACCTACTGCCAGTTCTCCACTGCGTCTGGGTCTAGTCAGCAGGCTACATATTCACATATATTCCATTCTCCATGTGTTCCCTCTTCAGACAGATAACATATTTAAATTTTGATGAGTAAAGAGAGAAGTACACTCACCGGCCACTTTATTAGGTACCCCATGCTAGTAACGGGTTGGACCCCCTTTTGCCTTCAGAACTGCCTCAATTCTTCGTGGCATAGATTCAACAAGGTGCTGGAAGCATTCCTCAGGGAGTTTGGTCCATATTGACATGATGGCATCACACAGTTGCCGCAGATTTGTCGGCTGCACATCCATGATGCGAATCTCCCGTTCCACCACATCCCAAAGATGCTCTATTGGATTGAGATCTGGTGACTGTGGAGGCCATTTGAGTACAGCGAACTCATTGTCATGTTCAAGAAACCAGTCTGAGATGATTCCAGCTTTATGACATGGCGCATTATCTTGCTGAAAGTAGCCATCATGGGTTGGGTACATTGTGGTCATAAAGGGATGGACATGGTCAGCAACAATACTCAGGTAGTCTGTGGCGTTGCAACGATGCTCAATTGGTACCAAGGGGCCCAAAGAGTGCCAAGAAAATATTCCCCACACCATGACACCACCACCACCAGCCTGAACCGTTGATACAAGGCAGGATGGATCCATGCTTTCTTGTTGTAGACGCCAAATTCTGACCCTACTATCCGACTGTCGCAGCAGAAATCGAGACTCATCAGACCAGGCAACGTTTTTCCAATCTTCTATTGTCCAATTTCGATGAGCTTGTGCAAATTGTAGCCTCAGTTTCCTGTTCTTAGCTGAAAGGAGTGGCACCCGATGTGGTCTTCTGCTGCTGTAGCCCATCTGCCTCAAAGTTCGACGTACTGTGCGTTCAGAGATGCTCTTCTGCCCACCTTGGTTGTAACGGGTGGTTATTTGAGTCACTGTTGCCCTTCTATCAACTCGAACCAGTCTGGCCATTCTCCTCTGACCTCTGGCATCAACAAGGCATTTCCGCCCACAGAACTGCCGCTCACTGGATGTTTTTTCTTTTTCGGACCATTCTCTGTAAACCCTAGAGATGGTTGTGCGTGGAAATCCCAGTAGATTAGCAGTTTCTGAAATACTCAGACCAGCCCTTCTGGCACCAACAATCATGCCACGTTCAAAGTCACTCAAATCACCTTTCTTCCCCATACTGATGCTCGGTTTGAACTGCAGGAGATTCTCTTGACCATGTCTACATGCCTAAATGCACTGAGTTGCCGCCATGTGATTGGCTGCTTAGAAATTAAGTGTTAACGAGCAGTTGGACAGGTGTACCTAATAAAGTGGCCGGTGAGTGTACATCAAAAGCACATTTTTCATTGCATTTGAGCCTGATTTGAAAATGGTAGGACAGAACAAGAACGCTTGCTTGCTGTATAATCTGTATAATCTGACAGAAATTGACTTTGGAAAGTGCCTTGAGATGACATGTATCATGAATTGGTGCTATATAAATAAAATTGAATTGAATTGCTTGTTTCGGGTGGTGACCTAAGGCAAGGTTTTAGTTATTTCTGTTTCTGTGACATCCATTTGTTAATTGTTCTTCACAATGCCACTAACTTTTTTGTTTTTAGTGAAATAAACAGCTTGTAGTTAGACAAGTGTCTCTTTGGGAAGTCCAGGAGTAGATAGCCAAATGACCTGTCAGCTCCTGAGGAAATCCGTCCATCCGTCCGTCCGTCTTCTTCCGCTTATCCGGGGTCGGGTCGCGGGGGTAGCAGCTTCAGTAGGGAGGCCCAGACGTCCCTCTCCCCGGCCACTTGGGCCAGCTCCTCAGGAGGAATCCCAAGGCGTTCCCAGGCCAGCCGGGAGACATAGTCCCTCCAGCGTGTCCTGGGTCTTCCCCTGGGCCTCCTCCCTGTGGGACGTGCCCGGAACACCTCACCAGGGAGGCGTCCAGGAGGCATCCTGACCAGATGCCCGAGCCACCTCAACTGGCTCCTCTCGACGTGGAGGAGCAACGGCTCTACTCTGAGTCCTCCCCGGATGACTGAGCTCCTCACCCTATCTCTAAGGGAGAGCCCAGACACACTACGGAGAAAACTCATTTCAGCCGCTTGTATCCGGGATCTCGTTCTTTCGGTCACGACCCAAAGCTCGTGACCATAGATGAGGGTAGGAACGTACGACGTCCTGAGGAAATCCATCCATCCATTTTCTAACCCGCTTAATCCCTCATGGAGTCGCGGGGGTTGCTGGTGCCTATCTCCAGCATTCACTGGGCGAGAGGCTCCTGAGGAAATATGCCAATAAAATCCCGGATAAAACACAGCTAAAACAGTTTGTATAGAGACAATCCTTGCCGTAGAAGAAGACTGGCATAGACTTATTAGCTGACATCTAATAATTAAACTGTATTTCTCCTTGTGTTTCCTGAGTGTGTTGCTCGCAGATAGACAACTTTGCTAGTTACCCACTCATAGTCCAATATAGGCAGACAATGAAAACATTTTTCACATAACAGAAAATCAATTAAAATGTTATTTGTCACTTTACATAGCCCAAAAACTTTAAGCTCTTCATACTCACAGATCTGTGTACAAGTTGGTGTTGGGTTTGTGGCGTCTCTCTCTCACCTCCTCTGCAGGGTGTGATTGGCAGGTGCAACTCTGCAGGTGATCCTCATTTCAGCCTACCTGAAGGTGCTTCAAATAGGAGCAGGAGCCAAAGGGAAAACGTCAGAGTGTTTGCTCACCCAGCGTGGTACTGACTGAGATACTTTCGCCTATTTTTTTATTCCTTGTTATTCATATGACTCACTTCATTCCAAGTTTGCTCCTTCCAGGGCTGCTCTGTGGTACATGCTCGTCCAACTCCTACAGTCCTGGTGGTCAGTCTCCTGGTAAACGGTGGAGCCCCTCCGTACACTTTACCCGTGAGTCTTTTCTCAGCTTTTGCTGTCTTACTCCTGACCTTCTAGGTCCGCCTAACATCCATCACTGCCTTCCTCTTACCTGCCTGTCCACCCTCGAACAATAACGATTCCTACCAGTTCCATCTGCTAGAATATCATCGAGAAGAGAAAGTTGGCCCACACAAACCAACATCCTGCCGTTCTCAGCACTCTGTGGGTAAACTCACCTCTTTCAGGAACTTACCATCTGTAACTTACAGTAAACCTCTCCGCAGCTTCTCCTATTATTCTGTCGACCAAGGCCTCTCATCTAGGCGGGAGGGGGAGACAGGGAAGGCGAGATGAGGACAGATATTTTAGTCTGTAACACAGCAGCAGCGCAAGCAGATCTCTTAATAGCTCTCGTCGTGTGGGACGAAATTTACAAACACCTTTAGAAAAAAAAAACATCCCAAAGTTCCTACCAATTTATTCCTACCAAGTAATAAGCGGACTTGGCAACCCTGGTGTCATCTATTTTAAATGTGTTCATATAAATATTAGCTTGAATATCAATTTGACGTAAAAAAAATAAAAAACAAACATTTGATTTCATTATGGTTTTTTTACAAAATATTTACGCTGTGATTTTTACCATCTTCTTTGTCGAAAAGTCCCAATGAAAACTTCTCACCATTTTCAACTGATGGCTAAAATACTGCCTTTGAGTTATAAACCTTGTTTAATCCTAAAGTTTTAGAAATCACTCACAACTGGATAGACTGTATCGAAGCCTCCTAAATCTTGTCAACTGGTGAAAACCAAAGAAAACAGTTATACTCTCTATTGTTCACAATCTAGTGTTAATATAAATCCTGGTAGAAAGAAAATAACAGATTTGGGTAGATATTGATGATGTACTTTTTACAAAGATATACAGATAGTTGTTTCTGTTTCTCAGCTATGCTTTCTGAAAAAGGAAAAAAAAAAACATCACTGCAGAGGTGTAAATATTTGACAGATTTCTTTTGACATTCTAGCAGATTACCCAGGCAGACATCACCATCCTCCAGCATGCGGCTGAATTAATCTGTTTCATCTAATTTTAACAGCATGAGATTCTTTAATATGTTGCCATAAGTAAGTTAAATTTTTGTTACATTTTCAGTAACTGAAATTATCACAGAAATCTCATTTTTAGACAATAACAAACTGTGTAATAACCTCTCACCAAACCAGTTCTTATTACAGACGCAGGGTTCTATCAAATTTTGGTACAATTAAAAAGAACAAAGCCTGGGGGAAAACACAATAAACTTATGTTATTTTTGAAAGGATGTTTGTAGGAAGAGAAAAGAACAAAAGTATTAAGAAGGTTATGCTGATGTTATAGTGTGCAGGTTCTGCAAATCAGATCATTCTTCACAAAAATAATGAAAAAAGCTTTTATTTTAAAAATGCAATTTTAATGTTGGTGAATAATCTCAAAGATATAATATTAAGTCAGTGTCATGGTTTAAGTTTTGTCTAGCTTCTTTGTTATTTTGTAGTTCACTTAGCTCTCCCTCGCTCAGCTTTAGTCACACCTGTGGACACTAATTAGTTTTCATTCCCGTCACCTGTCAGGCTGCAATTACCCCTGATCTGTTGCCACCTGTGTTCACCTCTTTATAAGACTCACCTCATTATGTTCTCGTCGCCGGTCCATAGCGTTCACTCCCGCTCCGTCTCTGCCAGAATCCTTATCAGCTCAGTTTTTGTTCCAGTCAGCCATTAGAGTTTTCCGTCACCTTTGTTTTTGTTCCAGTCTTAGCCTAGATCCAGCTCAGCTCTGTTCCACTCCAGTTCTCAACTCCTGGTGAGCTGTTCCGGTCTCAAGTCCATGGCGCCGACGTTCTGGTCTCAAGTCCACGGCTCTGATGTTCTGGTCTCAAGTCCACGGCTCTGATGTTCTGGTCTCAAGTCCTCGGCTCTGATGTTCTGGTCTCAAGTCCTCGGCTCTGATGTTCTGGTCTCAAGTCCTCGGCTCTGATGTTCTGGTCTCAAGTCCTCGGCTCTGATGTTCTGGTCTCAAGTCCTCGGCTCTGATGCTCCGTCCTGGTCTCAAGTCTTCAGCTCCAGAGTTCCTCCCGGTCAGTCTCTCTGCACTCCTCCTGCCGGCCAGCTTCTGCACCCTACACCTCCGTCTGTTGAAAGACTCTGGGTTCCATCATCATCCATCTTCCACACCATTCAATAAAACTCACTCCTAAGAACTAGCTCTGTGTGTGCGTGCTGTGTCCGGGTTCATCCTAGACAAATATCATAACAGTCAGTCATTGAGAATAATTGAGAAGAGGTATACAGTACATCCAGGATACTCTGAGACAAAAAGCATCAGACTTCGCATCCTCCAAAAACAAGATTAAACTGAAAATTCTTCCCAAAAAATCCACTAGCAGAGGTGTCAAGAAACTAAGTAGAAATAATTTGTTACCTTACTTAAGTAGAAATTTTGGTTATTTTTATTTTAACAGAATAAGTATTTTTTGCCTACTTTTTACTTCTACTTTTTACTTCTTACACTTTCTACTCCTTACATTTTGTTACCTCAATTTTATTTCAGCTTGTTTTCATCCAGGCTTGTCAAAAACAGAAAAACTAATTAGATAAATACCACCACTCGGAAAGAGTGAATTTGATTGTGGGCAGTACTGCACCAGTTGTTTGCCAACCCCCCAAAAAAGTAAATTTCAGAAGAAGAAAACGTGGAAGAAAAACAATGCATTTTTGGGATGACATTATAGGCTCCTGTGATGTGGGAGGTCTAAGCTTTTGTCCTTAACAGATTTTTTTTGCTTAAATTACTTTTACTTTTATACTTTAAGTAGTTTTGAAACCAGTACTTTTATACTTTTACTTGTTTGAAAAGTTATAGTCGATACTTCTAATTCTGTATTTTTAAGCCCTTGTATCTATACTTCTACTTGAGTAATAAATGTGAATACCTTTGACACCTCTGTCCTCTAGTCAATGTCAGAATCATAAGATTTGAATATAAGCCCTAACAAAATTTAATTTAACTAAATCAAAGGACCAAAATAAATCACAACAGATCAAGGATTAAAGGGCCATGTATTTAAAATTAGGGAACATTAGTTTATTTTTCTTCAACCAAAAATTACACAAATTTGACAGAGCAGTAATGAAGCTTATAAAGATTATGGTAAAGAAAAGAGGCAAGCAATAATATTGCTGTATTCTTAGAAGAAAGGTAAAAAAATAGCATAGAAATGTTTTGTTAAATATTACTGATGAACATATAGTATTCAATAGAGATGACTCCAGCATGGATCCCTGGGGGACCATGAATAACGATGAAACTAATGTTGAGATATATTTAGAGTTTTACTATTTTTATAATCCAGTTTACAAAAGCACCAAAAACAAAGTCAGTTGAACCTGTTCCTTCTTGTTGAGAACCTCAACAAAAATATTTTATTACTTTTAAGTTGCTGTGCCTTTAAACAGACTAAAATTCTGACATAATTACATTTTCCTGTAAGCTCATGTCAAATTTGCGTGTAGTAAGTACCTTAAGTACCTTCACAGCACTAACTAACATGGACATGAACTCATGATTATTCAGGTCTGCATATACACACTCTTTAAACGAAAAGAAAACGAAGGAAGGAAATCTCTATCTGCACAGACTTCAGTAACAAAGTTATTTAAGCTAAGGATGTTAAAATATGTAACTATTTTAAGTTTGTGTAAATAGGTTAGACAATTAAACATGCAATATGTGTGTTATGGAATATGCCTTTATTCTAAAAAAGGTGTTTCTTTCATCTACAACAGCAACTATTTCCTTTGAATACATTAAATATCAATGAGCAACACAGGCTTTGTTTAGTACCCCTTCATTGCCTAGCTAAAGTTTCTTTTTATATGCTTTTGACATTGTGATCTAACTTATCTAATGAGATACTTCAAATGTGCATAAAACATGAAGCAGGACTTTTAACTGACCCCATCATTAAATATGCATTAGTTTGTTTGGCTGACTTCGGAGCGTTGATAAGCTCCTCTTTTGTAGCATTTCTGGGGGAAATGAAGCTATCTGTGGAAAACCCACATTATTAAGCCTCAATGGCTGTTCCCATGGTAACCACAAGTGTCCCAAAATCACCCATGACTAAAATCTGATTCTAGTCTTCTGTACTGTCCTTTCATTCTGTAGTTCATATTAATATTTGTTAAATAAGGTTATAGTGAGCTTGTGTGTTAACCATCTGATGGGTTTTATCAGTCTTTATGAAGATATTTGGAAATATGGCCTTTGGGGAAAATGGTATCTTTCACAATCAGTCAAGGTGGATTTAAGTTACTTGACACAATCAGCCTGAAAATTCTTCATTAATGTTTTGGTTGATTTCCTAAAATGCAGAAAATGACAATGAAAGCAATTAAGAGCAATATGTTATTGGACTGAGGGGACAAATACTTTAATTTGTTCAGAGGTTTTTACCATGTTTTTTTTCCTGAAAATTCCAAGGAAAAACTTCTCAGTTTTCCACCTGATGGCTAAAAAGCTGCCTTAGAGTTATAAACCATATTCAAGCACAAAGTTTTAGAAATTACTTAAATTGGATAGACTTTTGTGAAGCCTCTGAATCCTTGTCAATTGAAGAAAACCAAAAAGAGAACTGCTTTTATCCTTTGTTCACAGTGTAACGTTAATATGAATCCTGGTAGGAGAAAAAAATTAAAGATCTGGGTAAATATTGTTGAAGTGCTTTGTTAAAGATGTTTGGATAGATATTTTAGTTTCAGAGCTAGGCATTCTCAACAAAAACAACACATCATGGCAGAGGTGTAAATATTTATTGACAGATTTCTTTCGAGATTCTTGCAGATGAGCCAGGCATGCGTTTCCAGCCTCCAGCATGAAGCTGAATTATTGTCAGTTTTCTTCAAATTCTGACAGCATGAAATTATTTAAAGTCTTTTGCCATAAGTAGCTTGGATTTTAAGAGTTTTATTTTTACTACATTAAACTCTGACAGATAACTAATTTTTAGACCATAAACAAGCTGTGTAATTACCTTTCACCTAACCAGTTCTTATAGACGCAATGTTCTGTCAGTATTTTAAACTCTTGTTAAAGTAAGAAAAATGTATAATCTTCCTATGTCAGAGTGGATTCCAGTTACTTGATATGATCAGAAAAGCTGTCAAAATTGGTGATTTAGGTTTTGTGTGATTCTCTAAAACGCAGCAAAGCTGATTAAGAGCTAATGTCTTTCAAAGAAAGTTCTGAAACAAAAACAAAAACTTATTTGACTTTGTGTTTTCCTTTGCTTTCTAAGAATTTGAATTCAGCAGGTTGTTATTTGCTGCCCTTAGTGTATAGATCTAGTTCCTCAGTTGCTGTATGCCCTCCACACTCCTCTCAAGTTCTACCTCTCGCTCCATCAATCCAACCCGCACCCAGCAGCCGATAATTAAAGAAGAAGATTGGTAACTTATTGATGCTCACAGCAATGCCTCACCCAGTGCTGATCTCCTCTGCAACAAAGGCAGAATAAGGTAAGAATGATTGAAAGTTTGAGGACTTTACTTCATTTAGGTTGAATTAAAAAGTTGAAGAGAAAGAGAAAAGAAAAAAGTCTACAATATGGGCTCTCTCTCATCAGCCTCTTTCACAGCAGTGTTGAGAAAGTCATCAATTACAGTGATGATGTGCAGTACATGTCAAGTGAGGAGAAAATTGATCCCTGGTATGGTGGTGGAGAGTCAGGGGTGAGTTAGCTGGTCAGTAAAGCAGCCATGTGTCTAATGAGCTGCTCTGCATGTCAAGGAATTTATTCCCACCAAGTATTAAGAGCATGTTTCCTGCATATGTTAGCTGGGTGAATTTAATGTCCAATTAAAGCCTGTCTCCTGCATAGTTTTAAAAGTCTGTTTTTGCTCTTTGTGCTTTATAGATTGCATGTTGGAAGTGTGGTGATTGCACAAATCCAGCAATCATATCTGGCACCACATGTGAGCAGCAGAGCGAGAAAAAGTGGATTTAGACAGAGAGTGTACTGGCAGAAAAAAAGCTAAAGTAAGATTTTTTTTTTATCACAATCAGTGTTGTTCATATTGAGAAGAAGGAAGCTTGGTGTTCAGTACTGATGAAGCATGGTATGATGAGGCATTAAGGTTTTGGCTCTGAAGAACGAAAGCCCACTGAGGAAATGAACGTCTCAAAAGGTTTTTTGTGCAGAATGTGAGCAGCTGACCACAATTATCTCATTGTCTTGGAAGCACACAGGTTTTGGTAATTGCAACCAATTTCCTGCTCAGGATAAATTCATCCATGGCAGTAGCACTTTGATTAAAAAGTTGGAAGACATTTTATTTTATATTCTATATGAGTGTTTTAAACAAATATGTTGGCAATACATACTTGTGAAAATGTACAGCTTCAAACACTTATTGGTTCAATAATTTGCAGGTATGAAAATTCTTCCATGTACAGGTAATTCTGAAAACAAATGATTTGGATATCTATGGGTTTGTCTGATCCATCATTCCCCTCTGGTTTCTAACACATTGTCCTGCTTTAACATGATCTCCAGGGCCCCAGGGAACTGGTGATATCAATCAGGTAACTAAAGTCAGTGTCCAATCAGCCCCGAATTAAATGCAAGCACGAGCATGAAATAAGCCCTCATCAATGGCACGCATTTAAAGCAATTCACCATGGCAATGGCAGGACATAAGAAGCCTTGAAGTGTGCGTTTCTCATCAATAGAATACGAAATCTTTAATGACGGCATATGGAGAATATCAACCATAATTAACAAAAAGAAACAATGCTATTGCTGCCGAAAAAAGTGAGAGTTAGCGGCAGATAATTGCTTAACAAGTCAATGCATGAATCATTTAAGTGTTATTTGATGGAGAATTAAAGCTGTATTCTCACACTACACTCATTCAACAGGCAAAAAAAGGGGCCATGTGTGCAGTGATTATGTGTCTAGGTGCAACCCGAGAAGCACATAAAGGACGCGGCAGCAAATGAAATATAAGGTGAAATATAAAAATACTGTTTAATCAGGTATGGTCCTGTTATAAGCTATTGTTATTTTACCTTAACCAGCTAAAGCATTAATTGGCAATAATCAACATATCAGCCTGTCCTGGTTCAGATCTGTATAAGTGGGTCAGGAAATCGGACAGGTGTACCCTCTCTCCCCGAGGTGGTAACTGTTGTACTCTCGCAGGAAAAAATAAAATAAATAAATAAATATAATATATATATATATATATATATATATATACTGTATATAGATAGATAGATAGATAGATAGATAGATATTACGTGTCTAGGTGCTATCCGACAGGGATATAAAGGAAGTGGCAGCAAATCAAGATAGAGTATGAAAATACAGTTTTAACAGGAAAGGTCCAGTTATGAGTTATACTTATGTTTAACCCTAATCAACTAAAGCATTAATTGGCTATAATCAAAATTTGCTATTACTGTTGGGATGGTGTGAGTCACGGAAATAACTGATATGTTCATTCATCTTTTTTCCAGAATTTGGCTTCACCCATCCTTCAAAAAATTAGTTGACGCTGATTTTCTTGTAGGTGTATAATTTGTGCCAACCTCACTTCATATAAATCTTAAAGGCAGTATTTATATTTTAGGTTGAAGTAAAAGTGTTATTATGTAAGTTAAGAAATTGCTGCATGGACAATGCAGACAACTTCTTCAGGAGGAGTGAATGCTGCTTGTCAAGACTTGATGCAATCTACTGGGTTTCCTTAGATAGGAAATTATTTGACCAATCTGTATAATCTGATCGAATCTGTATAATCTGATTGTATTTGACTTTGGAAAGTGCCTAGAGATGACATGTTTGATGAATTGGCGCTATATAAATAAAACTGAATTGAAATTGAATTGAAATTGAAATTCACTGCGGGGGGGGGGGAAATATATGAATGAACTGAAATAAATATATATGAAAACTAGTGCTAGAAGTCTTAGAATTTGATAGAGAATAAATTATTAGTTCTTTTATTCATCTTGTGGGTCTCTGACTATGAAACACCTTTAAACTCAACTATAACCGAATGCAACAATAACGTTCCTGTCAGCACGACATACAGTTGAAAGATTTTCGGCATCACCTACGTTACTAAAAAGCTGCTGCTACCATGAAAACGTAGAGCAGCACAAAGAAATTGTTCAGAACTGAGAGCGTCCCCTCGTGTTAGAAAAGCAATGTGCAGGCTGAGAATATTGAGATAAATCTATAACAGCGGAATAAGACATTTAGCTAACCATGGTCTGATCAGTCTGCTGTTAGCTATATAAATTCAGTCAACAAATTACCATTCATTAACAGCTCTTGTCCTATTCTGTTGGCAATTTCTTAGTTTATTTTTTGTTTTCTTTTATTTGTACAGTTGGATTTTATTTCTCTTAAAATTCTAGTTATCCTTTCCCCTTGGTTGATAGTTATTTGTGTCTGCTCAGCTCTTTTTGTGTTAATTAGTCTCTTTCCCTCAGCTTCCTCACTTCCTTCTGCCACAGTTGGTCCACATCACATTACTCTTCTGGTTTGCTTGTCATTTCCCCACCTCTGCCTCTGTATGCACTCTGGTTGTCATTGGATTAATCTGTTTCACTGTCTGCCTCAATAATAAGACTTTAGGGTAATTGTGCCTTGTAATTTAGTGTATAAACTAGATGAGTACATACACTGTGTATTTCAGATCACGGAGTTTACCTAAATAACTTATATTTGGTAAATCCTAGAACAATGTGAAAAGAAAATATTTAGAATGTTTTTTGCTTTTTTTTACTTTCTTCACATTTCAATTCTGAATGCATTTCCTCGGTATTCTAAAAAATTGCCTTTCAAGCTGATGTAGCTCATCAAACATTTTGGGTTTTCCTATGTAACCTTTATCCTTCTACAAGATGAATTTAACACTTGTAGAAGTCCTGTAACCTAGTCACGTTTGTAGGTGCCAGATTGCAAACTACAATCAGAGATTATGGTAACCTGTATGAGTAACCTAACGTTTTTGGCTTATTGTTGTTTTTGGGGTAAGGGACTGGATTTCATTTAGAGAGGAAAAATAGTTAAGAGCTGCTTTTAAGAATTGTGGTTCTTCTATGTTGAGTTAACAAATAATGCCAATTAAACGTTGTCAAATTGGAATAAGAAGATGGGAAAAGTTCTACATCCTTAGATAATATTTTCTATACCAATTCATTAATTAAAAAACAGCAAATGGACTGAGGCTGTTTAACAGCACAGCAGGTTGTAAGGAAAACTGTCTAATCGTCTAGAATTGCTGCCTGAGGACACCCCTCCCTATGATTTATAAACATTCTTCAGGTTATTCATTATTTAAATACAAAGGTCCCCGAGGACACCAAATCTTATTCAGGCATTATATTATTTTTTCATGAGCCCTTCAAAAACTTGAATCTTTTTTATTAAACAATTGAATTTGTTATTTAGAAAAAGACAAATTGTTTCTGATGGCAAACAAACAGTTCCCTGTGGCCATAGAACACTGGGACTTACTAAATGGGTCTGTACAACAGCTGTAAATGTGTCACAATGAGAATGTTGCTAAGAATTTACAAATAAAATAGAATTTCCAACAAGCTAGGGTTGAAAAACATGAAAAAGACAGACATAAATGAGCATTGAGGAGATAACAATGACTGTTAAAACATAAATTACCGTAATTTTCAGACTTACAGATTTAGTTTGCTGTTTTACTTATTGTTATTAACCTGCCTTTTTTTTTACACAATGCAAGTTGTTTGTACCCACAAACTTGGCAAAAAAGTTGATTCTGAATCTGAAATGGATTGGATCATTCACCCATTCTTAAGTGTTTTTGTTAATGTTTTTCTGCTGTAGCCGGTCCTCTTTTCTCCTTTAGATTTGTTTTATTTTTGCACCTGATCTAATACAGATATTGAACAAGAGAGCATCAGCATGTAGTTAAAACTGAAGTACATTTTAGCAACTTAGAAGGAAAGTTGAAACGTATATATTTTTTTGTGCTAGTGGTATGACTGATGCCCTCCACTGTGTTAGGTATAGCCACAGAAACATCGGTGTCATACATTTACATCTATTTTTCCAACTATGAAATGTACTATTTAATGTCCCTTTCTAAATAACTGTGCATATGCGCAAGACCAGCTTACCTGCACTTCCACTCTTGAGAGGGGATGGCGTGAAAGAATCTCCCAAATACACTCTGGTCTTATTTGTTTCTTCTGAGGCCTTCCTCTTCTCATAAGCTTGTCAGACAGTTTGCTTCTTGCGACTCAGCCATTTTCAAACTATACGGTGAGAGCAGCGGAGCTACAAAAAACGACTAACACCGAAGCTAACTGGATACGTAAACACTGGAAGTGCGCATGCACAGCCAGCATGTGAAAACTAGCTAGAAACGAGCATTGGCATTACGTGAGCGCGTTGCAATGATTGTCATGTGGGACAACGAATAGATAAGGTGATCACCCTGAACTAGAAGATGAAAAAAATCATCCACTATACCATTAAATTTAGCTAAAAACATTTAATTTTGAGGGCAGCTGAGGCTGATTAAATGGAATGCCAATGCAAACATGTCCACAGGGGCATCGTATAGGGAGGTAAAGTTATGACAATTCCAAGGGCCCCTAACTGACAGGGGCTCCCAAAAAGAATAATTTATATATTTATATAAAGTTTTAGGATGATTTATATTTTTTTGACAAGGGGCCCAAAGTTTCTGGGTGCATCCTTATTCGAAAACACAATGTTGCACAATTAAATGGAGACATTAAGCACTTGCAATTGATTAAAGACTGGAGCAGTTCTGGATTGTGTTGGTGTATTACAACTCTTGTAACAGTTGGTTACTTTTTAAAATATGAAACATGGAAACATGAAACAAATCAACAACATATTGGAATGCCCATATCTATTAGGTACAATATTATGCAACACCACCACTTAGGGGAGAAATTAGATAGTATGTTGAGAAGAGTCTGACAAAAATCCAAGTGAAAAACTAAGAAATTTTTTTTTATCTTAGCACTATCTGGCTTCTTTCTAACAAATGGTGGAAAAAAACCTCATTAACCCAAACAATAGCAATATGTTTCTTATGGCAGGTCATAGTTTCCAGATTCCTGCACAGCACAAGCTGATAACCATGTAAATTTTTTCTCAACCTGTTTTATAACACCATCATTACACAGTTTTAAGATCAGAACTATTTTAGGAAGATTTTAGCAAAAAGGGGAAAATAAGGGACATGGATTCGCTTTCAGAAACAAAGTAAAAGTTTCAGAAATCTTAAACTGTTGTAAATAATCTAATCAGTGTAGCACGTATAGTGTGACATTTGTGCTTGTCTAAGACTAGTGTAGCTCTCCCTTTTTGTGTTTTAACAGGTATAATTTGCATCAAAATTAAAGTTTCATGAATGTTAGAATGTTTTTCAAAAATCTCTCTTTAATCTAGAATGAAAGCATTCCGGTTTGAACACTCCAAATATTGAAGATTTTCAACTTAAAGGCGATCAAATGCAGTAGAGAATCATTTAAAGCACTTAAAATTACCAGTCTTGGCAATCTTAGTGTTAATTGTTTCCTGTCCTTCATTCTGTCAGTGTTTCTTTTTTGTATGCAAACCAAAAAGGCTGCCAGATAAACAGTCTAAAAGTGGTGGAACCCTCTTCAGGCTAATGCAACCAAATGTTGTCAGTGGGTGTGAAAATGTCTTTAACTATTTCACTCAACACAAATGGTGTTGCCAACTCCTCAGTAAGGAAAGTAGCTATTGGCTGTCGGAGAAATTGCTGGAAATATGTAAACAACGTTATCACCTTAGTATAATCAATTGACCATTTGCATGTAATTGCATGCATGCTGTAAGAGAGAGGGTTAACGCTGTAGCGGAGACAAAGTGAGTAAAACCACATGCTAAGTATTTTCAAAACTAAATAAATGAGCTTCCTTTTGTCCGCAATGTCAGCCCTCCTCTTTTATCTCGTCTTAAGAATGACAAATGTTATAAGCTTAATAGCATAAGAATATGTGCTTCCATGTCACAGCCTCCATAATACCAGAAAACCCAATTTATCTCTAGTTCATTTGTAAAAGAGTTACAAATGGGCTCCAAATACTTGCTTTACAAAACACAACAGGGTAAAAACTCAAGAACAATTTCCTGTTTTAGGTCTAACGTTAATAACTTACATTAATTTCAACATTGAGTCACATAATCACAGCAGCTAGAAAGCAATTCATGGGACCAACTCACTTTGATGAGTGGTATTGTGGCTTTTAATATCCTAATCTCATGTCTCTCCTTTTAAAAGGTGAAACACATGCAGATATCCTGTGTCGGCCCCTCCTGGGCGACCTGCTTTAGGGGCCCCTTTGGGAGTCTGGGGTTACGGGTCCCCTGACGCCTGCCTCTGTGCTCGGGGAAGGTGGGTCTTCGGTTTTCCACAATCACTATCAAGCTATTTCTGGATAATCTTCACCTAAACTAGTGCACTTTCACATCTCCCACAGGTGCTGGGTCCCAGGTATTAAGTGTTCACTTATATACAGTAATCTTATAATTTGTTTATTTATTTATTTATTTATTTATTTATTTATGTTCTTTCACTTTCTTTTTTCAAATATCACATTACACATGTCAGCTTACATAATAATATATATGATTTAGCAATGGCATCTAGGTGTTATTCGAGTGTATCTGTTGCTTTATGTCTGTCGGTTGTGCTGTTCTTTTTGTGTCTCTTTCCAGGTGATGGAGCAGACAAAGAAGGTTTTATCACTCTCTCCCTTTTATCTCCTCTTTCTTTCACCTCTACTCTTTTTTTTCTTTTCTTTCACTTCCTTTACTCTCCCATTGTCATGTCCATATAATTTGAAATTCTCCTTGCAGGAATCATAATAAAGCTATTTACAAGCATAAATCAAGTGGAGCACTATGGCGAAAGCTGTTTGCTCCACTTGTAAAAGCAAAATCTGTCGAGCTCTATCTGGCATTGAGACATCAATTCCTATTGCCACATTGCTAGACAGGACACTGGGAAAAAAAAAAAAAAAAAAAAAAAAAAAAAAAAGGTGAAACACATACATTTCGAATGAAATTATAAAATCCCATCATACTGTTTAGCAACTTAAGTAAATGGTACCTAAACAGACAGACGTATAAACTCTTATCACCCTCTATGTCGTTTTACAGAAGAGTTTGTGGAAAGCAAACATTATGTTTGTCTATGCTCTATTTTTTATCATGTATCAGAACAGTGACTTAATTTTAACATTATAAAACGGTTTCATATCACCTCTTGACTCTGTAGATAATTACAATTAAAAGGGTTGGTGAATGTGCAAAAACCTGCCACTTATGTAAACTGTTCATCCTATGATGGTAACAGCTTGTCTAATTACAAAATGAAACTGATAGAGTTAAGTTTAATAACCCTTTTATCCTGGAAAGAAAGCCAACACAAACACAAGTTTAGACTCTTCCGACAGAAAGAGGACAGAGGAGCCAGGATCGTGAGGTCTGTTTCGTCACAGTCCTGGGTCCATCTGCGCTGGGCTACCTCTGTCTCTTTGCCTTTATTGTCAACATCAAAGAAGGGACGGAAGGAGTCAGGAGTTCACAACATGGGGGTTAAGAAACAAAAGAAAGGACAAGGGGGGTTTTACAACATGGGGTTGGCATACAAAGAGGTGTAGGATTAACATACAGCAAGAGATTCCTTGTCTAGGAGAAACATCTGTTTCTTCCTGTGTGAAGTTAAAACAGTAGAACATTCCTTCATAAAAAGAAAATGATTATGTTCACATTTCTTTAACATATCCCTCCTTTTAATCATTTTATTTACAATTGGAGCTTAACTTAACCTACTTCGAGCACTCATTTCTTGCATTTTTAATGAGACTGTCATTTTGTTAAGCATTTAACACGGGAAAACTTAAAATACGGGTTGTATTTCTTCAAGAGGGATTTGTGAAAGCATTTGATATTGAAACATTATATTTCCCGTAGTTTTAGCAATCATAGATTTTAGGCATGGGATTACACAAGCAGTAAAAACACAAAAAATAATAATAATAATAATAATGGGTGTCATTAGTTTCAGCAAGAGGTGCAACCAAGATCCTGAAAAGAACCAGGTGAAGAAGTCCATAAGTCCATAAATGACACAGGAAGAAACATCTGTTAAAACAGTAGAATATTCCTTAATAAAAAGAAAATGATTACATTCACATTTCTTTAACAGAAACTTAAAATGCATTTCTTCCATTGGGCTTCTAATCAGTTTTCACCCCTTTAACACCAGCATGATGATATAACTCCCTTTGATTTGACTAATAACAGAATAATATATTTTACTTGGTCAGTCCTGAAAATGCATACAGCTTGCTTTTCTCAATGCCAAAACTACATTGCATTCAATTTAAAGTATTTTTTTTTGTTTTGTTGTTTAATAAAAGTTGTCTCAAATTCTGTAACACAAAAACATCCAGTTGCATTCAGGAAATGTTTACCCATAACAACCTCAAGTTGAAAAATATTTTCTTTTTACAAGGTACTTAGAAATAATTTAGGGAGAAAATGTACAAAGGGCATTTTTTTATCCATAATCACCCCTTCTGTTTTTCCATTAATTTTAAGACAAATGCACTGAAGCAGTTAAAGGTAGAGTCAGCGACTTTTCCTAGTTTCCCCAAGTACCTTTTTGAATAACTGCACATGCACAAGACCATCTTACCTGCTCTTCCGATCCTCAGGGGGAAGGCAGGTAAGACCAGAGTGGATCTTCCAAATCCACTTTGGTCTTATTTCTTAAGGCCTTCCTCTTCTTCTCATACACTTGTATGCGGTTTGCTTCTTGCGACTCTCAGCCTTGTTGAAAGTATACGGTGAGAGCAGCAAAGCTACAATGAACAGCTAACACCGAAGCTAACTGCTAAGCTAACCGCTAAGCTAACCAGCTACATAAACATTAAAAGTACGCATGCGCAGCCAGCAAGCAGAAACTAAGAAGGAACGAGCACACACACTGGCGTTACATGAGTGCGTTAGAATGATTGGCATGCAGGACAAAGAATAGATAAGGTGATACTCCAGGAATTTGAGGGACAGAGGGGGTGAGACCAGGACCAAAACTGACAAATCTGCCAATTCATCTTTTATCTATATTAGATCCCTTTTACACATAAGTCCCAGTAATTTACTGGGACCACATTCCCAGTTTGAACAAAAACTGGCGCCTTTCACACATGCAAATTAGTCCCAGTAACTCACCGGGTCAGCATTTTTCTCACTTATCTAGGCAACGGGTGAATGGATGTATGTAATGTCACCTGAAGGTGGCAGTAATGCAAGGGATATAGCTTTAACTGATTAAGCCAACCTCCAAAGAAGAATTTAGGCCAGAAGTTGTCTGTCAAACAGCTGATAAGCCACAACAAAAAAGTGGTTAGTAGCTCTATGAAAACTACAGAAGAAATACAACTTCAGTAAATTTCTCAGTTAGAGAAGCGACTTGCAGACATCAGTGGAGGAGCTAAATGAAGACTATGAACATCGTACGTAATCCAGCAAATGCGTGCCAATCCCAGGAATGTAATGGACATATTCACAGTAGAGCGGTCCCAGTAAATTACTGAATGTGATACTAGGTCAGGTCGCAGTAAATTGCAGAGTCAGTTTTACCCAGTAAATCAGTTCTGGCTTTATTCACACATCACCCTGACTGGGTCAGGTTGTAAGTGTGAAAGGGGCTTTAGACACCTCCTGGAACCTTCTGAAAATCTCCTCAGGTCACAGCAAGATGAAAAACAATATGCTCAGACATAGACCAAAGCTGCAGCTGCAACAGGGGCATGAAAACTTTTGTCAGATAATGCAAAGTTATGAAGAGAAGGTTCTTTCATTATTTCATTTAACAATCCCAGCTCTGCTGTTACAGTGAGTCCAATTGGACTAAATAAGCAGTGGAAAGAAGCTGTAGCCCAATACATCCCATCACTTCTAATTTTTCACTCTGATCATTGTACAGGTAAGTATGACTGAAATAACAAATGAAATGCTGCAATTAATTTATTTCAGTAAGCTTTTTTTCCATTGAAGTTTTCAAAGACAGTCAGGAATTTGTCAAAGAGAAGCATCTACTTCTTTGTAGTGTATCAAAAGTTGCCTTGGAAGCCTTTGATGCCTAAATGATTGATAACTCAGGATAGAGATTTAACATTTCTCTGAAAATGACCAGTTACTGAGATGAGAACAACTGAAAAGGTAGACAAAGCTCAATAAAACTGTAAAAGATCTTGAGAAAAGTAATGTTACTAGAGACCACTTTATTTTTAGTGCCCAAGCCTGGCTTGGGCACTAAAAATAATCGGATGATTTACACTTTTGTTAAACACAAGACCATTTTCAGCAGCAGTTCCAACAAACAATGGGATCTAACATGCACTCAACCCAACACACTATGCCCTCTAATGCAAATACTATCACCAATACACTGGAGAGTTAACAGCAGTGTGCAGAAACACTGTGCCCCACCTAACAACAAATCAATATTTGAGGGTTAAAGTGTTAAGTGTGATTAATGTGTCAGTTTAAATGTGGATAGCTCCCAGTAGTGATTGTGAATGCTTGTTCATGTCATAGATCTATTCTGGGTAATATTTTAGCATTTTCACAGCCCTGATGGGGATGGAATAGAATAAAGGTTGTTTGCTTTTGATACTGTACAGGAATATTCACAGAGATTGTCAGTCTCCTCTCGGAGAACTCCTAACTTTGCCTAAAAATTCCTGTTGTTCCTGTTGATAGTTGTTGAGAGTGACTCTGAGTAAGGAGATGACAGAAAGTTGAATCTTAGAGAGGAGTTGTGGTTGACCCTATTGCTAGGTGTGACGCTTTCTTTTAGGAGCTGTGATTTGACGATATAAGAAACAAAAACAAAAAAACTGACATGCGCTCCTGTTAATCAAGTTAATCAATGGAAATAAATTAACCCTATAGTTAGCTTTGGCTGCCCCTAATTTAATCTTGTATTAAATAATACTGCATATTATTCAGTGATGATATCAAGGCATTTGCTCTTTGTACCTGAGATACATTTTCCGTTTGTCTTGTTGTTCTTTCTATCTCTCTTAGGTGTAGAAGTAGAGGATGTTTTCTTGTACTCTCTTTTTCCACTACTCTATTTTGACCACCTTTTCTCCCTTTTAATGTTTTGCTTCACCTTTCTGTTTCCCATGTGTGTTTTTGGACTGACTGGCTGTCTTCTCTCTAAAGAGCCTACCATGGTATGTATTTTGGAAAATACATTTGAAAATAATGTATTTTTTCATCTGAACGGTAGAGTTTCATCACAACTAGCATGATGAAAACAACAAGCACGCTCTTGAATAAAATATCTCGCGATCATATAATGCACATACTGTATGCTTTTTACGATCAGCATGGCAGCTCTGGCCAAGATGAAGTTGTACTGACATTGCCATTAACTTGGAAGATGCTTTGGTTTTATGGCATGTCTCTAAATTGGGCTACCTTGTGTTGGAGACCACAGTTTAACCTCAACTTAATCTAAGTGTGGGTGTATCAAGTTTCAACATGAATAACCCATGAAGCCTAAAAGTACTTAAATAACCATGGAGGAAAGGTCTAGGTTATAAGATATAGGAAATTCTTAGTTTCTTCTTTCTGATGGGACTGCCAACTGAAACATTTATTAAAAAAGCAGTTTTTGGCAATTTTGGGTATGTGCACTGCAAAAAGGGAACATTGTGCCTCAGCGGCTCCAGAACATCTGCATTCAATATTCTTACCCTTCCCTCAATATATAAGTTCACTGGATCTTGTTTATTGCTGTTTTCTTCTGTTACTGTAATGGCAAAAACAGAGAATCCAAAAATGCAGCCGAACACAGGGAGCATTTTAAAAAGTTTATTCAAATGAATTGTCTGGTGGAAAACAGGAAACTATCAGGAGGGCTCACAGGAGCAACTGAAAAAAAGGGCAGGTTAGTGGATGTGGAGAACTTAATAAGAGAAAGAACAAAAAAAAAAAAAAGGCACTAACCTTCTCAGAGTCTAAGAGGGTGCACTGGGTTCTAACTGTTGTTCCTTAGGCTTCGTTTGGATCCAGACAGTGACAGTCGAGAAGGCAGAGATGTCATAACAGGTAGAGCTGAAGGCTTTTATCCCAGCATTGATAATTTTATATTACGAGCAGAGAACGGGGGCCTGAGACTAGTGGTCCAGGCAAAGGTCGTAAACAGGGCGCAGACAAAGGCAGGAGGATCCAGAGGGTTAGGAAAAAACAAACACAACAAATTTTTTATGTCCAGACATCAGAAGCCAAAGGAGATATCCGGCAAGGCATGGCAGGGGAACCCAAAACACAAGACTGGTTCAAAAACAGACAAGGCAGGCAAAGAACGCTGGCTATCTACTAATACTAAGGCTTTGATCAATCTGGCGCCAGCTGACTTTTTTTATTTAGGTATTTCATTTTATTAGTAACACCAACACTACGGGGACGCGGTGGTGGTATAGAGGTAATGTGCGCGAGTCCTCAACTCGGCCTTCCTGGGTTTGACTCCTGGGCCATACACTATGTTGCAGGTCTTCCCACTCTCTCTCTCAAACCAATTTGTTGTCAGTGTACAGTGAAAAAAGCCACTAATGCCACAGAATAAAGAAAAATTGTAATAAAAAGCATCACTAAGCTCATATCACATTCCTGTCTGCACTTTGGTCTCACACATCATGACACAATTTAAAATTTTATTCAAAAACACTCTATTAATCACAAAAAGAAATTAAATGTTGTTTTAATTCATAGGGGTTTCTTCAGCAAGTTGCTGTAGATGTTGATGGCTGTAGGCAGGAACGATCTCCTGCAGCAGACTGTCTAACAGCAAACCTGGAGAAGCTTCTAACTAAAGAAACTGTTGTGGTACGATAGTCTGATGAAGAGGATGCCCAGTGTTGTCCATAATGCTTCCTTTTAAGATCATCTCCAGATGTGTTACAAACGTTTCCACAACAGAGCCAGGCTTCTTTATTAGCTTGTTGAGCTTCTTTATGTCAGTTGCCTTGATGTTGCTACCCGAACAGACGATAGCAGGTCAGATCACACTCTCCACAACATATCTATAGAAGATAGACAGTATCTTGCTGTCCAGGAGGTACCCATCCACCTGTTCAAAAAACTGAAGAACACCCTAATAAATTTCAAATATAGTGGCCCTTAATAGTTGATTTGACTAATACCAGAATAATTAGTTCGTAATTTTTCAGAAATGCCTCTAAGGATTTATAAATTTAGTACCCTATTCAAAATATTGCTTAGTTTCAAAGTATATGAGTTTGACCAATATTTCTATGTAACTCAACAAATATAATGTGGGTTTAGAATAGGATGGTCCTTTCACTGATTTTCCTCCTGAACATGTATAAGAAAAACCCTTTGGCCAATATTTCTTGCTTTCTTTAGACACATGTAACAGTAGCTAAAGCCTCAATCATTGAAGATGTGTAATTTGAGGAAATTATGTAGGAGTATCTTGTTTCTAATTGTTACATGTAATTTAACCAAACAAGAGGGCGTGATGGCCTTTGTATTGTTGAAAATATCTAAAAACAAGCTGTCATGGCTTGTCATTAAAGTGGATTATATGTGTTATTGTGAATTTCTGTAAGCTGAGAGAAACAAATCAGGTAGGTGAATGTCTGATGGTCTCAGTAACGATTGTACAGTTTTGAAGAAATGTAAAATGAAAAGAAATGAAAAATATTAATGCCTACAATTACGTCTTTGAATGACAGACTGAAACTCTGACAAAAGCTGAACCTTGTAAATACGGATCTGTGTTTTGTTCACAGGTGCAGTGAGTAAAACTTGTCTCATGTGGGTAATTCTGATTGTTGACATTTTCATGGATGAAACTACGAGAAGAGGAGGACAAACTCATGAATAGAAATATGTGTTTAAATGAATTGCTGTGGTAAATGCAGAAAGCCTTTGACAAGAGAGAAAGACCAGGTAAATATGACTGGAGAAAAAACATGTGACAAGAGTAAAGCGACATTTTTTAATATCAGAGAAGATACTTTGTCACTCTTATAAATTACATTAATTTATTTCTGTAATGTAACTTAAAAAGAGACACCTCAAATCATAGATTTATTTCACTCAGAGCAATGTAGTTCAAGCATTTGTTTCTGTTGTTTTTGATGATCATGGTTTACATCTAATGAAGGCTTATAATTCAGTTTCCCAGAAAGCTAGAATATTGCATCAGACCAACAACAAAATCATTTTTAACAAAAAAAAGTTATGTCATAGCCTATACTTGTGATGTCCAAAGTTCGTGCTCAAGGTACCTTATCTTGCATATCTTAGACCTTTTCCTGGTTCAGCACACCTGAGTCATATGAATGTTTCATTAGCAGGCCTCTGCAGAATTTGAAAATACACTGAGAAGGTAGTTCAACTATTTTATTCTTGTGTGTTGGAGCACAGATGCAACCAAAAACATTCTGAACACAGAGTCTTAAGGTGGAAACCCTTCGCCTCCACAATCACATGAAAGACTTCTGATTTAGCTGTACAGCAAAAAGCATTTGACACTATGCAAAAGAAGGGAAGGTAGGCCAGAGGTTATTACTAAAGAAGCTTGCTTGTTCAGTGATGATTTGGGGAGCCATTTGAAATGTTGGTGTTGGTCCAATGTCTTTAATCCAAAGTCAGCGCAGGTGTTGACTAGGAAATTTTAGGGCGTCTATGCTTCCCTCAGTTGACAAGCCACATGTAAATTGAAATTTAATTTTTGACAACCAAAAACACCAATAATTGGTTTAATCACTTTGCTCGACTGGCCAGCTTACTGGCCTGACCATCAACAATTTATGTGGTATTAATTATCAAGAGGAATATGAGAGACACAGAACCCAATAATACAGATGAGCTGAAGACCGTTTTTAAAGAAACCAGATTTTTCTGGACCCCTCACCTGAGCAATAATTTCCATGCTGCACTGATGCAGTAATTCATGCAAAAGGAGCCCCAAATAATTACTGGATACTACTGTACAGAACAGTCACCCTTTTCCTAAAGCCCACATGCCTGAAATTCATTATTATAGATTGTTTGTGATATTCAAATTTTCTGAGATACTAAATTTAGGGTTTTCATTACTGGTAAGCCATAATCATCAAAAACATAAAATAAATGCTTAAATATATCACTCTGTGTAAAATGAATCAAGTTATTATGATAATTCCACTCTGTAAAATAGAAGATGATTCTAAATTACTGGACCTGGAATAGGGTGAAAATCTTTTGCTTTATTATATGGATATGAAAAATATATAATCAATCAATCAATCAATCAATCAATCAATCAATCAATCTTTATTGTCAACTAAAATCTGCATTGTAATCGGAATTAAAGTTTCAGTAGAAACCGTCCATCCGGGGAACGGTTGACTGAGGCCATGCGTGCCTTAACGCAGTTGTTAGGCGCATTCCTTCGACTGCCAAGGACCCGCCATGACGTGGTTTTCCTTAGGGCGCTGCCTATAATAGCTGTATAGTTGAACAACATTGAATAATGAAGGCTTAAACTCAGTGCAAACAGAAAGCATGTAAAATTTGTTTTAATGTAGAAACTGTTGACATTATGAATGTTTTTATGCTCTCATTTGTTGTTGTTTTTATCATTATTGGATTATTGGATTATTGTGTGTCACATCACGTGACCTGTCTAATTTAAGACACTCTTGTTCAATAAAGGGTGTGTCCTTCAAACAAAGGAGGTTCACCACGAAAGCCACAACCTGTGTGAGTCTCATGATGTCACGTTGAATGCTGTGCTAAAGAATGACTCTGCTAACAGGTTATGGGCCCAGGATCAATGAAGAAACGGGTAAATGTCCCGACAGACAGTGAACACCCGCTGTGTAAGTAAACAAGGAAAATGAACAGAAGAGGAAAAGACTTGCCGCACAGCCGCTGGTCAAGGCTTCTCTTTGATGGAGACGAGAAAAATTACGAACTATGGGAGACAAAGTTTTTAGGACATCTTCGATTGCAAGGGCTGAAAGAGACAATTTTGAAGGAGCCCACCCCCGATGAGGACGATGAAGAGAAAAACGCTGAGGCGTATGCAGAGCTCATTCAGTTTTTGGATGACAAAAGTCTATCACTCGTCATGCATGAGGCAGCAGACGACGGACGTGCAGCGCTTGGAATCTTGCGGACACATTATGCCGGAAAAGGAAAGCCCAGAGTGATTAACCTGTATACCGAGCTGACTTCATTGCAGAAATCATCCTGCGAGACAGTGACGGAGTACATCATCAGAGCTGAGACCGCAATCACCGCGTTAAGGAGTGCAGGTGAGGAGCTGAGCGATGGACTTCTGATCGCCATGGTCTTGAAAGGACTTTGTCTATTTGTCTATTTGTCTATTTGTCAACATGTACAAGACCAGATTTAAGCTATGTTGTAAGCAAGCTGTCACAGTACTTTGCAAACCCAACCACAGAACAGTGGAAAACTGTAAAGCATGTTTTTAGGTATCTAAGAGGCACACAAGATAAAGTACTATGTTTTAGAAAAGGTGCCTGTGATAACCTTATATATGCATACAGTGATGCCGATTGGGCAGGCGATGTAACAGATCGGAGAAGTACAACAGGTTACTGTATGAGTCTAAACAGAGATGGTCCGTTGGTCTCGTGGAAGACCAAAAGACAGCCTACAGTATCTCTATCTACATGTGAAGCAGAGTACATGGCATTAGCTGTTACTGTACAGGAATGCTTATACTTGAAACAACTGTTGTTCAACATGGACGGTAAGGATTATTTAGCTAAGATTTATGAGGATAATCAGGGTACCATATCCTTAGCCAAAAATCCTGTGTATAGACAAAGATGTAAACATATTGATATTAAATATTATTTTGTCAGATCAGTTGTAAATTAAGGAAAAGTCATTCTAGAGTAATGTCCAACTAATTAAATGATTGCAGATGTACTAACTAAACCAGCAACAAAGATTAAGTTGAGGAAGTATGAAATGTTTATGTTTGGTGTAACATGAATGTATTTTGGTAGAAATATTAAGAGTCAAAGAAAGTTACCCAAATGTGAGCAAGTGGGGGTGTTGACATTATGAATGTTTTTATGCTCTCATTTGTTGTTGTTTTTATCATTATTGGATTATTGGATTATTGTGTGTCACATCACGTGACCTGTCTAATTTAAGACACTCTTGTTCAATAAAGGGTGTGTCCTTCAAACAAAGGAGGTTCACCACGAAAGCCACAACCTGTGTGAGTCTCATGATGTCACGTTGAATGCTGTGCTAAAGAATGACTCTGCTAACAGAAACAATAGATGTACTGGTGTGGTCCTTTGTGATTGACAGATAAGGGAATATACATATTTCTCTTTTCACAATAGCAAGATAAGCTATTTCTGACTCAATTTCACTTTATTTCAAGTGATACACAAATATTTGAGTTTGTGCTGGTGTGAAATGTGTAAGAGAAATTGCCTTAAATTATTGAGTTAGCATGTGAAAATGGTTGGACTGCAAATATTTATGTCAAAAGGGGTTTAGAGCATTTGATATACTGAGCATAGATCAGACATTCTTAAGAGAACTGCAGAGAGCCTTGGGAATTATAGCAGCATAGCTGGCTGATTGAACCTATTACCCAAGTGTAATATAATGTAAGTGAATGGGAAATTATTTAGGAGGGAGCACTCCTCTATACAGGCTCTAAGCAACATTTTCAAGGACAGTATGTGCTGTAGATGCGACCAAGCAGAGTAGCATGGTTTTTAACCTGTAAATACTTTGATAAAATACCACCACAATGATTGATGACTGTAAATATTGAAATAATTTGCTCAAGATTTAGTCATGCTGGTAGAAGATTTTAAGAAGCTGCTTTATTTGTATGAATGTATTTCCTAGGGTTGTAAAGAGAGTGTCAAAATATAGTGGTATTAATCACATGTCAAAAGGACAAAAATAATAGAGAGCATCTGTAAAAGTGAATTGTCAAGCCTTGCCATAGATTCCTAGTTTGATTTAGGTCTGGACTTCATCTGGGCCATTCTAACACATGAATATGCTTTGATTTAAACTATTTCATTGTAGCTTGTACTGTAATATTAGGATAGCGATCTGACTGGAAGATGAACCTCTACCCCAGTCTAAAGCCTTTTGCAGCCTCTAAATTTATTCGATGATTTCCATGTATTTAGCTCCAACCATCTTCCAGCTTTCCTTCTCCTGCAAAAGAAAAACATTCCCTCATGCCCCTATCATAGCATATTAAAGTTGTTTACAGTGCTAGCTTACACATACAGTTTTTTATGGTGGCAAAATAATCCCCTTTTGGTCCGATCTGACTACAGCAAAATTAATTTCCTTTGGCCAGTCTTCCATACAGGTCAGATAAAATCCCAATGAAATTTATAGAAGGTTGTGGTTGTAAAGTGGCAAAATAAGAAAAAAAAAATCGAAAGGTATGCATGCTTTTGGATGGCACTGTACACTGGTAGTTACACTGGTTGACTTTATTGTCATTTAACTGCACATTCTCAATGTACATTTGAGCACTGCAAAAATAGAACTAAAAATAAGAAAAATTTTCTTGAAATTAAAGTATTTTTCCTAGATTTGAGCATGTAAATAAGACTCTTTGCCAATGGAATAAGATTTTTGCCTGCTCTCAAATCAAGGGCAAATACATTCATTTCAAGACAATTTTACTCATTTTTAGTTCTCTTTTTGCAGTGAGCAAAATTGAATCGCTTTCCTTAGACAAGTCTGGGTCACGTTATAGCTGGTGTAAAACTGATGCAGCATCTTTTGCAATCAACATTATATATATATATATATATATATATATATATATATATATATATATATATATATATATATATATATATATATATATATATATATATATATATATATATATATATATATATATATATATATAGAGAGAGAGAAAAAAAATAGATGAAATTAAATATTTAGCACCTGGAAAAACAATCTAACTGGTCATAGTCCAATTCCCTCAAGAATTACATTTAAGTAGTTTGTACACGTCTTTATCATTTCATCATTGTTGTGATTACTAATCACTGACTCTCTTTGTTACTGGATGCAATATAATTCTGAAATTTTAAATCAATAAAAGGTTTTAATTGAGAGAAATATGAGTTTCAATACGTACTGATGCTACACCAGGATCACCAAGCGTTGCAGAGATTTTATTCTATTTTTTATTCAAAAAAAGAAGGCCCACCTGTGAAGAGCACTATTCATCACTAAAATTTATAGTGTTTCTTCCTTCAAAATTACAAAATGTTCCTAAACATCTACATTTAACATAGGGGATTAAATAGAAACAATTTAAAATAAAATCACATTTCCTACTCAAAGAAATCCAACAACTGCTGTAAGTGTGGCTTTTGTGTTTTAGAAACCCTGTTTTCCCTAGTGGTCTATATTATAAAGTTTAGAAGTAATTGATTTCTGTTGGAATGGAAATTATACAGAGGCACACACCAAAGTATTATGTTTCAAGCACCAAGTGCAGCAGATGTTCTAAATTTCTCTTGGCCTCTCTCTGCAGCATACTTACACAATCACATGAACACATAAATGATGATATATCACAGTTGTAGATAGGGAATCTAGGTGTTATCTAATAAATCTCTGAGGTGTTCCCTAGGCAGATTTAGGTCTGATAATACATGACGTCCTGCTGTGGTATTATTAATAGATAGTCTGGATGTATATTACTGGCATTCAATCATTGTCATGATTTGAATAAGCTTTTTTTCCTGATACAGTATCTAAAGCACAAATACATGCCCACTTTATAGTTTATTTTACTTCTAAGAAATATATACCCTACTATGTCCTCTTGTACAACAGACAAGTGTTTATTCAGCAGTTTTCTGTTTCTCAATGGATATGAAGTGTTTACTTGAAAGTTTAAAGCATGCTTCAATTGTATTGTCATCTTAATTAAGCTGTCCAGATATAATTCTCATTTTAATTTTTTTAATAATGCATAGAACTAAGAAATCCACTCAACCTGCAGAAAATGATACAGAACATTTTCTGAGGCAAAAAGACAACGGCTCAACCACTTGACTGGATTTAATTAACTATATATTTCTGTAAATAAATTACACATATTACTTTTTATTGTTCTTGCAAAGTACCACAAAATGGCAATTGTTGTAAATGTTAAATGGTCTATGCTTGTTTAGTCCTTTATCTAGTCCTGAGGACCCCAAAGCGCTTGTGTAGTATGTCCCCATACTACACAAGCGCTAGTGACATACTAGTATGTCATAAAATCCTTATGAGTCAGTAAACTAATTTTATTTTAGAAACAGTCTTTATCTTAAATTGTTGTCATTTGTTAAATACACTCACTGAGAAATAAACAATTTTGGTAAAATTCTGCAAAATATATTTTTTCAAATTGTGAAGTTGTGGTCATTTTTTGTTTGTTTGTTTTGCCTTTCATTTAAATTATACAGTACAGTTTACAGCAAAAATATTAATACAGCAAAGATATTAAAGTATTTAAATGGGATTGTATACAGACACAATGTAGTGCATAATTGTAAAGTAGGAAAAAAAGGATTCATGGTTTTACTTTTTTACTTTATTTTTGAATTTCAAAAGTGTGTCATGTATTTGTATTTAAAGCCATTTATTTCTGCTTAAGTTGATATATCAACTTAACCAGTTGATATATTATAATTATTAATTATAATATATCAACCTAATTATTAATTATAGTCTATAGGGTGTGTATGTGTGTGTGAATGGGTGAATGACTGTTGTAGTGTGAATCGCTTTGGGGTCGTCGGACTAGTTAGAATGCTATAAAAGTACCAGCCATTTACCATTTACGGGATTTAATCTCAGGATAAACATTGTAGTTAAGTGAATGTCATAAAAGGTCAGTTAGAGAGAACTAGTGAACAAA
Organism: Fundulus diaphanus; assembly: GCA_037039145.1. Classification (NCBI taxonomy): domain Eukaryota; kingdom Metazoa; phylum Chordata; class Actinopteri; order Cyprinodontiformes; family Fundulidae; genus Fundulus; species Fundulus diaphanus. The sequence continues at coordinate 45,943,429 of CM073125.1, forward strand.
CAGTATTGTGTAGATTAAGAAACACACCTGGCCAGTCAAGGAGAAAGTGGTGAATAAAGTTTAAAACAGGGTTAGGCTATAAAACAATCCCAAAGTTGAGATGTTTGAGACCAAAATGATCTTTATAGCATACATGCAAAATAATTTTTGTGAGATAAAAAATACACAGTAAAATGTCCTGAATACAACAACCTAGGGTAGAATGGATAGCGCTGAAAGACATGGTAATACTGGAAGAAAACTTGTTAACGCTGCAAAAGACTTGGGACTGGGGTGAAGATTCACTTTTTTAGAAGAACTCTAAATACAGCCAGAGCTACAAGGAAATGGTTTAGATTAAGACATATTCATTTGTTAAAATGGTCTAGTCAAAACCCAAACGGAAATTCAATTGAGGGTATGTGACATCACTTTTTTTTGAAGAAAAAAAGGCAAAGGCTGATGATCAAAACCAAAGATCAAAGGCATTTTGGTCACATGTTTTTTTTCTGTTTCACTTGGAAGTCAGTTCCCCTGAAGGATCAAAAGGATAGTTATGTGAATACATAACAAGGACCCATTTGTTCTTCCATGTTTCTCTACACACCAAGAGGAATCCTACCTAATCTGGAGGGACAGTCTATTGTTGTACAACAAGACCATTCGCAGAGTTAGAGCACCATATTTTTCATCATTAATTGAAGAGAATAAAAATAATCCTAGATTTCTCTTTAGTACAGTTGCCAAACTTACACAGAGTCATAGCTCCGTTGATCCATCCATTCCCTTAGCTCTTAGCAGTAATGATTTTATGGGATTCTTCATAAATAAAATTGATGCCATTAAAAATAAAATAATTGGCATCCTCCCAACCATGATTACCTCGTCCTCAGTAAGTGAGGCAGCGTTGGAGGAATCTTTAGAAACTGCGCTGTGTCTGAACTGTCTAGAAGCAGTAGAGCTTTCTGAGCTATCTAAAATATTAGCTTCATCTAAACCTTCTACCTGTATGTTAGACCCAATCCCAACCAAGTTGTTTAAGGAGGTATTCCCTTTGATCAGTGGTCCTATTTTAGACATGATTAATCTATCCTTAGTAAATGGATATGTACCACAGGCTTTTAAAGTAGCTGTTATTAAACCTTTACTTAAGAAACCATCTCTTGATCAAGATGAGTTAGTAAATTACATACCTATATCTAATCTTCTTTTCTTATCTAAAATTCTCGAGAAAGTAGTTGCTAATCAACTTTGTGAACATTTACAAAGTAATGACCTACTTGAGGAGTTTCAGTCAGGCTTCAGAGCTCATCATAGCACTGAAACGGTTCTGGTGAAGGTCACTAATGATATTCTCATGGCCTCAGATAATGGACTTGGGTCTGTACTTGTCCTGTTAGATCTCAGCGCTGCATTTGATACAGTTGATCACAATATTCTCCTACAAAGACTTGAGCATACTGTAGGGATTAAGGGGAAAGCATTAGGCTGGTTTAAATCTTATCTGTCGGACAGATTCCAGTTTGTTCATGTTAATAATAAATCTTCAAGCTCTAGGGTCACTTGTGGAGTACCACAGGGTTCAGTCCTTGGACCAATTCTCTTTACTATATATATGCTTCCGATTGGCAAAATTATCAGACAGCATGGGATTAATTTCCACTGTTATGCTGATGACACTCAGCTATATTTATCCATAAATCCTGATGAATCCAATCAATTACTTCGACTGCAGTCATGTCTTGATGACATCAAAAGCTGGATGACTTTAAATTTCCTGCACTTAAATTCTGACAAGACAGAAGTTATAATCTTTGGACCAGAGTCCTCAAAAAATAAACTTCTTAATCGTTCACTGAATCTGGATGGCATTAACTTGGTCTTTGGTAGTAAAGTAAAAAATCTTGGTGTTATTTTCGACCAAGACATGTCATTTAAATCCCATATTAAACAGGTTTCCAGAGTTTCCTTTTTTCACCTCCGGAATATCGCCAAAATTAGAAACATTCTGTCCAGGGGTGATGCTGAAAAACTAGTCCATGCATTTGTTACTTCAAGGCTGGACTATTGTAATTATTTACTATCAGGAAGTCCACAAAATGCAGTTCAAAGTCTTCAGCTGATCCAAAATGCTGCAGCGAGAGTTCTGATGAAAATCAACAAGAGGGATCATATTTCTCCAATTTTAGCTTCCCTTCATTGGCTTCCTGTTAAATCAAGAATAGAATTTAAAATTCTTCTTCTAACGTAAAAACCCTTAATAATCAAGCTCCATCATATATCAGAGCTCTGATTACCCCGTATGTTCCTAACAGAGCTCAGACTGCAGGTCTGCTGGTGGTTCCTAGAGTCTCTAAAAGTAGAATGGGAGGCAGATCCTTTAGCTATCAGGCTCCTCCTGTGGAACCAACTCCCAGTTTTGGTCCGTGAGGCAGACACCCTGTCTACTTTTAAGACTAATCTTAAAACTTTCCTTTTTGACAAAGCTTATAGTTAGAGTGGCTCATGTTACCCTGAGCTACCTCTATAGTTATGCTGCTATAGGCTTAGGCTACTGGAGGACATCAGGGCCTATTTTTCTCACTCTACTGATTTCTACTGTTCTCCAGTCTACTGTTCTCCAGATTTGCATTGCATTACATTGAAATGACTGTTGTCATTTCAGCTTTTAACTTTTTGTTCTCTCTCTTTTTTCTTCATAGTAGGTACACCTGGTCTGACGTTCTGTTGACTGTGAAATCATCCAGGGAGGACAGATCACCGACTATTACCATCTAATGTAGAACAGATTACTAGATCAATGTGTGCTTCTGTGCTTTTTGTCTGTCTTGTTGTGTCTCTGCTCTGTCTTCTGTAACCCCCAGTCGGTCGAGGCAGATGACCGTTCATACTGAGCCCGGATCTGCTAGAGGTTTTTCCTTCCCGCTAACGGGTGTTTTTTCTTTCCACTGTCGCTTCATGCTTGCTCAGTATGAGGGATTGCAGCAAAGCCATGTACAATGCAGACGACTCTCCCTGTGGCTCTACGCTTCTCCAGGAGTGAATGCTGCTTGTCGGGACTTTGATGCTGATAGGGTTATTAAAGATAACCCCTTTTATCCTAGAATGAAAACCACACAACACAAGTTTTAGACATTTTCTATAGAAAAGGACAGATGAACCCAAACGGAGAACTGCACTCCCTGGAAAGTTTAGGATCGTCTGACGCCGGGTCATCTCTGTCCTTCTGTCTTTATTATCACACATCAAAGAGGGGGTCAGGAGGGTTGGGTCAGGAAGTTTCAGGAATTTACAGCATGGGGGTTAAAAACAGTCAGGAGGTTATAAAAGCATAGAAGGAACCATTTGTTATTCCTGCCTAGGGGTAAATGCAACAAAAACTTCCTGAGAGCAAATTCTTAAACAAACCAAATACCTGTAACTTGATAGAAATAAAATGATTACATTCACATTTTCCTAACATTTCCCCCCTTTTAATCATTTTTATTGAAAGCTTAACTTAACCTACTTCAAGTATTCTTTTCTTGCATTCTGCATTTTCAATGAGACTGTCATTTTGTTAAGCATTTAACAAGGGAAAAGTTAAACTACGGGGTGTACTTCTTCAAGAGGGATTTGTGAAAGCATTTGATATTGAAACATTACATTTCCCATAGTCTTAGCAATCATAGACTTTAGGCATGGAATTACACAAGCAGTAAAAACACAAAAAATAATAAGAATAATAATAATGGGTGTCATTATTTTCAGTAAAAGGTGCCACCACGGTCCTGAAAAGAACCAGGAGAGGAAGTCCATACTTAGAGGAACAGCATCCTGGGACATTGCTCGTTGCAGATTCTTTAAGGCAGACATAGCTTCAGTAATATGAGTTTCATTTGCATCAGAAATGTACGTACAGCAGGAAATTCCAATCATTACACATACACCACCTTGGCTAGCAGTTAACATGTCCAAAACCATTCTGTTTTGCAGTACCATTAAACGCATTTCACTTAATTGTTTGTTTTGTCCTTTATTGATGTCCATCGTCATGTTCACTACAGTCTTCATTCTATAGTCCAATGTCTCAATCATCAGCATAGATTTACCAACTCCAAACCACGGGAAAAGTGAAAGTCCTATTTTATTCGCTGTGCTCCAGTGCTTATGTTCAGAGGGAACGTTGGAACCCCACATGGGATCATGGGGCTGGAATAGGGTGACCACCTGTCCCGCGTAGCGCGTGCGCGCACAGCGTTTGAAGCCCAATTCATGCGTCCCGCAAATTGAGACCGTGTCACGCATAATCAATGCTTTCTCAAAAAAAAGTTGGTCGCTCTATCCACCTTATTTTCGAACAACGAAGTAACTATGGCCACAGCTTCAAACTATTCATGACTGAGAGGATGACATGAAGAAGTGCCTCATATAACGTACGAGGACATTTTTATTTTACAATTTTGTAAACAGCTGCCGATTAAACTGAATGTTACAACCTCGACATGATTATAGGACTTGTTTTACCGAGAAATCAACTAGAAGCGCCGGGAAAACGGCTGCAAAGCGCGCTCCCGACACGGGGGAAACAGATTTTCACGGGGGAACAGAATTGCGCACAACACCGGAGCGCTCTGTTGCTGCAGCTCCAGGGGAAGCCTTCAGTCATGCAGCAGCGATCTTATGGAAGGTAGGCTGATGAATGGTCTGATTCAGAAACATCCTGGCTGTTGGCTCGTTGTGATTAGATTGCTGGTCAGTTAATTTTGTAATGTTTTGGATTAAACTGATGTTATAAGTGGACATCTAAACATTCTGCCCACTTCATGTTTTGGCTTGAAAAGGTTTGAGTCCTAAAGGTGACCCCAAAGTCCTAAAAGTGTCCCCAGAACACTGAACAGTTTTTTTTTTCCTGCGCCTGCCTTTACCAACATCCAAGTTCACCATCCTTCCTCCCCCTTCTCGTTCTGTGAACCTCTGGAGTCGTGAGTTAAGACTTTTTTACAGTTCCTGTGGTGTAGAGCAACTATAATTCCTGTTAATCCTTTAATTTTAAATTATAATATATTTAAAGTGAATAAATTGTAATGAAAAATAAATAAAATTAAATAGCTAAAGTAAATCGGAATTGGAAGTGCATCTGTTCGTTGAATGTTCAAAGTATTATGAATCTTTATTTAGAAAGAAATACACATTGGTTGGCCTATTCATGAGCATACATCAGCAATTACACATGTTTATGGGAATAGGGCATTATTAATATACCATGTAAGGTAGTATGTGCTAGAAATGTGTAAACCCCTATCAGTGAGTCTGCCCGTGAGGTGGGGGCACCGCCGCGCCAAGCAGTGTCCCACTTTGTCCCTCAGAAACATACCCCTTGTCCCCCCTTGGGCTTATTAGCAGGTGGTCACCCTAGGCTGGAACACTGAGCTGGAGCTGAGTTCTCTTCTCCTCCTATCAGAAGGATGATTTTCCTTCACAGCTTGAGCTGAGATGATGATAGTGTGGTCAGAAACAAACACAGGTACAAGGGCTGTCCTCAGGAAACACGTTCCGTCTCCTGCCGGCATGCTCTTAGCATACAGGGTGGGTTGTCTGGTGGATTTGGGCATCACTGAGTATATGTAGCAGATACTCATGTTCTTCTCTTCAGCCAACATCGTCACATACATCTGCCACAAGTTCTCTGGGTGATGGTCTGGGATATCACCCAGCCAACTCTTCATGGCAGCCATTTTTGCTAGGTTAACAGAGATGTTAATGTTACCCAGGACTCTAAAGAACAGGGATCAGTTGGTTTCTTCACCGACGTTGAGACGAGTGGCCCTAAAAAACCAAACCCCTTTGAAGTCGGACTTCCTCACTGTTCCAACCTTTAGGCATGTAACACTCTCTGTAACTTACAGTGGCTGAGGTGAATCCAGGATGGTCTCTCAGCGATCTTCACAGCTGTTGGCGTGGTCAGGAGCACTTGGAATGGTCCTTCCCACCTTGGGCTCGCCCAGTTTTTCCTCCTGATAACTTTAACACCCAGTCTCCTGGTCTCACTGCTTGTGGATCCTGTGGAGACAAAGGTTCTCCTGGCAGTAAATTTGCATTGGACACTTCTTTAGACTGCAACATTTCTCTCATATAGTCTGCTAGAGTTTTTCCTTCCTCTTTAGGTGGCGTCTGTATTGTGAACAGTGGTAATTTATATGGTCTGCCATATATTATTTCAAATGGAGTCAAACCACTGCTCGTTGGAGTTATTCTCATGTACAGTTTTACTAGGTCCAGACACTCTGGCCATGGCCTCTTTGTTTCTTCCATGCACTTTTTAAGTCTGGATTTAACTGTCCCATTTGTCCTTTTCACAAGTCGTGCACTTTGTGGACGATAAGCAAAGTGATTCTTTAAGGTTATCTGTAACCTGCTTGCCATTTGCTGAATCACCTGATTCACAAAATGAGGACCATTGTCGCTGTAGATTTTCTGTGGGATGCCAAAATTTGGAACAACAACTTTGCATATAGCTTTAGCTACTGTCAGTGCATCTGTGTGCTTTGCTGGGATTATTTCAACCCATTTTGAAAATGCATCAATCATTACCAGACAGTATTTGTAAGGGCCACTTTGTCAGTTCATTAAAATCCATATGCATCATTTCAAAAGGTTCCTTTAGTTCTGGAAACCTTCACTGTTCTGATCTAAAATTAAAATGAGGGTAATTTTTAACACAGATCGTACATGCTTTACAAAAAAATATTTTTTCGTATGAATTAAATCCTATGAAATAAATCCATATGTTGCTGTATTATAGTTATCCCTCCCTTTTTGAGACATGGATATTGCCCATGGCTCAAAACAGCTGCTACTTGGACTAAGCTGTTAGGGAGAACTGCTCTGTCACAAACTATAGAATCTTTCTAGATTCATTGTTGCTCAATTTTTTATCCACATTTGCTTTTCTGCAGTTGGCGCTGTTTCTCTAATTAACAACACTTCTAGAACAATGATTTGCTCTGTTTTTTTGCTCTAGGCAAATATCAGAAAGACCAAATTGTAGTACATCTACTACATGGGGGTCTAAGAATGTGGTTGAATGAAACCAGACCACTTCAGATGAACTTTCTACAGCCATGGTAGTTGCACAAACTGCCTGCAGACACGGGGGTAGGGCTGCTGCTACAGGTTTGAGCTTATCACCACGAGGCTGTAACAAAACACAAGTCGTAAAACTAGCTTTAAAGTCGACTGTTTGGATGAATAGCTTTTGATAGTTTGGTAGAGCTAAGACAGTTGCTGAGATAACATGGCCTGTAACAGACTCATTTCTGCACCCACTACATTTTATCTCTGCTTACTTTGTTTCCTGTTTTAGCCAAATGATGTAGCAGCTTTTTTAAATGCAATTAGAAGGCCACCTATGTACATTAATACTTTATTTCCATGCTTTGGATTAAAGCTCTCCAAGCATGTTAAAATAGCCTGGATGAAAATTGTAGGACTGTCCACAAATCCCTACGGCAGGCGTGTGTACGTATATTTTTTCTCTTCCTTGAAAGTAAAATCAAACCAAAACTGAGAATCTAGACATGGTCTAATTATTCCTGCATCCAATGAAATTTTTATATCTGCCATTATACCCTCCTGTTCTTCATATTTTAGCCCGTACTGTTTTATCCGTGGCCTGTACTTTAATTTAGGAACTATTTTTACTGGTTCTATTGTTGTCAATAATCCTACATCAGTTGGTCCTGTAGACCACAAAGCATCTGGAACACCTTTTAAATCATTTTCCTCGGATTCTGATAGCAAAGATTGTTGGATTATTTTGTCTCATGCTAAATCTTGAACACGAGGTTCTGCATCGAACAGAACTTTGTAAGGCTGCTTCCATAGTCCTGTACTAGGGCTGTAGAGCCAGCCTGTTTTGTGTGGACACGGCTGAAAATCAGACGTTCTTTCTGCAGCTTTTAAACGCGGGCCTGTGTCTCTCCACTGCTCTTTACTGGTCTTAAACAATGACAAAAAAGGTTCCCATGGTAAGCCATACAATTTTTTCATCTGTGTAGAAAACATAACAGTAACTGCTTCAAATGATCTCCCATCTGTGTACATATTTTGTGTAGCCACACTTGTAGTTTCCTGTTTCAGAAACTGTTTTTTCAAACTTTTCATCTGAGGTTAAGCACACATTCATAGTGGTTTGTAGATCAGCTAACGGAGTTTCATCCTCTGGATTTGATAATGTGCTTCTAGCATTATGCATAACTTTGCTTTTCTCTTTTATTTGGAGCAGAGACGGTAAGCATAGTGCATAAAACACAGGAGGATTTTGTTGCAACGACATTACATGTTCCACAGCTTTCATTCCATCCTGTGTTGGAAAAACTGCAATGCCTAATTTTTCCATTAAATCCCATCCTAGCAGATTAATGGGGCAAGTTCGGGATATTACTACCGGAGCATACAACCTTTTTTCCTGTTTGAGGGTCTTTTATTTCTAATACTTTTGACATCCATTCTTGGGATGTTTGACCGTTTGCTGACTTAACAAAAATGGGCATTTTAGATGCTTTTAGTCCAAGATTATCTTTTATACAAGTTTTGCAGGCTCCTGAATCGCATAAAAGAGTAACTGGCTGTCCATTAATTGTAAGCACTATGTACGGTTTTTCTTTTAATGTGCTTAAAAGCTCCCATGCTCCATACACATCTACTGTTTTAAAGGCTCTGGATACCCATTTGCTCTAGGCCCCTAGTCACAACTCACATGAAGAACCGCCCCTGCGGCCTCTTCCTTGTCCCCGCAGATGAGGTGCTTGTATCTGATTGGGACATTCCCTGGACCAAATGGTCGGGGGACCCGCAATTCCAGCACCCCCCATCTGTTTTTACTGATTTGGGCTGAAAGCCCCCTCGGTCGCTAGGACCGCCCCTGCCTCCTCGGAAACCTCCTCGACGCCCTCGAGGGGTCCGGTGGCTTGGAAAGCAAATATTTCTTCTGGGTCACACGTAGGATCTGCCCAGAAAATTTGTGTCCCCCCTCCAGACGCACCACCTCCCTTTTTAACGTTTTTTTCGGCGTGACGCGCATATTCCATAACTGTGGTTACCTTAGACGTTGCCAGTGTAACTAAGTGTTTTTTTTTTTTTTACCCACACGGAGATATGCGGCTGGAAACCTCCCATTAACATATTTTTTATCTGTTGCTGATATGGTGTGTCATCTCCGTCAGCGTGCGTGATGCCACTGTGAAACCTATATTCTTTTTCAAAACGTATTTTGAACTCGTCTACGTCTTCCCCTATTTTTTGTTTTATGGACCCCAAATGTCCATAATCTGCTCTCCTGCGGAAAACTGCACGCGCGGCATCTGCTACAGCTGTCCACTGCTGTCTCTGCTCGTTCCCCATTTGTGCTTGATGATCAAATATTCCGCCTTGAGGGGTTCTGCCTGTATAATTCGCCCTTATTATTTTGTTTTCCAATGTTTTCCCACTGACGACTGTAAGGCTTGTCCGAACTCATGTCCATTTAAACCATATGAGTTATAAATTCCCTCCTTGGATCCATAATTCTGGATCTCCCTGCGGAGAAATTATACCTTCTTCAGTCTTTCTAGCTCGGACGGAAAACTGGGATTGTTTAAGGCTGTTGAGTTCCTATATTAGGATTTGCGACCTGCACCATAGGATACAATCCTTTGGACGGTCTGTAGATAACGAATTATCTGATTTACTCAGTCCATCCAGGTCTGCATACAGATCTGAAATATCCCTGGGGGGTTTAAGGGATTATACGGTGGTGGTCTGCCTTCTTCAGTTGCTACCATATTTTGCGTGACTGAATTATTGTTCTGGCGGGTTCTTTAAAGCCTAATATTGTGAGACCAAACAGGAGCTGAAGGACGGCTGACCAATGGACCAGCGCTGCAGTCGCTGTCCCATTGGCAACCCCACCCCCTCCTGCTGGTTGAGGCTGTCTCCCTCTGTTTTTCATAATCTTTTGGACGAATACATAAACATAACATTAATTCTATTTATTCTATTTTTCGTAATAACCTCCTCTCTACCTCGCGCCTGTATTAACCCACACCGCGCTATTTCGAGCTCTTATATATATATATATATATATATATATATATATATATATATATATATATACATACATATATATACATACATATATATATATATATATATATATATATATATATATATATATATATATATATATATGTATATACCTACACACATACACAGACATACACACACATACCCTAGCGCTTATTTTAGCCGGCACACAACATTTTCCCATTGATTTACCTTCAGCACACCATCTATTTTATACTTTTCCTTCCACTTCTCCAAGTATTTTTAATATTAAGAAATATATATGATAATATTTATTGTAATAATATTTAAAATTTACTTGGATACACAAACTTTTCATCCCCTCTGGGATTTCTCTTTCTACTTTGTCCTGAACCCATCCTAATTACTTTTGCGTTGTGTTTATCTACCTTCCAGGACCTTAATCCTGTTTTTTTTTTTTTTTTTTTTTTTTTTTTTTTAAGGTACCGTTCAGGACTTTAACCTGAGTTTTTTAGCTACCTTTAATTCTACGACGGACTGAAAACCAGTCGTATTGCTTCGAGGGACTCAAACCTCTCGATTTAACTTTTCGGGGATTTTTTTTTATCACCCGTTACAAGGGATTAAATCCTCTTGCACACCTGTTCGGGGAACTTTTAATCACCCGAAACCCTGAACGACGGACTTTAACCGGTCGTGTAAAACTTACTTGCTGTGGTGTGATCTTCTCCCGGTCGGATCCCGTCAATCCCTCGTTGGCGAAAGGAGTTAACCTATGACGCTGGCCCAGCGAGGAAGTTACCTCCCGGGACTTTAGACAGGTCCTTGACTCAGACCACCGGTGGATTTCAGCGTGTCCGCTCCTCCCGTCAACGAGCCGATATTTTGGGATCCGCGTCACGGCACCAGGCTGATAGGGTTATTAAAGATAACCCCTTTTATCCTAGAATGAAAACCACACAACACAAGTTTTAGACATTTTCTATAGAAAAGGACAGATGAACCCAAACGGAGAACTGCACTCCCTGGAAAGTTTAGGATCGTCTGACGCCGGGTCATCTCTGTCCTTCTGTCTTTATTATCACACATCAAAGAGGGGGTCAGGAGGGTTGGGTCAGGAAGTTTCAGGAATTTACAGCATGGGGGTTAAAAACAGTCAGGAGGTTATAAAAGCATAGAAGGAACCATTTGTTATTCCTGCCTAGGGGTAAATACAACAAAAACTTCCTGAGAGCAAATTCTTAAACAAACCAAATACCTGTAACTTGATAGAAATAAAATGATTACATTCACATTTTCCTAACAGATGCAATCAACTGGTTTCCTTATATAGGAACATTTTTGACCAATCTGTATAATCTGACCCAATCTGTATAATATGATTGAACCTAACTTATAAAGTGCCTTGAGATGACATGTTTCATGAATTGGCGCTATATAAATAAAATTGAATTGAATTGAATTGAGTTTCTTGTATTCAGATTTGACATTTAGTAGTTTTACCAAAAACAAAAATTCCAGTCGCTAGACCTGCAAAGCTACTGGAGACATCTGTAACTGCAGCAAAATTGTGTTCTACAAAGTGATGAATTACAGCAGCTGAACAAAAATGCTTACCACACTTCATTTATAGTTAATTCATTAATATTTTTTTTAAACCATGCAATATTTTCTGTCACAAATATGAACTACTTTGGGTTGATATATCAGATCAAATCCTAATTAAATACATTGATAATTGTAGTTGCCATGTGATAAGATGGGGTTTTAGTGGCTTGCTGTTACATGTCTATTAAAAACCCATCTTTCCCAGTTCCGGATTTGGCTATAAATGGGGAAGCATTGATCAGAGGTAGAACGGTTTAAATACATATTTAATTCATAGAAATTAAATATGGAGACAGAGTACATACCAATTACAAGATGTTCTCACCGGTGGATAAGTCTGTCTGTCTGAAGTAAGTTTTACCAAGACATTCCTTTTATCAACTTTAAAACTCCTCCTGCAAGCTCAGAGGGAGGATGACTGACCCCCTCTCCTTCTGACCACCCCCTCGGGGCAATAAAACGCCCTGTTATTCTACCCAGCAACAGAGAAGGGAGACACCCCCACTAAGATATATTTTTTAATTCTCAACAACTCCCTCTGTTTTGATTAACAAATCAAACCAATAACTAGGCTAAACTAAGTCTATGTCTTGAAACCCTTAAACAAAATGTAAATAGTAAGATGTAATATTGTAACCCACTGTCCCCTCTGTTGGCGACTTATGAAATCAAATGAAGTTTAAATGTTCCCCTTAAATGTAAAATAACCCAAGTATAAGCTAAAAAGCTACTAAACCTATCTGAATCTCGAACCTACTAGAATTAAGAAAAGTAAGCACCTTTATCCGAGAGGTGCAAGGCTAAGATAAATGTGCAACTACCAAAAACTATTATATGATCTAAATATGACTTTAAGAGTCCTAACCTAGATTAACAAAATGCTTCTTAGAAATAAAGATAACCCATGAAAGCACTACACTCAGATCAAACCACAGAATAAAAAACAGATTTTCATGCAATGCAAAACCAAGATTCTAACGATACTAATATTGAACACCTTATGAATATGGAACTTATAAGACATATGCAGTGGTTACAAAACTCTCATTTTCTTTTTTTCTTTTTTACACAATGCATTCAATTGTTGTCATGATGTCTTGCATCTCGGAGATGTCTTCTTCTCGCCTTTAAAGAAGATGGTGTAAAGAGTCAGTGTTCCGACCGCGGTCTCCACAGAACTGTATGTTAATCTTTATTAAAAATAAAAAACGAAAACAAAACAAAATTCCAGCTGCCCCTCCGTGGGTGGCTCTGCGAGATAAGTTGTTCCGGTGATGTCTCCCTGGAACTCTCTGGTGGCTAGTACACATGGCTCCTGGAGTCTGATGGGCCCCTGACCTCTGGCCCACCACATCTGCCTGTTGATGACCTTAGCTTGTACTCCCATTCAAGGTCGGGGGTCGGTGTACTCCCTTCACATTACTGGACTCTCCTAAGTTTACATCTCCAATACAACCTGAAACTTACACGACAATCTTTTAGATATCAAATGTCGTGTGCTACCTGTAATTCCGGAGGTTGACTTCGGTCCCGAAAAGCTCCTTTCAGTCATATGGAATCATATCCTGTAATGAAATTAACTGAACACTCCCACAAGAAACACACTTCACAGCTTTTTCACCCCATTTCCAATTTCGTCTGTGCACAGAACTTTAACCAATTGTGTTTAGAATTATCCCCATTAATCCTTACCACCTTCCCGTTGTTCCTTCTCCATCCTATGAGAAACCTATTTTAGAAATGCAATAGTTAATGAGACACTTTATCGCAATTCCTCTTTCCTGACGCTGGGCCTCTGATTGTCCTGCAAAAGAATGCCTGCACAAAAACTTTATACCTCCGGTGGGAATCGCCATGTCTGTGGAATCCAAAATTAGTTAATTTAATTTTGAAATCAAAGTACATTTTCCTGTAAGAATGTCAGAATGTTCTCTGGATTAAAGATTAAAGATTACCATTCAGCACTCCACTCCACACAAAACCTTTCAGCAGTCACCACACCTCACTTCTGTACCATTTACTCAGATGTCTATGCTGTAAAAAAGTTCCTATTTTTTTTTTTTTTTTCTTATCATTTTATCCAGTTGTTACAAATCCTGATCCAGTTTACTGCAACAGATATACGTGGCTTTGAATCCTTAACAAACCTTCCTGACACACCAATGGTTTTAAAGTAAACTAAATATGCATTAAATTACCCTCTGTTTATCTCTGTTTTATCCAGTTTTTTGTAGTTTATGTAGTTTTTCTGTTTAATTTAACATTCACTTTTTTGGCCTGCTTAAACTGTTTAAGCCTTTTTCCAAGAACCCCCTCATATAATCTATCTATAACAGATACGTGGTGTCTGACACTCCGTTCATTAAATCTAATTTATAGTTCTGTTTTGGGAGTCACTTAACAAACATTCCAGAGAGCCATGGGTAAGGTCTTTTGTGGGGGTTTTCTTTTTGTTTAAACAACCGTTATCTGATTTACAACGCAGTTACATACCTCCGTGGGGTCCTGCACAAGAATCCTTCCCTTAAATTACTTGTGCCAAGGGTTGATATAAAGTTTAAGATCTATATAACTTTACGATATAGTGTTATCATATAAATGTTTATGTCATATCCCTCTGCTTGGAACAAAATTAATTTTGTTACAAAATATTAACAAAGAATAGTATTAGTCATCACAGGGAATCAATTAACTGCAAATAATTATCTGAACTGAAGTATGAAAAACACTGCCCTATATCCTGGATTCAGATCAAAACTTAATGCAATTTCATAATCCCACAGATCTACAAGAAGTCCTCCAAAAAGATCAGTGTACCCATTGAAATAATGATTATTCTAATGTGCTCACAGCAAGTTGATGGTATGAAAATGCTGAACGTTCCAAGGTACTTACATACTGATAAAATATTGGGTTTTACCTGAATAAAACACCTGGTAACGGCAAAGTCTGGTGAAAATCTGATAAGTTTTAGCATGCAACAGTTATATTGTACAATAGAAAAATCTCAATACTTGAGAGCTATTTAAGAAATAACCTAACAGATCCGTTTAACCCATGTTGTTTAGAAACAGAATGTCCCAAGCAGGACACATCTGTGCTTACCGAGAGGCCCATGTAATAAACCTGTCCCCTCAGGACGTCGCAACCCCCCTTGTGGAAATTTATGACATGCAGTTGTTATCTAGAACTCACAGAAACCTAAGTAGAAGTGGAGCACGCAAAAGTATTCCCGCCCCTGTGGATTGTCTGCCCATAGAAGATATGGAAACATACGCCAGCTGCTGTTAATTATGAGCAATACGGTCCTGGACATAATAGAATTAAAACTCATGTTTAAAAGGAACATATCAGTTATATAGTAAGAAATGTTAAGAGACAGTAGTATATTTTTCAAAACCGCAAACCTGTGCACTGCAATACGCTCAATTCGGCTGCCTTAAGAAATGTTTTACCCAACTCCAGTTCCATTTGCCTAGGAGCTCAAACATGGAGACACAGAAAAAATATTAGAAATCACATTCCATAAAATTTGGTCAGAAGAATATTGCTAGAAATAACAGTCTGAATTACCTTAACAAAAAGTCTGTTATCAGTCTGTGGTCCTTGAGATGGACTGGACTGACATGTTCAGCAGATCAGGCAGAAAAGAGATTGGAGTTTAGACGTCGCACTCACAGCTTCCATGTATGGAACTCCACATTTCGTCCCCCACGTGTTGCAATGATTCGCTGTCGATGCACCTCAGTGACAAAGTTCTGGTCCACGACTCAGAAACTGGATGAGACATTCAACTCCAGTGTATGCAGACAGTCATTTTTCTTTGACAGCTTAGGATCTGTGCTGTTCATAGGCGTTGGCCATCGTTCCAGGGTGAGGAAACATTGTTCATGGGTGCATTATCCCCTAGATGGGGCACTGACCTTCTTGAAGGTGAGGTGGTATTGGGACTTCTTGCCAGGATTTAGTGATGTGAAACAGTCCTTGGCCCAGTGTCCAGCGTAAGCAACTGTCCCAGATGTGATGGGTGCCCCACGACACACATATCGGCTGTAAATGCTCAGTTTTATTCTTCCAACCCCAAATCGGCACCGATCTGCGTCTCATGTCAGACGTGTCCATACTCCAGAACGAACAGACCTGTAACAAAATTAAGATAGAAAAAGAAAAACAGGGGGGAGGGAGCTCCCCCACCTTAAATTAAAATAGAGACAGTTCTCGATGGAATCAGCTGCTTACTCTCACTCCTTCCTATATTGTTTTCCAATAACTGTAATTTTACCAACTTTTAGTAATTAACAAACTCAAGCATTGTGTATCACCCTTCCTTTGAGTCACAGGCAAATGGTGTATCAAATATTGTCTCAGCGAGCATATCAAGATTTAAAATCATCAGCTGAGATATTGAAGAGGGCACGTTTTTTTTTTAAACACTATTACTCTAAATAATTCCCCTAAATTGGACTGATTTATTTAGGATCCACACCTGTGTGTTTGATCCATCCTACTGATTTTTTCAGAAGATATCGAGAGTCCCAGTCAAACTCAGGAACCTTCTGCTAAAGTGTATAAAGAAAATGCTGTGTAACTCCATCTATCAAGGAAAAAATATAAAAAACACCAAAGGTACATTGTAAAACAGCTCTAAAATCAGTTATGCGCCTGTGTTTAGTAAATTGTTAAGTCAAATACTGCCGGCCACAAACAATCACCAGCAACTGATGTTGAAAAGTTCATTCACCAGAATTTGCACATTACCAAATGAACAAAGAAAAAAGATTCCTCGGGCTCTAAATTACTGTGTAACAAGGGCATCTGCATTTTGTGGGACCATGAAAATGTGATTACATATAATGAATAATTTGGGGACCGTCCTGTGATGATCCCGTAATATTTTCTATTTCTACTAGGTTCTGGCGCTCTGCAATATCAGTATTTATACTAAAACAATGCAAACCAATAACATTGGTCATAGATTCCTCAATTTTAGCTGCTTCATTTGAGGATAACTTCAAAACTGACTCATGACTAAATGCAGTGTTAACAAAATCGATCAAATCAACCACAATATCAGTTTGCACACACTATTAATGTACAGTTTAACCTTAACTTCTAACTCTGTGTAGTTCTGCTTACTTGTGTTTTCCCAGGCCTGCAAATGAGCAAAAGTTTATAGGGTGGCTATTTCCTGCTCCCTATTAATCAGCTAGATTGAAGTCTGACGGATTATATCTATTTATTTATTTATTTATTATAACTAGGACTATCAAACAATGAAAACCTTTTAATTACTTTTTAATCGCAAATTATATTTCATGTCTGAAAGTATATATATTCATTAGGCATTTTAAAACGCTATTTTGCAATAGATAATGCTAGTTAAAATTACACTCTAACAGAAGGCATTTTCCCTTTTTTGTGTTTTCCCAATTTATAATGCCTCAAACAGATGTTCAATGTTCTGCCAAATTTTCAACAACTTTTCCAAACTTCTAACCACTTTCTAACTTTTAGGCTACAGTTCAAAATAAAAAGTTTTCTCCAAAACTCACCAAACTGCAGGCCGTGGTCTCTCTCCAATGCAACTCACCCAATCAGCTTGCAGCCAATACCTCAAACGTTTTACTGCATTGAAATTCTCCTGCACTTCAACAAACATTATTAATGCATCGACCTTTTTTCTAATGATTTCCAAATTCCCCTTAGTTTTTTCACCCATATTTTTACTTATCACTTTTACTTAACAAAATTAAACTGCGCCCCAGTCACCGCTCTTATCTTTAGGCCCACGCACGCGGAGAAATTCACACCCTCATGAAGACACACACACACACACACCCCCACTCTCCGCTGAGTTGCAGGGTACAACCAATCTCTCCTTCTCTCAAAACCATGGATCCCATATTACCGAGACATTCAAAACATCAGACAAGACATAACAAACATAACATTTAAGACAGACAGCCTTGCGCGCGCAGAGGGTCTTCTCCTTTTAATACCCTTCCACTCGACGAAACCAACTATTCATTTTAATACCACCTCGGTCTAATCGTCGTGCAATCAGAATCCCCGTTCTGATGCTAGAGAACAATGTAAATGTTCCCTTGGGGCCCCTGTTTAATCTCTTATCTACTTTTACAGCTCACTTTAAAGGTCTTGCTGTCTTAGCCTCAACTTTTAGATGGTTTTGTATTCTTGGCCGTCCTATCGCTGTGCTGCATTAGGGTGTCTCCTTCCCCAAAGAAAGCACTCCATCTTAGTCCTAAATTCACCAGACTCGTCAGTCATGGAGAGGGAGCGACCAACTTCCGAGACTATTTTTTATCTTTGTAATTTTATCTTTTTTATTGTCTTTTATTTTATTTTTCAACAGCCTCACCACTTGGCTTCTTGGCTTTTATCTCTTTTATCGTTTCTACCTTATTTTACATTTTTTTGACGTAGACATACAAATAAATCCCATTCAATCATTTCTCGGTTTCAACATAAATTCCATTCAAACCTAGTTGTACTGTTCAACCTCTGATATTTTGAGAATTGAGTCTCTTAAACCACAGCACCACTTAATTTAGCCTACACATCATTTTGCCAATGGAGAAAAATCTCCTTACATTTTTCAGGTCGACCGGTGATGCTGCAGAATTAGTCCTCTTTTCGTGTCCAATTTTCAAACAGACCCTCACTCACAGCCAAAATCCGAGGGGTTTCGGCACCATGATAAGATGGGGTTTTAGCGGCTTGCTGTTACATGTCTATTAAAAACCCATCTTTCCCAGTTCCGGATTTGGCTATAAATGGGGAAGCATTGATCAGAGGTAGAACGGTTTAAATACATATTTAATTCATAGAAATTAAATATGGAGACAGAGTACATACCAATTACAAGATGTTCTCACCGGTGGATAAGTCTGTCTGTCTGAAGTAAGTTTTACCAAGACATTCCTTTTATCAACTTTAAAACTCCTCCTGCAAGCTCAGAGGGAGGATGACTGACCCCCTCTCCTTCTGACCACCCCCTCGGGGCAATAAAACGCCCTGTTATTCTACCCAGCAACAGAGAAGGGAGACACCCCCACTAAGATATATTTTTTAATTCTCAACACATGTCAGAAAATCTGAAAACGTTCAAAAAGTATAGACATTTATGCAACACTGTGTATCTTTAAAAAGATACATTTGAAAGGTGTGCAACATCTGATGGTATTTTGATGCAAGTATTCTTCTAACATTGAAGTCAGCAGGCACAGGAAAGGTTAGGAATGTCATTGGGAATCAACATGGAATCCTCTGCAACAGATGTTTGATTGGATTAAGAATCTTCAAGGCTCAACAAGCTGTTTCTAAATCCCACAGGGCTTTGCTGCCCACCCTCATCTTCTATGTGCTCTGAACACTGATCACAACTAAACTCGACTTAAATTACAGAGCAGTCATTTGAAGTAAAAATTGGTCACAAGTATCATGTTCTCCTGAATTTTTGGAAGGAAGAGTAAAACGTTCAAAATGGGAAAAACATGTACACTGAGAAAAATGTCAACTGTGTTTATGATGATCTTAGCCTTCAAGAACTTCCACTTTCCAAAAGTTTATAATAACCCTCAGAGCTATAATTTAAATTAAATACAACTTAGTAGTATGCCAGGTTCTTAAGCAAGGCATACTTATTTTTCATTATTTAGATATTCACCAAACCCATAGGCAGAGACTGGACCAGACAAAAATTTCTCCTGTTGCTTCAATAACAGCAGAGCTGAGCTGCTTCCTCCACTGAATTAGATTGTATGAATTTTATTCAGCTCAACTCATTAAAGTGGTGTGAAATGTCATGATTTTAGATTTTAACAGTGAGAATTTATTTTTACAATTAATGAAAGAAAGAAAATTAAGAAATTAAGGCTTTCCTTAGATAGGAAACTTTTTGACCAATCTGAATAATCTGATCCAATCTATATAATCTGATTGAATTTGACTTTGGAAAGTGCCTTGAGATGACATGTATCATGAATTGGCACTACATAAATAAAATTTAATTGAAATGAAAACTACAAAAGACAAAAATAATTGTGTACATTTTAAAACATCCCAAAGTACTTTTTCATTTCTTTCCACCATCAGGCAATTACTATCTTACAATTATTTAAAGAGGAGGTTCATCAAAGATGTTTTGTCTGCTATTTAACTTATCAGACCAGTCTAAGCACTATATTTCTGTTCCAATATGTATCGCTATAAAGCCTAATATTTGGAAAACGAAGGTCTACACAAGTAGATTCAGGCAGATGAGAGGATTACATTTATGAAACAATAAGTGTTCAACGTCTCTATGAGTCTGTTACGGCCCCTGGCCTCTTGAGACTGTGCAGGCTTCTATTAATTATGCAGATTCCACTGCGGGAGAACACCTTCCTGATTGGCTGCCAAGGAGCTGCGACCGTATTGGACCAGCAGAGGACTGCCATACCAATCAGACCGCTGATGAGGCCCACCTGCACCATATAAAAGACTCTTGGACTCATTCCTTCAGGGGGGAAGACAGCTAGTAGGAAGCTGCTTGTGAAGTTGTCTTTTCGCCGCATTGGGTTGTTTAAATCACTTGTGCTTGCTTTGTTTGTTAAGCTGTTTGGCTTTGTAGCGGCTTGTAGCTCATGTTTGGGAGGTTTTGAGGCTCCCTTTGTGTGTACATTTATTTTCTCTATTAGTCCTCTTGGGTGGTTTGAGTTATCTTTGACCAGTTAAACCTTATGTATTTTCTTTTGCATTTAACGCCCCTGAAATCATTAGCCCTTTTCTTTGGTTCTGTTAATTAAGAGTATTGTGTTTTGGTTATTGTTAGTGATGGTGAGATGAAGCCTCATGAGGCATTGAACCACTTGAGCCAACTGGTTCGAGAAAGGGTTCATTTCTTGACGCTTCATGTGCACACGACACCACCTACTGGCGAAGTGTATAATCACAGCCAGCTGTATCTTAACACGTGTGATGCATTGATTTTTTTTTGTCTTATTATGGCTCTTGGGAATGACTTCACAAAAGGTGTAGGACGAAATCATTTGTCTACATAAATTTTGTATACACGTGTATAATAAAATATTGTTTGAATGTATTCTGTGTGTAATTATTCCCAAAATAGTAGTGTCATGTGATATGGCATGTTGTGTAATGTTTTTCCGTGACTCTAGAAAAATGGCATGGGTTTAATCAGGCAGAAGACAGTGAAAGTGCTTATTAAACTAGGGAGGGGGTAATGAATAGGCTAATGCTTGTGTAACTTGGATGATTTCATGCATTTTTATTAAGAAAACAATTTCTCCACAGTTTTTGGTTTCAAACGATTTCTCTTTTTTGACACTACTTCTCCAGCCTTTGAAAAGACACGCTCACAAGGCACAGATGATGCCGGGGTGCATAAATAAATAAGTGCAAGTTTGTACAGATTGGGGTACAGTGACCGATGATTAGCCCAGTACTCCAGGGGGTTCTCCAGCCTGTCCTGAATCCAACGTCATCCACAATAGTGAAAGGCTGGGTATCCTTCACTATCATGGAGACTAGAGCTTAATCCAGCTCTTGTTTTATGGTGGCTGGTTAAAAGGGAATAAATACAGTGTCTGTTACCTGTCTTTATTTGCACAACAAGCAAACATCAGCATGCAAAAATTGTGATAGTGTGTTTGTAATATAGTAATGCGCCAGTCATCCGCGCGGTTACTGGCAGAGGGGGGGGCGTCGGTGAAGTCGCTTCTCGCTTCAAAGTATCCATGTATTTTTGCCTGTCTTTTCCCTGCCATTCCGGCCGCCTCGCCAACATAGTGCTGCGGGAAACACTGCTGTGGGGTTTCTAAAGCTGTCAAACCCCGCGCCGAAATCTGAACCACTTCCCGAAGCAGTCATGTGGTACAGCCGGGCAGCGAGGCTTCGGACGTCATCGTTTTCGGCTCCTCCCCTAAATGAAGCAAGCCTCGATACGCGCTTTACGGAAACGCCTCCTCCATTACTCGACACACGCCTCGAAGCCTCGGCACATAACGTAACATCACTAGTTATTGTAAAACCCTTCCTTTGTAAATAAACCTTTTTCATTTCACTCTTTTCTCTGGACACAGTTTTGTTACCTCCTCTGAACCCCTAGACAGAGGGGGCGTAACAGGGTCAATGACCAAGCTTTGTCAGACTGAACATACACTCAGTTTACCATTCATCTTTACAAAATGAATGGCATAACAATTACTCCACAAACTTCACAATTACATAAAGAAAATCATGGTAAACTGATTTCAACAATAAAATCTGATCTGGCTCCCCGAGAAATTCTTCCATTATCCCTCATTATCTGTTATCTGTGACTCTTCCTGATCGCTACAAAAAAGAAAAAAAACACTGTAACCCTTGTTCATTGCCTGTTTGTCTGTTTTTGCCTTCATTATGTGAAATGTGAACCGAAGTGGCCAAAAATACATTTTGCCGCGGTGACAATAAAATACTCTTGACTTGACTCTTGATTGGGAGAACAGAGACAATAAGGATGAATCTCCATCCTGTTGTATCTGTTTCAGGTTCTGCCTATTTGGATCCCACCTCCCACTTTCAAAGTGTTAGAGAAAATAATTTCTTCATTTGTGTGTCAAGGAAGGAAACCTAGAACCCAATTACAATTATGTATCCCAAAGAAAAGTGGGGGTTTAGGTTTGCCCAAGCTGAAATTTATTTATTTATATATAAGTAATATTATTGGGCGGCACAGAGGCAGGGGTTAGTAGAATGAATACCTCAGAATAGAGAAACAAACTGGATTAAACTTGAAAACCATGCTTGCCAACCTGTATCACTGGAGACTGCACCTTTTTTAGAACAAAATAAGTGGAGATATCTTAGACTAAACAATTAATAGATTATATGTACACAATGGGTATGGGCACAGGTAAGAAAAAAAATTGCTTTCCTTTAACAGTTGCAAGACGAATTTGGCTTATGTTCTAATGACCTCTAGATTACATACCATCATGCTCAGACTAGGACACCCTGAAACAGTTGCCGAGCACTTTTAGAATAAGGCTGTTGAAAACCCGATATTCAGCCAAACACAGAGTTACAATATTAAAGGTTTATTAAAGGGGTTGAGTAGAGAAAGGTAAGGCAGACAAGCAGAACCAGAATAGACAGATGAGTAATGGCTGAAGGTGCAGACAGGCAGGGATGAGCAGGATACCAGAAGATACAGGTAGTGACGGACCAGAACAGGCGATGTGGACTGAGGAACCACCAAAACAAGAAGAGCAAGTGGTTGGAACTCACGGGGAAACAGGCAGACTTGTGCAGCACACAGGCAGCTTTCGTCAGTGAAGGCTGAACATAAAACAAAAGAATCCAGCTAGCTGGCCACACAGAAACTGGTAGAGACACGGCAGCAGAATACTTGAAGATAGTTGAGATGAAACGTTCTGGCAAGGATGAGCTGGCTGAGGCAGGCATATGTAGGCAGGTGAACAGAGTTGACTAATTAGTGGAACAGGTGGATGTGATTAAGAGCTAGGTGTTGGCTGGAAGGAGACTAAGCTGATTGGATAGTGGCAGTGGGGTGAAGGCTGATCCAAGAAAAGTCCAAAATAAACAAACAAACACCTAAATCATGACAGCTGTGTGTGTCCCATAATTCCCTGGATATGAAGGGGAAACAGGAGTTGGAGGCAAATACAATTATTAAAGATGAAGAATGGGAGGAGGCAAGTTTAAGAGGTCATCAAATTATAAATAGCCCAACATGATAGGAGTTCAACAGAAAAATCAAGATGAGATTTTCTTTTGGACACCATCCATCATATCTAAGAACAATAAAACTAAAATGGACTTATGTTGGAGAAATTGCAAACAAATTTATGACTATTTACATATATTCCCAGTCCGAATATCGTACTGGCAGGGGATCTGTGGAGAAATTTGTACTATGTTAAAGTTTAACTTGCTATCCAATCCAAGATATTATAACTTGGGGTTGATGCCATTGAGTGAATTTAGAAGAAAGAGTGTTAATATACTCCAAATCTGTTCAATGGTGGCAATGAAAATGATATCTCACTCTTAGCTCAAAGCACTGCCTCCTACACTTCTTCAGTGGCAAGAAGGATTAAAAATATCTATGTGATGGAAAACAGTACTGCAAAGCTCCGTCTGAAAGTAGATTTGTTTGTGGGCTCCTGTCTTTGACCACTTTGGTTGGACATAACTATTGGTTGTCTTCAATTGATATGAACATTTTTATTCACCACTTGTTTTTTGGAATGTGACCCAATATTGAGGAATATGTCTACCCACCAATTTCAGTTGGCAGGGAAACTGTTTTTCCCTTTCTTTTTATGCATTGATTGCAGAGTCGCTATTTGTGCTTTTGTTCTTACTACATTTTGTAATGACATAGTGAGAAACATTTTTTTCTGAAAAACCATTGTTCAAAAATGTTTTTATAAAAATTTAGCAATGCTTTGATTTAGTAAATTACTATTTTATAAATCATAAAAGTTGTTTTAGGCCTTCATGCTTAATAAAGAAGTAAATAGCACACATTTAATGTTTAATTCATATTTACTCAAAATCCCAGCCTGTAGTTTGAGGATTGGGACAAAATTGTATGTTGTATGTTATGAAATTACTTAAAAATAGACAGCTGTTTAACCGTGCAATTATTTTCGTGACTGGGCTAAACCTCCGATGTTTCAGGATTCTAACAGTGCCTCTGACTATACATCTGGACATCTGTCTCATTGTCCTTCTGTCTCTTTTATTTTTTACAAGATCTCCAGATTCATGTCATAATGTTACAGCACAAATCAAGACAGCATAGAAGATAATAGAAGGTGACTTTAGGAAATACAATTTCCATTCAAACACACCCCACAGCTTGACATGTCTTGACATTCTCCAGTTTTCTTGTTTCTGTTGATATAAAATGAGTATTGCATCTGATCAATGAAATATTTCTACTCATTTAAGTCACAATATTATTAATGTGTGTTGTTGTCCATGACAGGCTTTGATCCAAATTGACTTTCTTGAGATGTTGCTACAGATTTTCCACGTTTTTTTCTCAAGATGCCATCTATTTTGTGAAGTCCACCAGTCTGTCCTGCAGCAAAACAACCCTACAACATAATGCTTCTTCCTAGCAGAGTAGTCTTTCAGCCCAGGTCGGTACGGTACTCGTTTCACTGTAGATAATGACACACTCTTACCAGTTTCAGCCAGCATCTTCACAAGGTCTTCGCACAGGACTTTAAGCAAAGTGGATTCTGGGCCTTTTCACTCTTCATCCAGACTCTTGGACTTTAATTACCAAATGAAAAGCAAATTTTACTTTTGATTTGAAAATAAGACTTGGCCACAGTCTAGGTCACCATACAAAGGTTGTGATCTATTAAAAAAAAAATGTGCGTTCCTCACGGCAACTCTGACCCATACGTACGTTTATTTTGGAGACAGGAGAAATTGGTGACTCAGATGGTAAAGTGGTGAATTGCAGCCATACTGCATGATGATTCCTCTCAGACATTCAATTTCACTCCATATCAGACATTAATCATAGATTGACTTTATCATAAGCATTCAAAACTGCAGTGTTATTCATTTGAAATTACCTTTCAAATGAATAAAAAGATTCCTTAAGCCATCTTAAGTCTTGAATAAATCGGAGTATTTTACCATCATATTCTTCTCCCTGATGATCACCAGGGTGACGTGTATCACAGATTAACAGATAAATTGTGACAAAGATGTAAGTAAATTACTTTAATTACTGTAAACAGTCAAATACACTTGTGCATAATGAGTGAGTGGGAGAATTAGAAGGGAGCGCGGTTTCAGAGATTTCCTGGCCAATGATGATGACTGATGACCTCCAAGACAAGAAGAATTTCAACATGATGCACGGTTCTGTGAGGCTGTCATTCGACATTTAAAACAGCAATCAAGTTCACTTTTTAACAAGTTCTTTTAATGCTTTTACCTCTGATTTACATATTAAATACCTGTTAGTGAATTATTTTCACCGTTTCTTTGCTTTTTCGCCGTGGTTGCCATAGTTAACCATGAAATAAAAACGATCAGCTGACTCATTTAAATACACATTAACATTCATGAGGTGCTTTGCATTGTCCATGTATGGTTGAATATGGGCTTGAAGAGGGCAGAACATGTGGCAGTACCTGGTATGCAAACCTTTAGTTACAGCTATGATCTATAATGGAATATTACATGCTGGTGCGCATGCACATGATTTTAGAAATCTTGAATTTATTGGATGTATGCCATTCTTGTTTTTTGTTACATACGTACACTTTTAGTATGGATTGTATACAAAGATAAATGAGGCCCCAGTTTCTTTTTCCCTCAGTGCAGGTAAGATGTTCGATAACAAATTCCTTTATTTCCTTTATTTCTCCACAATGGATAAATTCAGGATTTGACTTTGTTAAAATTCGAAAGTTGGCTTTTTGAGATTTTACTCTTTGAAGTATGACATTTTGCTTTTTTTTTAACTTTTATTCAAACAATTCCTTGACACAGTCCACACTTATGTGTTTTGACATTGCAACATAATTACAAATATTACAAATTTCAAACATACATAGTCCAGGACTCCCCTTTCCCCTTCCCTTCTTATATTATCGCAGAAAATCAGGTCTGTTGCTCCAGGTATAGATTTACAGAAGACCATCTTTTATTGTAAGTGTCTTTCCGCAATCTCAAGGTTGCTGTTAGATCTTCCATCAGGTTGACAGTCCTCAGTCTCTGAACCCATTGTTCTAGGGTAGGTGGATGTGGTTTCAGCCAGTTCGTAGTGATCACCTTGTGAGCAATCAACACAAGGGCTCGCTGCATATATTTTGTATTGGTATCTTCCGTCGGGAGATTAACATCCTCTAGAACCACTCTATGGATTTCCAAGGTAATATTCAGGTTCAGTATTTTTCCTATTTCCCTTTTTATCACCTCCCAATAGCCTTTCACCCTCGGGCATTCCGAAAATATGTGGGCAAAATCTCCTATCTGACCGCACTTCCTCCAGCAGAGGTCACTGGCCTTACTGTCATAACTGGCTATCATTATCGGCGTCTTAAAAAATCTCATTCGTATTTGCCAACTAAACTCTCTCCAATTTGGACTGCTCAGGCATTTATGCCATTTACCCCAAGTCTCCTCCCACTCTGTATCCTCTGTCACCATATTCAGTTCCAGTTCCCATTTATTCTTGACGTCTAGAGTTGTCTCATCTTGGTCGATTCGTAATCTCTGGTATAAAACTGAAATAATCTTTTGAGGGTTTTTTTGGTTCTCCACCACATCAATCCAGTATTGTTCAAAATCTATGGGTATCTCTTTTAGTTTGTCTATTTCCTTGTGTTTTTGAAGGTAGTGTCTAATCTGGAAAAATCTAAAAAGGTCCGTATTAGCGATGTTATACTCATTTTGTAGTTGTGAAAAGGCTTTTAGTGTTGTTCTTGTAAATAGTTGGTTTATTGTCATTAAACCTTTGTCTGCCCATTCACCAAATGCCCCATCAAGCTTGTTAGGTTTAAAGTCGACTATACCATTTATTCTAGCTGCTCGTGATAGAGAGAGTGGTAGCTTTAATTTCCTCCGAACTTTATCCCACACTCTCAAAGTAAATACCACCCACTCATTTTGGATCTTAAGTTTTCGCCACTGAATTCTACTTAAAAAGGGTAAATCTGTTATCGAGATGCCCCCTCCTACTGAACCCTGTTCCAGCTGTACCCATTTTGTATCCAAATCCAACCTAATCCATGTAACAAGTGCCCTTAGCTGTGCTGCCCAATAATAACTTTCAAGATGTGGTAGTGCCAGGCCTCCCACGTTCTTTGAAGAACACATTACCTTAAGTCTTACTCTTGGTCGTTTGTTTTGCCAAATGAATCTTGATATAAGTCTATCCAACAGTCTGAAAGTGGTGCTGGGAACCATGACCGGAAGGGAACTAAAGAGAAAGAGAAGCCGTGGTAGCACACTCATCCAAATTTTTTCCACTCTGCCAACTAAAGATAGTGGGAAAATCTGCCATCTTTCTAAATCTTTTTTGATTTGAGATATAATTGTGTTGTAATTAGCGTTATATAACTGGGAAGAATTATTGGTCAGAATGACTCCTAAATATTTAAGGCCCGCTTTTGGCCATTTAAATTGTACTTCTTTCTCCAGATGTTCTGGCCTGAGTCCTGACATCATCATTGCTTCCGCTTTAATTTCATTGATTTTATAGCCTGAGATGTGGCCAAATGTGTGTAGGCATTTCATAAGGGGGGGTATTGTACTAGACGGGTTTTTTATGTATAGGAGGATATCATCTGCAAATAAAGAAATCTTATGTTCTGTACCTCCCTTATCTATTATTCCTTCTATATGCTTGTTCGTTCTAATCAGTTCTGCTAACGGCTCAATACTTATGGCAAAAAGAATAGGCGAGACCGGGCTTCCCTGCCTCACCCCCCTTTTTATGTTGAAAAACTCAGAGCAGTAGCCATTTACCCGGACCCTCGAGATTGGATTTTGGTTAAGGATTGAAATCCACTTTATGAAAGTGTTATTAAAACCCATCTTCTTCAATGTGTAATTAAGATAATCCCAGTCCACCCTATCAAATGCTTTCTCTGCATCTAATGCAAGGAACATTGAAGGTTGGCAGTCTTTTTTAGCAGTAGGCTGAATATTTAGCGCTCTTCTAATGTTGTTTGATCCTTGTCGTGTAGTTATAAATCCAGTTTGATCCGGTTTTATTATTTTCTTTAAGTATCTTTGCATCCTATTCGCTAAAATTGAGCCAAGAATTTTTAAATCGTTTCATAAAAGACTTATGGGACGGTAGGAGGCACAATCTTTGGGGTTTTTCCCCTCTTTATGTATCACCGTTATAATTGCTTCTGACCAGCTTTTTGGGTGATCATTTTCTTTTAACGCATAATTGTATACTGCACATAATTTAGGAGTAAGTTCTTTTATGAATACTTTATAAAACTCTCCACTTAGACCATCTGTCCCTGGACTTTTGTTGTTTTTTAATAATTTAATTACTTCCTCAACCTCAGTATCTGAATCAGATCATCAGCTTCTTCTTGTGTTAGTTTCGGTAAATTAAGCGTTTTAAAGAGGTCCTCCATATCTTCCTTTTTCTGGGGCAGACTTTGGGGATTATATAGATCAATTTTTTTGGGGTGGGATAGTTCTGTTCCGTTTCCCGGGTGGTATATGTTTGGGACCAATCGACTGGCCTGTATTTTTCTCAATTGGAAGGCCAGTAAACGGCTGGCACGGTTCCCCACTTCATAGTATTTTTGACCAGTATACCTCATAGCACCTTCTGCCTTATAGGTAAGTAGTTTGTCCAGTGCCTCTCTACTTCTTTTACGTTTTTCCAGTGTTTCCTTTTTTCTGTCCCTTTTATGAATTTGTTCTAATCTTATCACTTCGTTTTCTAGGTCATTTACTTTCTGTAGCCGTTGTTTCTTTAATTTGCTTGCCATTTCTATACATTTACCTCTAATTACTGCTTTAGCTCCATCCCACAATATCGCCTGGGACAGTGCTTCATTATCATTCAAGCGGAAGTATTCATCTATTGTTGTCTTCATTTGTTCTTGGACATGTGTATCGTTCAGCATGGAGACATTCAATCTCCAATATTTAAAATGTTTTTCATTTTTCATCCTTAATGTTATTCTGACTGGTCCATGGTTTGACAAAGTTATAGGTTCAATAACACTATGTACCATCTTATAAAGGTCTTGTTTGGATATAAATATCATATCCAGTCTTGAGTATGAACCGTGCACGTTTGAGAAGAACGTGAAATCCCTGCCCCGTGGGTTGCACGTCCTCCAAGTATCTACCAGTCCCAACTCCTCTAGCAGGTGTTTCAGGGCTTTCGTTTTTTTTGCCAAGAGGGCCTTGTACTGACGGTAATTTATCTTTTTTTGGATCCAACACACAATTGAAGTCTCCTGCTAAACTTATTACACCTTTTGAGTCTGTTGCTAAGACTGAGGCTACCTCTATAAAAAAGGTTGGATCAACTTCATTTGAGGCATATATATTCATTATTATGTCCTTCCCTTCTATTGATCCCACCACCATCACATATCTCCCCTGCACGTCTTTCACCTCCTTCTGCACTGAAAAGTAGATTGTTCGGCTTAATAAGATTGCCACCCCCTCCCTCTGCTTTTTGGACAGCTGGCAAAAAACACTTGATCCACCCACTCTCTTTTTAATTTCTTGTGTTCCAAGTCATTAAGATGAGTCTCTTGAAGTAGAGCTATTGAAGCTTTAAGCGATTTTAATTGATTTAATATTTTTTTCCTCTTTATCGGGTGACCCAGTCCTCTCACGTTATAGCACACAATATTTAAATCACTCATAATATTTAGTTGTTTTAATCATGTAAACCTCAACCACTACTTTTTGGCTCCTCGGGCTTAATTCTGGATGTTGCATCTTGTCTGTTTCTGCCTCCTGTTGGTCACTCAGTGTGGGCACAAACATGTCAAGGAATAAGAACATAATAACACAAAAGTAATTTGAACAAATTAAACCCCGAGGACTCCCATAAACCCGACTGGAAATATTAAGACCACCTACAATCTGTAGTGGCCTCCTGACCAGCCTCCGATGTAACCAAGGCAGAGCACCGTGTGCCCGTAGTCGCTCTGGGGAAAAAGCACTAAGTGCTGTCCAGATCACAAACCAAAGAAAAGCGATAATTCCCTGGTGAGATCTCCACCCAATTGGGATAACAATAGTAACGCACGGTGATATTGGCTACCCGTGAGACAATAAACCTTTGAAATACAAATTCACTATATAACAAAACGTTGGCTGTTTCAATAATATCTTATTCTCCCCCTTGATAATTTTCCTCAAAACATACCTTATAGTCCTCAACAGTTCCTCTGTTTATGAACATTTTGTTCTCATCACAGTCTTAAATGTAGACTTTTAAATCTGCATCAGGTAGTCCACTTTTTCCATTTCTCCTGTTGTTGACTCTCGGAGTCCAGGCCTCTCTGGAGAGCTCTGCCTCCATCCTCTCTCTCTCACTCATCTGTACCGAGACATTCAACCTCTCCAAAGTCGGAACTGCGTCGAGTAGAGTCGGGAAGGTTTTAGTACTGTTTTTCAAGTCGATCCTGAGTTGCGCCGGGAAACGACATTTTGCCTGTATTCCTTTTTCTTTAAGTTGCTTGATTATGCCCCACAGTCTTACTCTTTTCATTTGGACCTCTGGAGAATAATCTTGGTCAAAGTATATTTTTTTCCCTTGAAGAACTATTTGTTTTTGTGACCATGCCCGTTGTAGCACCACTTCTTTTATGTTGTAATCCATGAAGCGGACAATGATGGAGCGTGGTGGGTTCGTGTCAGCTGGCCTCGGTCCTAGCGCTCGGTGTGCTCTTTCAATGCGTAAATCTCCTGCAGTAGAAGCGTGTTTCTGATTAGTTCCTTTATGAAGCCGATCATTTGTTATTTCTCACTTCCTTCCGGAACTTGGCAGATTCTGATGTTGTTACGGCGCAGACGGTTCTGTAGGTCGTCACATTGGTTAGCGAGTAAAGCCTCACGTCTCAGTAAGTACCGAAGCACTCTCTCATTTCTCTGGCTAACTTCTTCCGTCGTGCCGGTCCTACGTTCTGCTTCTTCTACACGTTGCTCTAGCATGTCCATACGCAGTAGGAGACTTTCAGGTCTCCTACTGATGTTTCCAATCTTGTTAGAGTAGCTTTCGTCTCGGCAAACGAACTCTGATTTTCTTTCCTCAACTCCTTTAGCTCACACTTTACTTTTCCTGTATTTTAATCATGTAAAGCACTTTGCATTGTCTGTGTACTGAATTGTGCTATATAAATAAATTTGCCTTGCCTTGCCCTGCCTTTGGTTATAAGACTTACCCTGTGTTTCATCAACATGTTCAATTGTGCATTGCATAAATCAATGAAATAAAGAGAACAAAACAGAAGTCATGATCCATTTTTTGAAAACACTGCTAGAAGGTTCTGTTCACTCCTCTGCATTGCCATGGTGATAGATGTTGAGAGAGGAGAAAAAACAGTGCTGCAGAAAGTAACATTGTTAACTGGTCACAGCTGCAGCTCATGAGAAACTCCCTGTGAGCCACTGTGCGCACAGCAACAGAGAGTGAGAACATTGTAAGCTCCGTTAAGCAGTGAGATTACAACACCGGCACAGGTGCGAGAGAGACGAGCTGTATCTTGTTTAAAAGGTAGGACTAGTTTGGAAGTTTTCGAAGATACCAACGTGGGATGGGGTCACATCGAACGCGAATAGCGGCACAATGTAGCCACTTTTTCTTGCTGTCGCTCGCCTGACACTATCTCCAGCCGTTCACACCATAGACATTATGTGTCATGCCGGTGCCCTCCACCAGTGGAAACTTAGTCAACTTTGAGTTGACTCAAAGGAGTTTGGGCGCTCCTGCATATATGTATGTATATCGAACACTGACATTTTCTTAAAGCATGGATATGACCAAATAGATTCAAATGTATTTCTGCATTAGGTTTCCTGATATTCTTCAACCCTTAACTAATTTGTGCTCATTTATAATTTAATGATTTTGATAACGCCCCATATCACAGCCAAAGCCGCCTCATGCTCACTGACAGGATAATCTTGACTGTTATACTCATGACAAAGATTCATATAATCTTGGTAATACATTATTACAAAAAAACAGTTATTCCAGGGTCAAATAAATATTTATTGTTTTAAGGATAAAACCCATCAAAAATAATGCGCCTTGTGGTCAATTTTGTGTGACCTGTAAAGAGAAAATCACACACAAAACAATTAGATCAGTCATGACGAGAAATATTATAGTGAATATTAACCTATTATGTCACTTACGTTAGGTTTCCGGTTGGCCACCGCAGGGGGTTGGAGATTATTGATTATTTTGAGTCATCTGCAAAACATAAATAGCAGACAAAACAAGATAAATCATGGTGATACATACATCACTGACTATTATTCTGTCATCATTTACCTCTTCAGCATTTTTCTTATTTCTCTCTCAATCGTTCTGCATCTCTCTGATCTTCTCTGTCTCTCTCTGCTTGACTTCATCACTGAACTTTCTCATTCTCAGTTTGTCCTCATCTCTTTGTGAGTTTCCTCCTCTCTTTCAATTTGTCCTCATCACCGTGAAATTTCCTCCTTCTCCCTTTAAGTTTGTCCTTGTCTCTGATTTTTCTTTCTCCCTTTAAATTTATCCTCATCTCTTTGTGATTATCATCCCTCTTTTTCAGTTTATCCTCGTCACTGTGGGATTTTCTTTGTGATTTTCCTCCATCTCTATTTTAGCTTATCCTTATTTCTTTGTGATTTTCCTCCTTTTTCAGTTTATCCTGATTTCTTTATGATTTTTCTCCTTCACCTCTCAGTTTCTCCTCCTCCCTCTCTCTCTCAAAACCTTACTTTGCGAACCTTGGCATCAGCAAATCTTGCTATGACATCTTTCATGTCTAACGATTTTCTAATTTGTTGCTCAATTGAAAGAATAGCCAGGGAGGACAGCCTTTCCTGTGTCATGGTGGTTTGCAGGTATGTTTTTATGAGTTTTAGTTTAGAAAAGCTTCTCTCACCTGAAGCTACAGTAACTGGAAGAGTAAGTAGGAGCCTGAGTGCAATACTTAAATTTGGATACAGGTCAACAATGTTCTCCTTATAGATGTGATTTAGCATCTCAGATGATGTGGAGATGTGTGTGGGGAAGGAGTGAACTGCCCCTTCTGCCGCCACCCTCCTGATCCTTAGCTTCAACATCTTCTGTTGCCTGCTATAATTTGTGGCAGCATTCCACGAGCCTCCGTGCCTCCTTCGTGCTTCTCATCTGCTTGTTGGAGTACAGAAATCCATAAAGCTGGAAAAAAATTTCATTATGGGAAAACCTTTCTTTGAGAGTGACCAGAGCTGTATCAACAAGAGGAAGAAAAACTTGTACTCTGTGTTTCCTCTTCTCCTTCATATTCCAACTGTGTTTTTGCTCTTCTCTTACAGACCTCTGGCCAGCTCATCTCTACCTCAATCTCCTGAGCCTGTAACTATGTTGATTTCTCTTCTCAGGGTATCTACAGACACTGGTGGACTCTGCAGAAGCTTGCAGACTTTATTGATCTGGTACCAAACATTGTACCATACAATGGTGCTTACCAGAAAAGGCCATGTCTGCATCTCCTTGAAGAGCCTTCTGGCCAATGAGGCAACTTCTGCACTCCTCTTTACCCTGGCTTGGTCTTCTTGTGCAGACAACGACTTTAGGATGTCAGGAAACTGATAATGAATCACGTTGAAAGCTTCAATTCCCACCTCGTTGTAGACAGTGCTTTTAGGGTGAAAGTCTTCACATGGTCTTTAAGGATGGTCCAGTGGTATACTGAGGAGCTGAAGAGAGAGATGCTGCAACAGACCAAAAAAACTAACTGATGCCACGGATTACTTGGCAGCATCACCAACAACAAGGTTTTGTGTGTGACTAGCACAGGGAACACATAATGCCTTGCTCTTGAGATCTAGCACTCTCCTCTGGACCACCTGGTTCTTGCCCTGCATATTTCTGCCATTGTCATTTGACTGGCCACGACAATTAGTAAGGTCTAAACCTAGTTTTTCTAGGTGCCCTAAAAATATCTCAGACAGGCCTTTGCCTGTGGTATCATAGGCCAGGAGAAATCCAACAAAATGTTCATGAACTGTGATACCTTTGTTCAAATCACAGTTTACGATTCACAGCACCACACAAGCTGCTCGTTGTGACCCAAATCGGGTCACAATATTATCGAATAATATTTGCCTTTTTTTACTCTGTCAACAATGGCGTCTGGTGTGCACTTGGCCACAAGTGAGATGACTTCATTTTAGATCCGACCACTCAGGTACGTGTTTGAGGCTTCTTTAGCTTGTATTCGTCTCAGATGGTCACGCATCAAGAGGTCAAACTGAACCATTAACTGAACCTGACTCAGTTTGTTAGTAAATAAAGCTTTTTGTGTTTATTTATGATTTTGAAGGAAGTATGTGCTGCGCATGCACAGCAGGTGTTTAAACAAGGAAGCTGCTAACGGCTATGAGCATCTCCCAGCAAACAATGAAGAAAGGTCCAGGATCCAGTGAAAAAGAAGCGCAAAAAAATATGATTAAATCAAGATAGAGGCTTGGTGTATACATACTTATTTTATCATGATCCAATGGTTTTTGGTCTTTTCTTATATGCATATTATGTGGCTGTATACCATTAATCTTCTATTGAATTACTACAGTATATTAACTTTTTATTAATATTTTGCTTTATTAAAATGTACCAGTATGGCCGCCAATGAACACAGTTCCAAAACATTTGTCAGACATCATTATATGATCACTAAAACTTACTCTCTGTCAAAAAAAAGAAACATTTCAAAAGACAAAAATTAACAGCAAGAGTGAGAAAACTAGAAGCTGAAAAATCACATAACAAAAATTATTTAAATATTCATGTTTTTCTTGATTATTTATTTGTGAGTGTCTGATATTTCCTGTTATTTATAAGCTGCCTGAGCATCACCATTGTTGACAGAAGAGTTATTCTGCAAACATGGAGGAAAAACCTATTGTACAATGCAACGTAAAATATCCAGCATGTCTGAGGACGATGCCACAGTAAAGGTTGGCAATGAATACTTCAGGATTTAATGTGCCTGTAATGGGTTTTCAACCAGCTGCTGCCTCGCTCCTTATGCATTCTCACCCACATTTTGACCTCCATCTTCGGCTGATGACTGGAATCGCCCCCATGAATCCCCTGACATGCTGTTTTGGCTCGGTGCCCACAACCCACTCATAGGATCTGATAGGCATCAAGGAAGTAATGTTTGTTCCCAACCAGAAGAAGTATCACTGAAAGTTATGAGAGCAGAAAGAAGCATCTGAGAAAGTCAGCTGTTTGACCCTCCTTCTGCAAGCCACGAACATGTTTTATTTATCAAAGCAATAGAGGGTATCATCTATAGTTTATTCCTGTCCTTGTCTACATGCTTAGGTTCGACACATACGCACCACTCGACCTGATGTTGTGAGACCTAGAAGAGGAAGTGAGTATTCTTCTTAATGTCACCTCTAATACTTCTTGGTACCTCTGCTCAGCAGAGCAGAGCTGATTTGCATTCTCATTTATGGAAGGAGAGTTGGGAGGGGTGGAAATTAAAGGAAGTGTTGGGGAGTGTATATGCATGCCGGAGCAGATTCACTTATGTGATGTCTATGAATGCTTAATTGGAAGAGTGACCTCTATGAACGCATAAAACAGAGCTGCTGTCTTCAATATGTCAGTCTATAGAGGTGATAGACTCTGTCCTCATCAAGCTCTTATTGCTGTATTTTTACTTAATCTCTCTCCACCTGCTTCCTCTTCTCTACTATTGTAGATATAATACCTCCTTCAGCTTATCTCCTTTTGCATACTTCATATCTTCTCCTCTCACCTTGTGTTTTGAGGGTCAAATCAAGTTAATTACCAAGAGCACAGCTTTGTCTTCTTTTCAAGGGCTTTGACTAGCTTTGTCTTTAAGAAACATAATCTGCAATGCCCAGTTTCTTAGGGGGTGGGCGCAGTATTTTTGGCTGAAGATATAAAATATTTTAAGTCAAGGCACTCTGCGTATCTTCCAACGAAAAAATTGATAAATCAGGTGCTTAAAATATAAAATATATCAAACTTGCAAAACCACAATGGGGTTCATCGGAATCATCTGATGACAGAATGTGTCAAAATGTTAGTTTCCATGAAGTTTAGTATAAAACCTTTTTTTTTACATTGTGTAATACTCTCAATAAGAGATTGCGATGGCAAATGTTGGTGTCAGATTTGCAGCTTCCAGTTTCCCAATTCCTGATATTAAAGTGTTTCAGTGCATGGATCCGATATTCATAAAACCCTGGAAAGCTGAAAATTTGTTTTTTTTCATAACCAATATAAGGACAATTCAAACAAACAAACAAAACAGCTTTAGTGCTGTAGTGATGCTGTAATCTTACTGTCATTTTAAGAAGTTTTTGTTTTAGGGCCTATTTGCTTATGTATTGCTGTGATAATTTGTTCAGCTTCAGCGAAAAGACATGTGTTGCATGTTTGAATGTGGGGTCAGAAAGCGTCTAGGAAGCCATAAATTGCCCTAATTTGCATGGAACACTAATACAACATCATAATCCCGACCAGGCCGAAGGTACTATTATATGCTAGTGTATTCTATTTAGGATGGCTAAATAGTGTTAAAAGTGGACTTTCCCTTATCCTTGATTTTCTCTAAGCAAGAGATTTACAAGCATTATCTCTTCTTAGTGTTTAACTTATTTCCTTAGATGAAAGATGGCTTGATGTGGCTGAGGTTAATGCCACCTGGCTGCCACCTCATAAACATTTTCTGTGCTTAATAGTTTCCTAAAAACAAAACATGGCAAACATTTCACAAAAGACAAGATTCACTTTCCAAGCTTTGCATCATAGTATCAAGAACCTTTGATATATTTCCTCTATTTGTAATTATTTCAGCTTATTAACAAAGAGCAAGCACACTAAGGTGGTACTTATCTCAAATGAAACACCACACTAGAATTTTCTAAACGTATAGCTCCAATGGAGAAATTTACATATTAGCCCCTTTTTCATTAAAAGCCCAAGGATTTAAAGACCCTGGGGCTTTTGGGTTTTTGTGCTTCCATAAGCTAGGGGCCATTTATGTAAAGCAGGCGAATGACATATGGGCCGTAGTGATGAAAAACTGCAGTACCACTCCGGTACATCTCCTTAGTCCCTTCTACACCGTCCCCAACCCTATTTCTCACCACCGGTCTCCAAACTATTCCTGTAAATAAAAATAAAGCACAGATTCTTTCTGTCCGGGCCGCTCGGGGACCGCAGTTGTGTATGTGTGTGGTGTGTGTGTGTGTGTGTGTGTGTGTGTGTGTGGCAGTGTTGTAGTCAAGTCACTATGCCTCGAGTCCGAGTCCAGGTTCGAGTCACCAGTGTTCAAGTCCGAGTCAAGTCCAAGTCATTAAAAAAAAATACGAGTCGAGTCCGAGTCGAGTCCACTACTCATCCGAGTCAAGTCCGAGTCGAGTCACTATTGATCCAAGTTCGTTGTAGGAACATGCCATGACGTGTGATGTATGACATGAAGCAGTAACATTCCATTGCACTAATAACTCTTTCGCTGTAGTTACCCTTGGTTTTACTCTGTTAAACGACTGCTTTTTCCAAGTCTAAGACATCTCCTAACCATGGTTTTTAAACATTGTTGTTATGGAACGTGCAACAGCGACTCAAGGTACGCTGATAGGCCGCATATGAAGGATGTTAAAGCCGCAAGCGGCGTCGATCGGCCCTCGCAGCCAAGCGCACTGCGGCCGGCCGGCGGGGTTCGCACACCGCCGGCCGCCCGCCACCGCAGATGCTGTCACGCATTTTCCTCACCCGTCCACCGGGCGATTCCCACAAACGCGTTCGGCAGCGCTCCCCCATTATTTACAACAAATCTGGTGCAGATCGGTCGAAGCAGCGAGGAGATACAGCCGTTTGATAATGATAATGCATTTGGCCACCGGGCCGGACTGCATTGTTCGGCGGGCCGGACAATTTATACCGATTACTGGACGGTGACTACAAACAGAAAAAAACGGCGATGACGCCATGAACGCCGAGCAGGAGAAAAACATCGACTTACCTTTCTATCAACTCGGCCCGTTTTCCAGGCTTTC
Source organism: Fundulus diaphanus (assembly GCA_037039145.1). Classification (NCBI taxonomy): domain Eukaryota; kingdom Metazoa; phylum Chordata; class Actinopteri; order Cyprinodontiformes; family Fundulidae; genus Fundulus; species Fundulus diaphanus. The sequence goes on from CM073125.1 coordinate 45,981,886, forward strand.
TAAGCCCTCGACACTCAATCCATCGTTTGAGCTGAACGTTGGTATGTTGTTCCACAATTCTACCAGTAAAATGGGCGCCTGGACATCCTCTTGTGAAAGTTTAACAGCTGAAAAGTTGGTTATACCGTTGTATCTGTTGCCTGTGTAATGGCTGGTTGCTACGTGCGCTCTCACACTGTTTGCCCTACCAAGGGGCGTTGCTCATGAGATGGTGACGTCACGTGCGCGGTACGCCATTTAGATATTAAAATCATACACCAAATAATATTTTAATGACATTAAAGTTATAGCCTAATGATATAAAAAAAAGTCAAGTCTTTTTCTCAATTTCCGAGTCAGAATGATCTGAATGTAGGAGTCCGAGTCCAAGTTCGAGTCATCAGTGCTCAAGTCCAAGTCAAGTCACGAGTCTCTAAATTTAGCTAATGACTCGGACTCGAGTTCGAGTCTCGGACTCGAGTACTACAACACTGGTGTGTGGGGGGGGGGGGGGTGTAAGAGACATGGAGAGGAGACTAGACTGATGTTAAGAGCTTTTTGAGTATAATTTTTCCTGCCATGATGAGTTCAGCTAGGACGCTTTTTAAGTACAGTATCTGCAGTTCCCTCCTCCTGCTCTGCCATGGAAAGCGAGCCTGCTTTGCGTGCACATACAGACACACAATGTGGCGAAACAGTTTAGAATTAACTCAAAACGGCAGAAACATCCAACCAAGATTTTCATATTTGATATCTGTTATGTGCAAATATCCTGACACTTACTTAGTAAATGCTTTATAGGGACTTTTCAGCCGCGACTAACATGATCCAGTCTACAGGAAATCACAGACAGTCTGGTCGAGTAATAACGCTGCAGCAGGGGGCTGGTCTTGGCGAGGCCAGCCTGTCAGCGGGTCTCTGCCACTCCCGACAGGTCAGAGCAGAATTAAAATTGGCTAATAATCCTGATGAACTGACTGCACAGAGGATGTTTGGAGGTGTACTTTCTCGCCTGAAATCATCTTAAAACAACTTTTTTGTACATTAAGGTTATAAAATTGATAGGCTTGTAAACTCCTCATCTCCTTACGGTTCCTTACTCCACCCTTGTGGTGGATGCAGTTTTTCTTACTGCATGCAACCCCACCCCCTCAACAAGCCCTGAGAAAGAAGACAATTGCTGGGTCAGACGGGGTACCAATGCCCTGACAAAGTAAAGCATGGGGAGAGTGAAATTAGTCGGGTAAATGTGTATGGAAACACTACCCGTGATATGCAAAGCCCAAGGCTTTTAAGCGGCAATGGAAAAAGGGCTATTTTCAGTTCTTACTTTATTCAGGTGTATTATCACCTTTTTGAATGTTGTGAGTTTGGCCTGAGCCTAAAGAAAAACATGGAAAAAATGCTACTTGGTTGGAGTGGGTATTAAAATGTCACAATTTTTCACATCTAGAGAGACTTCTTGCACAGAAGAATGCAGCATTCTGAACAATTTAAAATATACATCCTGCCTGTGAAGTTGTTCTTCTTCTTGTCACTGAAACTCAATGCAGGTTAACAATAATACATTTTTCAATCTGAGTTTGCCTCTGACATCCTAATTCAGACAGCAAACATTGTCAAAAAATCCAACGTTTTACGACTTTAGGTGTGCAGATTAATTGAGAATAGTGTTTGCCCTATACTGAAATCTGCCACCTATGTGGTATAAACTACCCTGAAGTGTTCTTTTTAAGTTGACCATATTTCTCAAATTTTCAATCTTCAAACACAAATCTGAGCTCAAGATTTTTGAGAGTAATCCATCAATTTAAATTCACCTCTTTGTTAAGGTTTTACTCCATTTTCTACCTTCTCATTCTAAAAATTTAACTATTCTGTCTCATTTGTGGAGCACCTTGCATGAAAGCATCTAATGTGGCACACTTATTAGGTTCTGAGATGAGTTCTTTGGGTTTTCTTCCTCCCTCAATTTCCTTTCGTTGGAATCACTGTGATATTTCCTGTCAGAATTTCCTTCCTTCTCACCTTTTGTTGCAATGCCATCTATCTCCTCTTTCCCCCTTTTCCCCTCCCTTTATGTCACCTTTAAAGAAAATGTGCACCACTGATGAGAGTGGGTCGAAAAGTTAACTTCAAAGGAAGCCAATTTACTCCAAACATGAAAGAGTAGCACTTTTATTTTCCTCTGAGTGATGCCGCTGTTGCATTGTACAATAGACCGCCAGGCTGTCAAAACTGTCCTTTGAAACCAGTAAAAAGACATTTCACAGTGATCGTCTAAAAAGAAAAAATAATAAATGAAATTCAATAAAAATTTATATAGCAGCTTTCAGGATAGAAGTTTAACAAAAATATATTGCCTGTAAAGTCATTCCTGTCACCTAACTCTAAAAGGGTCAACCAAGAATGACTCCCCACCACACAACCACTAAAGCTGATATATACTAGCATATACTTACAGTATATGCTAGGTCTACAGGGTAACAAGAAATCTGAGAAATCAAAACAGCAAAAACTGTTTCTTTCCAGGTTTCTTTCCAGGCCTACAAGTTTAGACACTATCAATCTTATCAATTTTATTTAATGAGTTCTTTCTCTAAAAGTGTTGTGTTCAGCAGGTTATATCAGTGTCTATTTGTAATGAGCTTACAGGACAGAAGAATACACACATCTGTAGTTATTTTACACATATTTCTCCTTGATTAAATATAGGAGCACAGAAATTCAGCCTGTCATTCTAAAGTCCCCTCTTCTGCTTTGATTATATTCCTTTTCGATCTGTTTTTTACTCATTTATGGCACATTTTAAGTGTCTTTTTGTATTTATGTGCAAAAGGCACTGACTAATAGCAGCACCAGACTTGTGTCAAAAATATTACCCCGTTAATTTCTTTTAAATTACCCTCATTGGGAGATAATGTTCCAAGAGGTGGCGCCCAGTAATATTTTTTGAACCTGTTCTATTCAGGATCATTAATGCCTCTGATGAAATAGCTAATGTCTAAGCATACATCTCAGGGTATGTTGGCAGTGGCACCATGTATTCCATGTGTTTTAAAAACACTAAAAGTGTGGCACGTTTTGACATATCAGTGTTCCACATGTGCATGCCCTATAAATGCAAATTGAGGTTTAAATGAAATATTTTTACAGTAGAAAAAGACAGCTGCAGCCTTCCATTTTATTGAGATTGGCTTGCAGGGGTAACAGAACTACAAAGCTGCAGTAACAGGTAATTTAAAAGATGCCTGACACGTGTGTCTGAACATGAGGAAATGTAGGCGATTTTGTGGAACATCACGCCCTGTGATGTCTTCGGTGTTTCTACTTTTACTCTGAGCCTGACAACAGCCATAAATGGAGTAGCGTTCTGGGTTGTTGCTGTGTTGTTGTATCAGAATGGGGGTCTGCCTTGCTATTAAAGATCCCACCCCATTGAGATGCTACTCAATTCTAATGGAACATGAATCAAACTGTGTTTAACTGACCTGACCCGTTCCGACCCAGTAGTAATGGAAAAGGGGCAAAACTATGTTTTAAATCTGAACTTTTGAGCCAGTTGTATGGGGTAAGATCACTTCCTAAATAGAATTGTACATAAAAGGATAGTTGTGACCATATTAGTCAGAAGTTGTGCATAACAAACATTTGTAAACTCATAATAATTTAAATCGCATTCAAAAGATACAACATACAGTTTAAATAGTTACAACTTCAATAACTAATAAATACAAATTTCAAGTTTAAATTTGTGCTTTATTCTTCATGAACACAAACAGCAGCGGCTGCTTGAGAATACGGATTTTTTCTTTGAGAATACGAATTCACAACAGTGGTCTGACGTCACGGTTTCCAAGGCTGGTTAACGGAGCACAGAGTGCGAAGATAGGAGCCGCGCATGCGCTCTTCAGACTGACCGTCTCTGAATGCACCGCGGCTGCAGCTTCATTCCAGACAGCGCAGAGCTCACAATAGTAAGTTAAACATTCCCTTTTCTGCTGTTGTTCTTCAAAAGTACGTTTTCAGATCGTTTGAGGCGAGAACATTATACTTTTAAGCTTCCCTATGTGGCCTGTTTACAGAGTTAGTGCGTAATTTTAATAAAAAGTCCGACGTTGAGCGTCTGTGCCAACTGGTAGGTTTTTTAAGATTGACAGCCTATTTCCTACTTGTACTAAATGTACTAAAAAACAACATTGAGGATGGTATTAAACATGTGATCACGTTGAAATTGTGACTATTTATCTGTAAAGAATTAAAATGAAAACATAATTTTTATATATTAGTAACAGTAAAGGGATTAGGGTTAAGCTACTTTGTTGCACCTACTAACCTTCACAGCATTGTTCATTAAGGAAAAGTTATTTCTGTCTGCCCACCTTTACAATGATTAATCTATAAATTGTGTGCAGTTAGTTCAGTTAATTATTTCAGTGAAATGGTAGAAATACCAGAGAAGGGAAGCCATTTGTTACATTTACTACTATTCATTTGACCCTTTCTTTCTTGAGAACTATAATAATCTGCATGTTAACCACATATAGTTTTATGGTGTGAAAAGGTGAGAATTGAAAAAACAATTATGGTAACATTTGGCATTTTTTATTTACAGGAAGAAACAGAAACAAAAAATGTGAGGATAAACACTTATGTGCCGATCCTCCAAATATTTTTTAATGAAGGGGACCTGAAACCAGCCGTCAGGCTAAGACGGGCCACCATCCTCCTCCTCCTTCAGCTGCTGCCCATCCAGAAGGTCCATGGATGGCCAGGGGAGATAGAGGTGCTGGTGACCCTCTACTGGCTGGCCTGCGGTGCATCCTATAGGGAAACAGCTTGCCAGTAAGATCTCTTACCTTCTTGTCCTTAAATATTGCCAACAATGACACACAATTGATACATATATTATATTAATTGGATAGAAGATTAAGACATATCAGCATATTACAAGTTAATTTTGTATTTGGTGCAGGTCAAGTGGAGGCACGCTACAACAGACACCACGCCAAGGTGAGAAACATCATCGAGCGTGCCTTTGGTGGTCTGAAGACACGTTGCGTTCCATCTTCTTAAGGGCGTTGGAGGTCCACCTGATGTTTGCCCCAAAAGTAATCGCCGCCTGCTGCATCTTCCACAATATTAGTATAGAGGCAGGGGACCAGCTGGACGTGGAGGACGAGACGGTGGACCCAGAGGAGGATGACCATCCGGCGGCTGAAGACAGGGAGCTGCTCCAACTGCTGCATGTTTAAGTTGACATGACTACATCTGACCTAACCTAGATCAGTTGTAGTAGTCATGTACACATGCTGCTTCATTTCATTTTTTTCACTACCTGTAAAAATACATAAAATAATCAGTAAATTAATTTCCATTCCAACTATTTTTAATTGTATGTTTGTAGGCGTTGTCTATTTGTATAAGATGTTAATAGAAGTTATTTCTTTGTTTTAAACCACGTTAGTAACTGTTAATTTGTTAAATATGTTACACCTTCATTGTGTTCCAAAGTTAAAACATTTGTCTAAAATAAATATCTGTATTTTTTTCATATATTGTTACTATTGTTTTCTTTCCCTCTTTCTTCTCTCAATTCTTCGTGTCCTCACTCAGAGGAAACTCACTTAGATAGGAAAAACATTTATAGAATTTATTTATTTATTTATAGATTTTATATTAGGGCTGGACGATATAGAAAAAAGCATATTGATAAAAAAAATGCATATTGATCGATAGATAATTATCAAAAAGATTTAAAACCTGGCTCTTATAATATTGCTAAATGACTTACTTTTAATATATCACACACAAACACTCAATCCCAATTAAATTCTTATTTAACCAACATTTTTAACCATAACTGATTTTTTTATGAAAAATGACTTAACTTAAGAGACCTGGGTGATGTTATTAAATACTGACAAAGAATAAACTAAAGTGACCAGCGCTGTTAGGGAGCGCTGTTAGAGAAAAACTTGCAGCCCGAAACTTTATATCGCGGATCAAGAGTGGCGAGTAGTTGTTTGAAGCCAGGTTTTTCAACTGCAGACAACAGCAGCATATCCATCACTATGAAGCACGTTACTGCATGCCTGATGTCCTTACGCCGCCAGGACGCTTTGTCATTTTATCACAAAGAAGGAAGCCCAGTTTAGCTGCTATACCTGCTTTGTTTTGGAAGAAGTTCCATAAGATTCCTAAGAAGATGACGCGGAGTCACGCGGGGCTAAAACGGCTCGCGCTGCTGCAGGTGTGAGCGGCTTACGTGATGAAACAAGTTGGTTGCGTTACCAGACTTTGTTTTTACCGGTTCCTTGCAAAATTTAAAAATCATTGGTTTATTTCTGTCAGGCTGGCGAACTAGTAAAACCCCGTTTTGGGACAATTATTCAGGTGCTCTGTGTTGTGGTTTGAGAGGGCGGGCTTTGTGACGGTGTGCCTGGGTCCGCGATTACGATTGGTTGAGAGGAAGCAGTGACTGCAGCATCAACTAATATAATAGGCTAAGAGGAAGGAAGGAAAACTGTCTCTATAACCAACTTTTATCGACCCTTTTTTTCCCCTTATTGTGCCACAAGTCTTTCGACTGATATATATTGTTATTAAATTATCGTCCAGCTCCATTTTATATGCTGCTGTCATCCTTGGGAGACATCTACAATTTATTCCAGCAATTATTGAGTTAATAAAGCAACACGCATCAGCCTGATAAACACAAAACAAACACCAACTCTGTAAATAGGGAAGCTTAAAAGTATAATGTTCTCGCCTCAAACGATCTGAAAACGTACTTTTGAAGAACAACAGCAGAAAAGGGAATGTTTAACTTACCACTGTGAGCTCTGCGCTGTCTGGAATGAAGCTGCAGCCGCGGTGCATTCAGAGACGGTCAGTCTGAAGAGCGCATGCGCGGCTCCTATCTTCGCACTCTGTGCTCCGTTAACCAGCCTTGGAAACCGTGACGTCAGACCACTGTTGTGAATTCGTATTCTCAAAGAAAAAATCCGTATTCTCAAGCAGCCGCTGCTGTTTGTGTTCATGAAGAATAAAGCACAAATTTAAACTTGAAATTTGTATTTATTAGTTATTGAAGTTGTAACTATTTAAACTGTATGTTGTATCTTTTGAATGCGATTTAAATTATTATGAGTTTACAAATGTTTGTTATGCACAACTTCTGACTAATATGGACACAACTATCCTTTTATGTACAATTCTATTTAGGAAGTGATCTTACCCCATACAGTTGCAGTATCATTTCTGTCACCCTTTGTATTGATGCTGTATTCACTAATTTTCTTTCCTTCCAGTTTAATTTTCTTGCACAAACATGGAAGCTCCACACCTTTAAAAATCTGGAAACTGAATCTACAGCTGAAATCTCATCAAACATGGAACGTCTGAATTGTGTCTCTTAGTGGCATCAAGGCATTTTTTCTTTGGTTAAAAATTACTGAGCTCTGTGTGTGTGTTTTGTTTAAGTGGGTCAATCAGCAGCTGCGGTGGACATTTTCCTATCCCTTTAGAGCAAAAAAATAAATAAATATTCATTTTGTATAAAAATCTTTAATGTATAGACAATTTATAATACGGTTTTAAGGGCTTTGATTACAGACATTCAAAAGTTTTTTTTAGCCTTCATTTTATTTTAGGTAAAAAAAATAACCCTTCTGTTTAAAGGGTATATCCGACCTGGAAATGAATAAAATGCATTTTCATTTAATATATTTTGGCAAATTTATCCATGGGGGTATGTATTTGTTAGTTGCTGCTGTAAAATGTACAAGTGGTAATGCACCAGCAAATATAACAATTGAGGTAATACAAGCAGAATAAAGTAATTAATAATGTTTTGAGGGGGAAATATACAGTACATGAGAAACAATCAGATGTAAAAATTCATACAGAAATATATGTGATGTCGTCTGCCCTAATACACAAAGCTGAATTATCATGATTTTAGTCAGTGATGTATGTTTTTTTGTGATACACATAGTCAGACCTAAGGGCTATTTAGAGGGGCCAGTAAACCTAACATTTTTGGCTTTGAACTATGGGCGGAAGGCAGAATACCTAGAGAAAAACCCAGCATGCCTGGTGGGTACACATACAGACTCCATAGAGAAAGGCCCCAGTCTTGGATTTCAGAACTGGGACATTTTGCAGAAGAGCCATAGTGCAACCAACCAACTAGTGAAATCCACAGTGCAGCCCTATACCAAAATCCAGATATAAGAAATCTCAATTATTTGACACTAAAAGTGCTGACATTATAAAGTATGTAAAAAAATGATTTATTATCTTAATTAAATAATGATTGTACAGTACTAAAACTTACAGGTAAAAACAGGTGTCCATATATAAAACCAAAATATTCATTTGGATCTTAATGGCTTGGTTTTAATAGCTTCTAAAATCTGCATTATTTTGTGTTAAAGAAGACTGTCTGAATCTAATTGTTTGCATTTCATCAGTTACTACTACTAAGTTTAGCACTCTAACATTTCTGGCAGTTTGGTCAAAGATGTGCTTAAAAGCCCGGAAAATTAATTTCTCATAATGAAGATTTGGCCCAATTATACTATATGGTGCTACAACTGCCTTTTGCTGAGTAACAAGGATTTTCTTTACCTCCTCATTATCTGTTTTACTGTGTGCAGTGACAAGTTAAACCTGCATCCTCTTCAAGCTTTGTTTGTCACAGTTCCAGCTGTTTTAAATATTTTTCTGACTTCATGGTCATGTTTAGATGTGTAGCTATTTTTTATTAGCCGTTTTCTGAATTATTAAATTCAGGCATTATCACTCTTACTTGTATGTTCCTTTGTCTTTCCCATTTTGAACAGTGTTTAAAAGAAATAGGTCGCTGTACAGCTGTAAATTGGATTAAACACTTCTGTAACAAGAAAAACACAGAAGTGATGGGCGTGCTTTGGTGGCGCAGTGGTTAGCGCGCACGACCCATGTATGGAGGCCTTAGTCCTTGACGTGGCTGATGCAGGTTTGACTCTGACTTTTCGTCCTTTGCCGCATGTCTCTCCCCCTCTCTCGTACCCCCTTTCCTGTCAGCCTACAGTACAAAAAACGTGCCACTAGTGCCGTAAAAACCTCACTTTTTTTTTTTTTTATAAAAGACAGAAGTGATGATCTATGACTGTAACCTAGTGTCCAATATCTCAGAATGTATTCTAGAGGCAAGGCAAGTTCATTTAAGAAGCACTTTTCATTAACAAGACAATTCATAAAAGAGTGCCCGACCTTGGAAAAACTCATAGTACACACTGGAGCCTTAGTGATGTCAAGAAAAATGTCAGAAATATTGAAGGAGGATTTCATTTGTCTTCTAAATATTATTTCATTCATCCATCTCAGCAAGATGGCGGCCCAGATGGCTGCAGCTGCCCGAGCTCTCTGGCTCTTTTTGTTTGTCTTTGTGTTTCCAAACTCTAATTCAGTATGGGAGAGAAGAGCTGAGAAGAGCTGATTCCACCCGAACTACATCGAGCAACAGAAGGCCTCCTCTCTCTGTCTCAGGAGGCTCAGACGCCAGCGAATGTGCAAAGGAAATACAGCAAGGCAAATGTGCGGGCCTGCACACCAGGCTAAAGGCTAACCCTCAGACCAGTGCTGCCGAGCCTCCTCACGGCCAATGTAAAGTCCCTTGCCAAACAACTGGATAGGATCCAGTAAAGGATCACCGCAAACTAGACGGACAGCTGTGTACCGATCTGTACGGATATGTGGCTAGATGGAAATTTACCTGACGCCCCAGTGGAGCTAGCAGGCCACTCTTGTTTTAGAGCGGAATGGAGACTGGGAGCAGAGAGAAAAAAGGTGGAGGCTTAGCAATATACATCCACAACAATTGGTACACAGTTGCAAAGGTAATTGGAACCTTCTGCTACCCTGATCTGGAATATCCAAAGTTAAGTGGAGACCATTTAAACTTGGTAGAGAGTTTAGCTTTTTTATTATCATTGCAGCATACATTCAGTCTAAAGCTAAAACTAAGCTAGCCCTAGAAGAGCTATATTGCTTGATCACCAGTCAAATGAAAAGCAATACAGAGGCAGCTAAAACTAAAAGCAGTGCTCCCCAAATCCCATAAATTAATTAAGAACCAGAGACAATAGTGCATTAGATCAAGTATACTACAATACCCCAGGAGCATATAAGACTGCAGCAGCTCCTCACTTTGGAACATCAGATCACATCTCTGTGGACCTGATCCCCATGTACAAAGCATTGATCTGCAGAACCAGAGGTCAACATCAACAAGGCTGCAGGTCCAGACATGGGCTCTGTCTCATTCCGCCTACTTCTACACTTCGAACACTTAGTTTTAAGTATATAGTGTAGATAACACAAAAACTCAGTGCACTGAAGGTACCCGGATGACCCCCTAAAAACGGTCACAAAATGCAGTGTGTAACGATGGACCCTACTCGCACTAAACGGACGCCATCTTGACTACAAAGTGGAAAGGGAGGGGCTAGGGACGTCGGGAAGATGTTCCCATTTTGAAAATAATGGTGGACAATTCAGCCGAGAGAGTCGGAGGCGATGTATTTTCCACATGCTGTGAGTGTTAACGATTGGTGTCTGTAAACAAACGCCGGCATATATTTTTGGCGGGCTGAAAATTCGCGTTCACGTGTGTTGCGTTCGTCACGTCATCCCGTCATTTCCGGTAAGCGTTTTAACATAAGTGTTCCTTTTGGAACAATACTAACGATCGAAACTGGGCACTACGGCAGTAAGTGGTCAGTGCACATTAGCAGTGCACTGACGGAAGTATTCGAAATGAGACAGAGCCATGGTGTCAGGTCCACAACCTGGGATTATCTCCACTGCTCTGCTCCTGGATAAGTGACTTCCTCACCAACAGACCCCAAGTGGTGAGGATAGGGAAATACACATCCACCCCATTGATCCTCAACAGTAGGGGTTTTGTCCCCACGCTAGCTCTACAGGGTAAAGACTACAGTGAGTAAAGACTTAGCATAAGTGGTGAGGAAAGCGCAGGGGATTGTGGGATGTCGTCTGCATGATCTGGACATGGTTTATGCTATCATAAGCAATGCTGCACAAGTCCAGAGAAGGTCCAGATGAATTGCTACTTATCCCATGCACCTAGGCAATGCAATGTTTGACCCACTTCCATCAGGTAAACATTTCAGGAACATTAAAACCAACAGAAACAGCGGACTCAGCGGTAAGTCCCGAGGGGGCGGGCTGTGTGTTTACATCAACTGGTGTAAAAATGTTAGATCTGTCGCCAGCTACTGCTCTCCAGACATCGAGCTTTTGACTGTTAACTGCAGACCTTTCTGCCCAGGGAGTTTACTGTTAGCATCACTGCTGTTTGTGTGCCTCCCAGCGCTAATACTAAAGAGGCTATGAGTGTTCTCTATCACTGAGCTGCAATCTGCACACACGGAGGGTGTTTCCATCATTGCTGGTGATTTTAACCAGGCCAAAATGAAGACTGTTCTCCCTCATTTCAACCAACACTTGGATTTTCCAACTCAGGGAGAGAACACTCTGGACCTGGTTTACACCAATATAAAAGACGAACTCAGAGCAGCCCCCCACTCCCACTTCGGCTCTTCAGACCACCTATCTGTAATGCTAATTCCTGCATACAAGCCCCTGCTGATCAGAGCAAAACCTACAGTGAGGCAGGCGAGGGTGTGGACTGAGGGGCCATGGAGGCACTCCAGGACTGTTTTGAGTGCTCTGACTGAAAGAAAGGAAATGGTGGTGGCGGAGGTGACGAGGATGGAGGAAGACCGCTACAAGATCAAGGCTGTGTCTCAGGGACGGCAAGGAAGCTGGACAACCTGGGAGGGAATCTCAACCAGGAACATCAGTTGGTCAGACTTGTGGAAGATCACACAGGCAAGACTCAGCTTCCTTATCCGCTCAACATACGACACGCTTCCCTGTCCTCGGAACCTTCACCAGTGGTTCGGAAATGAGGAATATTGTGCACTCTGCAATACTCCCAACGCAAGCCTCCAGCACATCTTGTCAAGCTGCAAAGTGGCCCTCTCACAGGGCCGATATAGATGGCGCCATGACCAGGTTTTGAGAAAGCTAGCCGAAGTGCTGGAGGAGCGCAGACAGGGTAGCAGAACACTACCGCCGGCAGAGGACCCCACTATCTTTGTCGTGGAAGGAGGAATCAGAAGCTTCAAGCTAAGAGAAACAACAAGGCCCTTCACTGCTGGCCAAGAGTGGAGCATGAAGGTTGACCTGGACAGGAAGCTTCAGTTTCCCACAGAAATCACCACCACATCTCTCCGACCAGACATTGTGGCCTGGTCCGTAAAGGCAAGAGCGGTAGCCCTCATTGAGCTCACGGTGCCAATGGAGGAAGGGATCGAAGCTGCCTTTGAGCGAAAGAAGGCCAAGTACTCAGAACTGGCTGCTGAGTGCCGGGAGGCAGGTTGGAAGACTACCATCTACCCAGTGGAGGTCGGATGCCGAGGCTTCATGGGGTTGTCGACCGTACGCCTCCTGAAAGACGTGGGAGTCACGGGAGGTAGGCTGAGGAAGACAACAAAGGAACTGGCTGAGGAGGCGGAGAAAGGGAGCTTTTGGCTCTGGTTGCGGAGGAAGGACAGAACCTGGGGGAATAACACCTAACTCCCAGACAACAGTTGCAGGGGATAACATCTTTCAGCTGCAGGGGGTGACAGGGAGACGTCCCTGTCACTGCCCCGCCACCAGGAGACATTCCAGGATTAAAGGGGCGAAACGTTGGTGAATGGTGGTTCCTGGCTGACGACCCTGCAGCTGACCCATGGGCACCAGAGGAGGTGCGACAGGCAGCAATGCCAAGCAGGATTTAACACCTTCCTGTATTATCCATGACTGTGTCAGCCTACATCAGCAAATGCATTGAGGACATCAGCACCACTAAGAACATCATCACCCAGGCCAACCAATGACCCTGGATGACTGAGGAGGTTCGACAAATGCTAAGAGCACGGAACTCAGCCTTCAAGTCTGGCAACAAGGAGGCACTGAGGACAGCGAGAGCCAACTTGAACCGTGCCATCAGGTTAGCGAAGCTGAGCCACAGTCGGAAAATCCAGGATCTTTTCCACGACACCAGCAACACCAGGAGCATGTGGCAAGGCATACGGGCGATTACAGACTACAACACACCCTCCCCCCCAGTGGGTGAAGCTGATGCTGACATCCTTAATGGACTAAATAACTTATTTGGGAGGGTTGAGGCACTAAACAGCACTCCAGCAGTGAAAGTTGTTACCCATCAGGAAGAGGAGGCACTCTGCCTTAACACAGCCAACATGTTGAAGACCCTGAGAAGAGTCAACCCGCGGAAGGCCCCAGGCCCTGACAACATACCTGGGTGGGTGTTCAGGGAATGTGTAGGTCAGTTGGCTGGTGTCCTCACAGACATTTTTAACACCTCGCTGGACCAAGCCACAGTGCCAGCATGCTTTAAGTCTGCCTCCATCCTTCGGGTGCCAAAGAAACCTCAAGTCACCTCATTTAATGACTACCGGCCTGTTGCACTGACTCCCATCATGATGAAGTGCTTTGAAAGGCTGATAAAAGAACACATCGTCTCCAGTCTCCCCCTAACATTCAACCCATTCCAGTTTGCCTCCCGGCGGAACCGCTCCACTGAGGACGCCGTCTCCTATGATCTTCACCTGAGCCTGGCACACCTGGAGGAGAACACCTATGTGCGGATGCTGTTCCTGGACTTCAGTTCAGCGTTTAACACCATCATCCCACAGCATCTGGTAGAAAACATCTGGGCTTCAGCACACACCCCTTCGCAACTGGCTGCTGTACTTCCTCAACAAAACAACCCTCAGTCACTCAGGGATGGACAGAACACCTCTGATGTCATCACCCTCAACTGTTGAACTCTAAACTGGACTCTGCATTACACATGCACAGAACTGAACTTTATGGCCATTACGCTTCATTATTTTGCACTGCCAACGTTGCTGAACTTTTATAATCAATTTAAATTTAAAAGTACACAACTGAAAGATTATTGCATTTTAGCACCATTATTATCTTGCATTGCCAACATTGGACTTTTCAAATTAATGCTTTTTTGCACCACTATCTTTGCACTATAAACGGTGGAACATTCTGCACACTTTTTTAAAAACTGTTTTTCTCCTGCACCGTACATTCTTATCACTGCTGCACTTTATATTGTAATGTTATTTTATTTCAATTGCAATCTCCTTACATTGTCGTAAGCTGTATGCAACAAAATTTCGTTTTGTATGCACTCTGTACATACAAAATGACAAGTCTAAGTCAAACAGGGACATATTTTAGACTTAATCCTCACAAAGGGTCTAAACATTTCCAAGGTCAATGTAACTGATGTTGGCCTATCTGATCACTTTTTTGTCATCTTTGGAAACCTAATTTCCAATCACTCAGTTAGCCAAAGAGACATCATAAGAAAACATCTTTAAGGACAATGCTACTAAACCCTTTAACCAAGCTTACTTTTCTAATTCCCTTTTGTCCTGTAACTCAGTAGATGAACTAGTAGATAACTTTCAGTCTAAAGTTTCTAGTTGACTGCATTACTCCAATAAAAGTGAAGGTTGCTCCAGGGAAGAAGAAATCTCTGTGGAGAATTACTCCAGCAGTTAGAAGTGAAAAAGGGGAGTGCTGAAAGGTGACAAAAAAAACAGACTCCAGCTCCACTACGACATCTATAGAGACTTAACAAATATAACTTCAACTGAAAATGCAAGGGAATCGTTCTTCTCTGAGATAATCAGCAAAAACATTAACAATCTTTGTACCTTATTTGCCACAGTCTGTGATGAATAGGAACTGAACCCGATATTCAGCCAGACACAGGAGAAACGCTCAGGAAGTTTATTAAAGGAACAAGTGAGGGTTGAGGTGAAGACTAACAAAAACAGTCTTCAGGAAAGGGATCAGACACAGAGCTGGGGAATTAATCCAAACGGGGAACAGTGCACGAGTGGCAGTCCAGACCGGGGACACAGAGACTTCAGTCCACACCAGATCCGAGTAACTGGCAACTCAAACACAGACAAGGGTTAGCAGTAGTGATGTTACGTGATGTGCCGAGGCTTCGAGGCGTGTGTCGAGTAATGGAGGGGGCGTTTCCGCAATGCGAGTATCGAGGCTTGCTTCATTTAGGGGAGGAGCCGAAAACGATGACGTCCGAAGCCTCGCTGCCCGGCTGTACCACGTGACTGCTTCGGGAAGTGGTTCAGATGTTGGTGCGGGGTTTGACAGCTTTAGAAACCCCACAGGCTCCATTCAAAATGTGGGTTGTTGTAGGCGAGTTGCGGTCAGTTGAGAGAGTGGATAGAGTTTTGATAGTTTGGATAGCAGAGTTTGGATAGTGGTTATTTAGTTTGAGACACTTAGTTTGGTGTTTGGAGAGTTTATGAGAGAGATAGATAGATAGGAGATCGGTGCTCTCAACTATCACGCAACTATCACGCATTGACTTCACACGGTCACACGCAAACATGGCATTTCACACGCAAACATGGCATTTTCCACGCAGAAAAATCCCAACGCCCATCTGGGCAGCGGATGATAAAAACTCCGCCTTCTGCTGAGATGTTTCAGCTTCTTTCACAGCTTGTGGCCATCAGTAATTCCTGCTGCAGTTCATGTTAACAGAGCAGCAGGAAGAGCGATCAGAGTTATGAATAATTTTAGTCTTAACCAGCGGTGAAAGTGAGCCGGTAAGGTCCTGTACTACGTACGCAGGAGGGGAGGGGGGCGGGGGAAGAGAGCTGCCGCCAGATATTGCCTTCATTCAGAACCAGTGATGGCTGCACTCTGGATCATAAAACAGTTCTGCTCACCAGATGCAGTTTAAAACGCTACTTCTGTTTATAAGTTGTTTTTATTAATTCTGCATTTTTTAACTACATGCACCGTATTTCTGAGCCTCAGCGCTTGCTCCTCTCCCCCCTCCTTTCCCTCGAACCCAGGGGCTTTTATCACCATTCACCATTCAAAACGTGAATCACTACGTTTAATGTCCTCACACCCGTAGCAAAGTGTGCCAATTAAAGTCACTAGGAGAGTTATGGCTGTGTTTCATGATCTTTTGTTTTAAACAAAACAGAACTGTGGCGCTTCGGTGCGCTGCTGCTTTGCGCTTTAATTCAGGTGCGCAAAATTACGTTGGGTGCGAACTTTTAAGAGTCATTTTAAAGAACTTGTAACATAAGGTTGATCTCAGACCGGTCAGCTCCTATGATCACTGTATAGGAGCCCTTTACAGTTTTTATTTATGCATTTCCACCCTGTTTATCCCTCACACGCAGCGCACCATCGGGTAAAATCCTCCCACCTCACCGCCCAGAGCGCACTGAGGAGAGCAATAGAGATTTGTCTGGTCGACTGAGATGAGAAATCTGTTGCTGTGAAAGGTGATATAGGTTATAAACTGTTACTGTCTAGAATTGCATTGAGCTGAAAAGAGAGGAGACATCAGCAGCTGGATCGTGCGTAAAGACGCAGCGGGAACCTCTGTGTGCTTCAGTGTTGCTGCTGAGGGGAAAATGCGGGACCGTATAGTACTGGGCTAATCATTGGTCACAGTACCCCAATCTGTACATACTTGCACTTATTTATTTATGCACCCCGGCATCATCTGTGCCATGTAAACGTGTCTTTTCAAAGGCTGGAGAAGTAGTATCAAAAAAGAGAAATCATTTGAAACCAAAAACTGTGGAGAAATTTTTGTTTCTTAATAAAAATGCATGAAATCATCCAAGTTACACAAGCATTAGCCTAGTCACTACCCCCTCCCTAGTTCCACAAGCACTTTCATTGTCCTCTGCCTGATTAAGCCCATGCCATTTTTCTACAGTCAGAAAAACATTATTACACACCATGCCGTATCACGTCACTACTATTTTGGGAATAATTACACACACAGAATACATTCAAACAATGTTTTATTATACACATGTGTATACAAAATTTATGTAGACAAATTATTTCGTCCTACACCTTTTGTGAAGTCATTCCCAAGAGTCATAATAGACAAAAATTCAATGCATCACACGTGTTAAGATACAGCTGGCTGTGATTATACACCTGGCCAGTAGGTGGTGTCGTGTGCACAAGAAGCATCAAGAAATTTTCCCTTTCTCGAACCAGTTGGCTCAAGTGGTTCAATGCCTCATGAGGCTTCATCTCACCATCACTAGTTAGCAGGCTCGGTGACTTACAGGCAGGCAGTGGTGAGGTACACGGGCAGACAATCCAGGACAGAAGCGAGCAGAAGTCCAGCAACAGATCAGGTCTAATCCAGGCAGGACAAGAAATTGCTAGAAGTTCGCACCGTGAGGATAGAGACGTTCTGGCAGGGAAGTGGCAGAGGAGGCAGGCTTAAATAGGCAGGAGAACAAAGGTGAGAGAGTGAGCTAATTAGCAAGAAACAGGTGGAGGTAATCAGGGAAAGGGAAGTGGCTGAAGGAGGAAACAAGAAAATAAGTGGAAAGGGACAGAAACTAAACTAAACCAACCCAAAACATAAATAACCACAAAGACCAAACCTAAGATAGAAACCCAAACTAAGACTAAAACTATCACACAGTTGACAGGTTAACAAAACCCTCCTGTGGCATCTGAACTCCCCTCCACCAGGGTCTGCAATGAATTTGCTACCTTCTTTACTGAGAAAATCCAAAAGATTAGAGAGGCAGTCTGTTCCCCCATATCAAGTTCAAAGCCATCTCCTGTAATGAGTGGATCTTTGGGAACTTGGTACTTTAACCAGACACAGTGTTTTGCTTTTTAAAAGTTTACTGAAAAAGATGTAGATGGCTAACCTGACTTCCGCCAGATGCATATCGCTCCGCCTAGCTTCACTCACATACATCTGGGACACCGCCGGTAGAGAATGATTTCTCCAACCAAATTTATGGTCTGGCCAATCAGGATGCAGGGCTGGAGTTTCATAGATGTGACGTAGTGGAGACGCGACCATGACGTGAGACTGTTTTGATAGCAATGGCGGCTCGTCGAGGAAGCAAGCGTTAACATCGATGCTGCTATTTCTTCCGTGTTGTCCAATCTACCTAATATTGTTTCATTAAAAGAACATCAGAGAACGCCTCTGAAGGCTTTTGTTGGTGGAAACGATGTTTTCGCCCTTCTCCCGACCGGATTTGGCAAGTTTTGTTTTCCGGGGCAAGTCCGCGGCGGACGCGGAAGCGCCCCGGAGCGGTTAGCGGTTAGCGCGAACCATGTTAGGAGGCCTTTAGTCCTCAACGCGGTCGCCCCGGAATCGACTCTTCCTGTCAGCTCACTGTCAATAAAACGCATGCCACTAGAGCCGCAAACACATTATTATTATTTTTTTTTTTTTTTTCTGCGTCGCTATCATCAGCGTCACGGGTTAGCTTCGGTGTGAGTGGTTGAAATAGCACGTCAATAAAGATGACAGACAAGTGGCCTTTTCCAATCATATGCAAGAATTTTTAATAAGGCCCAGCCTTCTGTAAAGGCAATTCCTATGGAGGTGTCCCAGATGTATGTGAGTGAAGCTAGGCGGAACGACATGCATCTGGCGGAAGTCAGGTTAGTAGATGGCAGGCACACAGTAAAGACTGAAGCAGGCTGATTAGTTGATAGCAGAGGCAGGTTGATCAGAAGATGATGGCAGAGACAGGTTGACCAGGTGATGATGATCCGAGTCCAAAACAACAGTCCGAGAATTGACCAGAATAGCAGGCCGATGGCTCACCAGAGAGGGCAGAGCTAGAAGCAGATCCTAACAGGAACACAAAGCAGAAATGATGAGCACACAAACACTGGAATTAATCCGTCTGTGAGGGCAGGCCACCAACAGGAACATGAGGTCTGGCAGGCTGAGCAAACACAAAACTGGGTGCAGCAAACAGGCAGTACTAACAAGACATTCTGGCAGTGAATTTCTGTGTGGGGCAGGTACTGTATAAGTAGGCTGGGTCACAGGTGAGCTGACTTGGAATTCATTTTCTGCCGCAAGTTGGACTAATCAGAGAGAACTGAGCAGTGGCAGAGCCGAGTGGAGCAGAAAATGAAGGGAAACAGTGCAAAGTCCAAAAAACCCACAAACAACCAAGCCTTTATATAACATTCTCTAACTAGAACTGATGTTGACAAAATGTCCCAATTCTGCCAAATAAACTACAGAAGATTAGATCAAATTGTACACCAAGTTCCTCCTCCTGCTGCCTCTATGTCTTATTGAAACCCACAGGTTTCAATAAGAAAGTTTGGCCTGTCATAATGTCTGAGTTGACTCAAATAATAAACGCTTCCCTTTTGTCAGGTGTATTCCCCTAGACCCTAAAAACAGCAATTATCAAATTGTCTGCATCTATATCCATTCAGCACAGTATGCTTTGTAAATCTGGTGCATAACAAAAGCTCTCCTTGAAGGTTTTTGATGCCTCTTGTCTGCTAATACTTATCCATCATGGCAGGCCGATCCCTCTAATTACCCTTCAGTTTAAGGCCAACGCTGCTCTTTAGAACCCTCCTTACACAGGTCTGTATCTGAAAACAAAATCAAGGAAGGTACATATTTGATCATTCTTTCAAAGCCATATACTTGTTAAAGTAATCACAACTTATATTCGTTGGCCATTAGGATACAATTGCTTTTGAAAAATAAAGATGTCAGTTACACTTAGCCATGTTTTCCTCAAATATTTTCTTTAGACTCATTGTCTATTTTAGAAACAGTCATTTGATACAACATAATGTAATAAATCTTAGCTTGTTTTAGCTGACTGTAAAGCAAAGTCAGAAAAGGTACAACCTTACTGCTGCCTTGAACTTGTTGTGTATGTTGGTGTGAGTGTGTGCTCTGGCTCTGACTGAGAGCAGCCATTGAGTATGTGGATGTTCCGGTTTTAATGCCTTCATCATCTCCAAGGTCAGAGGAGGGGAGCTTTTGGGCCACCTGCCAGAGAAAGGGTGACGTGGGGTAGGACAGAGTCATAAAATATCTTTGATGTGTTTTACAATAACTTTGCTACAGGCTCTTCAGTACTAAAACCACAAAGTCAGATAATAGGTCCTCTTGGGCACATTATTTAAAATTTCATGTCCAGTTCTTTGTGTCCTGAATAAGAAATGCACTGCTTTTTTTCTGATTTTGACAGATGATTGATTGGAGGCTTAGAGCAGAGCTTTATGGTCATGGGAAAGCAAATGTATCTGTTCAGAATATACATGAATAAGTCAGCCATGCTTGAAGTACTTTGTACATAACTGCTTGGTCCACTTAGTTATATGCCTCAGAGAATGTCTGTATGACCTTATGATAGCTATAAATATTCTCCGACTGTTTCTGATTCAATGCTAATAAATGAAATGCAACAGTTAGTTGATTTTTTTTTTGTCAGGTAAATACAAAAGCGTAAAGGTTTGATAGCACCACTAAGTTATGTTAAAAGTTGTAAAATAAGTTAATGTATAGAGATGGGAATCGAAAACCGGTTCCTGTTCAGAACCGGTTCCGTGTTTTCCAATTCCATGGAACCGTTTGGCAGCGCGCTTAACGATTCTCTTTTCGATTCCGTCGTGCTCCGGCTCTGAGCAGCACGACGGTAGCAAGTTACGCAAGTTACGTCACGTTTTTACGCAAGTTACGCAAGTTACGTCACGTTTTTTACGCAAGTTACGCACACGGCATTTGTAGTGCTCCCCCCATGTTATTTGCCTTTTTGTTTCCCCTTCATCAGTTTGTGGCTTTGTGTTGCTTATTTATGCTGTTGTGACGGTAGTTGACCGCTAGATGGCAGTATAAGCTGAGATATACATCTGCGTAGCCGATTGGAGTGAAGGAGAGCGAAGAAGAAGAAAAAAGAGAGTGAAGAAGAAGAGAAGAAACGGTAGCTTTTTGTAACGGAGTTGTAACTAAAAAAATAAACCCAAAAAACTGCACTAGCACACGATTGAGGACCTTCCTTTCTTTAAGTGTGCAACAAAATTGGCGCCCGAACAGGGACTCAACGTGATGCAAAAAGACATCTGAAGAAAAGGAAAAAGGGGTTAAACACACAAGATGGAACTGGAGTTGCTACAAGATCAGCTAACCGAGCTACTGTGTCAGCTTACGTTCGAGCAGCTAAAAGAGGTGTGTATCCAAGCAAAAGTTTCTCCAGACAAAGCAAAGAGGCACACGTTGATCCGAGCAATAAATGAGTCTGTGGACAAGGCAGTAGAAAGTGAGGATGAGGAAGTAGCAGAAACATTTGTTCGTGATTTGCTAGCTACAGCTAAGCGGCTAAGACAAAACGCGCCGAAGGGGGATGAAGAAAATGGAGTCAATGAAGAAGAGCTAGAGCGCCTGCAAAAGCAGTATGCCAAAATGCAGATGAGTTTCCAAGATTCGATGATAATACTCGAGGAATAAATGAGGCAGCTAAGAGAAAAAGTGAATAGGCCACCCAGCTCACTCACAGAACCTCACTCTCCATTCCTCCGAGCTCCTGAAGTGGTCATCAGACGTGAGTTTCGGATAAATGGCCAAATAGGCGAGCTGGGGCAAAAGGATAAGTTATCCTACACCAATCTCATGCATCAAATTGACACTGGAAAACGTAAGGGCCATAGTGATGCAGAAATTGTCGAAGCGGTGGTGAAAGCAGCGACTCCCGGACTTAGTTTACGGGATATGCTAGAGAGTAAAAGTAATTTGACCTTGGAACATTTAAAGACTAGTCTCAAGGCTCACTTCAAGGAAAACAGTACAACAGATATGTTCCACAGACTTGTTAATATAACTCAGGATGTGAAAGAATTCCCTCAGAATTTTCTATTTCGTGCAATTGAACTAAAAGAAAGATTGATGACAACTGCTCATGATTCTAGCTCAGATGTACAATATAGCCCCGACCTCATTCAGAAGAAATTTCTAAGGTCACTTAGCACCGGGCTATTGAGCGATAATATTAAACTGCAACTGAAGTTTTATTTGGATGATCAAGGGGTGACTGATGAGACTTTGATAGAGAAAATGAATGATGCCGCAACTGTTGACTTGGAGAGACAACAGAAAATGAAGAGGTGTGCCCCAGTCAAACCAGCTAGAGTAAGCGAGCTGCACACAGAGACGTCCACTGATCAGTTACAAGCAGACATGAACCAACTACCTGGACAGAGTGCCTTAACCAAGGTCAAAAGTCAAAAGGTAACCGCTGTGAAAGTCAAAAGGAAATGGAGTTAATGGATGCTGTAAAGCAACTGAGAGAGGAAGTAGCTGAGCTGAGGAAGAATGTCCAGCAGCCACGACCACCTAATCAGTTCCAACCCAGAACCAGACGGGCATGCCGAGAATGTCAAGAGAGGGGTAATGAGGAGCGATGTGAACACTGCTTCAAATGCGGCCTCACTGGGCATCTCTCCAGAGGCTGTCGAACTTCAAAGAAAGGAAAAGGTAACAGTGGTACGGTGGACGTTGCTGGCCAAAGCATAGAAGGCACATCCCCTGAGGTTGAAGAACAGCTGAATGAGTCACGACGCACCCAGGCTATCCTCAGGGAAAGTGTTCATCAGTTGGAGGAGAGACTGCTCGCAGGAGGAGCAGGACCAGGCGGGGGTCCGGCAGGGTCGGTGTATGTCAGCCACATCTCCCCCCGCCATTGCTCTCAGCTGTTAAGACTCATTGGGAAGAAGTGTGTGGTGAATTGCTACCTGGATGGTGTCCAGACTCAGGCTTTATGGGACACTGGATCGCAAGTTTGCCTCATCAGTGAAGCATGGAGGAAGAAGTACATTCCTAAGGTGAGAGTTCGGAACATTGGAGAGCTGCTGGGCCCTGGGGCGCTGGTCGGAAAAGCCGTCAACCAGACTGATATCCCTTTCCGGGGATGGGTGGAAGTACAGTTCCAGCTAGAGCCATCACAAGCCCCGCAGTTCACGCTTCAGGTACCCATTTTGGTGACCGATGCGCAAGGCGCTGCGGAGGAGCTGATCATTGGCTACAATGTTATCGAACAGCTGTTGAAGAGTGGGATGGATCATCCACACGAGGTAATAACACAGGCAGTTAGCACAGCTTTCTCTTTTGACTGTAAGAAGACGGAAATGTTTGTGAAAACGATTAAAGCCAGTGACCCCGAGTGCAGCGATGGGGTGGTGAGAATGGGGAGACAGAAGGAAGTGATTCCTGCGGGCCGGATGAGAATCGTGAAGTGCTCAGTGAGGACGACATCTCTGCCATCCAACCAAGAAGCGCTTTTTATGCCCAACGAACAAATCCCCTGGCCAGATGGTCTTAGCATGACAGAGAACATGATAACCCTGAGAAAAGGGACATATTCTCGCCTAGCACTGCCTGTCATCAATGACACCAGCCATGACATCACACTAAGCCCACGCACCGTGCTGGGACAAGTCCAGCGTATCAAGGCTGTTTATCCAGCAGAAGTTAAGCCAGTGGTTGCCCCACCAGTTGCTCCTGTGGCGCCCCCAGAGGTCGACAGAGAGGAACGTGGGCCCTCAGAAGAGGCGTTGGATGACCGGGACAGATGGGACCCCCCTATAACACTGACTCATCTCCCCCTTGCTCGGCAACAGAAAGTGAAACAGATGTTGAGGGAAGAGTGCCAAGCGTTCGCCCGAGATGATGAGGATGTCGGGTGCATTCCTTCCCTGCAACTTAAAATCAGACTTACAGACCCAACTCCGGTAAGACGTACTTATGTGTCTGTGCCAAAGCCATTACACAGATATGTGAAACAGTACCTAGAAGATTTGCTAAATAGGGGCTGGATTAAGAAATCAAGATCACATTACTCATCGCCCATTGTCTGTGTGCGAAAAAAGATGTGACACTACGTTTGTGTTGTGATTATAGAGAACTCAATAAGAAGTCGCTGCCTGATCGTCATCCTATTCCTCGCATTCAGGACATGCTGGACAGCTTGCATGGTAGTGCCTGGTTTTCAGTATTAGACCAAGGGAAGGCCTACCACCAAGGCTTTATGGAAGAGAGTAGCAGACCCCTTACCGCTTTTATCACGCCCTGGGGACTGTACGAGTGGATAAGAATCCCGTTTGGTTTATCTGCTGCCCCCGCTGAATTCCAGCGGAGTATGGAGGAGTGCCTGGTTGGCCTTCGGGATGAAATCTGTAAACCGTATTTGGATGATAATTTGGTACACAGCCAAACCTTTGAAAACCACCTGAAGGATGTGAGAAAGGTGCTCCAACGTTATCAGCAACACGGGGTGAAATTGACTGCCAAGAAGTGTGAACTATTCAAAAACCAGGTTAGGTTTCTGGGGAAAATCGTAACAAAAGAAGGCTACACCATGGATCAGGCAGAGGTTGCCGCTGTACAAGACATGAAGCAGCGAAAACCAGCTACAGTGGGGGAGTTGAGGAAATTACTTGGATTCATCTCATACTACAGAGCATATATCCCAGATTTCTCTCGCATTGCCAAACTTCTTTATGCCCTGTTGTGCTCTGAAGAGTCAAGCGGTGATGTCCCGGAAGTCAACCAGAAAAAAAAACCAACAGCTGTGGCAAGGAAGAAAAAACGAAGCCAGGTGCCTTCACACCAGCGTATCACCTGGACAAATGAGCATAGTGCCGTGCTTTGTCAGCTGATTGATCACCTCTCCAGCCCCCCTGTCCTAAGCTACCCAAACTTTGAAGAGCCGTTCGTACTGCACTGTGACGCATCTCAAGAAGGACTTGGAGCGGTTCTGTATCAAAGACAGGAAGGGAAGTTGAGGGTCATCGCTTATGGTTCTCGCACTCTCTCTGCTCCAGAGAAGAATTATCACCTACACTCTGGTAAGCTAGAATTTTTAGCAATGAAATGGGCCATATGTGAGCGGTTTGGGGATTATTTGTATTACACGCCATCCTTCATAGTCTATACCGATAATAACCCTCTCACATATGTGCTAACAAGTGCTAAACTGAATGCAACAATGATGAGGTGGGTGGCTGAACTGGCCAATTTCAGATTTACAATCAAGTACAGGCCGGGAAAGGCTAATTCCGATGCAGATGGGTTATCAAGGATGCCTCTTGACATAGAGAAGTACATGCTTACCTGTTCCCAGCAGATACAGCCTGACACCTTGTCCAGTCTCTCGAAAGGGTTGTCCATCCACTGGGAGGAGGAGGAGCCGCTGCTGTGTCCTCTGACTATCGCAACAGCAATCGCAGATCTGAGCAGCGAACCACCGACCGACGCCATCATGCAGATCTCCCCCGAAGAGCTGAGGGCTGCTCAAGAAGAGGATACGCTGTTACGCTGGGTGAAGCAGTGTGTTGTACAACAGCAGTGGCCAAGGGTCAAGGATATTCACAGTGAGTTGTCTGTATTTGCTAGGGAGAAAGCCAAACTGTTGTGTGACTCTGATGGTGTTCTCTGGCGGCGGACATCCACACGAACACAGCTAGTGATACCACCGAAGTTTCGCCCACTGATCTTGAATCAAATGCATGAAGAAATGGGACACTTAGGTGTTGAACGGACTCTCCATCTTGTACGTGAGCGCTTTTTATAGCCTCACATGCAGCGAGACATAGAGCATCACATCAACAAGGTGTGCAGCTGCGTGAAGTGGAAAAGGCCACAAAAGGCAGTAAGAGCACCACTTACCAGTGTTGTGACCACATATCCTTTTGAACTAGTCTCAATTGACTTCCTCCATTTAGAAAAGTGTAAAGGAGGATATGACTACATTCTGGTGGTCATGGACCATTTCACACGTTTCGCACAGGCGTATGCGTGTAGAAATAACAGTGCGCGAACAGCGGCAGAGAAGATCTTTGGAGACTTTGTTCTCAAGTTCGGCTTTCCCACTAAATTACATCATGATCAGGGGAGGGAATTTGAAAACAAATTGTTCGCTGAACTTCAAAAGTATTGTGGAATCCAGGGTTCCCGCACGACCCCGTACCACCCGCAGGGGAATGGACAAGTGGAGCGCTTTAACCGAACACTACTAGCCATGCTGCAGAACTTAGATGAGGATGCCAAAGCAGACTGGAAGAGTTCGCTGGACAAAGTAGTGCATGCTTACGTCACACGAAATGAGTCTACGGGATATGCACCGTATTACCTGCTCTTGGGTCGGAACACCAGACTGCCTACTGATAACATGTTTGGCATGTCACTCAGTGAGGGGAGGGTTTCTCATGAAGACTATGCGAAAAAGTGGAACCTGAGGATGGAGGAGGCATACCAGTTAGCCACCAAGACAGCTCAAGCCAGCGGGAAAAGAGGAAAAGAGCTATATGACAAGAAGATCCAGGGAGCAGAGCTATGTCCTGGCAACAGAGTCCTGATCAGAAACCTCACAGAAAGGGGTGGGCCTGGAAAACTCAGATCATTCTGGGAAGAGAAAGTCCATATAGTCGTAAAGAGAAAACACACGGAAAGTCCAGTTTATGAGGTCCAACCGGAAGATGGTCAGGGTCGCACACGAGTGCTTCATCGGAATTTGCTTCTTCCTTGTGACTTTTTGCCAGTTGAGACACAAACACCTGCAAAGAGAAGAGGTAAGAGAGGACACAGCGATAAAAAGAGAACACAAACCACATGCCACACAGAATCGGAGCCTTCATCCGATTTGGAAGAGGATGACTGGAGAGGCCTCTCTGGCTGGCCTCTAGAAGACTCTTCAGCACGACCCAAGAGTGACTTGAGAGCTGAGGCTGTGGAATTTCAGCCACGTCAGCCAATCAAAGCACCAGCGCCTGAGGAAAATGATGGGATGGCAGGGCAACCTCTTTGCCCGTTGGAGGCTGATGAAGAACAAGAAGCACTCCTAACGAAATCTGGCATGGAGAATTCAGAGACTGGGACCACTGATCCTGAAGATGATGAAGAGGTGTCATCACCGTCCTCCCCGCCGGCAAGGCCATATCCTTTCAGAATTAGACAGGCACCTAGAACATTTACATATGATACATTAGGACAACCTACACTTAGTTAAAGTTGTTTGAAATGCGTAGAACCATGTTTATGCACTCCAGTTTCAGGGTGAGTGTAGGTGTTTATGAGTTCAGGTTAATGTGAAAGTTAATACATTGAAAATGTTTTAAACAGAAATGGCTAAAAGAAACCACGTTTAGTTGGCAGAGGCACACAAAGAAGTCAGTTCACTCAGAATTACACTGAGAGATGATTGAAGAAAGAGTAGTAGTAAGAGAAGGTGGTCATAAGTGAGTACAAAGACTCAGATGGGGAGAAGACTCTTACACGAGAAAAAAAATGGGATGAGATTTTGAGTATATAGTATACAGGTGAAGTGTGTGATTCTCTATGATGTGCTACAGGTAGAAGGTCATGCCGATTCCAGAGAAGACAATCTGCCGGTGGACACCGAGGAGTAAATGGATGGGGGTCATAGTGCACAATGACTTCCACTGTTTAACACATGATGTGGAATACGAGATATATGTTATGTGAAATCTGTTATCAGATATGTCTTTAAAATGGGACTCCAACCTGTAAGCGATCAAGCGGTTGAAAGCCGATTGAACTGAGATGGGAAATGTCGGGACGACATTTAGTTCGGCAGGAGAGAGTGTAGTGCTCCCCCCATGTTATTTGCCTTTTTGTTGCCCCTTCATCAGTTTGTGGCTTTGTGTTGCTTATTTATGCTGTTGTGACGGTAGTTGACCGCTAGATGGCAGTATAAGCTGAGATATACATCTGCGTAGCCGATTGGAGTGAAGGAGAGCGAAGAATAAGAAGAAGAGAGTGAAGAAGAAGAGAAGAAACGGTAGCTTTTTGTAACGGAGTTGTAACTAAAATAATAAACCCAAAAAACTTCACTAGCACACGATTGAGGACCTTCCTTTCTTTAAGTGTGCAACACATTCAGTAAGCAAGTGCGGCGTGACCAGGCTAAAAGCAAAACAAAACAAATGGCGCGGTCGGGTCGAAAGTTTGGCTTCATTTTAAGGAAGAGAAAGATGGCAACGAGGCGCTTTACAATCATTGCAAAGTGGCATTTACATCCGCGGGAGGAAATACATCCAACAGGCAGAAACACCTGCGCACACAACATGGCATACATTTTAACGAATCCCGTGTTTTTGATTTTTACCGGATAGAAGCTAAAGTTACGACCAGCATGGAAGGCAACACTGGTGGTAAGTAGCTAGTTTTATATCACTGGCTGTGCTTAATGTGGTGCCTAGTAAATCATATGCCATTTCTGGAAATAAACCAATTTCCTACCTCTCTTTGGGGTTATTAAGGGGGTGTGCCTTTATCGTTAATCCAGCCTTTCATTGCTAGCATGTTTAATTAGAACTACTGGTAGCTGGAATTATTACATGATTCTAGCTACTGCAGTGGATGTAATGAAACATGCTACAAAGTTGCTCCGCAGTTCAGGGACCGAGAGAAAGGTGACGCTCGTTTATTTAAATCAGGGGGAGATGAGTTTATTTCCCAAAATTGTACAGTAATGCTTTTTCATTAAACAGATGCCTGAGAGATGACTGAGGTTAACTAAAGAGAGATTAATAAGCAACTGTCACAACAAATTTACATTTTCTTGTATTCTAAACAACTCATCTACTGTATTTAAGTTTGTTCTTATATTCCTTTTTTATTTAAACAAATATAAATGTTACTCCAGTTGCACATTTGCTGTGGACATCTTGACCTTGTTAGTTTGTAAGGTCGTGTGATAGTCAAGTAATCAAAGTTAATAATAATAATAATTGAACTTTATTGATCTCACAATGGAGAAATTCACTTCTGCATTTTAACCCATCCCCTTGGGGAGCAGTGGGCTGCCGCTGTGCGGCGCCTGGGGAGCAATTGGGGGTTAAGGGTCTTGCTCAGGGACCCAGACTGGCAGCTTGTGGGAGTTGAACTCAGAACCTCTGGGACCGAAGCTCTGTGCTCTAACCACTAGGCCACCACTCCCCCCAAACGCTCCGTCCCTGGGTGGGCTCGAACCACCAACCTTTCGGTTAACAGCCGAACGCGCTAACCGATTGCGCCACAGAGACCTTGTTGATGCTCATCATCAAACTGTTTGTTCTCCTTTTTCCCCAAATTGGAATCGAAAAGAGAATCGAAAAGGAATCGAATCGTTTCACAGAATTGAAAAGGGAATCGGAATCGTGAAAATCTTTTCAATTCCCAACCCTATTAATGTATAGTAATAACATAATCTTAAACAGAAAAATGAACAAAATTTCAGCTTCTGAGTAGTATTCTTTTTTCATGTAGGATGAACGTTTTTGCACCAAAAATTATTTTCAACAGAATTATCTATGGCGCAATTGTGGCTACCCTTCAAAATTTATTTTTTTAAATCAAACTTTTCTTTCAAATTGATGAAATCTTTCTGGGAATTTTTATGAGTAAACTTCGACTTTGTTTCAGATATAAATATTAAGCCCTTATTACTAACCATTACAGTGGGAAAGTGTTAACAGAAAATTAAAAAATTATATTCTGAAGGCATCTTCGAGTCACCAAGTGTTCATAGCAAATATCAGTGTTGTATAAAGTACTGAAATCTCGGAGTCAAGTTAAAGTATAAGTACTTCTCCAAAATATGACTTTGGTAAAAGTCCAAGTCACTGACTGAAATGTTACTTGAGTAAAAGTCTTAAAGTATCTGAAATGTCTTGTACTTAAGTATGAAAATTACTGTAAAAATAGATGTACTTAAGTAATGTAATGAAAAGTATAAGTAAAAAGTAAAACAAAGCATATGCAGTTTGAACGACATTTTTTAGATTTTGGTAAACTTTGAAAGTCAAATTCACTTAAAATAATATAAACAACCAAGTGCAGGAGAAATTTAGACCAAGTTTAGACAGAAAATACAACCTTTTTGTAAGCTTTCAGTTTTCCTTCTTCAAGTAAGGTCAGTGCTAAGCAACCAACACACAACCAAGTGCAGGCAAAGGGGGTGTATACTAAGAGCATGGTGAAGTGATAAACCAGGCTTAGTTAACCTACAGGAAGTGATAAACCTGCTAATAGATACACCTGCAGGGCGGCCAGCTGACAGCTTTGCTAGGGCCCGGGACAACACAGTCTTTTTGGGCCCCCCCTCTACACCTGCCGTCAACACACTACACACACAAATCTCTGTATTTTATACTGGATATTTTCAACCCAGCTGTTGAATTTAGTGCACTATATGATCTTTTCTTCATAAGAGAACAGCAGCACTGCAGCCAACATATGGCCTTTTTTGACCTGCTGTATATCAGCCAGCCCATAACAATTTTTCCTTTCCATTGCAGGAGGTAGAATATGTTAGATACTTTGGGAATTCTCTGCCCTCTGAATCTGCTAGCTCCGGCCCTGGTTTATACTAATTTATTAATGGACAGTGTGGAAATCTATGAACAATAAAACCAATGTAAATTGTGTTCCTTTGTTTTATTTGTCTTTATCCTAATTCTAGAAGTAGAAATAGTCAAATGAATAACACTATTATTTTGTGGAACCCTAATCATACTATTATAACTATGCAAAGGTCTAAACAAGAGTAGCAGTTGTTTAGGCAGCATCTAGTGTTCTTATGCAAAAGAAATTACACCTGCTATTTATGCCTGAACTGCCTCAAATGGTCGAAAATAAATGAAAGCAACAATAACAACACAATAATGGTAAAAGTGACACTCTCACCTTTTTCAGACGGCTGTGGCTAAGAATCTGAATTTTTATGTCCTGCAGTCTTTGCTTTTCCATCTTTCCAGCAGTCTTCAGAACTCCTGCCTGGCACAGAATATTTAGTTTTATAGAGGAGATTAGGTTTTTGTTGATAAAATGTGTTATACTTCAGAATTAAATGCTATTTTGAGATATTAACGTTGGTTACTTACATTTCTCAAGTTCAACAATTCAAAACTCTCTCTGCTGCTTCTGTTCAGATCTGCACTCAGCAGCTTTCACCTATTTTAGTGCAGATAATATTTAGTTTCTTAACTGGGACTAGTTTCGTAGTCTAGTATTAATTGTGGTAACCGCTGTATCCCAGTTAAAATCAAAACTGAAATCTCATGCTCCAATAGCACGTACGCACATGCACGCACACATGTAATAGAAAACAGCCAATCAGGAAGAGGGAAAGCGGGATTTAAGACAGCACAACCAATGAGAGCGGAGTTAAAGCGGGGTCTCTACCTTGTCAATCAAAGACCAGGCGCGTTAGTGATTGGCTGCGTGGAGCGCCAGGCCCCACCCCCGTTGGCGCACAGCAACTTTGAAATGACACGCCGAGCGCTTCAAACGGAGGCGCTCCGGGCGAACCTGTGCTGTACGCACGTCTGGCAGAGCCGAACCGACACTTTTTTTGTAACGAGTAACTAAACCAAACATTGAAAATGTATCGGAGTAAAAGTATGCAATTAAGTTCGGAAATATAGTGAAGTAAAAGTATAAAGTACTCAAAAATATACTTAAGTACAGTAGTGACGTATTTCTACTTCGTTACTATACAGTTTTGAGTTCACTGGCTGAACTCAAAACTGACAAAAAGTAAAATCTGTGTAACTCTGGTGGGGGCACCATAAGCTATTGCTAAATGCATATAAAGAAAATGGTGATCCTGATGTATTTTAGATCCAACAACCATTCTCCCTCCTACCCAGCTGCTCAGAATCAGTATCTCTGTAATTTCCATTATGGAAAGTCAAGCTCTTGGGGTCCACCAAATGCATGACTATATAGTCAGTCTCATGAAAAGGCCACAGGAGAGAGTTCTTAACCTATAGCACGAGAACAAATTTGACCTGCTGCAGTCCCTGTTGTCTCAAATCTACAGAGCAATCATGAAGGCCATTCTGACCTCGGGAACTTTCTGATTCCAACTCTTCACAACAAATAAATGTGCAAAACAGCAGCAGATAGTAAAAAGTGCTTTGCTCGCCCTTTATTTCAGGATGTTCACAAGAGTCACCTGCTGTGGTATTATCAGTAATAGACACCATATTTACAATGAACATGAAGTATTTCACTTAATCACAGTTAATCTCTCTTTGCAGCATACTGTGAATAAGTTATTAATGTAATTTGTCTAATATGTTTTGGTTTTGGCACAGACATGATTGCACGCTTTACCTATGTACATTCCAAAAGGTCTAGGAAGTGTACAAAAAAGTATATTTGCTTGATGATGATTATCTCCACTCTCATATTCTATTTGTTAGACCAGGGATTCCAAAAGTGTGGTGCGCGAGCTGCCACTAGGGGGTGCGCTAGATGAAGAATGTAATGGCAGTCTGATAATTGCACAATTACAATGTTCTGTCCCCCCACACAATAAAGATCTGTAAATAAACATTTCCTTTGTAAAAACTAAAATCAAAAATTGTAAATTTGAGATATAAATAAAAATGCATTCACACAAAAAAATTATTCATTTAGAAGAAGTCTTCTTCTACACTTCATTTTAAGATGAAATATAGAAAAAGTTATCTTCTTCTACGCACTGTACTGTATATGCGCACCTAGACGTCTACACTGGAGAGACATAGCCACCAGGGTCTGAATGGAGTTAGGTGACCCACAAACATGTGCTCAAACTGTAAACGGAGCTAAGTAAAGTCTGCATGAGGTGTTTTTTCTGCAGCTGGACCAAGTCTCCCCAGCACCGAACACAGCCGCGTTAGGAAAACCTGAAGAGTTCCTAGCAGTGCTCAGCTTCCTCACTGCCAGCTAGAACAGCTTTCCACCGGAGCCCGTGTAGAACCTATTCCAGGCCGGGATTCACAACGAGTGAGCTGCTTGCTTGCAGCCCCGCCCCCAACTAGCTTCACCCTGAAACAACTTCTTGCAATCGGATGCCCCAAAGTTGACCGTATTGACACAGAGGCAGAGGGTAGCAGGGAATGTAAAATGGTTTACTTTTAATGTCTTTTTATTGTTTTGTTTTAAGGGTTGGCGCTTACAGGCTAAGCTTACCGGATGAGACGCTGCAGTCTGCCCTTGTCCTTGGCGGTGGCACCAGCGTACCAGATGGTGATGGAGGAGGTGAGGATGGACTCAATGATGGAGGAGTAGAACTGCACCATCATTGTCCTTGGCAGGTTGAATTTCTTCAGGTGCCGCAGGAAGTACATCCTCTGCTGGGCTTTCTTGGTGAGGGAGTTTATGTTCAGCTCCCACTTTAGGTCCTGGGAGATGATAGTTCCCAGGAAGTGGAAAAACTCCACAGTGTCAATTGTGGTGTCACAGAGGGTGATGGGGGTAGCTGGGGCTGAGTTCTTCCTGAAGTCCACAACCATCTCCACTGTTTTTAGAGCGTTGAGCTCCAGGTTGTTCTCCCTGCACCAGGGGTCCGTTCTTCGTACGTTGCTTAAAACATCCAAGATCAAATGAGACATCCAAGATGACTTTAATCCAGCTAATCATGATCCGGCTAATTGGGTTCTTCGAACACACCTGCTGTTTATGATTAGTATTGCTGGATTGAGTTATATGAGATAACTGCGCGTTCATGCATTGCTTTAAAAGGGAAAATTTGTCGATAGTAAAAACAATGATCAGCAACGCTGCTATTGGCTGTTCAGCATGGCCAAAGAACGCCCACAGTTTTTCTCCCAAGCAGAACAAGAGCTTTTAATGGAAGGT
Source organism: Fundulus diaphanus (assembly GCA_037039145.1). Taxonomy (NCBI): domain Eukaryota; kingdom Metazoa; phylum Chordata; class Actinopteri; order Cyprinodontiformes; family Fundulidae; genus Fundulus; species Fundulus diaphanus. Next base: position 46,015,481 of record CM073125.1, read on the forward strand.
TATGCCGAATTTGAGTCATTAATTAAAACGACAGGGAGCACCTCAAAGTCTGCTAAAGCCAGGAGAGAGGGCTGGCAAAAAATAGCAGACAAATTAAATGTGTAAGTGCTGTCCATGTTAGATGTTTCTATCACTTTCTACAGTATGTATTTCTGCTTTTTAATAATTTCATATTTACTTTGTTCTTTTATGTCAGAGCCTCCACGGGACCCCCTAGAACATGGGGAAAAACGTGAAGTACAAGAATATTCTACAAAATGGTAGCCTTTAATTATTATACTGTATTTTAAAAAGCAACTTCTTCCTCTTTTTTTAAAAGCCACTGTTAAATGATGTGTTTGTCTGTTTATAACAGCCACCAAGAAAAAGGCTGAAAAAAAACCCCAGGTTCTTTTTACTTTTGTTGCATGAGGCATGTTTCACCCTTTCTTTTTCTTTCACAAAATGACACAGGGTGCCATCCGTTCCCTATATAAATGGCTTCTTCAACAAAAAAAATAGTATTTGACCTGAAAGAAAACACAAATTAAGAGGAGAAATTGAACTCCACAACTTGAAAAAGAGAAAAATTGCACTAGAGATCGAGTTGATTCAAAAGGACCTTCAGAGTAAGTTCTAATACACCATTTGACAGTAGTATTGCTGACTTTACATAACTATGTCTTATTGCAGACAAAAGATGACTTGCTGTCTTTTCCTTATAAAGAATTGTTTAAATAAAAAGACAGGAACTAAGCATTATTGGTTTCGTCTTTTATTAAACATTAAAAAATGGTGTTCCACCATAGACCCCTTGCAACCACGTGACTCGTTACCCAGAACCCCTTGCGTGGCGGCCATATTGGTTGGCATGCCATTGTCTACACAACGCGCCAACATGCAAACAAAGTCTTACGTGGATGAGTTACAGCCTTCTGATAAGGCAGCTTACTTCGCTAAATGTGCAAGGATCGGTAATGCGGACCCTTTGGCTCTTCCTGATAAGGTTTTTTCTAGTAATCCCGATGATTGGCCATCAGTTTGCTACGCGGATCTGGTGAACTACCTTGTTGTCACCCACCCCAACGTACAGTGGCGATCAGATGAAGGCCTACAAGAGTTTGGAAGCGCACAAACAGTTCACTGCCGGATGGATACGTGAACTGTCTGTTTGTTACCTGAATGATGTAGCAGTTGTCCGTGGAAGGGTGAGTCTAATGTTTTTTATTCTCATAACTTAGCCGGGCGTACACTGTACGTGCTGGCCGTCTTTTTCCGTACGGGGGTGCGGGCCGGGCGGTCTGCCGTGCCGCGCGGCCGGCGGCGCGTCTCGTCTTTCCTCTCTCCCCTCCGTTCCCCCTGACGCCCGGTGCCTCCCGTGGTCTGGGTCCCTGTCACCCACCGGGGCACGAACAGTATGAGCACTCCGGTCGCGCCGTACACAGGTCGTGAGCGGTGATCTTTTAAACCCCGCGGTTCCGTAGCTGAATATAAGTACCACGACTGAAAAACTCGTAGAGTGTATGCCCGTGAACGGGCAGGAGGGGAGGTGGCGATCGTTACACTGGCCGGAGAGCCGCCGCTGTCTGGAGCAGCAAGAAGCGGGTGCTGCTCCAGACAGCGGCGGCTACAGCAGCAACAGCGGCTTCTCCGGTCAGTGTAGCGATCGCTACACCGGCTGGAGAAGCCGCCGCTGTCTGGAGCAGCACCCGCTTCTTGCTGCTCCAGACAGCGGCGGCTACAGCAGCAACAGCGGCTTCTCCGGCCCGTGTAGCGATCGCCACCTCCCCTCCGCCGCTATTTAAGTAGAACAATGAATAGAGCAGAACTAAGTTGTATTTACCGGAGATGAAGTGTAGACTGCAAATTCTCTCGTAGTATGATGGCTCCCCCAGTCCATTTGGAGTGTCTGCCTGCGCTCTTTTCATTGAAAATATCCATTTCTTTCTACTTTCCTCATCCTTTGGTAAACGACAGAAACGTACATCCAACGATTTGGAATGCCTCTGTGTGCAACCGGGAGCACAACAAGTCGTAGGCATTGCTTAGATTCCAAAAATAAACGAACTAAAAGTACGCTCTAAATCACCCGTTTTGTCATGTAGTAGACGGGCTGTCAGGCTAGCGTGCCCACCAAGATGGAGGCGCGCGCCCCCGATCACGTGACTGTGACGTCAGATGCAAGGGGTCTATTCTGTCCCGTCCTCTGCCACTATGCCACTAGGTGGTCCAAGTGGCATAGGACGGCTGGACAGACTTCCCCATCTCCTCCACTTATAAAGCTGCGATCTGAGTGTTGGATGCGAGTGTTATGTGGGAATGTGTGTACAGCGTCCTTTTTTTTTTTTTTTTTTGTAAATCTGTGTGTGGTGAGTGGGGCACTAGGGAGGGATGGTGTGAAAGAGTTTTTTTTTTCTTTTCTTCCAGGTATGGGTCCGGTCCGCTCCCTCTCCCAAGAACATCTCAAGTCTCCGCTAGGTGCGGAGCCCATCCCCCCACGTCCTGTCCTCCTCCGCTGCGCTGGCAGGCGCCTTGGCCCTCTGGCGCGCTGGTGGGCCTCGGGTTTGGGGCGGGTTCCCGGGTGGGTGCCGGCCCATTCCCGGTGGCTGCTTCGCAGAGCCTGGCCCCCCGGGGGGTGGCCGGGGCCCCCGCCGCGGGGCCGGGGCGCCCCTGGGGCCTCTGGCCCTCAGGGCCCATGGCCGGGACCACTTCAGCGGGGCTGGCTGCCGGCGGAGCCCACGGGCTCGTCCCCGTGGCTCTTGGGGGTGTCGGCATTGCGGTGGCTGGGGGATTTCCTCGGGGTCGTCTCTTCTCTTTCCTTGGAGGGGGGGTTGCAGATATCCTGTGTCAGCGCCTCCTGGGCGCCCTGCTTTAGGGGCCCCTTTGGGAGTCCGGGGTTATGGGTCCCCTGACCCCTGCCTCTGTGCTCGGGGAAGGCGGGCCTTTGGTTCTCCACAACCACTATCGAGCTATTTCCTTCTAGATAATTTTCACCTAAACTAGTGCACTCTCACAAACTCCCACAGGTGCAGGGTTCCAGGTATTAAGTGTTCACTTATATACAGAAAGCCTGTAATTTATTTATTTATTTATGTTCTTTCACTTTCTTTCTTCAGGTTTCACTTTACACATGTCAGCTTAAATAATATTACATATGATTTAGCAATGGCATCAAGGTGTTACACGATTGTATCTGTTGCTTTATGTCTGTTGGTTGTGCTGTTCTTTTTGCATCTCTCTTTCCAGGTGATGGAGCAGACGGAGAACGTTTTATCATTCTCTCCCTTTTATCTCTTCTTTGTTTTTACCTCCCCTCTTTCTTTTTTTTCTCTTCTTGTTCTTCCTTTACTCTCCCATTGTAGTGTCCATATAATTTGAAATTCTCCCTGCAGGAATCATAATAAAGCTATTAACATGCATAAAAAAAAAGAAAGCTGCGATCTAATCCTGTTTACATGAAATAAGCCTGCTCTCGAGCAGGCTTAAGTTTGCGCACTTGTTGCTTTGACAGCAAGTCCAGGGTGAGTTTCGAAGAACCAAACAATCCAAGATCATGCCAAATCGTCAACAATCAAATCCAGCTAACTGAGTTAGCGACGTACGAAGAACGGACCTCAGGTCACCAGATGGTCAACCTCCCACCTGTAGGCGGACTCGTCACCATCAGAGATAAGTCTGACGAGAGTGGTGTCGTCCGCAAACTTCAGAAGCTTGACAGACTAGTGACTGGAGGTGCAGCTGTTGGTGTACAGGGAGAAGAGCAGAGGAGAAAGAACACAGCCCTGGGGGGAACCAGTGCTGATGAGCTGTGAGTCGGAGACATGTTTTCCCAGCTTCACGGGCTGCTTCCTGTCAGACAGGAAGTCTGTAATCCACCTGCAGGTGGAGTCTGGCACACTCAGCTGGGAGAACTTCTCCTGAAGCAGAGCTGGGATGATTGTGTTGAAGGCAGAGCTGAAATCCACAAACAGGATCCTGGCGTAGGTTCCTGTGGAATCCAGGTGCTGGAAGATGTAGTGAAGGGCCAAGTTGACAGCGTCGCCTGCAGACCTATTGGCTCTGTAAGCAAACTGTAGGGGGTCCAGGAGGGGGTCAGTGATCTCTTTCAGGTGTGAAAGCACAAGGCGCTCAAAGGACTTCATAACCACAGAGGTCAGGGCGACGGGGCTAAAGAACGCCAGTGCTCGAATCATCCTATCAACTATTGTCCTAATATCGGCTGATTAAGCTGATATACAGCAGACATCACCTAACCGACCAAGAGTTATTTAATAAAGATTGTCAGGGTTCTCTGTGTTTCCGTGCTCTAACTCTGCTTCACAGGTGGTTGTAGTTGACTGGTGGGCGTGGCCCACACCTGCTGCTCGTCAGGAGCTTTCACCGCGGGCTTCTTAAGGAGTGCTCAGACAGATGGAAGACGCCAGAGTGTTAACCTAGTCGTGGTATGCCTAGGACTCTGACCTGTCTCCTGTGCCTTGTACTTGTGAGTTCTTGGAAACCCTGTTTTTGGACTAACTTTGTCTCCTGTTGTTCTCCAGTTTTGTCGTGTTTGGATTTACTCACCTGTCTTGGCGTCGTGCTCAATGAACCAGCTCTTCAGAATCCCCGCCGCTCAGATTTTGCTCTGGCATCTCCCCTCATTCTCCCTTGGTGGTACCAAGCCGGGCGTGAGAACCCCCTTCCTGAATTCACCTGGTTCACCCACAACACTCCGGTTCTTCCATCTGCTCCTCCCGTCAGCCGTTTTCTGTGTTGCTCTCCGGACCCCTCGCCAGGATTACATCTGTCAGCCCTCCAGTCACTCAGCCACCTGTTTCCATCAACGAGTTACGGTCACAGAGTACTCTCGTCACTTACTCTCCCCGGATGGGTCTCCCCGACTAAACGGTAAGCGGCGCAGCTTCTGGTATTTTCCCCTGGTTCTGTTATGATCGTGAATCAGGCAAACCCAGTATTCAAACCCAACAAGTGAGGTTAAGGCAAAAAACAGGATTTTAATAATGAAAACAGGAACAGGCGAGCTCAATAGTCAAAAGGGCAGTCCAAAATCCGGTACACAAAAAGCAGTCCAAAATAGGCAGAGGTACAGACAGGGCAAAGCAAGCTCGGATAACCATAGGACAGAAACTAGTCGGTAAACCGGTAAATCAGTCAGACAGGGCAGGAAAAACAGATCAGGGAACAGGCTGGCTCAGAATCAAAAAAGGCTCTCGGGTTATCGTCAACAGGTCAATCAAGAAAAGAACGCTGGAACTAAACTCACCGTGGCTCGTTAAATGATCTGGCAGATAACTGAAGACCGAGGCAGAACTATATAGTGGAGTGAGCAGGTGAACGGGAGTGAAGACTAATTACAAGTGACAGGTGGAAACTGAACTGATTGGCTAGTGACTGGAGGTTGACAGATGAGCAGATGTGATAGGCTGGTAACTGGTGTTTGGGGGAGTGACAGATAAACAGATTGCTGGGAAGAGACATAACTGAACTGGAAACATAAATAAAATCAAACTACAATAAAATCTAACCTATTCCATAAACCAAAACTAACACAGAACCTAAACAGAAAAACATGTCTAAATCAAAACCAAACAAGACCCCAAAATCAGAAACTTAACTAATAAATCTGATAACATAAACCAAGACAAAACCCAAATCGTGACAGAACCCCCTCCTCAAGGCCGGATTCCAGACGGCCTCAGAAACAAAACAGACTAGCTCGGGTGGGTGGAGGGAGGTACAGGACGGAGGGCTAGAATCAAATAAATGTCCAAATAAAAACTCAAACAAAACAAGACGAGTCAAGTTCTCAGGCGGGCGTCCAGGAGGACGGCCCCGACGAGTCAGGGTCTCAGGCGGTCGTCCAGGAGGACGGCCCCGACGAGTCAGGTTCTCAGGCGGTCGTCCAGGAGGACGGCCCCGACGAGTCAGGTTCTCAGGCGGTCGTCCAGGAGGACGGCCCCGACGAGTCAGGTTCTCAGGCGGTCGTCCAGGAGGACGGCCCCGACGAGTCAGGTTGTCCGGCGGACGTCCCGAAGGACGGCCTCGGTGTGTCAGGTTGTTCGGCGGACGTCCCGAAGGACGGCCTCGGCGTGTCAGGTTGTCCGGCGGATGTCCCGAAGGACGGTCTCGGCGTGTCAGGTTCTCCGGCGGACGTCCCGAAGGACGGTCTCGGCGTGTCAGGTTCTCCGGCGGACGTCCTCGGCGTGTCAGGTTCTCCGGCGGACGTCCTCGGCGTGTCAGGTTCTCCGGCGGACGTCCTCGGCGTGTCAGGTTCTCCGACGGACGTCCTAGGCGTGTCAGGTTCTCCGGCGGACGTCCTAGGCGTGTCAGGTTCTCCGGCGGACGTCCTAGGCGTGTCAGGTTCTCCGGCGGACGACCTCTGTGAGACAGGTAATCCGGCGGGTGTCCTGAAGGACGGCCCCGGTTAGCAACGATGTCCGGCGGCCGGTGGCGGAGCAGGTCTCTCATAGACCGGCGGCGGAGCAGGTCTCTCATAGGCCGGCGGCCGAGCAGCAACCTCGGGGACCGTCGGTAGAACCGGACCCTCAGGAACCGACGTCTGGAGAGAGAAAGAACAGAACCTGCCGCCGGACTAAAGGCTGGAGACAACGCCGGACTAAGAGCTAGAAGAGAGGCCTGGTTAAAGAGTTCAGGAGGCGCCTGGCTACAGAGTTCAGGAGGCGCTTGGCTACAGAGTTCAGGAGGAGCCTGGCTACAGAGTTCAGGAGGAGCCTGGCTACAGAGTTCAGGAGGTGTCTGGCTACAGAGTTCAGGAGGAGCCTGGCTACAGAGTTCAGGAGGAGCCTGGCTACAGAGTTCAGGAGGAGCCTGGCTACAGAGTTCAGGAGGAGCCTGGCTACAGAGTTCAGGTTCAGTCGGCCCCTGGCTACTGGCTTCAGGTTCAGTCGGCCCCTGGCTACTGGCTTCAGGTTCAGTCGGCCCCTGGCTACTGGCTTCAGGTTCAGACGGCCCCTGGCTACAGGCTACAGGTTCAGACGGGGCCTGGCTACAGGCTACAGGTTCAGACGGGACCTGGCTACAGGCTACAGGTTCAGACAGGGCCTGGCTACAGGCTACAGGTTCAGACGGGGCCTGGCTACAGGCTACAGGTTCAGACGGGGCCTGGCTACAGGCTACAGGTTCAGACGGGGCCTGGCTACAGGCTTCAGGTTCAGACGGGGCCTGGCTACAGGCTTCAGGTTCAGACGGGGCCTGGTTACAGGCTTCCGGTTCAGGAGACCCCGGGCTACAGGCTTCAGGTTCAGGAGACCCCGGGCTACAGACTTCAGATGCTCCCAGACCCTTTAACACCCAGAACCTCATCAATAACCCTTCCAGAACCTCCGACAAAGACAGTTTGGTCAGCCACTTGGGAAATTGGCTGTCAAGCCAAAAATGAGGGGGTAAGAGCTTCCGAAGAGGTCCAGGGGCCTCTAAGTCTCCATGGGGCTCTGGGTGCTTGTCTTCTCGGCGAGGCCCCCGACGGAGCTTGTCGTTCGGGCGAGGGCCACGACGCCGCTTGTCGTCTGGGCGAGGGCCACGGCGCCGCTTGTCGTCTGGGCGAGGGCCACGGCGCCCAGTGTCCCGATGAGCCCCCGAGTTGCGGCCTGAAAGAGGGCTCGTCTGAACCCCCTCATCGTGGGCCTGTGGTAGACCCTCCTGGGTTCCCACGTCGCATACTGGCGGCGGACCCTCCTGGGTTCCCACGTCGCAGACTGGCGGCGGACCCTCCTGGGTTCCCACGTTGCAGACTGGCGGCGGACCCTCCTGGGTTCCCACGTCGCAGACTGGCGGCGGACCCTCCTGGGTTCCCACGTCGCAGACTGGCGGCGGACCCTCCTGGGTTCCCACGTCGCAGACCGGCGGCGGACCCTCCTGGGTTCCCACGTCGCGGGCCGGCGGCGGACCCCCCTGGGTTGCAGCGTCTCGGGCCGGCTGCGGACCCTCCGGGGTTGCAGCGTCTCGGGCCGGCTGCGGAGCCTCCGGGGTTGCAGCGTCTCGGGCCGGCTGCGGAGCCTCCGGGGTTGCAGCGTCTTGGGCCGGCTGTGGAGCCTCCGGGGTTGCAGCGTCTTGGGCCGGCTGCGGACCCTCCGGGGTTGCAGCGTCTTGGGCCGGCTGCGCAGACAGTGCTGCCTTATAGCTGCCGGAGGCCGGCACTGGAGCTGAGGTAGGAGGCGGGTCCTCTGGGACAGGTGCAGGTGCCGGGGCGTCGGCTGGACCCTTGGGGACAGGATTGAGTCCACTATAGAAACCTTGGAGAGCCGCTCTATAGTGCCCCTCGACCTCCTTTAATTTTGCCTCCAGCTCCTCTGAATACTGGCAGAAAAGAGCCTCCCTAAGGTCTTTAATAATAGGGGCAAAAGCTCTTAACTGGTCCTCCAGAGCCAGATCCTCAGCATCACGGGCGCCAACAGGAGGCGCTGTGGGCTGCTCAGCTCTGGGAAGCACCGGACTCCGATCCACTGGGCAGGAAGTGGCAACGGACGGGCGCGGTACTGACTCGCCTGTCGGCCGAACAGAACGGGTGAAGGAGCGACCCACAGGTTTCCGTCCCCTCCTCCGACGGCGGGACGGCAGGACTTGCTGGAGGTTTGATCCTGTCGGTAGAGCCGGGATCGGTGGAGCCCACAGCGTTCCCTGCATCTCCTCCTCTGGAGGGAGAGAGAAAAAAAGATCCGGGCGAAGATCCCGCACCACCTCCGCTTCGACCTCCATAAACAAAGTTGGTTCTGGATAAAACCCATGGGCAGAGCCGACAGCGGTGTCGCTGGGTGAGTGATCCCTTCTATTCTGAGTTGAATCTGAATTTGTGACAAAGAGCCCTCCCAATCGTAAACTCGGAGCAGGCAGCGGGTTACTGCTGCTGCGGCTGCTGGAGAGATGGCGTCTGGGACCGATACCAGGGGGACAGAACGCCAATCTGGAACCCTCCCAAGCCATAGCGTGTGGAGGGGAAAAAAAAAAAAAAAAACCTCTAAAAACTTGTTGGGCGATAGGTTTTAGTGGGCCAGATCATTCTGTTATGATCGTGAATCAGGCAAACCCAGTATTCAAACCCAACAAGTGAGGTTAAGGCAAAAAACAGGATTTTAATAATGAAAACAGGAACAGGCGAGCTCAATAGTCAAAAGGGCAGTCCAAAATCCGGTACACAAAAAGCAGTCCAAAATAGGCAGAGGTACAGACAGGGCAAAGCAAGCTCGGATAACCATAGGACAGAAACTAGTCGGTAAACCGGTAAATCAGTCAGACAGGGCAGGAAAAACAGATCAGGGAACAGGCTGGCTCAGAATCAAAAAAGGCTCTCGGGTTATCGTCAACAGGTCAATCAAGAAAAGAACGCTGGAACTAAACTCACCGTGGCTCGTTAAATGATCTGGCAGATAACTGAAGACCGAGGCAGAACTATATAGTGGAGTGAGCAGGTGAACGGGAGTGAAGACTAATTACAAGTGACAGGTGGAAACTGAACTGATTGGCTAGTGACTGGAGGTTGACAGATGAGCAGATGTGATAGGCTGGTAACTGGTGTTTGGGGGAGTGACAGATAAACAGATTGCTGGGAAGAGACATAACTGAACTGGAAACATAAATAAAATCAAACTACAATAAAATCTAACCTATTCCATAAACCAAAACTAACACAGAACCTAAACAGAAAAACATGTCTAAATCAAAACCAAACAAGACCCCAAAATCAGAAACTTAACTAATAAATCTGATAACATAAACCAAGACAAAACCCAAATCGTGACAGGTTCGATCCTCAGTAACATTATTCCCCTTTCTTCCCGCAGTTGATACACTTAAAAACCATGACAAAGATTAAATAACTTAAAAACATGCGGAATGGCACAACGGAGCCAAGATTTACTTTGTGCTCTGTGTTTTTTGTAATATGCATTTCCCTGCTCCTATGAGAAAGCTATAAAACTCATACAGTCTCTTTTTCAGTCGTTGGGTTATGCACTCCTGCGCCTGGTCCAGACTTTCTTTCTGTATCCACAATCGCTAATGTTGCTGATTAGATTATCTTATTGTTTCTTGTGTAATTGTTTGTGGTGGCTGACTTTAGACCATTAAAATAATAGTTGTCTGCATTTGACAGTATTGAATCTGTAGAGACCAATTGTATGGTCGGTCCACTGGAATCAACATGCCTAGTCCTCTGTCTGTGTGTGCCTGCGCACTCTTTCCCCTCAGGTAGAGGAAGAATGATGAGCTGTTAACCTTTACTCTGATGGAAATGAAAGGGCGGATATATATCACTCACCACTACCATTCTCCAGCAACACACACTCACTTGCATCAGCGTGGATAAATGGATGTAGGGTGTAGATAGATGGAATGTCCCTGAACTTCATATTGGTTGTTTGGAAGTAAAAACAATTCACATGTTGTTGAAATTAAAGGAAAAAAAGCTTTGTTACTCCAAAACGTAGAATAATATAAAATGATTAACTCTTGCGCTTTTGTTGATCAAAACATATGTGTAGTTCTTATGTTGTCATTTCTGCCTTCAGTCACAGAGAAAACAAGAAAAATGGAAACATTTGCCAAAAACTGAAAAATGTATTAGTTAAACAATCGGTGAAGTCTCTCGCATAAGTTAAGTCGGGCACAAAAACTCAATACCTATTAGCAGCAAGTAAGTTTTTTGTGATGCATACAACCTGACCGATACATTTTAAATTAAATGGATAAGTTAGCGCAAACCAACACACTAGAAATGCCATTTTATATAAGCTAAATGTAATAAAATTTTTATACATAAAATTACAAATAAAGGCTCACAGATAATGTTTATTTATTGAACAGAAAAGATTCACACCAATCCTTCAATCAGCTAGCAAGTCAACCAACACTTTTTCTTGCTGGCAGGTCAACCTCCACCACAGTTTGAAATTGCTTGAAGCTTCTGACTAGATCAGAGCTCCAACCTTCTTACAATCAACTCTGATTAGCTTTTCTGTCACTGCTAAAGAGCATCCCCACAGCATGATGCTTTTATAACCATGTTTCACCTTGGGAATTGGGTGTTCAGGCTGGATATGATAGCTTTATGCCAACATAGCATTTTGCCTGTGTGCCTAATGTGTGACCAGGGTACCTCTTTCCACATGTTTACTGTACTCCCTTTAAGAATTGTTGTAAATTACAAATAGGAAATCTTATGGCCTTACTTCTTCCTTCCTGGTTTCTATGACTAATAGTTATCCTTTCAGGTTTCTCTTTCTTGAGCTGTAGATCCCTGCAGTGTCATGGTTTTTACTGTTTAACCCACACGCAGAACACACTCAGGAGACAGGGAAAAAGTTTAAGAAGTTTATTTGACTAGTTAGTGAGTGATCAATCTGGAATCCGGAACCGGGAACACGGAACGGGTCTTCAACTGCACACAGGAGGTGGGGTTAATGAATGTGTTGATGGATCTTGGAATATTGTTTGGGGGTTGGCTTACTTGAGAGGTGGTAAGTACCAGGGGGGAATGAGTGGGGGCTGGGAGTCTGGTACAGCAGGAGAGAGGTGAGTCTGAACTTGATGGAGGGTGAGCACGTTGGAGGGTGACCAGGGTTCGGCCACAGGTGAGTCCAAGGAAACAGGAGGCCACACGCTGCCAGCCAGGAGGTTCAGCCCAAGGAAATTTAATTGGTGTGAGATAACTCTGGAACTGGGAACCGGACTGGAGCACAATCCAGTACTTAGGAGTAACCTAGGAAGTAGGAACACACAAGGTAAGAATGATTCTTCCAAGTCTAAGAGTCAGGAACGACAGAGGGCTAGAGTCATACCACATTGTTTAACATTTTAGGAGCCACTTTAAGAAGTGGCTCCTAAAATACTCCTCTCCTGATGAGGCTTGATGGGTAACACCTGCCGATGCCCTACAACTTTTAATGTGTTCCTGGTCTAACACACCTGGATCAAATAACTGAGTTAGCACCTCTGTATGCAGTCAAGTTCTCCAGGGTCTTGACTCAGGTGTGTTGGACCATGGCTATAATCCACCCCACAACTTTATTCCTCAATTGTTCACTTATTTTCTCTGAAAAAACTCTGAGGACATCTCATAACCACTGAGATCAAATTGCACATATCTAGACTTTAATAGCTACTATAGCCCCTTTTCCTTTAAAGGCCCCAGGATTTAAAGCCACAGGCTTTGGTTTTCCAGGGTAAACCAAAGTCTTGGGCTTTTTTGTTTCCATTTGCTAGGGGCCAATTATGTAAAACAGTCCCAGACGTATGGGACATTGTGAGGAAAAACTGGCCAGCAGCTGGCGGAAAGAAGATGCTGGTCAAACAGACAAATGCAGAGAAGTTTTATCCATATCCTGCCATTCATGCTGCCACTCGTCCGGACTCTGGAGAAACAGGACAATGCGCAACTGTTGCCGTTACATCTGCATAGCCCTTCTTACACTCCCCTAACCCTACTTCTCACCACCTGGCTCTACTCTACTCTATTGCTATTGGTATAAATAAATAGAAATAAAGCACAGCTTCTTTCTGCCTGAGCAGTGCAGGAACCACAGCTGTGTGGGGTGTGTGATAGACGTGTAGGGGAGACAAGACTGATCTTTAGAGCTTTATGAGTATAATTTTTCCTCAGTTATGGCGAGGACGGCAAGGACAGTATTGCAGACTTTTGATCACAGCAAAATAATTTGTATAGGTTATAGGATATATGGACAGAACACACACACACACACACACACAAATCAAAATACAAAGTGAAGACAGTGCCTTGACTTCCATAGACTTCCATTCATTTTCAAGCCTTTCTATGGCCTAACCCTGACCCTTACCTTTACCAGTATATACCTTAACCTGTCCCTAACTTAAACAGGCACCTTGGTGCTAAACCTAACCCCAAGCCCAGAAAAAAGGTCCTCGCTTTACATTAAAGTCCTCACTTCACTAGTAAAATGAGCAGAAAATGTTCTCGCTCAGCTGCAAGTACCAGAACACAGACACACACACACGCACACACACACACACACACACACACACACACACACACACACAGATGGTCCTAAAGCTTACCGTTAGCAAAAAACAAAGTGAGGACCAACAAAATGTCCTCAGTTTGGTTCAAATGGTCCTCATTTTGATGGTGAAATCAGACAAAATGGTCCTCACTCTGGTGCCTAAACAGGAGCAAACAGACACACACAAACAACTCTCCTACTCTTTGTCCTTTCCCCCTCCTATCCTCTTTAATCTGCTGACCCGTAAGATCACAAAGCAATTTCAGGAAACACAGGCAGTGTATTCACAGGTACTGATTTAGACTGCACCTGGATATGCACACACATGTGCACAAAGTATTTTTACTTTCGTTTTTTTTTTGAAGTGGAAATAATTTTTTTCTCTCCTCTGCACCTGCAAACAACACAGAAAGGATATTGTCGTGTGCATTTATGTCCAGCAGTGAAAAACCTAATTTGCCCCCGTAAAGATTTTTTTTTGTCACTATAAGTTAGTGTAGCAAACAAATGTTGACATTGGGCAAAGATAAACTGAGTAAATAAATTGTGATGATCTCATTTATTAGGGGAAATAAAGTAATCCAATTTAAGATTCAAAGATTCAAGATTCAAATATTCTTTATTGTCACCATGTGTTTCTGTGGTGAAATTTCTTTTTGGCCACTCCGGCTAAGACTATACATAAAAGACAAACAAAGAAAATCAGGCAATGATCAAGAGTTACAGTGTTTTTTTTTCTCATTATAGCATTCGAAAGATTAAAACAAATTAAGATTCAAAAGTTTGTATGAACTAGTTATCCTTCATGAGTCACAGATCAATAATGAGAGGTGCTTTTGTCCAATGGTTTGAGGCTTCATTTTCAGAAATGTGCATTTAGATATTCTGAGATAATAGTGTGCAAATAAGAAATAACATTAAAGCGATTGTAACGTATAATGGGCTAATAACAGTGGGGTGCTGGACTACAGTCTCCCATCAGGGGTCGATAGCCCTCACAGCTCTTGGGAAGAATCTGTTTCTAAGTTTATTTGTTTTGGATTTAATGCTTCTGAAGCATTGGGGCAGGTGATGATTGGTTTCTTGGGGACAGGAAACCACGTTTTTTTAAGCAAAATTAATTGTTTGGACATTTAAATCTCATTTACTCTGGCCCAGAATCATTTATCGCATCCACATAATCCTCTACGTTAGTTGATAACAAGATTAGCAGTTTAGACATTGTACAAGTTGAGAAAGGCATTTTTTTGGAAAATACCATATATTAATGATAATTTAGATAATAAGTGAGGGGGCGATACTTTGTCACAGCATTATTTAGACAGCCATATTCACTAAATTTGAATATGCATTCTGATTAACCTTGTTTGGCAGATTAAAAGTAACATTTGAAAATAACTTTTGAGTAAATACTAAAAATACTTGTCACTAAGCCCCAATTACTGTGTATACCTTTTTCTTGGTCTGATCTAATATTCTAGTCTTAAATGTCACGTTTTTTATTAGCTGTAAGAAAAAAGATCATTAATATTAACCTAAATACAGATTTGAGAACATCCGTCTGTGTGCAATAATCTAGAGAATGTGTTTACCTCATTAACTGGGTTACTAAAATAAACACATTTTTCAATAATATTGTAATTTATTCATATTCTAATTTACTGAATATAGATAGATAGTACAAAGTTGCAATGACAAATGGATAGGATTATATTATTTATATATTAAACATGTCTTTATGAGCTAATATATAGTGGGATGGATGGGAGAGAATCTATCAGTGACATTACGCCACTGAACAAAACACCAAAGAATGTGGATGGCCTGGCTGCCTCTGTCTCCTTGTTATGACCCCAACATCAGTCTTTAGCCAGGTAAGAGAGGGTGAAGAGCCAGGTAATAATGAAAACTGCTTCGATGCCAGAACAACAAAGGAATTTGTCTGGTAAGCCGGAGAAGAGGAAGATGGATAATGCAAAGGAGGAGATACAAGCAATGCAAGAATGAAGCGATACAGGACAACAAAATTCAAACCAGTTATTACAAAATCTCCCCATACTGCATAAATAAGGAATATCTGCTTTTAATAAAATGCCACTGACTCTTATTTCACAATTTGTTTATATCTAACTCTGAATTAACACCATTATATACCGATTTGTACATTTGCGATTTGTTCATATCATATTTGATTTCGCTTGATAGCTACCTCAAATATCAATAAAACCTGCCATAGTACTGGGTTCATGCTAGTCTGTGTATTTAAGAGTATTAGAGAGCAAGGTAAACACATTTAATGTTTATAACTATTCTCACAAGGTTTTAATAAAATGCCACTGACTCTTATTTCACAATTTGTTTATATCTAACTCTGAATTAACACCATTATATACCGATTTGTACATTTGCGATTTGTTCATATCATATTTGATTTCGCTTGATAGCTACCTCAAATATCAATAAAACCTGCCATAGTACTGGGTTCATGCTAGTCTGTGTATTTAAGAGTATTAGAGAGCAAGGTAAACACATTTAATGTTTATAACTATTCTCACAAGGTTACATGTAAAGTGAATGACATACATGTTTTTTTAAAGTTAAACAGAAGGTTACTGTAATGTATGAACAACAAAAGCAGTGTTTCACTGTTTTCCACCCTCTTACTTATCAAACAGCTGACTCAAAATACTAATTCAGCATTTTAGTTTAGGTGCAGTATTTTAAGTGTGTCAGGTGATTGTATTAGCTCAATTGTACTTTGCTCTTGGTATTTACCAAATAAGTTCCACCTTGCTGCTTTATTGGCTATCATACTGCAATGCTACAACCCTGGGTATTAAATCTGCACTGTTTTAATCAGTCTAAGGAGTTCCCTTATGATATTGTGAGGTTTCTGCACCTCCACCATCAGTCTCAGGCTGCCTGTATAGACGTTTCTGTAGAATGCCATCCTGCTCAATAGGCTAATTATTTTCTGTCATTTTTCCTTTGCCATATTTGGTCAGTGCAGTCAGAAGAAATTATGTAAAAAATGCAAACTGTTTATTTCTTTAGCAATAACTGTTAGTTGATCACATTAAGGCTCTAAAACATTATGTTGTTTTCGATGAATCATGCATTGACTACTGTAAAATTATATTCTAAAACCTAAGTCGTTGATTACAGGGAGAAACTGCAGTCAGAGCAGTCAATTAAAACAATGACAGAGGTGTTAAGTAACTAAGCAGAAATACTTTGTTACCTTACTTAAGTAGAAATTTTGGTTATTTACACTTTACAGGAGAAATTTTTTACCTATTTTTGACTTCTACTTCTTACATTTTCATGCAATTATCTGTACATTCTACTCTTTACATTTTGAAAATAGTCTCATTACTTCTCTTTTATTTCAGCTTGTTTTCAGCCAGGCTTGTCAAAAAAACTAAAACTAATTAGATAAATAGCACCAGTTGTTTGCCAACACCCCCAAAAATTAAACTTAAGAAGAACAAGATGAAAACATAGAAGAACAATGCATTTGGGGGGAGCGGGGGGGGGGGGGTTGACCCTCAACCCAGAGGGGAAATCCACCCTTTTCCTCCATATAATCTTTTACACTTTGTTTGAGACAAAGTATGGTAAACGAGTGCAAACTAGTTCCTGCTGGAGCTGTGAACTTAGGGTACAATGTTTAAGTGTTGAACTATGTACATTAATTTGTTTGAACCTGGCTGAAGTTGTGGTGGATAGTAATGGTTATCAAGAAGGAAAGCATACTACTCATTAATTAGAGAAACATGCATCTTTGTCTTTGCATATTTATTCAAAGGCATAGAGCGTTTGAATGTCTCTGTCCCAACGCAGTCAGGAAACAGAGTGAGAGGAAAAGGGCACACTACACGTTTATTACATTCTGAGTTAACATAGGAAGTGGGAGCAGTCTTCATCTGAGAAAATAGGAGTGCACACACGAGTACAATCCAGTTCTTATCTAACACAACTCCTCTCTCAGTCCTTGGCTAAAGAAAACACAATAATTCACTCTGTAACCATGTGAGCTTCTTGCACATGGGAAAGTTATGCAGGTGCATCTGGACAAGATATGATCAGTTACATACATCAATGAAATGATCCACAACAAAGTGAATTCACAACTCGTCCTGGGTATGGATGAATTGAGAATGAAGAAAAATCTGAATTTCATCCAATTTTGCTGGACAACGGTTCTGTTAATCTGAAGCTAGGTATTTGAGGTAAGACGTATTGTTTAAATTGTAAATGGCCCTTTCTCAAGACACAGATTGGTTTGTCCTACATGTACTGCTATAGAAAGGCAGTCAGCAAAGCACAGCATGTTTTCTTGAATAGAGTCTTTACATATTGTGCAGCCATCAGTAATGTTAACCTAACAAATTTGACATTGCATGACATTTACTCCTTGTTTGATATGTCCCACTCATATTTGACCACTTTTGTTAATTTTTCAATACTTATTACAGTCCTATATTACTGTTTCTATTTGTCTGATGTATTGTGCTCAAAAGGCATGGAGTATATTCAGGCTCTGAGAGCAGCAGCAAAATATGTACTTCAGGATATTGTATTTGCTGCCTCTCTTTCCAAGGGACCCTCAGTTGCTCTGACTCCCTCAGAACTGCACCAACAATTGCACTTCAGTCCATAAGCCATGTTTTGTATTTTTTCACAAACAGGGTGATGACCCAGTGTTGGAGTGGTTTCAGAGTAAAGGGGGTTTGTTGTGAGAAACTCCTTGGAGACACCAAGATCACAAAAAGTGCCCTCAAACAAAAACATCAAGAGAAACCTTCTAGTTCCCCGTCCGCCCACACAAGTCCGCCAGTGTCTGCGCCGGCTCATCTCTGATCTTATTCTCCCTCACTCACTGCTCAACTTTGGCTTTTAGTTAAAATACATATCTCTCTGTGTGCTCTCTGCTTCCTAATTACTGTATGTGGTGCTGCTCCAAAGCATTTATACATACAGCACTCCCTCACCTTATGCTTAAAGCTAAAATCTCTCCTTGAGGTTTGTTCATTTTAAATGTGGTTGAGCAAAGCTGTTTTTGATGAGCGCAGAAATTAAGCTAGATTGTAGTCAAAATTGTGGATTTGACTATAGAAAGCTTCTGGCGATGACGGTTCCACTCCCTTTCCCTGCCTAGGCACAACCTTTCCTGCTCTCTCTTTTTTATCAAACTGTGATTCTTACAGTAAATGTTCCCTTACAGCAGAGTAAGTGATGGGTGGAAGTTGCTGAGACACGAGCAGCTACTGTGAGGGGTGCTGGGTAATATGGGTAATATTTTCTGATGAGCAGACAGACAGTACAAGGCTCCCAGAAATTGCTGTTTTTGCTCCTCTTGCCAAGTGTGCCCCCATCTGCGGCTCAGTTATTTTCATCTTGTTTGGATTCTCTCAGAAATTCAGTAGATATGAGCTCTTTCATTTTAATCCTTACTTTAATTAGAGCACTGGAACAATTGTACATCACTCTATAAATCTCCAAATTTCTTGGATTAAGTGCCAATGCGTGACTGTGTGGATGAGTGTTTCTTGTACGCATGCTCTATACAAAAATAATTTGTCATAAATGAACCGAAAATGACCACCATATACACTATCCTGTGGAAACTTTTGACTTTTAAACCCATCTACAAATCTAAACATATTTCTAAACAGAAACACCTAATCTAGAGTGAATATGTTCTTTTTCAAACAAGCAGAGATAATGTTAATTTCAGCCACATATTTTCAAAAAACGTTTTCAAAATGTTTAATAAAAACTAAATATCAGGAGAATTAATGTGCTAAATGCTCTCAAATGGAAACAGTATCTAATCAACTTAAATGTAAGTGTTCATTTTTTGTTTTTTCCTGGTTTTATTGTCTTTTCTTGGGTTCTGCTAAGTTTTTGGGCTGGGCCAGAGAAACAATGAATAATTTGATGGGTGGTCTTTTAATGTACTCAACTCCTGCTTGCTCAGACGTGGGGATTGGCAAGTAAATACAGTTTCATAAATCTGACATGGAAATCATCCTATGATTATTAACATGTCCTTTCTGGCTGTGTAGCTTTAAGAATTGCTGTCTTAATGCCAAAGAGAGCCCAACAGATTTACTTTAACAAGTGGAGCATTGCCGTGTTCTCCATAGTGCTCTGCTTGATTATACATGTATATGCAAAAGGCTTTATTAGATTTTATTCTGGGACTATTTCAAGTTCAATGGACACAGAAACAGAAAGGGAAAAGAGAAAGAAAAGGGAAAAAAGATGAGACAAAATGTTAAGAGAGAAAAGATGACAAAAATGGAAGGAAGAAGAGAGTACAGGTTATCATCCTCACAGTCTGCTTCTACACCTGCAGAGAGAGAGATATAAAAAGAACAAAACCAGCCAAAAAGTATCACAGGTACAAACAAGCAACACCTTTATAACATCACTGAAAAATATGTAGTACTATTCAAAAAAAGGTAAAAAACAAAGCAACTGGACTTAATTTCCGTAGTTGAAGACGTCCTCTCTCATCCTGGTAAGGATGAGAGAGGATGCTAGCTGTGCCTGGAACTTTCTCATGTTTAGCATTTCCTTCTTTGGCATCGCGAGAGCTTGACAGTGTCGTTTGTAGAGGAGCCAGGCGTTGACCACAGCGAGGGTGATGGTGTGCCAGAAGATGTACATGTACCAACGCCGGGATTTCAGGGTGAACTTGTATTTTGCTGTAAATGAGTCCAACAAATCCACACCTCCCATGTACTTGTTGTAGGTAGCCACAATGTAAGGTCTTTCAACAGCAGTGTAGGTTTTAGTGGCTTTGTCCCAGCGCTGAATCTCCTGCACAGGTTCTGGTCCAGTGAAGGATGACACAAGTGTGACTGCCCTGTTGTCATACCATTTCACAGCGCAGATGTTGTGTGTCCCCTCCACTCTGTGGCTTCCTCTACCCTTCTTCTTCAAGCTCTTCTCATCCTCAAGGTTGCAGTTGGGGAGCCGCACCTGCCTGGCTCAAATCAAATCAATCACCTGTGACTAGAATTTAAAATTCTTCTTCTAACGTATAAAGCCCTTAATAATCAAGCTCCATCATATATCAGAGCTCTGATTACCCCGTATGTTCCTAACAGAGCTCTTCGCTCTCAGACTGCAGGTCTGCTGGTGGTTCCTAGAGTCTCTAAAAGTAGAATGGGAGGCAGATCCTTTAGCTATCAGGCTCCTCTCCTGTGGAACCAACTCCCAGTTTTGGTCCGTGAGGCAGAAACCCTGTCTACTTTTAAGACTAATCTTAAAACTTTCCTTTTTGACAAAGCTTATAGTTAGAGTGGCTCATGTTACCCTGAGCTACCTCTATAGTTATGCTGCTATAGGCTTAGGCTACTGGAGGACATCAGGGCCTATTTTTCTCACTCTACTGATTTCTACTGTTCTCCAGTCTACTGTTCTCCAGATTTGCATTGCATTACATTGAAATGACTGTTGTCATTTCAGCTTTTAACTTTTTGTTCTCTCTCTTTTTTCTTCATAGTAGGTACACCTGGTCTGACGTTCTGTTGACTGTGAAATCATCCAGGGAGGACAGATCACCGACTATTACCATCTAATGTAGAACAGATTACTAGATCAATGTGTGCTTCTGTGCTTTTTGTCTGTCTTGTTGTGACCCCCAGTCGGTCGAGGCAGATGACCGTTCATACTGAGCCCGGTTCTGCTAGAGGTTTTTCCTTCCCGCTAACGGGTGTTTTTTCTTTCCACTGTCGCTTCATGCTTGCTCAGTATGAGGGATTGCAGCAAAGCCATGTACAATGCAGACGACTCTCCCTGTGGCTCTACGCTTCTCCAGGAGTGAATGCTGCTTGTCGGGACTTTGATGCAATCAACTGGTTTTCTTATATAGGAACATTTTTGACAAATCTGTATAATCTGACCCAATCTGTATAATATGATTGAACTTAACTTGTAAAGTGCCTTGAGATGACTTGTTTCATGAATTGGCGCTATATAAATAAAATTGAATTCAATTGAATTGAATTGACCATTTTAATCATACACAATTTACATTTTCGTTCTAATCTCCATATTTTCAGTGTGCCATTCAGTATTATAAAATAAAATCATCAAATAAAGGCAGACAAACAATAAAAACTACACAGGAAACATGTTTGTCACAGTCCAGCTACAAATTGGTATGTTTTCTTATGTATTGTTCCTTCGTGGTTATTTTTTCTTTACATTTGTGCTCTATTTCTTTTCTTAGTGTCAAGGTTTGGTTTCCATTTTACTTTTTGGTCTTGCCCCCTCAGAAATGGCCTTATATAAAGAAACAAGTTCAACAAATCCATTTATTCTTTGAGATCTAGCTTAACTACCTCCAACACTGAAGATTGCATTAAAATGGTATTATGAAGCTGGTTAGTGAGTAAGCCCATCCAACAGTATTGGCTTTGGAAAATAAATTCAAAGAAAAATCAAACAGAGCAGGAATATGATAACCAATCACAATGGGGAAATGAGAAGAAATCTGCCCACTAAACTGAAAATAAAAAAGCTGAAAAATGTAGTATTGATCATATTAATCTTTGTAATGACAAAGCCAAAATTTCAAAGGCTGCTGTCACATATATCATCATTACAAATATTGTATCGAATGGTTCAAATGTCACCCATTTGAAGTTTTATAATATTTTTGCACTAAATATTCTCCAAAGTTAAACCCAATTTAGTCCAGCAGGTGGAGATATTGTTTATGTCTCAGTTATTTTTTTGCTATCCACACTCTCTAATGTTGCATGACACTTGTCATGGTTGGTTTGTCATTTTAAACAGTTTTTTTATGTATGCAAGCAATGTGAGTGGATACACAAATGCATAGACACCACAGATCACAGGTTGGAGAGTAAGATGCGTTCAGTTGTCATTGACTTCAGGGAAATGACAACAGGCAATATCTTCTGAAGTAGGGATTTTAATCAAATGTATTTTTATTATGTACAGCTTCTAAGAGGAAATAATTTCAGAGAAATCAGCCTTAATGAATTTTTATGTGTGCCTAAATCAAAGATTGGCCTGTGGAGGTCAAACGTAAAAAAAAAACTCATTAGGAAAACAAGCACTCACTTTACATCCCATTGCCCATGTAATGTGTTTTATTTCTGCAAGTCATTGGTTGCTTAATCTGGAAAACTAACCTGTTAGCAAAAAAAAAAAAAAAAAAAACTGGTTAGTTTCCAGATTACCATGGTGGCAAACCTAGGTAAGAAGTGAACTTTTGTGATTCTGAAAACTGTTAAGCCACTAATCCTGTTTCAGTGTACAGGCTTCGGCTATTTGACTTGGGTAAGATAGTTTGGATGTCCTTCTAAAATCTTCTCACAATAGGTTTTTGGAATTGCATCCAAATCCCTCAGGTAGAAATGGTGTCACTGAGTCAGATCTGTAGATCCTCTTATTCACCCACACCTTTTCAGCTCTGATCACAATGTTTCAAAGGGACTGAACCCCCCAAACCACTTAACCACTTGACTAATTGTTTTTCTATAGATGACAAATAATCAGCCAAGATTTTACTTCATTGCTTATGTCTTGCTTTAGTATTCCTACATTGTTTCTTTCCATAAATTGCTATCTAGTTTGAGAAATGCACCAGTCCCTCTAGCAGCAAAACACCCATTCAACACCCTGGGTACCTCCAAGCTTCACCTTTTTTCCCATATACAGTATGTAACGACTGTGATTATGGTCAAACATTTCAAAATGATCTGAAATGTACACATTGTCTTTGTACGTGTGCGCATTTTAAAATTGTAATGTGGATATTTTATGGTGCATTTGGTGCCCATTCTTATTCAGTGGTATTCTTTACTCATGTGAGGACTTGATTCTCTGTGGATAATGACACCCTCGCTCCAGCTTGAGCCAGTATCTTCAGTTGATATTAATGATCAGCACCACAAGGCATTGATCTCTGGTATACAGAATTTCTCATATTCCTGGACTGTATAATGCCGTGATTGTCTCATGGTTTTTACAATCAGCTTTCTTCGATTAAAAACACCTTCTGAAAAACCTTTAGGCAGGTATTAAACAATTTATTTAGTTTTTTCCATGATATCACACTAGTAAGCAATGTGTTAGAGGTTGCCTTAAACTAAATTCACAGATGTGCCTGAAATTAAGTGGCCTACAAAAGCATAACTTTAACATCTGGAATTTCCTAAACTGTTAAAAGGCTCTTTATATTCTCAGTATATTTACATTTTTGACTTTAAAGAGACTAGTAAAACATATCTCTAAAATTAATCTGTAATTGTTTCTGGGTTTAATTGTCCCGTGCCACATTATTGTGTGTGTGTGTGTTTTCACATTGGACCAGGTAAGAGAGAAAAACCAACCTTAAACAGAGGAGGGGGCCTTAGGTTCCAACTATCAAAAACTTATAATACAGCTATAGGAATAATTCCGGCCAATCATCACCTCAATTCTCACCCTCATTCCGGTGATCAAAACATCGTTTCCTTAAGCCAGGCCCCTCCTCGTTACAGAGGAGTGGACCAGTTTTAGTTCAATCTGCTGCCTTAATGGCTTTAACGACTGCCCATTACTAAGGGGGTGGACCTGTATCTGTTAATTTGCATGTTATCTAAGCCATTACAAGGCCTTTGTTGGGCAGTAGTATAAAGCTTGATGCTCCACATTACTCCAGACTTTTTGAATTGAGAAAGCTTCCTGGATAGGAAGCGAAACGTCTTCAAACTACGGAAAACAAGTCCAGTTGCTTTGTTTTTTACTTTTTTGGAATGACCATGACCTGGATGACTGAGAATCTTCACCAGCATCAGTTAAGAGGTTTCAACCACTTTTGCACAGGTTTAAGCACAGCTTTTTCATTTATCAAAAATATTGACTTGGTACAAGAGGACTTGCTACATCATATCGTGTGCCATTATTCATTTGCTTTGACATAGCCACTTATTTACAAGAATTAAATATAGCCAGCAACCTTGGGAAAGTGACTTTTACACACTTGTTGATAAATGTGCTGCTTGTCATTTATACATATAAAGGACAACTAAAAAATATTTACAGAGGTTTCTTAATTGAATACTCCCACAAGACAGACTATTTTACCAATTTTGACAAGTTAGTGTTTGATCTTGACCAGAATATTCAGCCACTTTAAAAACAATGTGGTTTAAGTCTTTGAAAAGTAATGAGATATTTTGCTGGTTAAAAGGTACTAAACTCATATTTAAGATATTAAAGTGGTTTTGACAGTAAATTTTGGGGAAGATTACTGTAGTGATAATTTGTCCCCATAATATTGCTTATAGTCATAAATTAGCAAGTGGGAGATTATTGAAAAAGAGGGAATGCATTCTGGGGAACAGGTGAGGTAGTGACTTCAGCTGTCATCATGACAAGTAAAACACTAACAATGATATGTAAAACTAAATTTGTCGTCATGACAGTTTAATACATTTTTCTCCATATGATTTAAAAACTGTTATGGTCAAAAGCGCTGAACTTATGTCTTCCCTGTTCATGTACACGGGAGAAGAACAAAGTTAGGCTGTGAGGAGCTGTTCCTCAGCACTGATGGCTTCGTGCTGCACACACTGACTGATACAGCCAGTTGGCACATTGCAGTCGTTATTTCATCAATATACACGACTGCCAAAGACTTTGTTTCAGTGTCTACCTATATTTTTACCAAAAGTTTTTTTAACAGTAGACTTCATCATTTGTCATTATTATGGGATGACAAAACAGCCAGAGTTAGACCAAAAGTACATCAGAATTGTGTGTTCTATGGTGGCCACTCTCTGCCAAAGTGCAAGGACTTTAGAACTGGGGTGATGTGCTCTACTTTCTTAGTCTTAGGACGTGGGCAGCAGCGTTCTGGATCAACTGCAGCTGTCTGATCGATTTTTTAGGCAGACCTGTGAAGACACCGTTGCAGTAATTAATTCAACTAAGGATAAATGCATGGATTCATTTTCTCGAGGTCCTACTGAGACATTAGTCCTTTAATCCTGGAAATGTTCTTCAGGTGATAGAAGGCCAATTTTTTAAGTGTCTTTAGATGCCTTTCGAAGGTTCAGGTCTGAGTCCACACACCCAGATTTTGGGTTACTAGCTGAAGCAACTGAAGCTGGGTGCTAACTCTTGATCTATCCTCCATTTGTCAAAAAATTATTACTTCAGTTTTGTTTTTATTCAACTAAAGAACATTTAGGCACGTCCATGCATGGATTTATTTTAAGCAATACTTGTTAAAAAAAAGTGGAAATTTACAGCAATCTAAATTAACTGGATTTTTTATTTTAAATAGTAATAGAGTCAGAATCAGCTCTAATCGGCGTAGCCCTCTGCTCGACAATGTCAAAAACAACATCAGTTTCACTGAAGATTTGGTCGTTATGTGTACCAGAGGAAAACAAACTCAAAGTCCTCCATCTTCATTATGTACCATTTGGCACCATAGACATCATATACGTAGACGCCTCGTCGGGCGGGTTCTGCCTATGCTGCGGATGCGTCAGAGCGTCCGCCATGTTGAATGTGGCAAATCTGCAGTTAGTCTGAGTCACTTAAACAGTATGAGAGGGAGTTTAATCTCAGAACATACTTTATATTCATAATATTTTTATTTTTGTAATATTACGAGTTTATTTTCGTATCCCTTTGGCTTTATTCTCCTGACTTTATACTCGTAAAGAATAAAAATAATTAAAATAATCTAACCTGGCCCTATTACTCCAGGACTGAAATAGTTCTGCAAACTATGACTATTCTGGAAATGTCCCACCTTAACTCTCATAATATGACGTTTTTCTCATAATATTACCACTTTTAAATCTTTAATCGCGATTAATCGCATAATTTGCCTGATTAATCACATTGTATGCACAAACTCCAAGAATGAATTCAAAAGTAGTGTAAAGAGCACTTTTATTTTAATGTTCTGCTGCCATATGAACAAAAGTCTTGTAACATTTGTAGCACTTATCAGTAACACATATTTAGTGTAAAGCTCAAAATAGCAATAATAATAAATTAAAGCTTATTGCCACTGACAGGAAATTCTCTTTATGGGGAAAAAAATCGACCAAAAACAGGCAATTTCTGAGGTAACAGCAGGGAGCAGCATTACCATTTTATGTTCAATACCAAAGTGTGAAGCACAAAAAAAGGTCTACAGTAGCTATCCACTTCGCCATTACATTGGTTAGCTTCTCTGAGTCATTGAATTGTTTGGTGATGTCTACAGTGTGTTTGGCATTTAAGTGATATGTTAAGCTCAAGGTGCTCCGGTGATAAGAAAGTTTATCTTGGCAGTGGTTACAACTAACTTGTTTCTGTCATATTCGTTGCTGGAGGAACTTTAAACTGAAAATGTCAATTTAAAAGTTCTGTGACTTTTTCCGCGTTTTCCTTTTTCCAGCCAGCACCTTTCTTCCTGTTTGAATCCGAGGCTGGGCTGACACCGAGGTTATTGGCGCATTATCGCCACCTACTGTTCTGATTCAAACCCCTACACCGCAGCAACAGACCATCACAAAATAAAAGCATGTGCAGTGTTTCCCGCAGCACTATGTTGGCGAGGCAACTCATGCTACCGCCTCGCCAACATTCCAAAAAAAAATAAAAATAAAAAAAAATAACTCCATATGCTTGCATATTTATTTGACGTTAACACGCGTTTTTTTGTTGTTGCTTTCTCGCGTGCATATAGTGAATGGCAGGGAAAAAACAGGCAAAAATACATGGATACTTTGAAGCGAGAAGCAACTTCACCGACGGCGTCGATGCAGACGCCCCCCACCCCCGCTCCGCCAGCAGTCATCCCCGCAAAACTTGTTCCGGCCGCCAACTCACCGCCTCGCCTGAGCAAATTCCTGCGGGAAGCACTGATGT
Source organism: Fundulus diaphanus (assembly GCA_037039145.1). Lineage (NCBI taxonomy): Eukaryota > Metazoa > Chordata > Actinopteri > Cyprinodontiformes > Fundulidae > Fundulus > Fundulus diaphanus. The sequence continues at coordinate 46,042,360 of CM073125.1, forward strand.
GAGCAACATGCGTTAATGCGCGATAAAGTAAATATCGCCGTTAATAGTCTAATGAATTAACGTGAAATTAACGCGTTAACTTGCCCAGCCCTAATATATATATATATATATATATATATATATATATATATATATATATATATATATATATATAAATATACACATTTATAAGACGGTTGGTACATTTCCATGCAGCACAGGAATGAGGCATCTTCTCTGATCGACGTTCACAACAACAGAACTTAAGTTCTTTCTGCCACATACAATATGGCGGTGATGTTGACGTACGAACCCGCGCCCAACGAGGCGTCTACGTATATGATGTCTATGTTTGGCACAATCTATTGTCTTTCATCCGTGTTTTTTTCAGATACAAGCTTTTCAAAAACCTGTAGCGGGGTATCGTAATTATTTGCCACAGTGCTCACAATATGAGATGTAAAATTCCATCTAGTAGGAGCATTTTTGGGCAGTTTTACACACCCTACATACTCAAGAAATGAAATTATCTTTGTAGACTTTGAAAAAAAAGTGGCAAACCCAATGAGAGTTGCAAAAAAATACTTTTGACTGAGGCAAGCATTTAGCACCCTGAGACAACACTAGGTTCAGCCTGTGTGCACAGCAATGCACACATGTAGCACTGGGGGCTATTTCTTTAACCTTGGCCTGCAGACCATTGAGTGAAGAAGCCATGACCGCAGCCGCATCATAGGTTTGGGCCAATAGTTTTTCTCTGAAATTGTAGCTCTGCATGTTGTGGCTTAAAACTTCAAACACAGACAAACAAGTCCAATGTTCCTGTATTTTGCCAGCACTATCCACCTAACAAACAATGACCGACATCTGTGCATGGCATGATACATCTGTAGTTTCATCCACCTGCCATCCAAAAAATGGGGCACTTTGAATTTCACTTTTGATCTCATCAGAAACAGTGGCAGCAATAGCATAGATCACATCATTTTGGATGGAATGAGACATACCAGAAAACACAACTGATGATTGGGATTGTAAGGCCAAGACAGAGTTATATTTTGTTAATGTGTATGCACATTCTCTGTAATTCCCTTTATTGGTTGATTCACTGCCCTCATCATGCCTCCTGAATGCCAGCTTTTGCCAGCAAAGTAAGGAAGCAACATCAATAAGTCAATTCAAGAAGGTCCTATTTCATTGTGTTTTGCTACCTGGATGTACACACCTTCATTGATAGCATGCTCAATCCTGACCTTCCCCAAACAACTTAACCTTGCGCATGAAACCACATGTTATTTGCTCTGCTCATGTTTTTTTTATCGTCTTTCAAAATTATTCAGATCTGAATAACCCATTTTTGACCAAGCAACACATCTCTGAGATGGTTTCATCATAAGACATGGCCAACAATACATTTTATTTGTGGGGAGATTGTGTCTGAGGGCGGACTCAACAGTTGATTAATGCGCAACATACTCATGAAATGAAGCACATTTTTAGCGCACATTTAATGCAGGTTAATGACTACATTTATGAAGTTTAACAATGCATATTTTATCAATTATTTTACAAAATATACAGGGGAGGTTTAGCCTCCCTAGTATTCCATGAGAAATCGCCACTGGAGAACAGATAGGTGTATAAGGCTACAACAGTTCAGAGAGATAGGATGGGACAGGCCATGGAGGAGTTTAAAAGCAAATAAAGCAATTTTAGAATGAATCTTAAAAGGAATGGGCACCCAGCGAATGGAAGCTAAAATAGGGCAAATGTGCTCACAGTCCTGAATGCTGGTTAAAAGATGAGCTGCAGCCTCTTGCACCCTCTGGAGACAATTGACATGAAAACACTGACCCCTATGTAATGCAATGCCAAGTATAACACCAAGTGGGAGCAAATACAAGGAAAAGAGGAGGTCACACCTCCTGAAGGTGTGACCTTTTAACCTCTTCCTACGTCTTGTTTGTAACATTAACCCTTTAAAGAAATAGAATAAACAATAAAATAAATAATTTCAAATAAAAGCATAAATAAAACAAAAAATACAAATAATGTTTGTATAATTGTCTATACAAACATTGCATATACAAACATTATTTGGATATGTTTCTCTAATAAGAAATTGTACTACTGCATGTTTGAAATCCGTAGGGACAACACCTCAAACAAACTGTTTCAAAAGTTCAGAAACAGAAGGTCCAATTCTGAGTCAAACCTCTTTAAAAATTTGACTAGGGACAGCATAATTTGGAGACCATGTGGAGTCCAAATGACCAAAAATCAGTTGTAATGAGGACAAGGTCACTGGAGCAGACATGTAGAAGAAAGCATAGTATATTCAATTTTCAATTCAATTCAATTTTATTTATATAGCGCCAATTCATGAAACATGTCATCTCAAGGCACTTTACAAAGTTAAGTTCAATCATATTATACAGATTGGGTCAGATTATACAGATTGGTCAAAAATGTTCCTATATAAGGAAACCAGTTGATTGCATCAAAGTCCCGACAAGCAGCATTCACTCCTGGAGAAGCGTAGAGCCACAGGGAGAGTCGTCTGCATATGTATGTGTGTGTGTGTGTGTGTGTGTGTGTGTGCGTGTGTGTGTGTGTGTGTGTGCATGACTCAGAGTGCGACTCAACCCCTTGGAATCTACACACATGCAGCTAGCTAAATTTGGCAGTGGTTTGCAGTGGCTGAGTCAGCTGTATTGAAGCATTAATGAAGATGTTGGGTAATTTGGACTGGCAATAGAGGGTGAAAAGGAGAGGGAAAAGGTAAGGATAAGAGGACGAAGAGGCAAAGGTAGCGATGTACCAGCTGTTCTTCCAGATGATCCATGAGGGGAGACACAGCTGTCTGCCTTACAGTTCTCCTCTCTGTCTATCTCCTTCTCCACCCCTTTATTCTCGAACTCTACACCTGCTCTCAGAAACCTCTTCAGGAAAACGACTTTAATGAAGATGTATCACCACAAATAAGACTTAATCCATTGTTGCCACACAGATCAAACCTCCACACACGCCTCTCCCCCTCAGTTTGGGTGGGAGTGTTTACCATCATCTCCATCATGCTGAATAGCTCTCCGCTCTATTGACAAATGCTTATGATAATCTTGAAAGGGAAGCTGGCAGTGCAGGAGCAGTAAATGCCATACATGAAAAGCAATAGGTGAAATCAGTCAGCAAAGGTTTGCAACTTCTGCCTTAATTTATCTTAAAGAGACATTTGCCTGTATTCAAGAATGTAATAAACCATTATAGACCTATTTACAGCCTACTTCACCAAGGGGCTGTGCACACATCAAGTGCTGCCTTGGATGGTGTTCCCGTGCCATTTTTCAAACTTACAACAAAGCAGGATCAAATCTAATGTCAAACAATAACCACCACCAGCATCAAAATGAGTGGTTGTTGCATTTACTGTTGTTCATACCGACAGACTTAAGTTCTGCCCCAATTTGGATTAGCAGCATTAGTATGTGGCTAATAAATATTTTGGTGGTTTATTTGCCAGTGAAGCGGCGCTGGACAGGTACAGTCCTGATTTCACGCTGATTGTTTTTGGATACACTAAAAAAAGCATTTAGATTTGAGTCAAAGATAGAAATGGTATACAGTCATAGCCAAACGATTTAAGAATGTCACAAATATTAAATTTTCACAGGGTCTGCTGCTTTAGTGTTTAAAATAACAATTTGCATATATTCCAGAATGCTATGAGGAGGGATCAGCTCAACTGCAAGTAATTGCAAAGTGACTATTTGCCTTGAAAATTAACCTTATCCCCAAAAAACATTTCCACTGCATTTCAGCCCTGCCACAAAAGGACCAGCTAACATCATTTCAATGGTTCCTCTGTTAACACAGATGTGGGTGTTGATGAGGACAAGGCTGGAAATCAATCAGTTATGATTGAGTTAGAATAACAGACTGGACACTTTAAAAGGAGGATGGTGCTTCACATCATTGATGTTCTGTTAACCATGGTTACCTGCAAGGAAACACATGCAGTCATCATTGCATTGCACAAAAAGAGCCTAACAGGGAAGATTCTAGCAGGTAGTTAGATTGCACCTCAGTCGACCATCTATCAGATTATCAAGAACTTCAAGGGGAGAGGTTCAATTGTTGCCAAACAGGCTCCATGGCGCCCAAGAAAGTCCAGCAAGCTCAAGGACCGTATCCTAAAGTTGTTTCACCTGCGGGACCGGGCCACCACCAGAGCAGAGCTTGCTCAGGAATGGAAGCAGGCAGGTTTCAGTGCTTCTGCATGCACAGTGAGGCGAAGACTTTTGGAGGAAGGCCTGGTGTCAAGAAGGAGAGCAAAGAAGCCACTTCTCTCCAGAAAAAAAACATCAGGGACAGACTGATATTCTGCAAAGGGTGCAGGGATTGGACTACCGAGGTCTGGGGTAAAGTTGTTTTCTCTGATCAATCCCCCTTCAGATTTTTTGGGGTATCTGGAAGGAAGCTTGTTCGGAGAAGACAAGGTGAGCACTATCATCAGTCCTGTCTCATGCCAACAGTAAATCATCCTGAGACCATTCACATGTGGGGTTGCTTCTTAGTCAAAGGAGTGGGCTCTCTCACAATCTTGCCTGAAAACACAGCCATGAATAAATAATGGTACCAGAATATTCTCTGACAGCATCTTCTCCCAACCATCCAAGAGCAGTTTGGTGATGAGCAATGCCTTTTCCAGCATGATGGAGCATCCCGCTATAAAGCAAAAGTAATAACTAAATTATAATGAATAAAGGGATTGGAAACCCGATAATTCAGATGGAAACAGGAGTGGAATCAGAGCTTTTATTAAAACACAGAATAAGCCGATGCAGGACCAAGCTGGAATGTGCTACCAGAATATTCTCTGACAGCATCTTCTCCCAACCATCCAAGAGCAGTTTGGTGATGAGCAATGCCTTTTCCAGCATGATGGAGCATCCCGCTATAAAGCAAAAGTAATAACTAAATTATAATGAATAAAGGGATTGGAAACCCGATAATTCAGATGGAAACAGGAGTGGAATCAGAGCTTTTATTAAAACACAGAATAAGCCGACGCAGGACCAAGCTGGAATGTGCTCGTGAATCGCTGCGGGTGAAGAGAAACAGGTTAGTGGCTGGTGACAACTCAGTGCAGACTTGAGAATACCGGATGGAAGCCACCAAAAGACAACAATCCACAACAGGCTCTGGTCATGAACTGGTAGACAAACCAGGGATGCTGGATGGTTTACTCACACACGGGTTTTCAAAGATCTGGCGTTTACATACTGGGAAACCCAGGAATATTTAGTGCTCCTGCCAGCCACAACAGCTCTCAGAATCAGAGCTGTCTGCAGGTGTAATCCCTCCGACCTGATATCTGAGCAGAGCTTGGCAGGAGTGACTTCACTGTGACTGCAAGCAGAGATTGCACAGGCAGGGTCATTACACTAAATGGCTTCGGGAACAAAACATAAAGATTTTGAGTCCATGGTCAGGAAACTTCCGAGTCCCACATTACCCCCCCCCCCCCCCCCCCCCCAAGGTCGGATTCCAGACGACCACAAAAAAAATTAAAACTATCCACCCAGGGTGGGTGGAGGGAGGCTCTGGATGGGGGGCTAGAGAACGCAGGAGAGCGACGGCTTGAGAGCGGCGTCTGGAGAGCTCGAGCAACGGCTGGAGAGCTCCTGTCTTCTGCTTGTTGTAGTCTGACTCTTTATTTTACCTTTGTCTGTTTAAATGACATTCACAAATCTAAGCAGCCCCCTTCAGTCAGTTGTGGCAGATGGCCGTTCACAGTCTGGTTCTGCTGGTAGTTTCGTCCATTGAAACATATGTACTTAGCCTACACAAAAAAGCCAAAATAAACCAAAAATTGAATGGGAATATTGAAAAATCTAAAATTAGGCATGTGATAACTATCTGCACACCTCATTGTTCGTTGTAGTTTAGACCTGTCCTGTTCTGTGGATGAGCCAAACCACATATTAATGGACATGCATAAAACAGACTGAATATTGGGAGTGTAGGAGATGACTAGAAGCATTTTTGTAAGGTTGCACTCCTTGAGTTGGCACAGAAGTAGTCTCTGCTGGGCCTTCTTTCAAACATTGAAATGGAAGGACAGACAGGCAGACAGACCAGTCTCTTTTTTACATTTAAAGTAAATATATCATTACTAGTGCAATGCAATATTTTCCTACCAAAACTTTCACATGCTGTTTAGCTTTAGCCAATGTAAATGTTCTTAGTCAAGCCTATGGGGGCTCAATGAGACTACTGTCTTTTTGTGACTCAAGAAATACCTGAAAAAGGTCACCACTTGTACCGTAAACATCCTGAGCACTAGGTGCTCTTTGTACAGTCAGATGAGAATCACTTACCCCACCTTCAGGCCCACGCAGGTATGAAGACTCAGACACACACATATAATATCCTCCTCTGGGCGTGTTTGGCATTTTCAAAACCTTTTCTTTTGCAGGAAAATGATTTAAAGCTTAACCTTAATTATGACTGCTGGGGGGAGTCGACAAAGAGTACCAGAGACTTCAGATATTTCAACGTTGATGCTTCATGAATTTTCTTGGTAGGTGAGTATAGAAGTCTGTTGCTAATGATCATTGTCTTGTTCAGGGGCACTTTGAGGGAAGCAGTTAATCATCTGGTCACCTACATAAAATTTTCTGTCGGATTTATAAATCCAGATCAATAACCAAAGCAGGTGCTCTACCCTTTGGATTTTACCACACCTTCCTTTGAATTTGTAAGCACACGTAAGTTTCTCACAAGAGAACTAAAGATGTTATATTTGAAAAGAGCAGTTTATTTGAGCCCTTGGTCTGTTCCAATCGGATGGTTGAGGAAAAAAGGGATGGTGGGGGGTAACAATAAAGCTAAAAACTAGCAAGAATGATTTATTGTACATCTTTAAAAGGGATTCCTGGGTCTAAATCCAAACCCCATCCAAAGGTGTCAGACCTCTCAGTTCCTTTAAATTCACATTAGGGATTTTTGACCCCCCCCCCCCCCATTTCTATTCTGCCTTTTGTGACAAGAGAAGTTAAACAGTTTCTCTGCTTTTTTCTAACTTTTCCAACAATGTCATAAAGAATATATTTGTGTTGATGTGATCAGTGAACATTCAATCTCTCAAGTTCAGGTCAGGTCAAGTATTTTGTGCCTTTCTCTCTTAGTAACTAATGACCTCTGTTCAAAATGTTCCAAATGTTCACCCTGAAATTGCTGTTTTATTTTAGATTTAATGAAGAAGAAAAAATATTGTTTCCTTGGATTAAACCAAGACTAAAAACAAGTAGGATAAATTTAAACTTTAATTCAACCCACATGCCGATTACTCTAGTAACGCATTTTTTAAACCATAGCAGGCCTGTCTGTAAACCACAATCTGAGAGTCATTTCCACTTAATATGAGTAATACAAGAGCACAAGCTGTCATACATTACAAACCACCATACAAGCACCCTGCAGTCTTCAACAATGAGTCAAAGTGTTCAGAACATTCAGCCCAAAAACACTTCAGCTGTGACTGGGAACCGGTATTTATCACTTTTATCAGAGTGCTTGAATGTAAATTTGAAACTGGACAAGATATTACAGCCTACAGAGGTCTAAAGATAACCATGACGTAAAACATGTCAAACTCCAGAGTCACTGGGACAGTATATTGCAAAGGTTCTCATACTCCTTATACTTTTGCACATTTTGTGTTGTTGCAATCATAAATGTCAATGCATTGTAATGGAACTTTTATGTTGTGGACCAATAGAGCTGTAGAGTAGAGCATAAATTGAAAGTAGAAGGAAAATGACACATGGTTTTCATGTTTTTTTTACCAATAAAAGTATCTTAAAGGTGTGGGGTTGGATTTGTATTCACCATTCCAAGTGATAGACAAAGTTAATGAGAAGTACAAGTTAGGTTGGTATTAATAAAATTAACCTCACACTGGCGCATTCTCCCAGACCATTAGCCAATCAATCATCTTCAAATAGAAAGCACACAGTACCACAACAAGCCTGCCCGGAGATGGCTGCTCGCTAAAACTCACAGACCAGGCAAGGAAGGCTGAAAGGCAACACAGAGACCAAAGGTAACCCTGAAGGAGGTCCAGAGTTCCACAGCAAAGACTGTAGGATATGTCCATAGGACCGCGAAAAGCCATACACTCCATAGAGTTTATAGAAGAGTGCTGAGAAAAAAAATCAGATGTCTGATTATATACAGTCATGGCCAAAAGTATTGAGAATGACACAAATATTATATTTTCACATGATCTGCTGCCCTCTGGTTTTCATGTATCTCAGATGTTGTCATCACATACGTACAGAAATACAATTGCAATCATATTATGAGTAACAAAAGCTTTTAATGACAGTTAGAATGAGTTAATGCAGCAAGTCAATATTTGCAGTGTTGGCCCCTCTTCTTCAGGACCTCTGCAATTCTCCCTGGCATGCTCTCAATCAACCTCTGGACCAAATCCTGACTGATAGCAGTCCATTCTTGCACAATCAATGCTTGCATTTTGTCAGAATTCCAGAATTTCCACCCGTCTCTTGATGATTGACCACAAGTTTTCAATGGGATTAAGATCAGGGGAGTTTCCAGGCCATGGACCCAAAATCTCTATGTTTTGTTCCCTGAGCCAGTTAGATATCACCTTTGCTTTATGGCAAGGTGCTCCATCATGCTGGAAAAGGCATTGTTCATCACCAAACTGCTCTTGGACGGTTGGGAGAAGTTGCTCTCGGAGGACATTCTGGTACCATTCTTGATTCATGGCTGTGTTTTTAGGTAAGACTGTGAGAGAGCTGACTCCCTTGGCTGAGAAGCAACCCCACACATGAATGGTTTCAGGATGCTTTACGGTTGGCATGAGACAAGACTGGTGGTAGCGCTCACCTCGTTTTCTCCGAAAAAGCTGTTTTCTAGATGTCCCAAACAATCGGAAAGGGGATTCATCAGAGAAAATGACTTAGTCCTCAGCAGTCCACACAGATGCACTCACACCTGCCTGCTGCCATTCCTGAGCAAGCCTTTTTGGCAACAATGGAACCTCTCTCCTTGAGGTTCTTGATGATGCGATAGATTGTTGACTGAGGTGCAATCTTTCTAGCTGCGATTCTCTTTCCTGTTAGGCCATTTTTGTGCAGTGCAATGATGACTGCATGTGTTTCTTTAGAGATAACTATGGTTCACAGAAGAGAAACAATGATGCCAAGCACCAGCCTTTTTTTAAAGTGTCCAGTGGTGTCATTCTTACTTAATCATGACAGATTGATCTCCAGCCCTGTCCTCATCACCACCCACACCTGTGTTAATGGAGCAATCACTGAAACGATGTTAGTTGGTCCTTTTAAGGCAGGGCTGCAATGACGTTGAAATGTGTTTTGGGGGATAAAGTTCATTTTCTAGGCAAATATTGACTTTGCAATTAATTGCTGTTACGCTGATCACTCTTTATAACATTCTGGAGTATATAAAGGAAGATGGAATCGAGAGATTTTATTTTTAACCTTTTTTTGAATTGATCGAGAGACAGCAAGGGCGAAAAGTGGTATCCAGTTTTAACTACCATTCCAGATACCACTTTTCTCTCCAGGATGCTGCTGCAAAGATCTCAGGTAAGTTATCAAAACTTTTACCACGGTAAATATTTCCCCTGCATTTGGGGAAAAAAAGAGGGTAGTTCCTACCAATTCACATCAGACTAGGCTGTCCACACTTTGCTCATTTGAGGCGTTGGAAACCTGAATTCCGCATCAGCCATTGCAGGGACGACGAGAAGGACTTTAGTGAAACCACAATGAAGTTATTTTATAGGTTGTGTATTGGATATTCGCGCTGTACTGATTTGGCCAAATGTTCTTTGGGTTTGATCCAGAGAGGACAGGCTGCTGCAGAAGACTGTCTGGAGCGGTAGTTGCTCTCTGTCGTCTCCCACCTCCTCTTACATACGGAGGTTTGATCAGCGGCCGTGAACAACAAAGCTGAAGTTTAAATTTTTTGTTTTATTTCTTTCAGGCGTGGTTCATGGTGTGTAAATAGTAAAATTATATTTTGGTTTGACCCACTCCATTCATGGTGGTCCTTAATATTAATGTTGTTGCTCTTAAGTTTAACCTTTTTCCCAGAGATCTTTGGATAAAACCTTCCCGTTTCTCGTCTCCCTCAGCAATCACTGAAAAACACTGTGTTCACACCAAACCTTTGCTGAAGTTCACTTGGTTTGACCCTGCTGCAGAGCAGGGCTGGAAAACCCCAGATTGGCCCTAGATAAAAACTGTTCGCAAGTGGGTGGAGGTGAGTAGAGCCCGGCCAAACCGAGCCAGTGGAAAAGGGGCAATAGAGCCTTGTTCAAAGCCACTTACAGCTGAAATTGCTGCTAAGGGGGTGTGTGGGGGGCAGTTATGCACACTGAAGTTTTCTGTTATTTTGTTTTATTTGTTGTTTGCTTCACAATAAAAAAATACATCTTTGTATATAAGTTGTTGCATTTTTGTACATAAGTTATAGCCATATTCTGTAAATTAAATGTTGCAAACTCTTAAACAATCAATTTTAAATCCAGGAGGCAACAAAACATAAAAAACTGCCAAAGACACTGTACATTTTATTTAAAATACAGATTAACTGACCAAATACATATTTTTAACGGTCTCCTGTTTTGTCATGTTGACTCTTTTGCCATTTCTGAAGGTTTAGCAAATAAAGACATTACCTACACTATATTTCCAAGAGATAAAAAGGGAAATATCTTGAGCTGACCATCTCAAATATCAGCTGCTTTACTAAGTCCTCAGGCTAATGGTACTCTGCCAATCCATAACTCCTGTAAAGTAAACCAAACACATTCAGATCCCTATAGGGAAAAAAACCCTGCAGTAAAGTCAACATGCACAAATCATTCACCCACAAAGAGCTTATTCATCCATTTCATGCATTTCATCTCACACCTCTAAATACTCTAACAACTCCTGGTGGTTGGAGCTTGCACTCACAGACACTGTCACCGTAAATCACTGAGACTAACTATAACTGTGGTAACAACTACCCTGCGAAGTATATCAGTGGGATAAGACCAGTTGAAAAAGTTCCACTCTAAACAAGGTTTGTACTATGGCTGATATTTGTGTATTTGTAAACAAGTGTGACTGAACTATTTTTTGCATTTCTTAAACAGCAAATATTTTCTGTTTAATATTTGTGTTAACTTTACATTTTCACCATGACTGTTGCACAAGTAAAGCAACACATCTTTGTACACTCCTGGTAATGGACAAATTACCGTATTTGTCGGATTATAAGGCGCACTTAAAATCCTTACATTTTCTCAAAAATTGATGGTGTTTGTCCTGAATGCATAGCGGTGAACTCAGAAGAGATTAAAAATGTGAGTAGAGGGGAAAACACGTGCTGAAAATTTTACTTTTTTTCTCTATAAATACTTCTTTATTAACACCTAGAATGTCCTGGTATATGTACTTCTTCGCCAATGGGGTGGGGGGCACAGCAGCTCCGGGGGTAGGAGTTTGTCTCTCAGTTGTTGTGTCCTTAGCCAGGACACTTCACTCACATTGCCTGCTGTCGGTGGTCAGAGGACCCAGTGGCACTGATTGTATGGCAGCTCTGTCTCTGTCAATCTGCCTCAAGGCAGCTGTAGCTACAATGTAACTTACCATCGTCAATGTGTGGAAGAATGGGTGAATGACTGACTGTACTGTGAAATGTACAGGCTTGATAATGCACTATACAAGTACAGGCTGTAAGGCTTCAGCCAGAAGAAATATAAATGCAGACTGTATCTGATAGCCTTAGTATGAGACTGTAGGAGACCCCTAAGGAACAGACCCTCCATAGCAGGACGTCTCCTGAGATTCTATAAAACCTATGATTTGGTTGGAATCGGTCTCTTTTGTTTGCTGTACACCAGCAGCACTGGAGAGAAGCTCTCTTTTGTGCTCAGACTTGCTAAAGCTAAGTACAGTCCGTTTTCTGTGAAACCACACATCGAAGCAACCAGCCATCACAGAAACTGGCTGTTTGTGATCATTTGTTCAGCTGCTTGCAGGATGAAGATAGCCGACCAGAGAGCTGTGCTATGCCCTGCAGGGAACCAAGAGATCCCCAGAAGAGTCTAAGTACACCTGCATCCTCCGTAATTCGGTTCGAGCACAGAGCTGAGCTCAGTTGCACTAGAACAACTGTGCAGAGGTTGCCTCAGAGCCAAGCTTCCTACAGCCAGAGAAGCTATGGAACAACCCCCACGGAGTGGACATAAAGATGTGAGAGCAGCCGCTTCCTTGTCGCCTCCCCAAAGAACTAGCTGCCCCCGCAGCAATTCATCGCAGCCAGATGCCCCAAAGATTGCCAGAACGACAACAAAGGGAGAGGTTTGGCAGCGAAGAGCAGAGAAAGTTGGTCTGGGATGAAGCAATTTAAAACTGTTTACTTCTAATATGTCTTCACTGTCTGTTTAAGGTTTAACTGGTGTTAAGGCCTGTTAAGAATTTGTGTTGGGAACCCTGGGAACTTTCATATCATTGGCTCAGGAACCAGAACGTAAACACGGGCTACAAGCTGCACCAGAGTTGTTCTGGACAGTACCTCTAATTTTGAAAGGAGAAAAACTTGACTAAGACATTGTTGATGGAGAAGACCAATCGTTTATAGGGAATGTTGCTTCCATCCCGAGTGACAAATGACAAAAGAATGATTTTTGTTAATTTTGCAGTAAATTTTAAACACATTGCTCCAATGCTAGACCAGCTGATATCAATTCAGAGTGATGGAAGACACTTTCCCACTATTATTTTATCTTGCTTAAGCCTCATATTGTTCAATACTTAGTCATTGCACATTATAACACATAACTTTATTTATTGACCAATTTGTTTTTATTTCTTTGTATTCCTAAATTAGTGGGTGGTTACTGGCACCAGGTGTGAATTTTATGTGAATAGCCCTATTAAAAATGAGTTTGAAAAACATTTAAACATTCAGTACTTTTTGTTTCTCTGCTGGGAATGTTTAGGACACATCTATATTGTTTTGAGGCTGATTTACTACAGAAGAAGCATTGAAAGTGTGTGGAAAAACTAATGATGGGTTAAACAAGCGACCGTCCTGTTTGTGAGACAAGAACTGGCACTGAAACAGCAGCCAGAAACTAACTGATTTGGGTCAGTGCCAAGTAATAGTTTCTTCACTATTATTACTCACACACAATGACGCTGTTATCTTTCCCCTGTAATAGGCCCACTCTTCACTTTCCTACGTCTTTTGAACACATCACATTTTGGGCCAGCTCAGTGTGAGTCAGAGCATAGTGTGGTCTGTATGTGGGGGCTATTACTTTGAATTATAAAGGAAAAACAAGCATCAGTTCTCCATAAGCTGAAAATTTGTTATGTTTTTAAAAAGGTTTGTAACACCAGATTTTTAAGGACAACAGTATCTCTGGCAGCAGGTTTTCACAAATAGCCAATAAAGTTGGAAATGATTTGCCATCCCATTAATGGAGAGCCAGTTCCCTATTATTGAGTAAACCAAAATTGTAAAACCAAAAAAAATTATTTACGAAACTATATTGAGGTTGATGACTTTAACCCTTTAGAGCCTGACACGTCAAAAAATAGTCAGAACATTCAAATTCTTTAGAATGTTGATGTTTATTAAGCCTGAAAACAAAATCCAAAAAAAAAATTTGCCATATCTTTTTGTTTATGATATTTTTCTTGTATCACATTTGATACGGTAGGGTTTTTTTAAAGACTTTTGGCTCACAACAATGTGACTTTTATATAGAAAAACAAATCTTGCCCATAGCATCTAGAAAGTAAAGAACACTTCAGGCAGTTCTTCCCTTAGTTTTTTTTTTAACCTACAACTTTTTACAACTATTTATTTCACATCGTGGTAGGCACCAAAACAGTTTATGTCCTTGTTCAGGCAAAGATGTACCTTACATTTTTTACAGTAGACATGTGAAAAGTAATTGCCGGTGCAGTTCTTGCATCCCTGTCTGGTGTCCCATGTTGGAAAATGATCAGTGCCATTCTTTCTCACATCAAGAGGCACACTGCAGCTTGGTCTTTTACGCGGTGGTGTTGGAATCGCTTCTGGAGAGGATAGTGGTCTACCACTCTTGATTTTGACCTTTCCTTCACCTTTCCTGAACCGAAGCCTGAAATCTTCGCAGAGGCATGGGTTTCGTTTTGGGTTGTAGCTTCAGTGATCTTTTCTGTAGAGGGTCCAAGCATTGATGACTGCTACTGTAACAGTGTGCCACCATATGTACATGTACCATCTTCAAGATCTGAAGCTGAACTTGTAAAGTGCAGATAATATATCAAGGAGATCAATACCTGCCATGAACTTGTTATATGTTTCAACAATGGCTGGTCTGGGAACCGTTATACGAGTTTTGGATTTGTGATCCCAACATTTCACATTTACCACAGGTTCAATGCCAACAAATGAGGAAATCAGGTGCCTAGAACCTGCTCTATCTCCCTTGCAGTTGTGTTTATGGACTTGCCCGCCTTTTGAACACTGTACATGTTTGTTTGTTCTGCAATCCCCTGGAGCATTTCATCATTGACAAACTGCTTGAAATGCATGTATGGTGTCATGTCACACCTGTTCTCTGTGCCTTCCTCAACACTTGCAATGAAATCGACAGATGGAGCTTGATATTGTATTTTTCTCCATTTGTATTCTTTCCTTTTAACATTGATCTTCACTGAATCATTTCTGACTGTGTCCAGAGTTCTTTGGACCTCAACTTCCATGCTTATCTGGGCTACACTTTGATCCTGACAGTCTTCCTCATCACTGCTCTCTGAATTTCCTTTATCATGCAGGACCTGGGGAGTCTAGTCCTCATCATGTTCTACTAGCTGCTCTATGTCACTTGAATTGCTATCTAATATCATGTTTATGACATTTTCCAAGTGCTTTCTTTTTCTCTCTTCTTCCTCTAATCTTTTTGACATCTAAAATTACACAAACAGCTGCTCAATACACCACAAAGAGGTAGAATGATTGTTATGGTGAAAGAATCCAAAATTTATTATGAAATGGTATTTAATAATAATTATTGCATGGCTGAATTAAGGCAGGAAGGACATACATTACTTTACAAAAATGTCGCATGACTATTCAGTGATGAAGTAACTTATATACCTGCAGTACCAAATAGGATACACACATTTTAACATGATTTAACTGTGATAGAAATAATTATTTTTTAGGTAATTGGGCATTGTCTCAGAACATAAAGCATTAATCTAAAAAACTGAATAACAATGTTTATGGTATTCTTACCGTAACCTCTCTAAAACTGGCAAAAACAGTCCTGCAAAAAATGACCAATCTCATGTGAGCAGACATTTTGAAAAGGGGATAAAAAGCTGTTTCACTGCCAGCAGTGCAATGACAATCCAGTAGGGGGCAGAATACATGTATCAAATTATATCCAACAGGTTGTTAGGGTAAATATTGCTCACGTTGAAAAAGAAGGCCCCATAAACGTATATGTAGCAAATATGATACAAATGGCGATATATTTAATTTAATTTGAGAATTTATATATCCAGAGAACTGCAGGCAGTAATGCAAATAGATTTTTAGACCCATGTTTTTTTTCTCTCTTTGACCTTATTTTGCAAATTAAATGCAAAAGTGAATAGAGCGACAGTCTAGTGCTGTTTCTTCTTAGCCCAGATAAGAAACTTGTAACATGATTTATTGCTCAGGAGTAGTTTATCATAAAGAATGCAGAAGTAGTAGCCATTGTCTTGGGCATGTCCACACATGACAGACCATACAATATCATCTTCATTTATAGAACACTTTAAACACTCACAAGACTAAAAGTATTGTACACAGAACCAATTAAACAGCAGTCACACGACACAATAATAAACCAATAATAAAATCGTTGACCCAAAAATTAATAATACAACCTTGTATTACAATAATAAAACAATCATATAAAGCCAGAAGGAAGTAAAATACAAATAAATAAAAATAAAATGTAATAATTAAAAAAACACTTTAAAAGTCAAGATCTCAGATAGTGTCAAAGGTCGGAGAGAGGAGATGGATATTATAAAGGGGTTTAAAATAGAGTGGGAGGAGGCTTGGTGGTTGCTTTTGACCCCAGCTGCAGTCAATACCTTGTGAATCTTTGCCAAGCTCTTTTATGGGCCTGCTTCACAATCCTCTTAAGGGTACTGTTATCCCTGTTCTTTGGGCACCATTTCTGACCACATTTTTTCCTTCACCTGAAAAGTCCAGTGAGAGGGCTTTATTCAAGCCCTCTGAGAACATTTAGCTTCTTTAGCAATGAACATATCTGTCTTACTTTTTTGTAGAATGTATAAATGACTGCTGGAAAACTGTTAAGTTTGCGATCCTGTAGACAATAATATGTCCATAACACATTATATATTAAACATCCTTCATCACTGGCATGTGTGGCATTTCCATGTGGAGCATATCACGGTTAATCTACAGCAGCCAGTCACAGGAACTCTTCATGCAAATTAATCAAGCTGGTCTGGGAAAAAAAACTGAGAAACAACAGGAACATTAGGAACAAGTGACATGCTTGACACCTCTAAAAAAATATTAACTCTACAGAGTTAAAGGCTTTCACATCCAAAGATGACAAGGGTTTTGCGTCATTTCTTACAGTGCTGCATTTCACTTTAGCAGTGTTTTAGATTTATAGCGCATCTCAGATTGCTTGAATAAACTGGAAAGAAAATGTGTTTTTACCCCCCCCCCCCAAAAAAAATTACAAGGTGTTTTTCATACCCTAAGAATGAACTAGCACCAGTAACAGGCAGCTCTTAACAACAAAAAAGACAACACATGACATTAAACAATTCAGCAAAACTTTAGGGATTACATCACCCTCTTTATACACCTGGTCTATTTGAGTATGCTGGTTGTTATTTGAACTGTCATATGTTGGCTTTTTATTTCATCATGCTTACATCCTAGTCACATCATCTATCAGAAAACAAAGACAGCCTCAGTTAAATGCAAAACCAGTGCACCCAAAGGCACACTTTTGCTTTATGAAACAGTGAATCTCATTAACATAGCCACAGTCCCCCCTTTAAGGTGGTTATTTAAAAGGAAATCATATTTACAGGGTCAAGGTTAAAGCAAAGTATGATGGCTGCTGATCATGAGTCAAACTCGATATAAAAGTGACAGCATTCATGTGATATGTCTCAGCTGGTTGCCACCAAGTTTGTTCAGAAGCCTATTCTACATGTGGCACCATGCTGTTCCATTTGTGTCAGCTATGAATGACTGATTCTATACTGAGCTATGAGTCAGGGTCTGAGCACATCATTACAATGAAGCAGGGATCATTTTTCTCTAAAGATATGCATGAACACCATGGCAAAACAGGCGGAAAATACTAGAAAGTGTTTTACCAAAAGACACAGTGTAGACAGTTTGAAAATGTAATAAAAACAACAAAATTCAGCTATGTTGTGGGGGCTTGTTTGAAATACGTGGGAAAATGCCACACGTATACAAAATATTTTGAAGAACTACATTCCATTAAACAGGCTTAATTTGGGGGCAACCGGACTTTCGCTCAGTTCTTTCTGAAAACATTTCAAAACCTATCCAGGAGTTTTCATCAATTCTGGTGACTCGCACTTGAGCAACCTGCAGTTGGTGTGCTGTTGTTTTTAAAGGACATGGAGGTCCATCCTCCTAGGTGCATTCTAAGTCAGATGCAAATCAATGACCCACCCGTCACTGTCGTTAGAAGCTATTGCTTGGTGTGAGTGGAGTACTTGGTCACCTGAATCATGATGAGACTGCTGATGTAATATCTCTAGAATGTGTTGGAAGACCGAGCTGGAGACACTGGGGAGTTGAAAATGAAAACCTTCCCCCTCTGTTTAGTTATGGCTTTTCACTTTTGACCATGATGGCTTCTTTCACCCCTCTTTCAAACCATCTGTTCTCCCTGTCTAAAATCTGAACATCACTGTCATCAAAAGAGTGCCCTTTGTTCTTTAGGTGCAAGTGGACTGCTGAATCCCCGAGCAGCTGGCCCTCCTGTGCTGTGCCATGCATTTATGCAGCTGTTGTTTAGTTAGTTTCTCCGATGTAGGAGTCTGAGCAGTCCTTTCTGCATTGGACAGCATACACAACCATGCACAGCTGTGGTTTTGGTGTTCTGTCTGTCGCAGGTGACCAAATACTTCACTCACACCAAGCAACAGCTTCTAACGACCCAGGACACTGACGAAAGGGTCATTGATTTGCACCTGACTTAAAATGCACCTAGGAGGATTGAGGATGGACTGTTCTAGTTTAACTGTTTTACTCAAACATCATTAGTTCAACTTTGTAGTCCAACTGTTTTTAATATTTGCTTTTAGTTTCTATTTTTCCATGTTTTATTTTGTTTCTACATTTTATTCCAACTTGTTTTTATTCTGTTTTATTTTCCTATATTTTAATCATGTAAAGCACTTTGCACTGAAATGTGCTATACAAATAAATTTCCCTTGCCTTGCCTTGCCTTGTACAAAGTAATCTCAGTTGTCATTCAAAATACTCCTTTGCCTTGTTTTTCAACTATGCATGTTTTGTTTCTAAACATCTTCACAACAATGAATGCCTCACTGAATTATGAGATAATAGTTTTGCACAAACAACACACTGCGGCCGAGTATATCCACCAGTATTAGTAGATGTAAATCCTGAAGAAATGTAGATTTCATCATATTTGCGCCTTTTTGTTTCTCGTTCAGAGGTGATGGACTTCCCCACTCCACAAGGCTCCACATCCAAACCCTCAGCGCTGTCCACAGCCATGCTGCTAGTAGCTTGGCTAACCGGGCTAGCCACAGAGGCACTTTGAAGAATTGTTTTTAATGTTGTTTCTGGCCGGTGAATCTTCCACTGTGGGACGACTGGCCGTTGTCATCGATGTCTCTTTGGATATTTTCTTTCTTAGCCATCTGTCCGTTTTTCCGTTGCACCGATAAGCAGATGAGTTAAGGTGCTTCGATTGACAGGTGTTCCTTCGTTGCGTCACACCCTTATACTTTGTAAGTGCAAGGATTTTGCTGAACAATAGATGGCAGTATTTACACCTTTATCAGGGCAATTTGGTGAAGGCATTTCGGTCTATTTAGATGTCATCTGTGTAGCTGGTTTCACACCTTTTTTTCTCGCGTACCCCCTACAGTTCCTTTGCATATGCCCCAGGGGTATGAGTACTCCACTTTGGGAACAACTGGTTTAGAAAAATAGAAGTTGATGAGTTGTCAAACAGGGGCAAGACGAGACAAGGAAATTCAGAAATAAGAACTTGATCATGAACAGGTAAGAAAGGCAAGGAGCACTGGACTACTTACTCAAATACTTCTCTTACAGCTCTCAGGGAAGGCGGACACTTTTTTGCTCCTCTCCATGGATCTGGTCAGCTGGTCGCTCAACGTAATTGATCAAATTTTCTCAACGAGAAGACCAGGTGCAGAGGAACCAAGCTGTTCTGAGGGGACACATTCAGCCAGTTACACCCTGGATTCATGTGGAAGTTGGAAGATGGTGTGTCTGTTTATTTTGTACATCGAGGACGGGGAAGATGCGTACATAATTGGACTTATGATAACAGGATTTCTGCTTATTGGAGCTGGCGGTTACCTTGTATATAGGCAAATTGGGAAGATATCGGGGGAAGTTCTGGCTTTGGTAAGGCTGCCGAGAGTGTTTGACGAATTTAAATGAGGTGTGATCACCCAGACTCAAATGCTTTGTGAGCAAAACCACAAGCTGGATGCGATCCTTCCACAGCAGCGCACGCTGGCTATGGTCTGAACTCAAAGGTGAAATGGAAAACACCTTGGGGAAGTTCTAGCTTGATTTACGGTGGAAAGACTAACAAATTCAGCTGTTTGGGACTTGCCATGAAGACGGACCAGCAACAACTTGAAGACTGATGGAAATTCACTCTCAGCCTGAGACAAGACAATTTCCTTGTTATTGAATTCGGCTCCCGATACCGGCCTTGGGGGCTGGTCTGTCTCAAACTCTCCTGGATGTTATGCAAACAAGACACTCTACCCCTGCCCGCACCTGTTCATGATACCTGTGACCTGCAGCATTGCTCTACTGAACTGCTGATAACATACCATCTAGAACTACCAAGGCTACTGGGAAATCATGGGCCTACACTGACGCACATGCACACATGCACAGACACACATGAACATGGCAATAAATACAGACTTCTCAGACTCACGGCCTCTGCTGTGTATGTTATGCTAATGATATTTTGTGTATGTTTTTTTTTGTGCTGAGGAGTTTTTATCTGCATCCTCCTATTGTCCCCCCTAAGAGACAGTGCGAGGAATGCACCCCTTTTTTCCCTCAACCATCCCAATGTATTACTTTCTATACTATGTAAAAGGCAGTGCCTTGAAAAAGGCAGGAAGGCCTCAGCGACCTGTCTCCCATGTATGTCTTTCTCTTGATGGGTTGTACTGAAACATAATTTCCCCCACAGGGGACAATAAGGCAATTTAAATAGCATTCAAAAATCTGGCACTGACTGACTGTGGAGCTACCATATAGAAAAGCAAGAGAGCAGGTGCCGCAGGAGGAGGCACACAGGCAGATAATCTTGATTGCAGCTTGTGTATTCAACTATGACATTAAAGTCAGTTTATGTATAATATTGACACATGCAAAGCTGAAAAATACATTATTTGTATGCATATTTAATACAGATTAATAAATATGTACAGTATCTGTTTTCCATTCTGTGGTTACATTATTACTGTAGATAAACTGATTGACTGTAGATAAAGGTACAGAGTAGAAATCAGCAATGTAAAGATTCTTTTGGAAAACAATCTGACTAAGCTTTAGCTGTTTTGTAAAGAAGAATGAACCACAATTTCAGTCACTAGATGTGCAAAGCTGATAAAAACATACCCTAATAGACTTGCAGCTGTAATTGCAGCAAAAGATGTTCCACAAAGTATTGACTCAGGGGGCGAGAATACTTTTGCACAATGCCCTTTTCAGTTGTTTATTTGCACAAATATATATATATATATATATATATCGTGTATAATTGTATTTCTACTTTAAAATTGTATACGACTTTGTGTTGGTCTTTCACATAAAATTCCAATAAAATATATTTATGTTTGTGATCGTAATATGACAATATGTGGAAAAGTTAAAGGGGTATGGATACTTTTGCAAGCCACTGTGTATACTGTGTCTGTCATAGTAGGCTATCTGTGATTTTAGATAGATAGATTTATCTCTGCATTGTTATGGGTAAAGAAATAATTAAATGAAATCTAGACTTTCATTGTCACTGTCATATTTTTTTTCAAATAACACATGACTCTGAAGACTGAGGTGTAACAAAAACTGCTGCATGTTTTTCAAAACCATTGACAAAAGGGCCTACTGCTGTGATTGGAGTGCCAAATCACTGTAAGTTAAATTAAGCAGAGAACACTCTCCATTGCTTTGTGATTTCTTTCATGATGTACCATCCCTACTGAGTCAGAAATTGTAAAATGTCAATGTTATGAACTGAGTCTGATTATTTTGAGACCTTTAAGGCATAGTCAGTGTTATGCCATCTACTTGTAATAGCTGCAGAAAAAAAAAACATAATTGTGTTGGACTCCTGGTTTTTAGTTTTTTTCTTTCATACGTTTTACTCATGAAATATTAATGCTTTAGAGGATGCTCAGCTTTATCTATGAGCTATTGTTGTCTTTTATCAAACATTAACAACCATATTTTGTATATCTGCTTATACTGAAATGTTTGAATTGAATAAAATAATTTGATATTTTTAATAATGTGTTACAAGATTACAGTAACAGACTAAAATGGAGTTGGATGTACGGATGTTTTATTACGTTGGAGTAGAGGGTGGCATAACATGGTACAGTACTTGCTAAGGTTATTGATACTTTTATTCTTTATAAGTTGACATGTAATTTTTTATCACAGCAGAATCCTTGTACACTTTTTCATGAAAACTTGTAGCAAGCACAATAATGTGTGGGTACTGCGAAAATCTCTTGCAGCAGAGAGAGACTTCTTGACCTTTTTGTGTTTACATGTGTTTGTGCATGCATGCATGTCTTTACACTCAACATCAGCACAAATATAAAGAGTGACCACATCAGCAGAAATATTGCATCACTGCAACTGAGAGCAATCTGTTATGAAATTTAACAGGAGCCAGACTAAATTGTGGCTGTCTGAAATCACTACCAATGAGCAAGCAGAACGGATCTATGATAGTCTTTGCTGTATCTTCCTTTTGGGCAATAATAAGTGATTAATATGATTTATGAAGGAGAAAAAAATATGTAAGTCCAGAATTTTGAATTACCGTCAGGAATTTGAAGGAGGTTTAAGATTTCTTTGAGGGTAGCGGCCTAAGACAGTATTTGTTCATCAATGCAGTGTGTCAGAATCCCTTGTTTGTGGTCTCTAAACATCAAACCTGAACAATTTACTGAAGCTCTGAAAAGCTTCCAATTACCAATTACTTTTGGCATATCTTGGATGATTTAGCAGAGAGGGTTTGCTTTATAAATCTGTCCTGGTTTAAAGGTTTGATACCAAAAAAAATCTGTATAAGAAAGCAATAATCTGCTTGTTTCTAACTAAAGAAATTGATTCATAATATGATTCTGTTATATGGAGATTAGTTATGTTAGAGAGAAAATACATATTTAAAAGACAATCTAAGCATGTGTTAAAATAGTAAATTGATGGCTTGTTTTGTTTTTGTTTGTTATCACGTGTCCTGTCTCGATATTTTAGGCATATCATATAGAGAAGCTGGAAGGCTACAGGTACCAAGGCAAATTTTGCTCTACAAAAAAAGAAATCTCATGGTGGAATCCTGATTTCATGATTGACTTTATTAAATCAAGACTGGATCTAAAATCAAAATAGGCAGGCCAGTTTCATGTAATAGTCAGCTTTCAGTCTCTATAAGGTCTTCTATGAATGCCAGCCTAATGAGGTTTTATTATAGAAGAGTATGTGAAAGAGGGAATTTGTGCACTGGGATTCTCAAACAGCAAGCACAGCACAAATACACAGAATAAACAAAAACAACTTCCCTCAAATACATGAGAATTTATTAATACAATTGTTAAATTTTACAGTCAAAAGGCATGTGTTAATAAACTGTATGAGCAAGTGAGGACATTCAACTAAACTACTAAGCAAAAGAAAAAAAGCTAATAAGAAGTCAATTAATGAATGATAAACAAAGAAGAGGTAATGAGAAATAACTGAAAACAAATTAAAGGATAATAAAAAAAAATACGGAGCAATATCACAGGACAGCATGGATATATATGTTTCAGAACTGAAATGCATTATGGAGAAGTGGGAGTGTGTGTGTGTGTGTGTGTGTGTGTGTGTGTGTGTGTGTGTGTGTGTGTGTGTGTGTGTGTGTGTGTGTGTGTGTGTGTGTGTGAGTACTTGTACTTGTAGCTGAGTGAGAATTATTATTATTTTGCCCATATTACTAGCGAAGTGAGGAATTTGATTTAAGGTGAGGACATTTTTTTGGTCCTCCCGTTGTTTTGTTTGGGCTAGAGGTTTAGGACAAATGTGTCACATAGGTTTAGGTTTGGATTAGATTTGTAGTCGTAATGGTTAAAATCTTTGTGCTCAAAGCAACAAAAAATTACAATTTTGTTTTTTTATATAGATCAGCAGTATTGTGCGAACACTTTGTTAACCCTCATTTCTTTGTTTTGTCATCTTTAATTTGTCATAATATTTCTTCATATGGCAGCAGCAGTAGCAGCAGCCCTCAGGACAAGCTCACTGCTAAGTATGTGAGCTTGTGCTGAGGGCTGCTGCTACTGATGCTGCCATTTGTTGTATGTTGTTGTTGTTGTTGTTGTTGTTGTTGTCATGGCCACCAGGTGACTACCGGCCCGGTAGTACATCTCATCGCATTTGCAGATGTGCTGACTCCCAGAGCGGTACTCGTGATTTTAGGGTTAAACTTGCAATATACTCCACGAGAACAGAGAATTTTCTTGTAGTCAGGGTGGCAAGAACACAAAAAAAGTTAGTTTTGGCTCTGTCTATTCATACTTCAGACGCTCAGCTGCAGAAGTCAGCCCCAGTTTGCACACGTCACTGAAGACTGGGCAGGTGGTGGAGGGGGACACAGAGAGAGTAGTGGCTTAAACATGGCCATCTAAATCCTGTCCAATCACAGTACAGTAGTCGGACACCACGCAAGAAAATAACTTCTGCACAGACTTTGTGTCGAGAACAAGCAGGGAGACCTCCCCAGAACGGAATGAGATAATAAAATGACGCCATTTGCTGTGGAGCAAGTTCAAATGTCTTGTTTCTCGTGCAGTATGTGGCAGCATTTAGGGTTATGATAAGGCCATAGACAGGGTTGCAAATGAATGGATGTCAATGGAAATCAAGGGACGGTCCTCAGTAAGTATTTAAACCAAGGATGCCTGTGTGCGTGTGTATGTGTGTGCGTGCATTGAGTTAAGGTTAGGTTTGGGTATGTACTTGGTTAAGTTTAGGGGGTGGTGGTAGGGTTAGGGGTAGGATTGGGGTTGGGGTTAGGCCATAACCGTTTTCAATCCCTAGAAATCCTAAAATTTCACACATTTCACACACGATTTTGTGTACAATTTGGTAAGTTTTCATATATGTTTAAGCCCCAAAAGACCTGCTTGAAGATGGGGTAAAATAATATTATAGAAACCTTTCATTACAATAGGTCTATGCAGGGCTTTGCTGCTTTGGTGCTCGTGGTGCAGCGGGTAGCGTGACCCATGTACGGAGGCCTTAGTCCTCGACGTGGTTGACCCGGGTTCGAATCCGACCCGCGGTCCTTTGCCGCATGTCTCTCCCCCTCTTCCACCCCCCTTCCTGTCAGCCTACTTTCATAAATAGCGAGCCACTAGAGCCGCGAAAAATCCCCAAAAAAAGAAGGTCCTGGCTTGGGATGTTTTTGTATCGAGTTTACATGTTCTTCCCTTACTTGTGTCTATATATATATATGTGTGTGTGTCAAACTGCTTTCATTGTCCATATAATTTCATATAATAATAATAATAATAGTAACAATAATTTGCATAATATAATTTATAGTTTCATCATCATTTTACAATCCAATGCTTCTATACTGCAGTGAAGGTTTAATTACTCTTCTTTGTCTGAAACGACTATGATTTTAAGTGTTGGGGGGTTTGCATTGCAATAACTGCCCTTCTGCTGAAAGAGGTCTTTCAAACAAAGTTTGGATGGGGTGTACTATACTAGTACAGCCTCTCGTGGTCTTAATTGTGCATAAAAGCTGAGTGTGATTTTGGACCCTGAATAATGAGGAAGCTGAGCTGCTCTGTTTAGGCAACAAGAGTGTGCTCAATTTCACAACAGAATTCAAATATTTTGTGACTTGCATTGAAGTGCTACAAATTATACTGGAAATGATGCCCATGATTGCTTAGCTGTATACTTGCCCTAAACCTTTTGTTTCTCATTCACCTCTCCAAATCAATAAATTAGAATGTAAAAAGGATACTACAGACTAATTACTTAAACTAGGTGTAAAATAAACCTTTGTTTGTAATGTGCTGCAGCAGGTTAACGGGGTTATAGGTAATCTGGCAGTATAAAAAAAATTATGTTGCAAAGAGTGAAGAAAAACATGGAAAAAACAATATTCAGTTATGAGTCTGGAAGTGCATCAGGAGAACATTGCTTTGGGAGAAAAGAAGACAGCAATGAGGGGAAAAGGGAAAGAAAAATGCAACTTTTAATGAAGGCGTTGGTGAAAGGCCTTTCAAGCTATAATGAAAATAATTTAATTGAATCATTAATTTGAGATGCGTAATTTTCAGATTTCTTTCAGATATGGACTTGATAAATTTATCAAGTGAGACAAGAAATGAAAGTACCAGCCAATCTTCAGGAGCTGTGCAAGTGCATCTGGGAATCGCGTCCTACTTTTTTTCTGAAATGGACATAGTTTTTCTTGGTATGGTAGATGGGGTGCCTAGCTGTAAAGTAATAATAATACTAATACTAATACTAATACTACTACTACTACTACTACTACTAATAATAATAATAATAATACTGTTGCCTTGCAGCAAGAAGGTCCTGGGTTCAAGTACACTGCTGGGTCTTTCTGCATTGAGTTTGCATGTTCTCCCTGTGCATGCGTGGGTTCTCTCCGGGTACTCCGGCTTCCTCCCACAGTCCAAAAACATGACTGTTAGGTTAATTGGCTTCTTCAAATTGTCCTTAGGTGTGAATGGTTGTTTGTCCTGTTTGTCTCTCTGTGTTGCCCTGCGACAGACTGGCGACCTGTCCAGGGTGTACCCCGCCTCTCGCCCAGTGAACGCTGGAGATAGGCACCAGCAACCCGCGACCCCATGAGGGATTAAGCGGTTTGGAAAATGAATGGAATGGATGAATGAATGAATGAATAATAATAATAATAATTCCTTGATATTTTGTTGATTCATCTTGAAATAGAAGAACTTCTGCAGCACATTTTTAGAATTTTAATTGAGGTTCATATTTGGACACCTGTCATATCCATTAGTCAATATGAACCTATCTCAAGTTTCCCAAAACATGTTTTTGGCATTTCTGTTTTGGAAAAGGCCTCCATCATCATGAGAGGAAAAACACTCTTGTTAGAAAATAGGGTCAATCAGCTATTCAGTTTGTCCTTGTGGTAATTTTAAAAAATGAACAAACTAAATAAGACAATGCTCCATTAAAGCACTTTCTGTAAAGGCTTGTGCAGTATATACGAGCCATTATGGATGCATTATTGTATGTGCTTCTTTCTTCTATATGACTTTTGAATCACCCTGGAATATATTAAATAGGAATTTATCAGATATTACATTTTTACATACTATTTTGTATGTCTTACTATTTTCTCTAAATAATTAGAATATCATGCCATGATGATCATTTTGAAGTCACAAATTTGGTAAAATTTTCGCAGAAGTATGTATTATTAAAATCTTAAATCACCTGACAGTCCTACTTGATAGTTAATGCTGCATGGTTTTTCACCCTTTCATTGCTGCTATGTTACATTAGCTTCCTTTGTGGCAAAGCCTGGATTTATACTCTTTACATCTTACTGTGAGTAATCGAGAAGCACAGAAATATGTCCATTCACGACAGCCTCTTGATAACTTTTTTCATGGATATCATATCATAGACGACTTTGGCAAGTGAGCATGTAGGACACCTGAGGTCTTGGGGTTAGTCAGGTGTACTGACAGAGCCATGGCACCAAGCAGCAACAAGCACAGAGATTACTAAAAAAAAAATAAAGCCACTTCTTGCTCTTTTTTTTTTCCAAATACTCCTATTCCTTGTTGTGCCTCACAGCCATGAGATAAAATGTACATTGGATGGAGTATGAAATATAGATAACACACTGGTAGAGTACTGTGTTTTCAAACTGTAGACTAACCCCTTTTAGGACGGCCCCTGAAGTAGGAGCATCACAGCTAAAGCCCCCTGGCTCCGGCAAAAAAGTAGTTCCAACCAGAAATAGTCTTCTTTTTACCTGCTGAATACCACAGACCGGGTTCAGGGGGAACACACCTGAATGTCCGACTTGCTGGGAGGCAGAAACTTCTGTATGGTCTGTTTTCTACGAAATCGACGACCGAAGCAGACAGCCATACCATAACATGAGAGCTATGCATGATCTTTCTTTCAGCTTTTGCATGGAAAGTTGAAACAGTGACCTGGCATAGGAGGCATATTCGAGCCGTACACTGTGGTAATAGCAAAGTCATTAGCAGAAATTGAAATGTTGAAATTAATTGATCTTCAAGTCAAAAAGATAGGTAGCAGTCACTTTTGATTCTAACTTATTTATTCATAGTCGTGTACGTGTCCATTTAATTATAGATTTTATGTCCTGACAGTGTTGACCTTTTGCTTTAAGGATAGTTTTGTAATGATTAATGCTGGTGAACCCGATATTCAGCCGTACACAGAGTTACGTTTTTAAAAGGTTTATTGTGAGGATGAGTAGTGGCAGCTGAGGAAGGCAAGCAGAACCAGATTTGACAGATAGGTAATGACTGATGGTGCAGGCAGGCAGGGTTGAGCAGGGGATCAGAAGATGCAGGTAGTGAAAGACCAGAATAGGCGATTTGGACCAGGGAACCACCAGAACGGGCAAAGCAAGTGGCTGGAACTCACAGGGAAACTGGCAGAACTGCAGCACGCAGACACAGAGTTGACAGTAATTATTGGCAGCAGGTGGAGTTTATCTGGGCTAATTGACTGGTGTCCAGAAAAGTCCCAAATAAACAAACAAAAGTCTAAAAAATTACAAGTTTGTAGTATATTTGGGGTTGCAATGCTAACAATTTTAAATAAAGACAGCGCACTTGAGCAAACTACTGTTTGCTCAAGTGTGAGTCACCAGAATTGACAAAGACTCCTGGATAGGTGTCGAAACATTGTCAGAAAACTGAGAGGAAGTTCAGTTGCCTCTAATTTAAGCCTGTTTTCTGTTGCGATGGCCCGGATAACTGAAAATATGCACATATACAGTTTAATAGCCTAATATAGATTTTTTTCGCTGTGCCATTCTCTACTGCATTGTTGTTGTTCTTTGACAATTTAGTTTACCTTTGTATGTTTAAGTGTCACTAACACTGCACCTCTAAATTGCCAGGTGTGACTTTGATTGACAGGTATTTGATTGACTTTCACCCCAACATTACCATCTCATTAACTTAATTGATCCCCTCTAGAGGGCACTGTTTTTGTTTAGATTTTCTTTATAACAGTTTATTTTGCCTTACTATATCTGTATAATAAACTGCTAAAAAAATAAAGGGAATACTAAAATAACAAATCTTACATCTGAATGAATGAAATATTCTTATTAAATACTTTGTTTTTTACATAGGTTAATGTGCTAACAACAACATCACACCAGAATTATCACTGGAAATCAAATTTATTAACCCACGGAGGTCTGGATTTGGAGCCACACTCAAAATTAAAGTGGAAAAACACACTACAGGCGGATCCAACTTTGATGCAATGTCCTTAAAACAAGTCAAAATAGGCTCACCAGCGTGTGTGGCCTCCACGTGTCTGTATGATCTCCCTACAATGCCTGGGCATGCTCCTGATGAGGTGGCGGTCCTCCCAGACCTGAACTAATGCATCCGCCAACGCCTGCACAGTCTGTGGTGCAACGTGGTGTTGGTGGATGGAGCGAGACATGCTGTCCCAGATGTGTTAAATTTTGCTTAGTGGTTTTAGTTAAACTTTACTAACCTAATCAAAGAGTTGTTGATTGACATATGTTTAATTTGAAGTTTCATTATTTCTGTTGATAAATTCTTATATTTTGAAGATAAGTTGTTATGAATTTATTCCATATGTGTGTAGAATTTGCTGTGAGAATGCTAGAGCTCAAATCATCTCTCATCTATCACCAAAGTGGTTGTCACAGGACAATAGTTGACAGACTGAAGGTTAATTGATTCAACATTAAATAACATAAATGCATTAAATTGTGCAACACCTTCCTCTGTTCTTCAGCTCCAGCTGGACAAGCTGAAACTATGAGCTGTTTCCCCTGTCTGGATGCGGTGGATCAGTTTAGGGTCTCTGGCAATAACTGCCTCCCAATGGCAACAGGTTTCAGAATGAGCAGAATGAACAGGATGAGCTGTCCAGGGTGATGTACCATGTTCGTTTTCTGCAATACATTGTTTTGAATGTAGGTGAGAAAGTAGAATTTTGGAATCATTGTAAAACATGTTATAAGTTTGCATGTTAGTCTGGTTCTGTTCTTGTGGCAAAAGGCAAAGAGGAATTAGCACGACTTTCTTTCAACAATGTTTTTCTTTCTGCCACCCTATCGTAAAGGCCAGGTTCATGGAGTGCAAACAGATTTTCCAACCTTAGATGTGAATTTTTTCAGTACCTTCAGTGACTTCACAGGCCTCTTGGCTATTTCTGTGAAATGTGCTTTCTTTCCCCAGTTGGTCAAATTCAGGCTCACAGTTATGCTATACTCTTTCTGCTTTTGGCATTTAACTGTAAACTATCATATATTCAAGCCTTGGATTTGGTTTCATAACCAAACCCTGCTTAAAATTGCTCCACATTATTATTCCTGACCTTTCTGCTGTGTTCCTTTCTCTTCATTATACAATTTTTTTTCAGTAATGTTCTCGAACAAAACTCTAAGGCCTAGATAGTAAAGCAAGAGTTTTATTGAGACGAAAAGACACACAGGAGGACTCCATTTACACTTTTTGTATTTTTGTTTGTAAAAATGTTGAAAACCATGCATAATGTTATGTCTACTTAACCATAATGTACTGCTTTGTGTTTTTTATCACATAAAATCTTAATAAAATACTTTATACTAGTTTTTCATTGTAACATGACAATGAAAACTTTTACAAGCTTATGTATTCTGTATATTGTACCACAGAGTCTTTATCAGATACGAGGGACAATAAATAGATTAGATTAGATTAGATTAGATTCAACTTTATTGTCATTACACAGGTACAGGTACAAGGCAACTTGAATCACTCACAAGGTCATGTTTAACGCATAATCTTTTGTTATGATTTAAATTCTGCAGACTAGACTTTTAGTGCATGCGCACTTCTCGTGTTTATGTATCCAGTTAGCTTAATGGTTAGCTTCGGTCATAGCCGGTCACCATAGCTCCGCTGCTCTCACCGTATACTTTGAACATGGCTGACAGTTGCAAGAAGTACACACACAAGTTTCTGAGAGGAAACTTGTCCTGTAGCTTTCACCGCAATCAAGAGGAAGGCCTCCTTAGAAAGAAATAAGACCAGAGTGGATTTGGGAAATTTTTTCATGTGATTCCCCTGAGGAGTGGAAGAGCAGATAATACAGACTTGCGCATGCACAGTTATTCAAAAAAGGACTTGAGGAAACTTCCAAAAAAATCGTTGACTCTGCCTTTAAGTGACTGTTTCTCTCTCTAAAGTCTGTCAGTCACAAACACTGCTTTTTAAAAGAAGATGCAAACAATTCCTCATACCATAGATAAAAAGAAATTTTAAGGAGCTGACTCAAACTTTTATAATCAATAAAAAAATAAAGTTTGAGGAATAATATGGAGGCATTGGGGGGGAAAAACTGTCACGGAGGGCTGTCAATCAATGCAGCGCCTCAGAGAAAAATTACTAAACTGCCAGATTGTCACTCAGAAACATAGCTATAGAGTGAAAACAAAAGTACAAAAACACCAGTTGGTTCTGCATGATGAGGGAATCATAACAGCACTGAAGGAGGTATGAATATTGTTCAAAAGAAAATCTGTTAAATGTCTGTTAAATTAAACAACTTGAATCGCAAAAAATTTTTTAAAGTACCTATACCTGGTTGGTATAGAAGACAGGGGTGCTGATGCCTATTTTCTATGGTACCTGATATATGGGGTACACTCCCAGGAGGTTTCTAGTCCATTACAGAGCAGCACAGAGATACAGACCACAGGTAACCATGTAAACACAATCACATGCCAATTTAGACTGGTCAAATAACCTAACATGTATGTTTGTAGATCGTGAGAAGAAGCAGGAGTACAGCCACAGATACACAAGGGGAACATGCAAAATTTGAGTCCATAAAGAATGACCGGGGTTGGGATTTGAAGTCAACATCTCCTAAAATGTACATAAAATATACATATTGATGTTAAAAATGTGTACAAAAAAGACTGCAATGACATTTTTGAGATTGTGAAAAGTTAAGTAGTGTAAATAAGACATATTAACAATATGAAAACATTAGCTTGTTTTATTAACTTCAGTGTTATTGTAATACTTATGGAAATTGTCTGTGTTGTTAATCCTGTGCGAATCGGCCATGTTAATAATTTGTAAAGTTCTATTTTGCTGAACTCAGAGGTCCTGTGATATTACTAATCCAATGCAAATATCTGTGTGATCTAGACACAAATGGGCATGATCCGATACGTGATTAGGCAGTTTTTGTATCCTGGGTACATTTTTATTTGGTTTTGGCAATGAATGGAGCCTGCATTAGTGTTAGGCTCAGAACAGGTGGACCCAGTATTCGAGGCAGACAAACAGTTTAGGTTTAACAGTTTATTAAGATCAGAAACGGAGCGGATGGCATCAGCGTCTACAGCAGGAGCCCCTGCAGGAAGAGACAACAGGTTAGTGACCTTGTTTATCTGAAAGTGCTTGCACACAACAAGTGTAGGTCACTAACTTGGTCTTAATGTCCAGTTCAGGTCCAGTAGTTGAGATAGATCCCAGCTGGAGGGTTGCCGACTCGGTGCGGCGGTTGCTGCTCAGAGAGGCCCAGAAGCAGGTGTATCGGATCGGAGGACAGGCAGGAGGTAAGAACCGAGAAGACAAACGTGAGCAGGATGATCAGAAGGACGAACCAGAAGCCGATGTCAGGGACGGGATCCGAGGTCAGAGCCAGGTGGTCAGATGTCAGATGAGGTGCCAGAGGGAGATCCAGGGCGAGGTCGAGACACAGTTACAGGTTCGGTACACAATCAGGCAGGGATCAGGCAGGCGGTCAGGTCAGGCAGAAGTCAGAAAACGGGTCAGGCAATCAGGTCAGGCGGGATCAGGCAGGCTCAGAGGTCGAGAGGCAAAACAGGTCAGGATCAGGTTATCAAAACAAAGAACGCTGGAATAGATCTCACCAATGTCTTGAAATAAACTGGCACTGATGTCTGGACTAAAAGCTGGTTATATACTAGTGGGAGCAGGTGGAACAGATCTGAGGTGATGAGGAATGGGCGGAGCTAAGCAGGTGTGTGACAAGAGAAATTAGACCAGGCATCAGTGCCGAGATCATGACAATTAGAGTGTTTAGAAAACCTTTTTGGTCCCGGGCCAGCAAAACCCTATTGGCCTGTAACGTACAACAGTGGCAGTTCTAGACCAAAGTTATCAAGGAGGCCAGAGTGGGGCCAGAGTTTTTCATGGGGGCATAGAACAAAAGAATGACACAAAACAAACATGGTCATATTTTATAGTTTAATATATTAAGTGAACCTCAGAGGCAAAGAGCCAGAGGCAACTCTGGAACTGCAGGTTGCAGACCACTGATCTAGCAGATGAAAACTGTCATCCTATCTTAGTACGGCTGATGCTTTATTGGCAACACCTTAATTTTTAAATCACGTTAAAGTAAAACTGAAGGTCAAAAAAGAGGAGAGGAGCCAGCTGAGGTGGCTTGGGCATCTGGTTAGGATGCCTCCTGGACGCCTCCCTGGTGAGGTGTTCCAGGCACGTCCCACCGGGAGGAGACCCAGAGGGAGACCCAGGACACGCTGGAGGGACTATGTTTCTCGGCTGACCTGGGAACGCCTTGGGATTCCCCCGGAGGAGCTGGCCCAAGTGGCTGGGGAGAGGGATGTCAGGGCCTCCCTACTGAAGCTGCTACCCCCACGACCCGATCCCGTATAAGCGGAAGAGGATGGATGGATGGATGGATGAAGGTAAAGAAAATGTATTAGTCCAACGGACCAATCAGATACGATTTCTGTGCCAGCACATATCATAAGAAATTGATTTATTATTATGACTTCAGTACAGGGGCAATAAAGAGAGGCCAGCACCGGTTCTACTGGCCCCCATTTGCCCTTGTCTAGAAGGGCATGCGGTTATCATTTACACCAGGGATCAGCAGCTTGCTCTCACTGCTGCAGTGACTGAATGTCTGGCAATACCCCATGAAAGAAGAGGGAGGCAAGGAAAAGCAGGCAGATAGAAGCCGACTTAGCTGGAGGAGAAGTTACATCCATCATCATGGGAAATGTAAGATCCCTCACAAAGTAGAGGAATTAGCAGCAGTAACACAACACCAGTGAGATCAGTTTGCTAATACTAACTGAGACATGGCTAACAGAGCTAATTATTGACACCAATGTAAACATGGACAGTTTCCATCTGATCAGGGATGAAAGAATGAAAGACAATGGTAAGAAAGGGGTGGGGATTGTGCTGTGTTTGTAAATGATAGATGGTGCAGCTCTGGACATGTTACAATAAAAGAGAAGCTTTGCAGTAAGGACATAGAGCTGCTAGCTGTTGGGATGAGACCTTACCAGCTCCCTATGGAATATTCACACGTCCTCAAAGTAACAGCTTATGATCATAACCGGGTTCAGCTCCAGCCTCCTTGTACACAGAGAACCAGTTGTAACACACAGTGAGAAAATGTTCTGCAGAGGCTTAAGGAGCCCGGAGAGACTGCTTCAGCTCCACTGCATGGGATGAACTCTGCTATCATCATGGTGATAACATTTATGGAATAACAGAATGTGTGGACTCTATTGTGCCCCTCATGAAAGCCGGGTGTTTCTCCAGCAACAAGCTCTGGATAAACCTTGATATTTTGGTTTGTTCAAGGAAAAGTAGAGGGCTGTCAGGTTAGGGAAGAAAGAAGAACTGAGAGATGTGCAGAGGGATCTGAGGAAAAAGATCAGAGAAGGAAAAAATAGCTACAGGAAGAAAATAAACTGTAGGAAAACAACATCAGTGATGTTTGCTCACAAACAGAACACCCAGGCTGCAGGTAACTTTGGCTGCGTGAATAAGCTGAATCAGTATTTTCTGAGGTTTTAACCAGAAAATATTTTGGATTTATGGATTATTAA
Organism: Fundulus diaphanus; assembly: GCA_037039145.1. NCBI lineage: Eukaryota > Metazoa > Chordata > Actinopteri > Cyprinodontiformes > Fundulidae > Fundulus > Fundulus diaphanus. The sequence goes on from CM073125.1 coordinate 46,077,110, forward strand.
ATTAAATTCATCATATTTAAAGTTCTAATAACAGCAAAGTCATCCAAATTCATTGATATTTTAGAATGTAATAAGCAACTGCATAGTTAACTTTTGCCCATTGTGGGAAAATAGAGACATTTCTTTTCTTATCTTTGCCTAGTATTTACTTTTTGGAAGAAGTAACTGTTGTGTCTTTACTCCAACATAGTATAGTAAATAACACTTCAACTCGGAGGTGAAAAGAACGGAACTTTACTTAGCTTTTCGGTGGCGTTCACAGTCACATATCAATGCGCTGGCAAAACAACCAATAGGCAAAACTCAATAGCTAGGGGAGTACATCCGCCGAAGTAAATAGATCCACCTTATATACTACACTCCTCCCCTTTTAGATTAATGCCACACAACATACAACACTGCCAATACATCAACAAAATTTGTTACTCAGTTGAAATACAAAGAAACACATTTTTTTTATCCATAAGTCCCATAAGTGAACTTATAAATCCAGTCTTTTCGGTGGTGCCCTGAGTCGTTCAGGGTTGCGCCTTGGAACTTGCGGAGTGCTCACTGCAGGAGGCGCTTCCTCTGCAACTGTGGGTGCCACTGTACTGTGATCAGAATTGGTTCCAGGGTCAGGTGGACATGTTAGTTGCTCCGGTGTCTTTGGTTGGGCATTCAACAGCTGATCCACATGACGTCTCCAGGTATGTTCACCAGTGTCCACCTCGTACATCAGAGGGCCGCTCCTTGTGACTATCTTTCCAGGCGTCCACTTGTCCCCTCGGTAGTCACGAGCCAGTACATGCTGTCCTACATCGAAGCTTCTTGCTGTTTCACCTGAAAAGTTACTGAACTGTTTATTCTGCACGTCTCCTACATCCCTGGGAATGGCCGTCTGCACCCTGGCAGAGAGTGCACATTGATTTTGCTGGCACATTCATGAACTCCATGTTTCTCATAGCTATGGACGCACACTCAAAATGGCCTGAAGTAGTCCCAATGAAATCAACAACATCAGAAAAGACTATTTCTGTCCTGAGAACCATCTTCGCCAGGAATTGCCTGCCTGAGCAAATTGTGAGTGACAACGGCCCACAGTATACTTCTGAAGAGTTTCAAGAGTTCATGAAAAAGAATGGTATCAAGCACTTCAAGTCAGCACCTCACCATCCAGCAACAAATGGCTTAGCAGAACGGTTCGTACAAACATTCAAAAAGTCCATAAAAGCAATGACCGAAGAAGACATCTCTCTTCAGCACAAAATTGACAACTTCCTCCTGGTGTACCGCAATTCTGCCCATGCAACAACGAATCAGAGCCTGTGGTGGCGCGTTTTGAATGCTCTGACATCCTGGGCAGGTTTTGGTGATGTCCTCGATTTGTTTATCTATCCCAGGCCACCATACATAGCTACGGGCCAGACTTTTCATCTTCACCGTACCCACGTGACCCTCATGCAGACTGTCCAACACTCTGGTGCGAAGCTTGGAAGGTACTACCACCCATGATCCACACATCAAGGTTCCCAGGCAGACTGACAGCTGATCACGTCTTGCTGAAAACTCCGGAAAACATGGATTCCCATGGGCAGGCCAACCTTGTACTGTGATGCCATACACCTTGGAAAGTGTTGGGTCATTCCGCGTTTCTTTTCGTATCATGGCATTTGTAACTGGCAACTGGTCTACCAGTGTTGTATGGAACATTTCTGCCGGGTCACCCTTTGGTGGTGGTTCGTCCACAGGTGTTGAGAGTGGGAGGCGTGACAAGCCATCAGCATTGCAGTGTTGTTTAGTCCCCTTGAACTCGATGTCATACGAGTGTGCTCCTAAGAACAGGGCCCATCGCTGTAGTCGTGCGGCTGACATCACTGGGACTCCTTTCCTTGGATTAAATATTGACACAAGGGGCTGATGATCAGTCACTAAGGTAAACTTTCGGCCATAGAGGTACTGGTGGAACTTTTTAATACCCCATATTAGGCTAAGGGCCTCCCGGTCTATCTGTGCATAATTGCGTTCGGCACTTGAGAGGGACCTTGAAGCGAACGCAATTGGGCGTTCAAGTCCATTATCCATTGTGTGCGACAAGACTGCGCCAATGCCGTACGGGGACGCATCACATGCTAGACGGATGGGTCTGGAGGGATCATAGTGGGTCAGAAGCTCGTCAGATGTCATCAGTCTTTTTGTTTCTGTGAATGCTTTTTCACATTTTTCTGACCAATGCCATTCCACTCCTGTCTGTAGTAGTGCATTTAGTGGATGCAGCACCGAGGCAAGGTTCGGTAGGAACTTGTGGTAATAGTTGACGAGACCCAGGTATGATCTGAGTTGTGACACAATTTCAGGTTTAGGTGCTTTTAGCACCGCCTCAATCTTCTCTTGTGATTTGTGTAAGCCGTGCTTGTCGATGATATGACCGCAGTATGAGATTTCGGTTTTGAGAAACTCACACTTCTCTCTTTGCCCGTAGGCCATACTCATTCAGCCTGGTGAGTACTTTGCTCAGGTTCTGGACGTGATCATCATCATCTTGTCCTGTTATGATAATATCATCCAGGTAGCATTGTGTTCTAGGTATGTCCTCGAGCACCTGATCCATGGCTCTTTGCCAGATGGCTGGGGCTGAAGCAACACCAAACACAAGACCATTGTATTGATAAAGTCCCTTATGTGTGTTGATGGTCAGGAACCTTTTGCTTGACTCCTCCATCTGGAGATAGGCCTGTGATAAGTCGATCTTTGAAAACTTCTCCCCACCAGCCAATGATGAGAAGATGTCTTCAATTCGTGACAGGGGGTACTGCACTGTGCGCAGCCCCGGGTTGATGCTCACCTTGAAGTCCCCACATATACGCACTTCACCTTTGCCTTTCTTCATTACGGGGACAATGGGCGTAGCCCAGTCACTCCAGTCAACTTTTGAGAGAATGCCAGATTCCTCCAAGTTCTGCAGTTCGGCGTCTATCTTGGGACGTAATGCATACGGCACCGGGCGCGCTTTGTGGAATCTTGGGTTGGCATCTTTGTCAAGTTCAATTTTTGCTTTCAAGTGTTTCAGTTTTCCAATGCCTTTCTCAAACACTTGTGCATTAGCCTCCAATAACTGTGACAGTCTCCGTTCAGGCCTGCAGGTGGCGCTCTTGAGGCCTGTTGAGATATTCAGGGCTTTTATTGAATGCCAATCAAGCTGAATTTTTCTCAGCCATTCACGTCGTAGTAGCGCTGGGCCGGAGGTTTTCAGTACATAAAGCTCTAACTTATGCGTTATGTCACCGTAGACAACATCCACATTAAGTTTCCCTTTTGGGGACACTTTTTCACCTGTATACGTTTTTAACATCACTGATGTCTTTTTTAGTGGTAAGCTGGAGAACAGTCTGTCATAGTCGGTCTCAGAGATCACAGACAAGGCTGAACCTGTGTCCAGTTCCATTTTTAGTTTTACACCAGACACTGTTGTTGTGACCCATATTATTTTACGGTCTTCTTCAGTTATGCTGTGCAGCTCTAAGCATGACAGGTCATCTTCCTCACTGCTGTTTGTGTTGTCTGAATGTTCTGTTACTTTATGCATTTCATTTGCTTTGACCTTTGATTTAGGTTTAAAATCTTTGTTCTTCCCAGATTTTTCTTTTTGGGCATTAGTTTGGTCTGATCTGCGTGCTCTTTCTATGTGGCCTTGTTTATGGCATTTCCTACATGTCTTTTCTTTGAACCGGCACTCGTTTGCATTGTGTGAGGAGGATTTACCACACCTGTAGCATTTTTGCTTTTTTCCATTTAAGGACATTGGATGCACTTCGTTTTCTAATGTTTTCTTCTGTAGCTCTGATGCACCCTTCGCTGCTGTTTCCATTGAGATAGCTAGTTCGAGTGCTTTTTTCAAATCTAGCTCTTTTTCTGACAGTAGCCTTTTTTGTGTGCTTGTACAGTGAATGCCACAAACTAAGTGATCTCTCAAGGCATCGCCAAGTCCATCTTTAAAGTCACAATGTTGTGAGAGCTTGCGCAGCTCGGCCATATACTCAGATATGCTTTCATCCTTTGTTTGATTTCTCTTATGAAATCTGAATCTTTCTGCTATCACTAGTGGTGCGGGATTTAAGTGCTTCTGCAACGTGTCCACAATGTCTTTATATGACTTGCTTGACGGTTTAGCAGGGCTCAGGAGATTACGTAGTAGACTGTAAGTTTTGGCTCCCATTAAACTGAGGAGGACGGAACTTCTTTTCTCGTCATCAACATCATTAGCGTCGCAGTACAACTTCACTCGCTCTATGTATGATTCCCAGTCTTCACTTGCGCTATCAAACTCTACTTTTCCCACGTAAGCCATTTCGGACATGAAATCCCGATATTATCCGTTTATCCTTTCACTGTGTACAATACACTGTTACTCACGGATCCTTTCAGTTTCGTTTTCGTCCCTTCCTTTCTCCTTTCCTCCGGTTTAAACCCTCCTTTCGTGCCGTGGTTTAGGGTCCAGATTACTCGTCGCCAATTTGTTGTGTCTTTACTCCAGCATAGTATAGTAAATAACGATTCAACTCGGAGGTGAAAAGAATGGAACTTTACTTAGCTTTTCGGTAGCGTTCACAGTTACATATCAATGCGCTGGCAAAACAACCAATAGGCAAAACTATGTCCCCTATAAAACAGTCATTGAAATAGTCAATTATAAGCTATTTTAGATCCTTATATAGCTGTGGTATTTTTTTTCTAATTTCACATTTGATGCATCATATCTATATTTATGTTCCTATTGTAAGAAGGTGCCTCGGGTTAATGTAATCACATAATGGTGTGAATTTATCAAAGGGCTCCATACTGACCAGTTAACGTCTTTTCTTCCCACTAAGTGGGGGTCTGAAGAGAGAAGTAGCTACTATGAAGTGGGCGTCAGACAGAGATACTAATCTGTACTCTCTTTGTTTCCCTCCCACCTGCTCCATCCTTCCTCTGCTTTTTGTCTTTCCCTCCCTCAGTGGTGTCCCTTTGAAGAAATGAAAATGCTCTCTTCAAAGTCATATGTTATTAGAGTCGAAAAAGGCCAGTGCTTTTATAGTCAGGCAGTTATGGACCTCTTGCTCTTTTATTCTAAGAATAGACAGCAAGAATGATGTGCATGAACCGCACAGAAAATTGATGTGTAGACATCAAACCATTGTGATGCGATTGTACACCTCTCAGTACTGCAAAACTTTTGGCGAGTGCATGTCTACTCTGTGAAGAAGTACCAAAACCCTCTGTCAGCAGTCATTAAGATGAATTACTGTTATTATCTAGCTCCAGAACAAATAACAATGCAGCTTTTAGTGCATTTGTTGTTTCCTTTTTCAAATGACCTTTATTTAAAATAAAACTCACCTTCACCATAAAAACCACGGAGCCTAATTGAGGATTTAGATGTGTTGATAACCACCAGAGGCTAAGACAAAAGTTAAGACCAAGCTCAAGCATGATATTTAAGAGGGAAGCGCCCATAAATGAAACACCTGACATTTTTCTCTGGCAGGCCATGAAGTTCTAACCTGACCCTAGCCAGATGTATTTTGCTCCGCCTAGCTCCACTCACATCCATCTGGAACTGATCCATAGGAATGGCCTTTTTTGAAGGCTGGGCCTTATCAAAAATCCTTGCATATGATTGGATAAGCCACTTGTCTGTCATCTTTATCGACGTGCTATTTCAACCACTCACACCGAAGCCAACCCGTGACGCTGTGAGAGTGATGCAGGAAAAAACAAAACTTTTTTTTTAATGTGTTTGTGGCTCTAGTGGCACGCATTTTATTGACAATGAGCTGACAGGAAGAGGGGGGAAGACAGGCGGCAAAGCGCCACGGGTCGGAGTCGATCCCGGGCCGACTGCGTCGAGGACTAAAGGCCTCCTAACATGGTTTGCGCTAACCGCTCCGCCACGGGCGCGTCCGCCACGGGTGCGCCCAGGAAAACAAAACTTGCCAAATCTGGTCGGGAGAAGGTCGACCAGCGACCACCAACAAAAGCCTTCAGAGGCGTTCTCTGATGTTCTTTTAATGAAACAATATTAGGTAGATTGGACAACACGGAAGAAATAGCAGCATCAATGTTAACGCTTGATTCCTCGATGCGAGCCGCCATTGTCTGAATCAAAACAGTCTCACGGTCGCTTCTCCACTACGTCACATCTATGAAACTCCAGCCCTGCGTCCTGATTGGCTAGACAATAAAATTGGTTGGAGAAATCACTCTATGGGAGAGATCCCAGATGGATGTGAGTGAAGCTAGGCGGAGCTAGGCGGAGCGATATCAATCTGGCTAGGGTCAGGCCATGAAGTTCTACCATTTCACAAAACCTGTTAGAATCTCTGAGAAACCACGGGATATCCTTTGGTATTGATACCAGTGGGAACTTCTCACTGCGATTGCTATCAGTGCACAAACTCTTCTTTAGGGAGAAAAAAAGATATTGGTGTGCATCCATTCATGCAACAGTGCGTCAACATTTCAGCTGTTTATTTCCCTTTTCAGTATATCTATAAGTTTCATACCCTGATTTAATACAACAATTTGGGACATTTTATAATAAACATATTTTACTTTTATTATTTCCACATTGAAAAATCAAGCTTTATTGTAAGAATGTATTTATTAGAGCAGAAAATTAAACAGCATATACTGGACCTCATGGCACAATTGAGTTCATGCCGCAGCAATATTTTAAAACCTCTTTATATTTTATTGCTGTTTTTTTATTTGCTATATTTATTTTTTTGCGCTTTGCAGCATTGTTACCTTTCAGCAAACAGGTCATGGGTTCAAATCCCAGCCAGCAGTCTTTCTGCAGTTTGCAAGTTCTCCCTGCGCAAGCATGCGTTTCTCACCTGGTACTCTGGCTTCCTCTCACAGTCCAAAAAAACAGGAAACAGGCTTAAATTGGAGGCAACCGGACTTTCGCTCAGAATCCAGGAGTCTGTAAATTCTGGTGGCTCGCACTTGAGCAACATGCAGTTGGTGCATTACTGTTTTAAAGGACATGGAGGACTATCCTTCTAAGCGCATTCTAAACCTGTTTGCTGTTGCGATGACCCGGATAACTGAGAATTTGCACAGACATGTAGAGTCCATAAATGGCGTACCGCGAGCGAGCTATTTTTAGAAACGTAACGTCACGATGACGTCACATCACGTGGTACGCAGTAGGGCAAACTCCCGAAACCCGCCGCTGTTTTGCTGTGGAAGAGACATGCGTTAGCCTAGGTTGTACTCGTTTAAAAGACTGCTTTTTCCAAAATCTAAGACCATGGTTTATAAACATTGTTGCTATGGGACGTGCAACAGCGACTCGAGGTACGCTGATCGGCCGCATATGAAGGATGTTTTCTTCAATACTTTCCCGAAATTCAAGAGTGCCAAGGAGAAATGTGTGCGCTTGGTACACCGGTGCGGTCGGCCTACATATGTAGCAAGCATTTTGTTGGAGGAAAGGGCCCAACCTAAGAACATCCTGACCCAATTCCAGCGACATCAAGTAGTGAACAGGTAAGAGTATTTTGGTGGCCGACATGTTAATAATGAAGGTAGCAGGCGCTAACATGATACCCTGCTACCAGGATAGCCTACTCAAAAACATTTCAAATGAGACAAACATTAAACATATACCGATCCCTGGACGGTGATTACAAACAAAAAAAACGGCCGACGACGCCATGATCGCCGCGCAGGAAAAAAAACCCAAAGCTTACCGTTCGATCAACTCGGCCCGTTTTCCGGTCTTTTTAAGCCCTCGACACTCAAGCCATCGTTTGAGCTGAAGGTTGGTGTGTTCTTCGACAGTGCGACCAGTAAACCGTGCGCCTGGGACATCGTCTTGGGAATGTTTAATGGCTGCAAAGTCGGTCTTATCGCTGGTTCTGTTGTGCATGTAATAGCTGGTTGCTATGGGCGTTCTCTACCTGTATGCCCTACCTAAGCGGCAAAAGGGGCGTTGCTCTTGAGGCGGTGACATCACGTGCGCGGTACGCCATTGGGTTAACTGGTCTCTCCAAAATACCTTTAGGTGTGAGTGTAAATGATTGTTTGTCTTGAGTATCTCTGTGTTGCCCTGTGATAAAATGGCAACTTTTCCAGGATGAACCCAATGAGTGCTGAAGATAGGGACCAGCCCCCCACCTGCAACTCTGCACAAATAACCGCTATAACTATAACAACAGCTAAAACAAACAGAAACATGATGTCTTTCACTGTCAAGTTTCAATGATAATCACCATTTCATAGTTATCAGGAATCCTGTTGGTTTGCCACACTGAGATTAACTGGTTCCACTCATTTTGCCCTACCCTGAGATGGACCAAAATGTGGTGTGGCCCATGTACTACTGAGTTTGTAGATCACTACAACTAAAGCTGCAGAAAGCACTGTTTCTGAGTTTCTGCCAGCCTCTAAACCATACCTAGAGGATGGTAATTCTGGATCTCTGCAGGATGCATTACAATACAAAAGACAATGAAGTTTAGTTGCATGGTCAAGATTTCTTTTTTGCCACTCACATAAACAGGTAATTATATGGTTCAAGTTCCCAATGAACCAAAAAAAATGGTGATTCATGCAGAATTGAAGATACATTTTCAAACTTGATTTATTGCAGCATTTAACAAAATATTCCTACTTTTTTTTGTTCAGGTGAACAGTTTGATCAGATTCCAAATGATGTATTCTATAATTATGGTGGTATTGGTGTATTTATGTTTAAATTATGAATTTAATACCAAAATATTCTGACACTCATCCTTATCAGACATGTGTGCTACATTCACCAGTTCAAATCGTGCTGGTTTCAAGCAACAGAGACAAAAAAAACAGTAGCTACATTTCCACCTACCAATAATTTGACTTTAACTGTGATTAAACCATTGAACTGCGATCAATGGTTGCATAAATAGTTAATCTATCAATTTAAAACACTGGCTTGGAGAAGGCTCAACAAAGTAAAACAAACAATGCATTTGCATTTGGGGAATTTTAAAGTATTTGGGGATGTTGTGCTCTATTTTACAGCACTGGATTTAATTAAAAAATAATAACACGCCCACTGGTCTTACAGCTAATTTGTAGCTTTAAATAAATGTAAAGTCACTTTTCTTTAAGTAAAAGAACAGTATTTCCAATGACCCTGCTCTCTTTCCTGTAAAGGACAACAGAAACACAAGGTCAATATTCTGTGTATTCTATCCAAAGTCATATTCAATAAATAAAAATTTGCCTTTCTAAGAGGCTTTTTTGTCAGATTAAAAGTACCTTTTGAAAAACAACAACATTTAAGATGGTATTAAAGATACTTTTCATAAAACTCCCATTTCTGCATGAAAAATGTTGTTGTTGTATTGCTCTGATGCAATAATCAAAACTTAAATGATGTGTTTTTATTAGCAGGAGGTGGATAAAAATCATAATTAGCAGAAATAAAGGATTAAAACCATCATTAGTCTGTGTTAATCTAAATAACGTGTTTCACTTAGTAAACTGAGTTACTGAAGTGAATTAACTTTTCAATAATATTGTGTTTTATTGAATGTGGCTGCTTGTAGGAAGCACCTACACTGTATATATAAGTCTACGCACCCCTGTTAATATACCAGGTTTTCAGAGTAAGATTAATCATTTCAGAACTTTTTCCACCTTTAATCTGACCCATACCAAGTGCAACTCAGTGTAAAAACAAACATAGCCAATTACTGTCATGATTTAGGTTTTTTGTTTTGGACTTTTCTGGACTTCTCTAGAATCAGCCCTGTCACCTCTCAGCCACCGTCCTATCAGCTCTGTCCACTATGGCTCTACGCTCTTTCAGGATGAGTGAAAGACTTGATGCAATCTGCCGGGTTTCCTTAGATTGAAAACTTTTTGACCAAGTTGTCTGTATGATTTGATTGAAATCACTTTGTAAAGTGCCTGAAGATGACGAGTTGCAAATTGCCACTATATAAATAAAATTTAATTGAACTATATTGAACTTAAATGTTTTAAGAGGAAAGGTAAAAAAATAAACTGAAATAATCTGGTGGCAGAGGTTTGAACTGGGGGATGTAGATGTGTTCAGAACTAACCACCACTCTTAGGCTAATTTTAAAGAGTTGGTTTACACCTACCAGGATTTAAACTGTCTCTCAGTGACCCCAAAATAAGTTTTGGCTGTCCAACGAAGATTTTCCTGTCAATTTCTTAGTCTAATTTTACCCCAAAAACCACGGTCCTCTGAGAACTTCCCAAGTATCAGAGTGATCTCATTGTTAAAAGGTATAATTTAGGGTAAGGTTACATGAGTATTACCAGTCATCAAGACAGTCATCTTTCAAAGGAGAAATTACTGTGCAACCATGGCATTGCCCAGAACTAAATGTCCCTTCTAAAGAAATGAAAGGACAAACGTCTTATGAGTGAGGTTGGTAAGAGGCTTACAAGGACAGAAAAAGGAGCTGTAGGGTGGAAAGATGGAGGTCTTTATTTACAAAGAAAAACGTTTTTGCTAAAGAAAAATAAAATAGTAATAATAATACTAATAATAATTCTCTCTCCCAAAAGCATGTGGTAGAATGTGTTCTGATATGATGAAACCACAGTTTAACTTTATGGATACATTTCTGAAAACTATGTTTGGCAAAAAAAGTAAAGAAAGAAAGAAACTGCACAAAATTTGTCCCCAGGTCTATTCTCATTTAAATCAAATGTTGTTGATTACCCCATCAGAGGCTTAAAAAGCAGTTACACTATCATCTGTTCTTTCCCAGTTTGTGCACCGTCCAGTAATGTGACTGTATACAGACTTCTGAGGAAAAATCCTATTTTTATGGTAGTTAGCAAACTGACAACATTTTGGTAATCATAACTGACTTTAAACAGGAAACATGTCTCAATTATTGTCAAACCGGGAGCCAAAAAAGTTTTTTTATATAGTTTAAATATTAAAGTTTGATTAAATTCAGGCAAAAAAAGTCACATTTTATTTGTTCTGTTTATTGTACATTTGTTAAATGCACCCTTTCCACATAACTTACTAGTCAGGAGTGTTTACTGACAATAAATCTAATTACCAGATGTTTTCTTTTCTGCCCTTGTGTTATATCATTTAATGAATTTTAGTGCTTTATTCAAAATGTTCTATCATAATCAAACCTTTTTTTTAAATAAACTTTTTTTTTAAAGTATTTAAATTTGTCACTAATTTGTGTTTATTCTGCATTATTTGTTTTATTTGGATACAGCGAAAGCATACCCAAAAAGTGTGCGAAAATGTCAACTTTCCGAAGGAACTACACATGGAAATTAGCCATAGGCTATAATCTGGTATATTTACGTGTACATGTCCATTAATATGCATTGTACGTTTCTTTAATAAATAAACTCAAACTCGTCTGAAATTCAAGTTGTCAGCAGTCACTTCTTTCTTTTTAAAAGAAATATGTTTCACAATCATCTGTCATCTTTCCCGAGAATCTCACTCTCAAGTATGCAGCAATGCTCAGCCTGATCTAAAAACAAAATCGCTCAGCACAAGTGACTGCCAGCAGCAAACAGTGTTTATTTACAAAGCCAATTTGGTAAAAACAGGTTTCCCTTAAAAGGTGGGAAATCTCTTAATAATGAGCATGTGGTTTTATGGTTCAGTGGTTGTTGAAATCTTGCTGAAATGGTCCCTGTAGAAGACCTTTGTTCTGTAATTCTGCTGAAGATATAAATAATAGACCAAACTGACAGATTTTGGGGGTAGAAAAGTTCAGCAGAGTTCAGTTAAACTTTTGAGCAACAAGCAATTTTCACTTTAACTTCAACTTCTTGTGTTCAACTCCAACCATTTGTCAGCAGGATGTCTCGCTGAGTAGAAACACCGTCCTTCAGTGCAGAAAACATGATTCAAGTGTTCTAAGTGTCACTGAGCACCAATTTTGCGATAGATGGCAGCAGGAAAAGCTTGGAAATGATTATGATGGCTTTGAACTGAAAAACTGTAATAAGTAAAAGTTTCCAGCTGTGACTCTTGGAAACAATGATCATTTTTATGAGGGCTCGAAAGTCCACAGTGTTTGAATTTACATTGTTTTAGTCCAAAGACAGCGAAGATTAATGTGATATTGCTTCATCTAAGTTGAGACCAAAAGCTAATAATCTTGTTTCAGGCACCAGAGGATAAAGGGAAGGGAAGTTGAAGAAGTAAAATTGTCTGGAGTATCCGTCATCTTTTACTGTCAAACTTAAAGGTAAAAGTCAATGATTGATGGTGAAAATATGTGCAAGACCTTGTGAAAAGTTTTAAGTCTGCATGCTTCTAATGTTTCATAATCTTTCACGTTGCAGCTTCATAAGGAATGTGGAAACACCTTGGACTGTATGTCCTATGTGATCACATAACCACAAATGCAATACCTTTCTGTGGGTTTTTGTTCTCAGTGGTATGCAGGGAGAGACGAAAACAGGCAAGAAAAACGAGTTCCTAACTTAGATATTGATTCACTACAACATTAGAGTCTACTAAAAGGGCCCCCGTGTTGAGAGCCCCTACATTTGTATTAACACACAATGGGAGGGGCTCAGTGAGCATTCAATGAACTGCATCTCTCTGTAGTCACGTAAAGCAAGTGAACGATAGATCCACGCATTTTATAGACACCTCCATCAGTTAGCACGGTGGACTGCAAAGGGTGCTGCAGTGTAATGGATCTCTTTTTCACCTAATGGGTGCTCTGCAATCCATCTACCTATAAATGAAATTAGAGCTCTTTCACAAGAGCAATTAACGAATTATTTGGTCATCTACTCCACCTAATGAGAGGTCACAAAACAAACCTCTAAAGCAGCCAAACAAAACAGATGTTTGAAAGGAGTTTAAACCCAATTAGGAGGCTTTAATGTTAAATCCTGTATGTAAAAATCAAACTCCACTGGTGTCTATTGCATTTCTAATCAAAGCAAAGGAAGCTGCCAATTAGAATGTTCTACAATCTGCCAGCTCAGGGTCATCTATGCAGACTTCTTGGGTCTGATTTATAACAAACTCGGATATATTTGGGTAATAATTACATGTGATTTATGAAGCCATACATATAGATACAAATTCCACTTTATATTTGTATTTCTGTATTTAGATGTTGATAAATCTTGTAACTGGGGATTCAAACTCATTTTAAATTGGAGTCATTACACACCTGCCATGATTAAAGGCACACTATGCAACATTTTTCAGTTAATTAATGTGTTTCATACCGTTTTGGATGATTAAATGAGTCATTTCAGGTTGAACAAAGGTTTTCTTGGCCGCCCTGGTGGTCTGTGGGGGAAATACCGCACTTGCAATTGCAGGAGCCCTCGGCCCGCACCCACAGGCTCAGAATCTCGTGCAAGATCGCGAGAGTCGGTCTTGCTTTACGGCGAGAACTGCTACACGCCCCCAGTGAAACGTATGCTCGTTGCTAGCGCAGTGGCGATATCTGTGCAGTTATCATGGCGGAACCGGCGATAAAACAGCGAAAGCCCATGTTGGAGCAGGCAAGAAAGAGGAAAAGGGCTGTGGAAAGAGAGAAGAGTCCTACACGGGTGAACATCGGGCAATCTTTTTCCGAATGGCGAGAGCTAAAAGAGAAAGAAGGCTGCAAGGCTGACGCGGACCTCGCGTTTCTGCTGATGCGATTGTAAGTAACATTGGAATGGTTACTCTCTCTCTGTGTGCATGTTCATACTTTCACTGTGTTAAAGCCGGGCATACACTTTACGAGTTTTTCAGTCGTGGTACTTATATACATCTCAAACTGCGACGGAACCGCGGGGTTTAAACGTTCACCGCTCATCTGTTTGCTGATCTGTGTTTTCAAACTGTGCGACGGAACCGCGGAGTTTAAAAGTTCACCGCTCATCTGTTTGCTGATCTGTGTTTTCAAACTGTGCGACGGAACCGCGGGGTTTAAAAGTTCACCGCTCATCTGTTTGCTGATCTGTGTTTTCAAACTGTGCGACGGAACCGCGGAGTTTAAAAGTTCACCGCTCATCTGTTTGCTGATCTGTGTTTCCAAACTGTGCAACGGAACCGCGGGGTTTAAACGGCCACCGCTCATCTGTGTTCTCAAACCGTACCGCGCGACGCTCGGACGCGGCTCGGGAGGCACCGGGCGTCGGGGGGAACGGAGGGGAGAGAGGAAAGACGAGACGCCCCGGCGGCCGCGCGGCATACGGAAACAGACGGCCAGCGCGTCGCGCGGACCGGGACCCTCGCCCTACCCAACCCCCCGTGAGCCGATGTCCGGGCCCAGCGGGTCCCGGGCCAGGCGGGGGTCGTTTCGGGACGCCCGCTCCCCTCACTCCACTGGCGGGGACAGAGAGGAGGGGAGGGCGCTCCCTCGTAGCTCTGCTTGAACAGCAGGATGGTGATTCATTGCGTTCGCCTGTCTGCTAAGCTCAAAACAACCACGCCTGGCTTGCCGGAGAAACCAGGAGAACAGCTGAGCATATTTACGACAGTGCACTTTTACTTTCGCCCTCTGGGGGGCGCCTCACTGGAAAATCAACCCCGGTTGCATAGTATACCTTTAAAATTTTTTGTGTGTATTGCACAGCAATAGCTATGGCTTTTGGAGCTTCCCAAGCATCGGAGAGATCTCATTGTTAAAAGGTATCTGCTTGTGCAGCAGGGGTTCTCCATGGGATCCAATGCATGGCCATCACCCCAGCAGTGAAACAATGTAGAACTGTGACTTGACTTGTGTTTTTTTCTGCCCAAAGGTTTCAATGTCTGAAAATACCTGTACCAAAAAGCCCCTGCACCGTTGTGGCTAGAGAAATACAGCTTTCCCCTTTTAAATGTGATCCTAAATTTTGGTATAGCTATGATGAAATGCCTTGAAAAACAAAATTAAAGATTTTTCAGAGCAGCCATGTTGAACCTTGTGACCCATTACCTCAAGTATACTACAGCTCCATATTTCGATTTTAAAAGCCAAAGATTACATATTAAAAGGATTTGCCCTTCAAGCAAAAGATGCTGTTTAGCAGCTCCTGCAAATTTCCATCATTCCTACACGCTACATTGATAAACCAAGGTTGGACAAAGACTGAGTGGCACTTTATGGTCCCTGAAGGTAAATTGCACACATGATCAGACAAGTGTTTATCACCTGAGACAGGCATGTAAGTGACTGTCATGTGTCATAAAACTTGACGAAGGAATTCTGCCTACTGACCTAGCCGCTCAAAACGTACATCATCATCCAAGAAAATATACAACACAGGCGTAACCTCCAGGAGGTCCATCCATCTCACCACTCTGTCATCAACTGTCAGGGGTGAGTGATACACTAGCAAGATGCTCCATGAGCTATGTAGCTATGGTCAGCTGCTTTATCCATTAAACCTGTCAGAATGAAGGTCATTGTTTTTGCTTGACTACTTGACCTTTCTTCAACTGGTGCAATGATTGACTGGAGCTTTGACTAAATGTGTGCAGAGGTGACATGAGGAGAAGGAAATAAAGATGAAGAAGCAGGCAAAATGTCACAAGAATAGATGATTTAAAATGACACTAAGCAGAATAAGGCAATAACTGAAAGATGATACACCCCATATCGTGCTACTGATGCAAGGCTAAATGAGTATGATTGATCAAAGTGGGTGTACTTTCATAGAACATTCAGGCTGAATGTTTTTTAAATTAGTGTGATGTGATCTAATGAATGAAGTATTGCCATAAATGATTAATACATCTTTGTGATAATAATCAGAGGGCCTATGATTAGAGGGGGTAAGAAATCAGGAAACATTTTTAACAAAGAGTCAAATAAATGGGTATTGAATATCTTTGGTTCAGAATTTAGACATTCACCTTTGGATATGCAACAACATTTGTTTTAGAGCATTCACATGACTTCAAATAACAGGATTTGGACAGTGTTGTACACAAATAGGTTCAAAAGGGGGAATTTTTGGCGGATGATTTATACTTTCAGTGAACTATGAACTCAACAATCCTGGTTTTGACCTGAGGAGCTCTAAGTGAGAACAGCTCACTGAAGACACATCAAACTGCACTTTTTGAAAAGGAACAGCTGCTGTCAACAGAGTTTTCAGGCATGAAGTTTAGCTACTTCATGCGGGAAAGAGGCCCCTGTACAACACTGTAGGACACAGTCTGGTTCTGGTCATTCTGTCTTTCACATTCACTTGTGTACACTCAGTTTCACTCTTTATTTCTTTTTTAATGGCTCTCCTACCTGTAAGTATAGCTAAATTAACAATGCAGCCATATTTAACGTATGTCAGTGGAGGTTTGTTAGGTGTGTGAAAAGAAATCAACATTGAGGAAAAAAAGCAAGAATAAAAACCTAGTTTTTATTGGAAGAGTTCAAATTTGAGACTCCTGGCTTTTAGCTTTTGGGCAACAATTGCAGAAGTGTGAAAGAGAAAAGCTGAATTGCAGATCTGGCCACATTTAAATAGATTATATATGCGCAAAAACAGTGAAAAAAAAGGGGCACTCCCGGCCTTCTAACCACTATCAAACTATTCCCACACAAAATAAAAAAGTGATATGTGATAGCAAAGAATGGAGGAGAAATGCAACGTCTGGCTACAGGTACTGTGCCCTCCACTCTTTTGAGCACCCCAATAAAGGTGTGTGAACAACCACATCGTTTATTTCATTTACATAATGTCACTGTAACAAATGAAAAAAACAATACAATAAATCCAAGCTTTAATTCAAGAAAAGTATCAAATTATCAAATAATCATCCTTGCTACATTCACTGCTACTCTCACTTCAATCACCTTATGCCAACTGAACAGCACTTTGTCTTTTTTCTTCTTTAATAAGATTGGGGCACACAAAAAGAGAGATCTTTGACCATTCCGTTTTTAAAAATCTCTATGTCATCTAGAGACCTGGGTCCTTTCTTATTCACAATAGATATGATTTTTTTAACTATTGTGATAGATCTAGGATAGAACGTAATTTTTATTAGCATGTCTCCCAGGATTGGCATGTCACTCTAGTTTTGTGAGAAGCAAAGAATATTCTAAAAGGAATGGACATGAAGAGAGTGTCATGTTCCTGGTGTGTGCCAGTTTGTGCCTGTGTGAGCTCTCTTTTCCCTGAAGATCTCCTGCTGGAGGGAGTGGCCGACCAGCGGCAGGTAGCCCACCTATCTCCAATTATCTATTAACAGCTGCTGAGTTCATTAGGAGCTGCTAGATAGTCACTTTTCACCTGATGGTTCCACATAGTTAGTAACTCAAGCCATCTTAGTTCCTGTTTATCTCTCTCAGAAGTTTTTTCTGCCTATTAATCTGAGTATCTGTTACTCACCCGTAGTCCAGTTTACTTTCCTCGTTTGTTGTCTTTAGGTTGTGGATCTCTGGATCCTGGGTTACTGTTCCTGTTCCCACGCTGTTAGTTCAACTTCTGGATTCCTCCTGTTTCACAGTCGTCTCTGCAGCTCCTGTTGACCTGCCTTGTTCTTGCCTGGTCCGCTCTTCAAAGCTTCTCTCCACAGGATCCCCCACCATCCACTCCTTTTTGGCATTCAGCTCACAGTGGGCCTATCATTTTTTCCTCCACAACCATTGTTATTCATCAGTTCCTCTCTAAGGCCTTGTCCACACATACCAACATGACCCAAGTGTTTTATTTTTACAGTAGCTGTTTTAGATAGTAGTTTTTATGTTTAATCTTTTCTTTTTTCTTCAATTTTCACACTGTTCTTTTAACATTAGCGGTTTTGCATGCAAAGCACATTGTGCAGCTAAAGCTGTTGGAAATGTACTGTAAATAAATTTGACCTTTAAGATATCTCGGGGAAATTAGTACATTTTAAAGTGTTTTGCACTTTCATACACACGTAAACTCTGGCCGGAGTTTTAGTGATCTGATACAAAGAACCATTTTTGTGTCCCGCACATCAGTCTGTGACAATAATGTGCCGCTGACATCACACGTGAGACCAATGTTATTAACTTGGTGAAGCAGTGGAGGGAAAAATGACTATCAGAGTGGTGCTGAAAGTTTTTTATGTTGGTTCAGATGCTTTTTGCTTTGTTTTTTACAAGCCCAACTGCTCTAACATGTTGAGGCACAAAGGAGAAATAGCTGTTTTAAACCCTCTCTATGGGACATTTCTCAAATAAAGAGATCCAAAATAAAGAAAACAAAACAAACACCAACCAGTCAGGGCAGAACCCAAAACCTTAGAAAAACAGAGTTCAGGAGGGCGACCTTGAGGTCATCCCAATGAGGCAGAGAGTTTGGGAGGGAAACCTGAGGTCGTCCCAACGAGGCACAGAGTTCAGGAGGGCAACCGGGAAGTTGTCCCAACAAGGCAGAGAACCCAAGAGGACCCGGAAGCTGCAGGCTGGAACCACACCCTCCAGGCTGGAGCAATAAAGCAAGAGACTGGACCCGCAACCTTGCTGCTGCAGGCTGGAGCGATGAAGCTGCAGACTGGATCCATGACCTTGATGCTGCTGCAGGCTGGAATCTGGGGCTGAGCTCAGAGGACAGGAACCAGGCAATTTGAGACCGGATCCCCGGAACGCATGGCAGAGCTCAGACTGATGGCGAATGGTCCGCAGGAACCATCGGCAGAGCTCTGGAGACCTGACAGAAAACCAGTCCACCGGACTCTTAGTGATGAGAACCATAGAGCTAGAACTCTTGGAGACGGGAACCACAGAGACAGGAACAGAACCACCAACGTTCTCCGCAGAACCACCAACGTTCTTGGGCGGTGCTGGGCCGCATGAGGAAGTGGAGGAGACAGGATCTCTGATGACCTCTGAGCTAGTACAATCGGACACGTAAGAAGCGACCAACAAAAACCTCCCATCAGGAAGCTCAGGGACATGATGCAGATCAACTCAGATTTCCTCCTTGGCTAGCTCAAGGACAGCAACAAGACACTAAAGTTCAGAATTCTCAACTACAGAGACTGTCGCTTCGCATCCATTGCAGGTGTCGTGTCACTCTGGCTTTGCTGTAATCTCAAAATTGCATCTGTTGCACATGTACATAGGGATAACATGTAAATCAGCCGCTCAGGCCGCCACATTCGCATTTGGTGTGAACGCGCCTTAAAAGCTCAGCGTAAAACAGCATAACTAGCTTTAATTCAAACTTACCAATGAGAAAATGCTGTGAAAACACATACACATGTATCGGAGATATGCCGTCGAAACTGTGGTTTGGTCATCCCACAGCAGCTATCCAGAGTCCGGTCGGTATATCTGTTAATTCAGAGATCCAAGCACCTTGCCTTGGATTCCACGATGGAAATCAGAAAAATCTCAACCCATCGTTCTTTTTCCCAAAGTAATTGTGTAAACGACTGTGACAGATAATGAAATAGAACGTTTGCACCATGTTTTTAACTTAAAAAAAAAAACAAAGCCAGCGTTGTGGATGAAGGTGGTGTAAACAAACAGAAGCCTGTCTCCAGATGCCCAGGTATTCCACAATGCAGTACGATTGTTACATCACCCTTTCAAGCCCTGAAATGCTGGACACCTGGAAAAAGGAAGCTTGTAACTTTCACTTGCAGCACCTCATTTTGGCCCATAGCTCAAACACTTATTAAATTTGCAGATGACAACTATTGTTGGCCCGTAAAAACCCCTCACACACACACTGAACCAATCTAAGGATCTATGGACAAATGCAATAATGTACATATTAATGTGGAATTTAGAGGTATACATTAGTATTTATATTATTTTAACTACTATGCTGCTAGGAATCAAAAAGGTTTTGTTGTATATATGTTTTGAGTTGAAAGGCATACCATAGGATATCTTAAAATCACAATAAAGTGAAGAAATGGTATTTAATTAAAAGTTTGTGAATCTGAAATGAAATGACTCAAGGAACAGGTCGGATTTTCTGAATAAATCCTCCAAACATCTAAAACATCAAAATACTCCTAGAAGGTACATTGTCTTTCTTTGGCGGAGGCCGTTTCAGAGCTGGTAGAACTAATTCAGAATTAGGAGTAGGATCACAGATTCTAAAGGGAGGTCTTCAAGTGTACCCTAATTTATTTAGAATAATCTTTAACTGCTAATTGTTTTACCACACCATCAGAGAGAACATGGGTTTTGAGGGTGTATTATTTGGCAAAAGATATAAACATACTACAAAAATGCAGTAATAAGAAGGGTGAACGGAAAAAGTAGAGCCATAGGCCAAGAGCCAGCTGCTAAACAACAATAAAAAGCACTTATTTTTGATAGATCAAGCTGTGAGAGGAAGATGAAGGGTGCACCAGGGTCAGATAGATAGAAATCCTCTCTGATCTATCCCATCTTTTACAAGGACCATCTGACATTACAAGACACACTGAGGGGAGAGGATAGGAGATAGACAGCAAAGATACTTGGACAAGAGGAGAACAGGGATGTAGAAAAAACAAAAAAGGTGACAACATAAAAGGCTCCTCAGCGCAGACATATAAAACATCCAGCATCATTTTAGATTAAAAAAGACCAAAGAACCAAATGAAGAGACCCTTTCACTTGTAGCTTTTACAGCACCAACAAACATCTGGGAAATGATGTGTTAACCTCCGGAGATTCTCTGGCACAAGATTTGAAGAACGCATTACCTCCGAACGCTATAGCCATTGAGAAAGAAGGCAGAGATGGTGCAAGGTGAGAAGTGGAGTACAGGACTGGGTCAATTTAGTTTTGGCATTAACTGAGTCTTTCTCCTATTTATCATGTTATACATTAAATGCACATCAACAAACGCCCCTCTCTGCTCTAGGCTGCATCTTGACGTTGATGAAGGTCAGCAGGTCTGAATGCTACAAAAAAAAAAAAAAAAAAAAAGAGGCACTTCAGAGGGATGCATGAGGGATTGTATTTCACACCAACCAACCAAACCCTTTGAAATTTTTCACTTGTTTGCTGAAGCTTGCAGGCACCTTCCTCCTAGAAATCAATTAAAGAACAGATCTACCAAACGTTACGAATGTGACGACTGATGAGTATTTAAAAATCGTTCTATTTCTGTGTGTCTCCTCTGTTATGGATCAATAACTCTTTTATGCCGTGTGTAATTGAAATGCAGCGAGCCTGGGGTGGTTTAGTTGGCTTTAATTTCCTTGTTCGTCATGAATACCGATAAAAGCCCAAGGACATCAGATCTTCATTCATCTACAAGCGCACACCAGGTAGTGCACCCATTATTTTCATTTTAACTGGAACAAGCTTCAGTAATCCATTTTTATAATTGTATGAAATGAAAAACAAAAAAAACAACCCCGCATATTTTCTTTATATTAAACAGAAATGTTTACAGATCTTTAATCTTCCCTGTAGTAAGATTAGAGTGTATCATTATACAATTACTTAACATATGGAAGAACAAAACAACCAGACCATTTCTTCAAACATGAACCTGTTCAAGATTAATTGACCAATTTGACCAATTATGTTTAACTGTACACATTATCTCACTATGACCATATTTCCCCATTTTCTCAGACATGATTTGCATCCAGGCCAGGTAACACATCAAAACTGCACTGGGCCTCTATGCTTTAGAATCATGTTAATACACATGACTCATTACCCTCAACTTTTACCTATTTCATTGTTCATTAATGCATTATGTAATATATTGATTTTGTGGAATACCTTAGGTGTTAACAAACTTAATTTATGTTCATGTGTTCCTTACTGCAAGAGTGAATATGAAATCCCCACCTTGTAATTTGGCTTTAAATATAATTGTATTGCAAATAATTGTATTGCAAATCTCTGACCCAGAATTAAGTAATGTTACTGTATTTGCCTTACTGTAAAAATAGTTTTCTCCAGCTAAATGCAGATAAGACATAAATCGTGTTTTTTCTCCAAAAAATGAGGACCAAGTTCACCACTCAGCTATGCTCAACAGGGCTAAAGATCACACAGCATGCAATAAAACTTGTTGTTCTTTTGGACTCACATCTAAATTTTAACATCCACGTGAGGTCTGTTTCTATATCAGCTTCATATCATCTTTAACACAATGCCAGAATAAAGGGATTCCTGTCATAAAGGACACAGAAAAAAACGGTTCATGCCTTTATTTTTCATTTGGTTAGACACCAGGAAAATGGATCATATAGCTCAACTTGGGATCCTTGTCCTTCGAAGAAAACTTTTTAAAATTCTGTTATTTTAATATGTTTCATGAGCATGTGTTCAGGACGAGTTATGCTGGTTTTCCATCTCATATACTGTGGTATTTTCAGAAGTTCAGTTTTGGTTTCTTCTGAGGCCTATTTCACAAAAGCCGAATTTGGAAATCCAGGATAAGCGGCAAAGTCAAGCTTGAACTAGCGTGATCAACACGTCTCGGCTTTATCCGTTTCACAAAGCCCAATGCAGGCTCGGGAAATGCCACTAAATCAAGCCAGGTGTAAGTAATCCAGCTAAATACGCGTCCCCGGCTGTCTACAAAAGACCATGAGGTTGATCACAGATTAATTGATGCTGCAATGGATGAGTTGCATGCGCCGATCTACCAACCAAACAAGGAACATCGTTTGATGGAGCCTTAAGAGAAACTGAAGCACATCAGACTCAAGAAAGGAAACATTGCTGCTATTATAAAGGAAAACACATTTGTTTGGATCTACCTTTAT
This sequence comes from Fundulus diaphanus, assembly GCA_037039145.1. NCBI lineage: Eukaryota > Metazoa > Chordata > Actinopteri > Cyprinodontiformes > Fundulidae > Fundulus > Fundulus diaphanus. The sequence continues at coordinate 46,099,743 of CM073125.1, forward strand.
TGCATAAAAGTAAATAAATAAATAAAAATGTTAAACCATTTTCTCTGATCTATCCGATTCTGACTCTAGAGGGCGCTGTTTCACTCACCCATAAACTTTGAAGCAGTAGAGCAGTATAGAGGGATGAATGTTCAGAAGACAGCCTTTGCAAAACAATGTTCACTTCATATCAGATTTTAATAGTGCCATTAATTATTAATACAAATATTTTTTGCATGTAAAACACAAACCATAGACTCTAAGACAAATTGAAAGAAGTTAATGTAGGATATCGATATGCAATGAAATTACCTATTCATGATAACAATATATCAAATAACAATATTCTTTCCATTAACAGTTGTTAGGTTGCTGAGCCTTATGGTTTATTTGTTTAGTTTTTTTGCTGTTGGGGCTGTGAGATTGTGTATTTTGTGCACTTGAGGGGGGATATGTTTTTTTCTAGAGGAGTCAGCAAAACAGTGCCCCCAGAGTTGCAGAATTTCTTGGAAAATGGACTTTATTGACAACACCATTGCTTCTTCATCAGCCATTCTAATTCCCTCAACACATGCAATAGTCTATTAAAGGCCTTTCTGTCAAACTCAGAACAACAGCAGTCTTCAAAAACACAGTTTAACTGTAGTAATGTCAACGTGAATAATAATAATAAAGTCGATAAATGTATAGGCTATCATCATAATTTTAAAATAATTATAGTACTTGACTGAATGTATATTAGTGGTATTTTAATGCAGGCTGATTTAAAAAAAGAAGAAGAAAAAACAGATAAGGAAACACAATCACAGAAAAAACTCATTGGTTTCTGATCAGTGTGACCAGTGACTGAACAGAAAAGGCACCAGGATTAACTAAGACTGGATGTTAGCCTGGTTGGAGCAGGCTGGCTGCACAGAATAAATCACTATGGTAAATTATGTGTTACTACTTTTGTGAAACCGAGTCCACGCCTTTTTCTTTTATGTGGTCCATTTTTAAGGCACGTTGCACCTCTATCTCATCCGAGTCAGTAAACAAAAGCCGTTGCCCTGGATAATGGCAACCTCTTCCCACAATACATTGTAAAGTCACGTGCCCTTCCGAGCCTCATTGCACCCTCTAAAGATATCTTTTGTAGCTGATTTGAATTACAGTAATTTTCTACATTTTACTAATAGTTTACTGTAACAAATTGTGATCATATGACTCCAACAAAAGTTAACTATCTGCAGGAGGTTCCTTAAGAGCATTTTTTGAGATCTGGGCTTGGAATTGTTCATATTTATAGAGAATTAACTGGTCCAAACCGGGATAAGCACATAAACAAATTGGAAGAAGCACATAAACTGACTAAAAATAACACTTTTGTGATTATTTATCTATATTATTAATTAAAATACTGAAATTAAAACAATATACCATGAGTTAAGTACATAGGTATGAGATGGTTTGCGTTTAGGTAAAAAATGGCGATCTGAAGGAAATTAAATTGTAATGTTTTGGTACAAAATAAGTGTTCCGAAGGGCAAGCTGATACAGAGTCAATATCTTTAAATAAGATTTATTTGAGAAAAAAAGTGAGTTAATGGTGTTATAATATAACCATCAACCACACCACGTTTATAAGCCACTATGCTTTATTAAAAATGGTTATAAATATTATCAAAATGGATTTTAACATGTAGTGTGTCACTTATGGAAATGCTCTGGCACAAAGGCATGGCTCAAGGAATTTTATTGGATGTCACACCAAACAAACAACAAGCCTGTTTCTGGTATCGTATTCTGCTTTCAGACCCACAACGAATCCAACTAAGCATTTGTGTGATGAAATTACAGAAAAGACCCAATTTGTACAAGTAAATCCTTATTTTTAGACTTTGAGTATCCGCTGGCCCAAGTTCAGGGTCACCTTTTGAGGCAGTGCCTCTGTGGGTCAGAGTTATTTTGGCAGTACAAGAGAGTGCTGCACAAGATCAAATGGTTGTTTTTAATGTTATGACTGATCGTGGGAAACATTCTCATTCAACACATCACCTTTACTCCAAGCAAGTTCAGATCCACAACAATTTGTCTCCATGAAGCCTTAAATCTGTTTGAGAACTGTGCAGGTTCCTATTTATTAAAAGGTAAACCCACTTCCCCTTTCTTTTCAGCTTGAGTGAGATACCTGCATATTCTACCCCCAGAAAAAGGTGAAATTACGAGAGAGAGAAAAAAGTGGTGACAGCATGGATAAAATAGGAGGGACAGAGCTGAAGGAGTGGAGGACCTTGTTAAAAGCCCCTCTGTGACAGATAACTAAAGGCTGCAGCTTGGAGCCATTAAAACTGGCTGTAGCTGTAAAGTCTGATAGAAAAAAGGTGTATGGACAGAAAGAAAGTTTTTTTTCAGATAGATGTCACAATGAGAAGCTGAGTGCCAGTTTTGAGAAGACGGATCATGTAGCAGCTCACAAAGATAAGCTTTCTGGGAAAAGTATGGAAGCAAAGAAATCAGAAAACTAGAAAACTAACCATTCATGTAGGAAATTGAAGCTGCTCCTATCTTTTACCACAGACTTTACTGTAACACTGAAACTCAATCCTTCATTATTTGGCTTCTTTTTCTTGAGTGCTTCCATCCATTGGTCTTAACTATGGATGAAAAATTTTGAATTAAAGACTTGCTTTCCCTTTTTCTATTACAATTTGCATTCATATCCTTATTATTTAAACCCCATTTTCTCCACAATCCACCCATTTATGAAACTTTCAACTCAACAGGTGAATCTTAGTAAGTTTGAACATTATTGAAAAATGTATGTATTTCAGTAATTCGATTCAAAAAGTGAAACTCAGTTGTTATATAACTAAATGAAATTGCTTTATCCAGACATAGAGTTGGAGAGTTTAGTGGAATAAAAAATTGTGGTAGAAAAAAGTGTGCAAGCTAGAGGGATTCCTAGTGTTTAACTAGAAGAAAACGGGACTTTGCCAGAGTCAAAACATCATCAAGAAACAAGAGAAGTCCAGTTGCCATAGTTAAAAGCTATGATTGTCGTGTCCTGGATGACTGACAAGCTACACCACCGTAAATTACAGGGATAACTGAAGCCTTGAGAAGATTGTGAAGCAAAGTAATTTAAGATTCAGGATGATCACAATGGACTGCAGCTGGGATCAGGTGCTCCCACCCATGAGCCGCAGTTCCACTGACCATACTTGGTTTGGCTTGTTCGCCTAGGCTCTTCCCCGCTTGGTTTATCTTTGCGCCCCCCCCCCCCCCGGCTAGAAATGGCCGGGGGGGGGGGGGGGGGGGGGGTGACTTTAGCCACCGCATCGACCCCTGCTTGTGACATTGACACAAACAAGGGGAAATCTATGAGAAATGGTAAACGAGAAACAAATAAATAATAAATAAAACAAATAAAAACATCTAAGCCAATCTTGCATATAATTATTTGTATATTTTTCTTTTAAGGAATAATCCACCAGGATAAATATCTGGATCACATATCCAGATATTTATATATAGTAATAGTAATAAGTAATAGTAATATCATCTTTATTGTCATTGAAACATACATTGAAACATACATTACAACGAAATTTGTTCTCTGCTTTTAACCCATCACCCTTGGGGAGCAGTGGGCTGCCATGTGTGGCGCCCGGGGAGCAATCAGGGGTTAAGGGTCTTGCTCAGGGACCCAGAGTGCAGGCGCTGGGGATCGAACCGGGTACTTGCATCCTTCTCTGAGTGCAAGCGCCCCGCTCTAACCACTAGGCCAACACTCCCCATATATTACTATTACTATTACTATATTACTATCTATCAGTAAAATAAGACACAGCGATGGGGCATGGTTCACAGAATAGAAATGTTGGAAATCAGGGATTTGCACCTGACCTATTTAGAGAGAAACCATCTCTGTTGAACAGATGTCTCCTCTCCCAAAAGATGTTAAAGTTGTCTATGATGGTTACAGCTGTTTGTTTGCATGTTTTTTCAGCCATTTGTCAAGCATCAGAAATCTTGAAAAAAAATCTCATCTTCACAATTAATTGGAACGTGAGGGTCGCTGAGAAACACCTTGACATTAAGGCAGTCAACTAAATTTAGCAGACGAATGTAATCCTCCTTCAGTACTTCTGATTTTCCTATCCAGACAGCGTCGCCCAAGGCTTCAGCTTGTAAATGAGTTTTTCCGGGGTCGGGCGTTCTTCCATGATACTTCGAAAGGACCTCTGAAACACTAGACACCAGAGTTATAAAGCGTTATAGATCAACACCTCTGTACTCGTCTTATCACAGACGTGTTTAATCCCCCTTACAGATCCATTGCACATTATTAGGGCTCTTGGCCCTGTGGCTTGGTTTTCTCTGGTAGCTTAGAGCGAAGATTGTTGACATACCTTTGCTTGTTGTCATGATCTTCCTGGGTGTCATGTTAAAAGTGGAGCGAATCTGTTTTGTAGTAGAAATTCAACATTTCCAGCAGGAAAAATTGAATACTTTTTAACTTTAATTAGTGCATGTCAAATAAAAAATCTGGGATTTGTTAACAGTGTGAATAACTGCAACAACAATGATTTAGAAAAAAAAATATGTTCTTCATTTGAAACATCTTTGAACACAGTAAACTACAAAAAAAAATCATAGTTGGCTAATTGACTACCCTGTAATTGATTTCCCCCTGCTGATTTAAATTGCTGGGTCATTACCAGACTTTTGCTGATATTGAATTCCCTTCTCAGCATTTCATCATTTGCATCGGGTGTGATGGGGCCGTGTAACATCTAAAACATGCCGAACAGCCTACCATTCAGTTTAGGGCTTGAAACCTGTATCTGCAACAACCCCAATAAATGGGAAACATCAAAAGTTACCCATCTGAATGAATCTACAAACATTCAGCTGCCAGATTCTCAGTTATATTGTGTATATTGAGACTCACAAAGAAGAAATAAAAAACTCAAAACTTGTAGCATCCCAGAGAAACTGTCTCCTGTGTTGTTTGCAGGCTATCTCAAAAAGAGGTGTAAATCAAACGGTCACTAGACTTTAATTGAATAGGAATCTAGAAAAAATAGCTTACATTAGCTTTACATTTCTAAAAGTCTGTCTGATGTTTTAGATCTCCAGGCACCACTTGACGTTTCAGAAAATATCTGGCTGGATATTAATGCTGGAGAGTAGCCCAGATGGAATTAAGAGCATTTTTTACAGTTTAACTTATTAAAACCATCCCCCAGACAATACACTTCTAGTCCAGCTGGCTTTTCAGGCACAGCCGAGAAGGTGAGGATTCAGTTTTCTGTTTTGGTTTAAATGTGTCCCAGATAAATCCCTCATCTCTCAAGTGACTTTAGAATCCCTGACAGATTTTTTACTCTCTCAGTTTCAGGCTGCCAAGTTAAGAAGAAAAGGTTTCAAATTGCAGGAAGCATAAACTGACTCAAAGATGTAACTGACTTTCCGTGCTCCTACTTTTCCTTGAGAATCTTCATGAAAAACTATTTGGTTTTCACCGAGCCTTCTAACTCTAAAAGGCTGACTTTTTTTTTTAAATCTGGAAATGAAGAGCAATTTTAATCTCTGAGCACCCTGACAGATAACTGTCCTTACAATCTTTTTAGTGTTACAGTAGCTGCGTTGCAATTACAAATGTGAGCAAAATTTTGTTGATATTCTGTTAAATTAAATTTCGCAATTGTGGTTTTTCCATTGAATAGAAAATGCAATTAAAATCACAAGTGAATAAGTTGGTTCATGCCATAACTCATTAAAAAACATGCCGGTGACAGATGTAAACACATAAGATATTCATATTTCAGCCACGGCACTAGCGCTCGTCATCACCCATCAGAGGAGATGTCAGGGTCCTACTGAATAACTGGAAAGACAAGCCCCTTGTACTTGGGAGTGGCTATAGTCATTGATGTTATATTAGAGCTATGGATTCAACGCTTCCTGACGTCCCCTAGTCGTAGTAGTAACATCCGGTTGTTGATCACTGGACTTGTGTGATGCAAAAAAAAAAACTTTTTCCATAACAGTTTTGCAAAATACACATATTCCAATACAGCCGAAAAGCCACCTTATCCTAGCACAACAACGTTTTATGAAAAAATAACAGTTTTCTTTTTCCAAATTGGCATTTCTATTAAGCAAATTAATTTTCGTAATTGGCAATTTGATGGTCAACGGAAATGCATCTACTGTTGCCTAATCAAGATGGAAAACCACAAACTACAGTGTCTGCAGAACAAAAAACACTGGAGGGAGAGAACTTTCATTTGGTCCAGTTTTCGTTCAGCAGCCATGTTCCTTAGCCTAGTGGATAAAAGAAGAAAATCATCTCTTGACTAATTTTGTAGGTTCTTTCTAGAAAAATTTTCTCTGTGTGCTGGAGAAAAAAACACAACCCTTTGGTCTCCAACAAAAAACTTTGATTAAAATCAGAACTTGAGAGCAAGGGCAACGCAGAGAAGGTAGGCCTGATTATCACACTGGGTGCCGTCTGTCTCGCAGTGTCTGTTCTTCGTCATGTTCCTCCTGATGGGTCCTTAACAAGCTGAAGGATAAGAATACCCAACAATAAAAGCAAAAGAAACATACACACACACATATATATATATATATATGTGTGTGTGTGTGTCAGCCGAGTGAATGCACGCAAATGTGGCGACATTGTCGACGAAAACCCTTTTGGTGTGAACGCACCTTTATCAATAATGTTTAGCATTTGTACTGCTTTGAACGTTAGCCCATGTCAGCAATGATGCTGCTAACATCACCTTAACACCCATACTGTCCTCCACTGCCTTGGCAGCGGCGGCTTTGGGCATCACTGAGTCAGCGTCTTGAGCCAGCGGCTCGAACTGATAAGGCTCAGCACTGTTGGGCTCCTTCAACCTCTGGTGTCGAGGGGGATGGAATATTCTCCACCTCAAAAGACTGATGTATGGCAAAACCACCAGATATCAAACTTGTCACTCCATGTTTAAACATGTCACTTTCCCTCATCCTGATTGCAACCCCACTGTTCATCCCCACACTTGTCTCTTGGAACATTGGTGTAAGTTACACTTTAAACAAGAAAAATAAAAGTTATATAATCTTTTTCATGATCCTGTTTGTTTGAATACCTTCCAGGCTTATGTTCTTTAGTATTCATGCGTTTATCAGATTACAGTCATGATCAAAAACAAGTAAAAGGCCATTATCTGTTAGTTTGTAGAACTGCCTTTAGCAAAAGAAATCTTGAAGTATTTGTCTTCTATGATGGTACACAAATTTAGGCCCATGCTTCTTCACGACATAGCTGCAGTTCCATGAGGTTTGCAAACAGTTTTGCTCTGATTAATGCTCGACCAAAGCGTTGCAGAACAGTTCAGGATTTGACTATTATGTAAACAGCTTAACTTATTTTTTATTTCTCTGTAATTGATTTATAGAGCTTTTTGTTTCTTTGGGATCGTTGTCTTTTTAATTCCTCAAATAAGACCAAGCTTTTGTTGTCGGACAGATGGGCTCAGCTTTGTTTCTACAACAGTGATATAATTAGAACCACCCAAGTAAATAATGCATTTTCCAAATAATGCATTTTCCAAGTACCATGTTCAAAGACATTAAAACAGGATTTAGGTCTTTTCGGTTTCTTGTGAAATGTTGTTAAAATAAAAAAAGATACACAAACAGAACGAAAAAGAAAAGATAAGAAGAAGAAACATTTTCTTTTTTATTGCTATTGTGTTTTGTGGACGATGAGGACCCCAATGCAAACAGGATATCAATAAGTGCATGGTGGTGAGATGTTTTAATAATGAATAAACTATAGATGGAGACTTATAGATTTACCCTAGATGAAGAAAAACATAATAAAACCCAGGGCAATAGCAACCTTAAAAAAACCAACATGGAAACAAATAAACCAATGGACATAAATAATATGGAGGTGTGATTAGTGACATGGAAAAACAGAAACATGGGTTAACTAATAATAACTACACTAAGAAAATGGAGCTAAAATATACAAATTATTTAGAAATAATGTTAAAATACAGATCTCATAAAACATTCCTAGAAATTTGAATTCTGATTGCGAAAGGTTATATGTAACCCTCTTTAAAAACATTATATGTATATACTGTATATATATACTTTGCACATGTATATACATATATATATATATATGTGTATATATATATATATATATAATAGGGCTGGGCAAGTTAATGCGTTAATTTCGCGTTAATTCATTACACTATTAACGGCGATATTTACTTTATCGTGCATTAACGCATATTGCTCACGTGCTTTTATTTTGTGAAGGTCTGTTGCTGCGGTGTAGGGGTTTGAATCAGAACAGTAGGTGGCGATAATGCGCCAATAACTTCGCTGTCAGCCCAGCCTCGGATTCAAACAGGAAGAAAGGTGCATGCTGGAAAAAGGAAAATGCGGAAAAAAACAAAGCTGACATGCGGAAAAAAACAAAGCTGACATGGGGAAGGCAGTGTTTCCCGCAGGAATTTGCTTAGGCGAGGCGGTGAGTTGTCGGCCGGAACAAGTTTTGCGCGGATGACTGGCGGAGCGGGGGGGGGCACGCGAGAAAGCAACAACAAAAAACCGCGTGTTAACGTCAAATAAACATGCAAGCATATCGAGTTAGCAAGCATTTCAGTTTAAAGTTTTTCCAGCAACGAATATGACAGAAACAAGTTAGTTGTAACCACTGCCAAGTTAAACTTTCTTATCACCAGAGCACCTTGAGCTTAACATATCACTTAAATGCCAAACACACTGTAGACATCACCAAACAATTCAATGACTCAGAGAAGCTAACCAATGTAATGGCGAAGTGGATAGCTACTGAAGACCTTTTTTTGTGCTTCACACTTTGGTATTGAACATAAAATGGTAATGCTGCTCCCTGCTGTTACCTCAGAAATTGCCTGTTTTTGGTAGATTTTTTCCCCATAAAGAGAATTTCCTGTCAGTGGCAATAAGCTTTAATTTATTATTATTGCTATTTTTTGTTTTACATGTTTAAGTTGAGCTTTACACTAAATATGTGTTACTGATAAGTGCTACAAATGTTACAACACTTTTGTTCATATGGCAGCAGAACATTAAAATAAAAGTGCTCTTTACACTACTTTTGAATTCATTCTTGGAGTTTGCGCATACAATGCAATTAATCATGATTAATCAGGCAAATTATGCAATTAATCGTGATTAAAGATTTTAATCGTTGCCCAGCCCTAATATATATATATATATATATATATATATATATATATATATATATATATATATATATGAAGCAAAGAGTGAACAATTTAAAGGGGTCTGAATATTTTCCGTCCCCGCTGTATATATAAAGTATTTATATACTGTGCTTGGTTTTCTTCAGTTATGTTGTGTATTGTTCCAAGGGTTTTTGGCTGCACTGACAGCCACAAAAGTTTTCATTTCCCATGACTGTAACTATAAAGCGCAACATTTACAAACCAAAATAAAATTGCAAGAAACAAATCCAACCCAAAGAATGGATGTCATCCAAAGTTTGCTGTCCATCTGGTTCACTAAAACAGATGGGGTTTGGGGGTTGGAAATAAAATGTGCAAATAATGAAACTTCTTTTAAAAAAACCTTTTAAAATTTATTGAAAACACATTTATGTGAATATGTCTGTTGACTACACACTGCTGTTATGCCCAGTGTGTGTGCAAATCATAAGGATAGTGGTATAAAAATTCACCATTATATGGGGTTTTGTTAATTTTGATTTCCTACATTTACACACTGTAGTTCTACACAGCTACAAAGACAAAGTTTACTCTGGATTTGCACAGTTTAAACATGAGCAAACATCAAGCAGGAGGTTTCAATAATACAGAGCATGCTATGTCTTCAAGCACTTTGAAAAACTCTAATCTCTAATTCATGCATTCGAGGTTAGAGAACGCTAAACTGGATGAGAGCACGGAAGAAGGGAGCAAAAAAGCTGTGGTCAATCAGGGATGGAGAGAGTCAGGAGAGAAAACAGGGAAGGTGAGTGATTTCTTCTCATCTTTCAAAAAGCCTTTCATTGGATCATAAAGAGGAGAAGGGATGGGACGTAGGATTGGGGGGGCTTGGCAGATGAATCCCTATCTCACCCAAATGCCTTTTAAATATTTCATTAGATCCAAGACCCTCTGGTAAGCAGAGGTGGCCTGGGACTAAAAACCTGCCTCAAACCTTCTGCTGAATAGACCCCACTGGATGTTTATAAAAAGCTTAACAGGATTGTCCATATATTCGCCTGTCAGACACCTCATTCACACAGACTCCATCATTTGTGCATTTTTCTCCATGTTGCAAATAGAAGCCATTCTAGTCAATGCAGTAACTCCCATCGGCTCCGTGGCTCTACAGCATGAGACAGCCCTCCTCTGTCAACAGTGGCAGCATCAGATAAATATGTGTGTGTGTGTGTGTGTGTGTGTGTGTGTGTGTGTGTGTGTGTGTGTGTGTGTGTGTGTGTGTAGGGGGGGGGGGGTTCTGGAGATTTTATAGGAGGGTCCAATGAAATTTTATAGTGATATAAATATCAAGGATTTACTAATCCCAGGCTATAATGAGTAAAATATTTGAAATATACGCTACCAGCTAGCCGAGTGCTTTTAATGATTCAACAAATATGAAACAAGAAGCTCAAAGTAAGTTGAAACAAACCACAGATAACCTGCTTGCCAGAGTGGAAAACATAACACATCATCCTGGACTTTCCTTAGACAATCATCTTTTATCTTGTTATCAGTATTAGACTTAGACTTAGACTTAGACATCTTTATTTGTCATTTTGTATGTACAGAGTGCGTACAGAACGAAATTTCGTTGCATACAGCTTGTAAATTACAGTATAAAGTGCAGCAGTGATTAAAAGTAAACAATTGAAATGTAACAATGCAGCAGAAAGAGAACAGTGTGCGATCACGGTGTACAGGAGAATATTTAAAACCATTTGTATGTGTGATGATTCTGGCACTGGAGCTGATTCTGTTCACAATTTACACCCCTGTCCAGTCTACACCCCTTCGCAATCAACCTCTACTGGCTTCACCTGTCTTCACCTGCATAAAAGCTCTGTACAAATCAGTCTCCAGTGCCAGATCGTTTTCGAGCCTCACGGTTAGTTACTTTCCAGCGTTATTTACTACCTGCCTGTCCCAGAACTTGACCCCGACCTGTTACCTGTGTTTTTGAGCCTGCCTATTCCTAGCCTGTGTCTGTCTGCCTTGTTCCCTTGCCTCCTGGAACCCCTACCCTTGGACTGCCTCCTTGTGTACCGGATTTGGATTTGGACCTGGAACTCCCGCTCGAATTTTCCCTGTGTGCTTCGCTTGGATTGCTGGACCCCCCGATACCAGACCTGGATTACAGCCCCCGTGGCAGCTCGTCTTTACTGCCCAGCTCTCCTGAGTACAAGGTGAGTTCTTCACAAAGTCTTTCCACTCACTTTGTGACTGAATCTAGCCCTGTGCCTTCGCCTTCAGGAGTTTCCAGCCAGTGAGCGTGAGCCGCGAGAGTCAAGGCGTGTTGCCCTGGATTTTGAATAAACCTTTTAAAAACGTGACTGACCTGTTAGGTGAATCTTGGATCCAGCTTTCGTCGTATTACAGTATGTGCAGAAATGATGGTGCAAAAAGGCATTTGTGCAAAAATGCATTTAGAAACTACAAGTTCGGCAGCATTTGTAATGCTAGATAGAGATGCAGTGATGCAAATGTGGTGCAGAGTCCAGTTTAGAGTTCAGCAGTTCAACAGTCTGATGGCAACAGGGAAAAAGCTTGTTATCACTGTTAATTCAATTCAATTTCAATTCAATTTTATTTATATAGCGCCAAATCATGAAACATGTCATCTCAAGGCACTTTACAAAATCAAGTTCAATCATATTATACAGATTGGGTCAGATTATACAGATTGGTCAAAATGTCCTATATAAGGAAACCAGTTGATTGCATCAAAGTCCCGACAAGCAGCATTCACTCCTGGGGAACCGTAGAGCCACAGGGAGAGTCGTCTGCATTATACATGGCTTTGCTGCAATCCCTCATACTGAGCAAGCATGAAGCGACAGTGGGAAGAAAAACCACCCATTAACGGGAAAAAAAAACCTCCGGCAGAACCGGGCTCAGTATGAACGGTCATCTGCCTCGACCGACTGGGGTTACAGAAGACAGAGCAGAGACACAACAAGAGAGACAAAAAAGCACAGAAGCACACATTGATCTAGTAATCTGTTCTACATTAGATGGTAGTAACGGGTGAGCCGTCTTCTCTGGATGATGTCAAAGTTAACAGAACGCCAGACCAGGTGTACCTACTATGAAGAAAAAGAGAGAGAGCAAAAAGTTAAAAGCTGAAATGACAACAGTCATTTCAATGTAATACAATGCAAAACTGGAGAACCGTAGAATGAAGAACAGTAGAAATCAGTAGAGTGAGAAAATTAGACCCTGATGTCCTCCAGCAGCCTAGGCCTATCACAGCACAACTATAGAGATAGCTCAGGGTAACATGAGCCACTCTAACTATAAGCTTTGTCAAAAAGGAAGGTTTTAAGACTAGTCTTAAAAGTAGACAGGGTGTCTGCCTCACGGACCAAAACTGGGAGTTGGTTCCACAGGAGAGGAGCCTGATAGCTAAAGGATCTGCCTCCCATTCTACTTTTAGAGACTCTAGGAACCACCAGCAGACCTGCAGTCTGAGAGCGAAGTGCTCTGTTAGGAACATACGGGGTAATCAGAGCTCTGATATATGATGGAGCTTGGTTATTAAGGGCTTTATACGTTAGAAGAAGAATTTTAAATTCTATTCTTGATTTAACAGGAAGCCAATGAAGGGAAGCTAAAATTGGAGAAATATGATCCCTCTTGTTGATTTTCATCAGAACTCTTGCCGCAGCATTTTGGATCAGCTGAAGACTTCGAACTGCATTTTGTGGACTTCCTGATAGTAAAGAATTACAATAGTCCAGCCTTGAAGTAACAAATGCATGGACTAGTTTTTCAGCATCACCCCTGGACAGAATGTTTCTAATTTTGGCGATATTCCGGAGGTGAAAAAAGGAAACTCTGGAAACCTGTTTAATATGGGATTTAAATGACATGTCTTGGTCAAAAATAACACCAAGGTTTTTTACTTTATTACCAGAGGCCAAGTTAATGCCATCCAGATTAAGTGATTGGTTAAGAAGTTTATTTTTTGAGGACTCTGGCCCAAAGATTACAACTTCTGTCTTGTCAGAATTTAAATGCAGGAAATTTAAAGTCATCCAGCTTTTGATGTCATCAAGACATGACTGCAGTCGAAGTAACTGATTGGATTCATCAGGATTTATGGATAAATATAGCTGAGTGTCATCAGCATAACAGTGGAAATTAATCCCATGCTGTCTGATAATTTTGCCAACCGGAAGCATATATATAGTAAATAGAATTGGTCCAAGGACTGAACCCTGTGGTACTCCACAGGTGACCCTAGAGTTTGAAGAAGATTTATTATTAACATGAACCAACTGGAATCTGTCCGACAGATAAGATTTAAACCAGCCTAATGCTTTTCCCTTAATCCCTACAGTATGCTCAAGTCTTTGTAGGAGAATATTGTGATCAACTGTGTCAAATGCAGCACTGAGATCTAACAGGACAAGTATAGACACAAGTCCATTATCTGAGGCCATGAGAATATCATTGGTGACCTTCACCAGAGCTGTTTCAGTGCTATGATGAGCTCTGAAGCCTGACTGAAACTCCTCAAGTAGGTCATTACTTTGTAAATGTTCACAAAGTTGATTAGCAACTACTTTCTCAAGAATTTTAGATAAGAAAAGAAGATTAGATATAGGTCTGTAGTTTACTAGCTCATCTTGATCAAGAGAAGGTTTCTTAAGTAAAGGTTTAATAACAGCTACTTTAAAAGCCTGTGGTACATATCCATTTACTAAGGATAGATTAATCATGTCTATACTGATCAGAGGGAATACCTCCTTAAACAACTTGGTTGGGATTGGGTCTAACATACAGGTAGAAGGTTTAGATGAAGCTAAAATTTTAGATAGCTCAGAAAGCTCTACTGCTTTTAAACAGTTAATGTTTAAAAGCAGTATTAATGTTAATATTTCAGTTACTAATACAGTATAAATAAAATGGTACCTGTGTTTTATTTTGAATAAAACTGTATCTTTGTGTAATTTGTTTATATAATATTACAGATATTGTTCAGAAAAATAAAGGGATTAATTAGTCTGTGATAGTTATTTGCATTTGTGATCAATTGTTATGGTTCATTATCTTTTTATCATTGCACTTTTGAACAACACAGAGCTGTATGTTTTGAATCAGGACAGAAAATGTGGTAGAGAAGAGCGAGGCTCACTTTTGAACTTATTGTGTAGATTTTTTATATTTTCACAATGTATTGTGCAAAACCTTTTTTGACCAGCAGAGAATTGTACCGGCTTGCAGGAATGAAAAGTAATATGGTGATCTAAATGATCTTTTACTCTCCAGGAATAAATGCTTTGGTTTTCACTGAACCAAGCACCATATAATTTTCACATCTTGATGCAAATCCAGCTAGAAGCTTACAGAGAGCGTTCCTGTTGTTTCCTGTCATAGCCAGAGCTTTTAGGTCTACCTGTTAATCAGGTGAAAGTACCTCTACTCTGTTCCGCAGAGGACCCTGCTTGGTGAATATAAGAATCAGGAGTTTTTTTTATCGTCATCTTGTAACTATAATGACATTTTTAATAATTTTTATCAGTGATTAGCCATAATTTACAATCAGACCATTCTGGATTAGCCTTCAGGTTTTTACTGCTAACTTCAGCCTGAGTTATGCCATCTCTTCCACATGTGCACACACACGCACCAGGCTCCCATCTTGGCTCCGCAGCTGGTTTGAAATGAGCTGCTTTATTGTGGCCCTGTTTGAGTAAAGAACGCAGCAGCCTGACAGCCACGGACTGCCGGTCCATCCCAGCACGTAATTGCGCAGCTGCAGTGCCGCGTATGCGCAAATAACCATTTTCTCCCATCTTTTTTTTCCTGTTTTGACTCATTGTCAGGTCATGGTGTAGCTAGGGTGACCATTTCTATAACACCAAAAAGGAGTGGCATATCAATAAATTACTACGCTGTACATAGGACTCTGGTATATTCTCATTTATAGTACAATTTATAGAGTGGTGTAAAGATGTTTCTGTAGCTGAATAGGAAAATATATTAATGAAAAGTGAAAAAATGTTGGTTCACGGTGTTTGTATTTATTCAATACATTGTGGTGTTCAAAAACAGTGACCACTGAGATGAATCTTTTTAAGTGCAGAGTGCCACAAAGCATAACATGTGTGGACTTAAGTGTGGAAAATCATATATGATAAACAACAGGTAACATACATAATAATAAAATTATTTAAAAAAGCCTAAATAAGCTGTTATGTAAACAACAAGAGATTATTAAAAAAAATACATTCAACTGCTCAAAAAGTATAGCATTTCTAAAGTGCTTCAGTCTTTTGGGGACTTGTCTGCAGTGTCTGTGTGTGTGCAGCAGACCTGTCTTTAAGGAAACTTCACATTCACCCTCTGTAGCGGCTATATCCCTTTACCTGCTGCACGTTTATTACTTTTATGTTTATCTGTACCTGCATGCCGTTGAATTGCAGCTTTCCCCTGACTGCTTACGTCAACATCGCATGCAGAAGCCATGGAATGAGTCTTGACTACTTTTCGTTATAAATTCATGCTCTTTTGTCCTTTCAGAATTAAACGAGGTTTTGCGTTTTGGCATGCTGCTAACTTTCTGTCGATGTTGAATGATGTAGTAGCACGTGGACCCTTGTTTACTTTTTTTTAACCAATCACAAGAAGATATTCATCTGACCGCTCTTAGGCAATCATTTGTCAGACCAGATATGTTACTGCATTGGATGAATTTTTTATAGTCTATGATTGGATATCGTGCTGCAGCCCAGCAAAGATGAACAAAATCCGCTGTTTGACCCTAGTGCCTCAAAAAGGATGACAAATACGCGTCTGGCTTGATGCTGCACCGGACGCCGTAAAGAGCATTGAAAATCCAGATTGTCCGGCCTAAAGCCGGATGCCTGGTCACCCAAGGTGTAGCAGGTAGGTATACTAAAGCGGTCCATTTTGTTCACTCATCAGTGGCTTGTAGAGAGAACCTGGCCAGCAGCCCAAGCAACACACAGTCGGTAACCTGACTAATCTAATTGCACAATAAAGTGGGAATGCTTTTTTTTATCAAAAGTGTCATCCAGATCCAGGGCCAATTTGATAGACATGTGGGCACACAGGGTCATTTGTGGCGCCTGTGCTGATTTTGTACGGCCCTCCAACTGAATTTCAAGAAAGATTTGGCCGATCAGCGCTGGTGGCTTTTTGCAGATGGAAACCTAAATTTATTATTAACAAGTTAAAATCTTACAATTCAATGTTTAATGGAATGTTCGGTACAACACAAAACATTTTAGTCTTTTAATAAGCCCAGTTTTTACATTTACTTTAATTTCATAGTAAATAGGGTGACCAAAATGATCTTATTTTGTTGAGCAGGGTGAGCATCTTTGGTGATGTTACTTATTGTTATTCATTTTTTGGCCCCGCGAGCGCTTTCGATTTAACAATTTGTGTGAAGTGTAGATAATATTTAGTTTAGTTGTTTTTCTAACCCCAACTCTATCCCTAACCCATTTATTAAAGGTGCATTAAGCAAAATTTCATTATTTTAGACAGAAAGAACTAAAGATATAGTTTTGTGAAGAACTAAAAGTATCTTTTTAGATGGTTAAACATCACACACCATCTCTCTGTGTTGTTCTCCAAACTCTTGTTTACATAGTAGGGCACCTGCACATACATATACGTGAACAGCTGCAACTAGGGTTTGCCCCTCCCTGCCCATAAAATGGCAGCGACAGGCACAACATGGCGGAGAGCACGCCCATAGGATCAAAACCTTCTCTAAACAGCTAGTGACATCATGGTCATTGAAGCAGGTAACGGTACTTTTAGCATAGGACAGCATGCACTAAAGGTTTGTGGAAGGTGTGTTGGAGAGGGCGTCTAAAAGTTACAGAACAGTAGCTCTCTTCGGCACCCCTGCCATGGAGAGTGTCAGTAGCCATGTTTCCTTCCAACTGTCAAGCGAAATTTGAGTGAACTTTTAAAATATTGTAAAAAAGACAATGCTAATTAGGCGTGTACCACTGGTATAGAGCTAATTAACCAGGAAACGCAACATGCAATTTTGTCAGATACATGGCCATAGTAAACAGGAAGTAGAGGCTGCAAACTAACATGCACCACACATCTAAAGAAAGGTGAGAGGTTTTCAGGAATATTTTGCTTTTGGGCAAGTTGTAATTATTTTGCTATATCAATTTGCGCTGCCGATATTACATTCAGTCCGGAGACATCAAGAAAAAATGCAATTCTCTGTGTGATATGGTAATATCCGGGAAGATACTGACAACAGAAACAGTTGATCAGTCGTGAGAGATAAATATTTGCCATGTAAGAACTTATTAGCCAAATGTACTTCTGCACATTGTCTTTTTTGCAAAATTCCAAAAAAACACCTCAAGCGAGCGTAAACACATTTTTGCCAAATTCCGGGAGTTATTGTCATGATTTAGGGTTTTGTTTGTTTATTTTGGATTTTTCTGGACTTGAATCAGCCACCTCAGCCTGTCACCTCTCAGCCACCAGCCACTGTCCAATCAGCTCAGTCACCAGTCAATTAGCCCAGATTAATGCCACCTGCTGCCAGTAATTACTGTCAACTCTGGTCACCTGTTCACCTGCCTACATATACCTGCCTCAGTTATCCACTCGCTGCCAAAATGTCTCATCTCATTTTGTCTCATCTTGTATGATGTGAGCTGCCTCTACCAGTTCCTATGTACTCAGCCAGCTGGACTCTTCTGATAAAATTCCAAAAAAAGTTAAAAAACAAAACAACTGGATGTTTCACTTCCTATCCAGAAAGCTTTCTCAATGCAAAATGTCTGTAGTAGTGTGGAGTTGTAAGATTTATAGTACTGCCCAACAAAGGCCTTGTAATGGCTTAGATGACATGCAAATTGAACTGAAACAGGTCCACCCCCTTAGTAATGGGGAGTCGTTAAGGTCATTGTTGGCCTGCAAATTCTGATGAAAGCTGTCTGTGTCTGCTGCTGCAGTTCTGCCTGTTTCCCTATAAGTTCCAGCTGCTTGCTCTGCCCGTTCTGGTGGTTCCTCGGTCCACATCGCCTGTTCTGGTCTGTCACTACCTGCATCTTCTGGTCTCCTGCTCATCCCTGCCTACTTGCACCTTCAGCCATTATTTTTTTTACCTCCGGAATATTGCCAAAATTAGAAACATTCTGTCCAGGGGTGATGCTGAAAAACTAGTCCATGCATTTGTTACTTCAAGGCTGGACTATTGTAATTCTTTACTATCAGGAAGTCCACAAAATGCAGTTCAAAGTCTTCAGCTGATCCAAAATGCTGCAGCAAGAGTTCTGATGAAAATCAACAAGAGGGATCATATTTCTCCAATTTTAGCTTCCCTTCATTGGCTTCCTGTTGAATCAAGAATACAATTTAAAATTCTAACGTATAAAGCCCTTAATAATCAAGCTCCATCATATATCAGAGCTCTGATTACCCCGTATGTTCCTAACAGAGCACTTCGCTCTCAGACTGCAGGTCTGCTGGTGGTTCCTAGAGTCTCTAAAAGTAGAATGGGAGGCAGATCCTTTAGTTATCAGGCTCCTCTCCTGTGGAACCCACTCCCAGTTTTGGTCCATGAGGCAGACACCCTGTCTACTTTTAAGACTAATGTTAAAACTTTACTTTTTGACAAAGCTTATAGTTAGAGTGGCTCATGTTACCCTGAGCTACCTCTATTGTTATACTGCTATAGGCTTAGGCTACTGGAGGACATCAGGGCCTATCTTTCTCACTCTACTGATTTCTACTGTTCTCCAGTTTTGCATTGCTTGTCGTCATTTCAGCTTTTAACTTTTTGTTCTCTCTCTCTCTCTCTTTTTTCTTCATAGTAGGTACACCTGGTCTGGCGTTCTGTTAACTGTGACATCATCCAGGGAGGACAGATCACCGGCTATTAGACTTAGACTTAGACTTAGACTTAGACTTTCTTTATTGTCATTTTGTATACACAGAGTGCATACAGAACGAAATTTCGTTTTCACACAGCTCAGAAAGATTGCAGTAACTCTACAGGATACCTTGCGGTGAATTACAGTACAGGATAAAGTGCAGTGATAAATCGCAGTCACTTACAGGATAAGTTTCAATTGACTTCCGGATAAAGTGCAGCAGTGAACAGTAGGCAGTTGAAATGTAAACAGTGTAAAACAAATGTAAACAAATATGCAGTAAGGTGCAGCAGTGATTTAAAAGTAGACAGTTGCATTGTACACAGTTTTGCAGTACCTTTCCCGGTAAGGTGCAGCAGCAATTTTGCAGGATACAATACAATGTGCAAGTGTGCAAATCAGCGAGTCGAGTTTGGTACACAGTACGTTTTTATACTTCAGCAGTTCAGCAGTTCAACAGTCTGATGGCAGCAGGGAAAAAGCTTTTGCAGAACCTAGTGGACCTGCAGCGGATGCTGCGAAACCTCTTTCCAGAGGGCAGCAGGGAGAATAGTCTGTGGTGGGGGTGTGAGGGGTCCCTGATGATGTTACGGGCTCGAGTAACACAGCGCTGCGATGAAATGTCTTTTATGGAGGGAAGAGGAGCCCCGATGATCCCTTCTGCTGTCCTCACCACTCTCCTCACGTTCTTCCAGTCGGAGGCACTGCAGCCTCCACACCACACAGAGAGACAGCTGGTCAGAATACTCTCTATGGTGCTTCTATAGAAGGTCGTGAGGATCGGCGGGGGCAGGTGGGCTCTCCTCATCCTCCGCAGAAAGTACAGTCGCTTTTGTGCCCTCTTCACCAGTGACGTGGTGTTCACAGTCCAGGTGAGGTTGTCCGTGATGTGCACCCCCAGGAACTTGGTGCTGCTGACCACCTCCACCGCTGAGTTGTTGATGAGCAGTGGAGCATGGTGAGGCCGGTTTTTCCTGAAGTCGACGATGATCTCCTTCGTCTTCTCCACGTTCAGGATCAGGCTGTTGTCTCTGCACCAGCCCACCAGCTGCTCCACCTCCTCTCTGTAGTCCTGGTCGTTGTCGTCTCTGATCAGGCCCACCACCGTTGTGTCGTCTGCAAACTTCACGATGTGATTGGTGGTGAACCTGGGGACGCAGTCGTGTGTCATCAGGGTGAACAGCAGGGGGCTTAGGACGCAGCCCTGAGGGGAGCCCGTGCTGAGGGTGATGACATCAGAGGTGTTCTGTCCGACCCGGACCGACTGAGGTCTGTTGGTGAGGAAGTCTACCAGCCAGTTTCGTAGGGGTGTGTTGAAGCCCAGATGCTCCAGTTTTCCCACCAGATGTTGTGGGATGATGGTGTTAAACGCTGAACTGAAGTCCAGGAACAGCATCCGCACGTATTACCATCTAATGTAGAACAGATTACTGGATCAATGTGTGCTTCTGTGCTTTTTTGTCTCTCTTGTTGTGTCTCTGCTCTGTCTTCTCTAACCCCCAGTCGGTCGAGGCAGATGACCGTTCATACTGAGCCCGGTTCTGCTGGAGGTTTTCCTTCCCGTTAAAGGGGAGTTTTTCTTTCCACTGTTGCTTCATGCTTGCTCAGTATGAGGGATTGCTGCAAAGCCATGGACAATGCAGACGACTCTCCCTGTGGCTCTACGCTTCTCCAGGAGTGAATGCTGCTTGTCAAGACTTTGATGCAATCAACTGTTTCCCTTATATAGGAAACTTTTGACCAATCTGTATAATCTGACCCAATCTGTATAATATGATTGAATTTGACTTTGTAAAGTGCCTTGAGATGGCATGTTTCATGAATTGGCGCTATATAAATAAAATTGAATTGAACTGAATTGAATTCATCTGTCAAATCTGGTTCTGCTTGCCTGCCTCACCTGCCACTACTCATCCTCACAATAAACCTTTAAAAACGTAACTGTATCTGGCTGACCATTGGGTTCTCCAGCATTATTCATTAGTTATTTAAAATTTTGCTGTTTTGATAAACCTGTTCTCATGCGATATTTCTAAATGCGCATTAAAAAACGTTGACGGAAAAACAAGGTACTACAGGACAAATCAGCAGAGATCCACAGTTGTTTCGTCCATTTCTGTATATAAAACTTTTTTTTTTTTTTTTTGGGGTGGGGGGGTGGGGCTCCATTTGGTCTTATGAGAGTGGCGCAGTGGGTAGCACTGTTGCCTTGCAGCAAGGAGGTTCTGGGTTCAAATCAAACCCTGGGTCTTTCTGCATAGAGTTTGGTTCTCTCTGGGTACTCTGGACTGTTAGGTTAATTGGCTTCTCTAAATTCTCCTTAGGTGATTGTGTGAATGGTTGTTTGTCTCTGTGTTGCCCTGCGACAGACTGGTACGTGTACAAAATATAGGTTATTAAGGACTTTCCGATTTTGAATTGAAGTAATAAAATCAATGAGCAAATGCAGCTATGTTCAGAAATGCACAGAAATAGCAACCTTGCTAAAACTGTAATGAATCAAAATGGAACCTTTAAAACAAAATGGTGTATGCTCCAAAAACACACACACAGCTGTCTCTCCAAATGCTCATCATAGATGCAGGAATTCTGTTGTTGCCAAAATCCTTTATTTCCCTGGAAAAATAAAACAAGAGTTGTTGAGTCCAAAGGTTTTTCTGAAAAATTCCTGCAATTCACCCGTTATGCACAAGCTGTAGTGATTTATTTTTGTTATTGTCCTGTTTTACAAATTTAATTCTACTGTTGGTTAAAGCTGTACATGAAAGGAGTTTCAGATAAGAATACACCAACAGCCAAGGAAGAGCATGAATTATGCACAACTAAACAAAACTCCCTGGCGACGCAGGTCTTTGAAGTATAGATTTACAGCACATCTTTTTTCTTTGTGACCAAATCCAGCTGAAAATGAAAGGAAAAAAAAGCTGTTGGCTGTTTGTGCCTATAAAGGGTTAACTTGTTCAAAGAGATGACGAAATGAGATCACATGACCAGAGTGAAACAAAGTGAAAGGAAGAAAGGCACAAGTTTAAGCTTCTCTTAGAAGTCGGAAACTTTTACTAAAGCCTTCATACAACAGGTAATTATTTGGTTTCAGAAGTTTAAAGCTTCGTTTTTAACATATATGTGGGGTTTTGTCATATGAACATGGTTGGAAATAGGCTTTTTGCGTTCTAACGTATATTCTCCGTTTGTTTTCTAGAAATGGCTTCTGCCACGAATCTGACTGAAGATGACTTTTGTTGCTCCATCTGTCTGGATGTGTTCAGCAAACCTGTATCAATTCCTTGTGGGCACACGTTTTGTCATGATTGCATCACAAAACACTGGGAAAAAAACAATGTATTTGACTGTCCGCTGTGTAAAGAGATGCATTACTCCAAGCCAATGCTCCGGGTCAACATTTTCATTGCTGACATGGCCGAAAAGTTCAAAAGTGTGGTGAAAAGTAAGGCATCCTTACCCCTTCAAGAAGCAGGGATTGGAAAAGTGCTGTGCAATCTGTGCGCAGAGCCTAAATCCACTGCTGTAAAGTCTTGTTTAGTATGTTTTATGTCATTCTGTGAAATTCACCTCGAGCCGCATCTAACATTACTCAAATTACAGCAACACAAGCTCATCCAGCCAGTTAATGACTTGCTGAACAGGATATGCAAAACCCATGGTGACTTTCTAGAATTCTTTTGCAGGGTGGATCAAATGTTTCTTTGTTTCTCCTGCAAAAACCAAGACCATAAAACACACAAGGTTGTGACTTTAAAAGAAGAGGCAAAAATAAGAAAAACCCACCTGGGGAAAGAAAAGGAAAACACTGATCAAATGATCGAGAGACGTCGGCAGAAAATGCTTCACATTCAACGCTCATTGGATGAGAGCAGGAATAATGCGGATGAAGCACTATCATGCAAAAACAATGTGATGGCTGCTGTTGAGGATTACATTCGGAAAAGTCAAACTGAGCTGACAGAGGTAATAAATACAAAGCTGCAAACGATTGAAAAAGAGGGAAATGATTTTATTACAGAACTGGATGCAGAAATTATGCAAATAAACATGATAAAAGAGAAACTTAATGAAGCTTCGTTCATAGATGATGACTTCACATTTCTCGAGAATGCCCTTTCTCTTACAGTACCTTCACCAAAAGTGAAAGACTGGTCTGATCTTAAAGTTAATACTGACCAATTTCAAATTCAACGCACCATGGCTGAGCTGCAGATGTTAGTCACAAGTAAAATAAACGCACTGTGCGATCCTACCTTTAGAGAAAAGCAGCAGTATGCTGTGGATGTGACGTTCGATCCTGACACAGCACACCCTTTACTGAATCTTTCTGCCGATGGGAAGCAAGTTTCCACTGGAAACCAAAGTAAGAACAAAGAGGACAAACCACAAAGGTTTGATCAGGTCCTCAATGTTTTGGCAAAAGAAGGTTTCTCCTCTGGAAAATCTTACTATGAGGTTCAGGTGAAAGGCAAAACTCAGTGGGATTTAGGAGTGGTGAGCGAGTTCATCAACAGGAAGGGGGATATCAGACTGAGCCCGAAGAATAGATGCTGGACCATCTGGCTCAGAAAAGGAAGCGAGCTCACAGCCAACGCCGGCCCAGCGTTAAACCTGCCGGTTAGGCAGATTCCTGAAAAGGTTGGAGTTTTTGTAGACTATGAGCAGGGTCAGGTGTCCTTTTATGATGTGGATGCGAGGGCAATCATCTTCTCCTTCACCGGATACAAGTTCAGCGAGAAGCTCTTTCCATTCTTCAGTTCCTGCGTTAACGATGGAGGTAAAAATTCAGCTGCCTTGATCATTACTCCTGTCACAACCAATTGCAAAGAGACAAGTTTGTGGACAAGCATTCTACCAGACTGCAATAGTCCATGTTACAAGTATATAATGTAAATAGTGATTAATTGGTCTTATGTTGTCTTATGTGAACTCTTTTTCGTGTGTATGCATGTTTTTTTCTGCTGTATGATGCTCTTGACCAGGTCATCGTTGAAAATGTGAATTGGTTCAACCCACATACCTGGTAAAATAAAGGTTAACTAAAAAAAAAAAAAAAATAGTACAATCCAGTTTTTCATTACACTAATCCATCAGTGGCAGTATTCATGCTATAATTTGATGCCAGGCTCGGTGTTTTGTTTTCACCTTATAGAAATAATGACACATTAAGTTCTATTTCTCATATTTGTTTTAATCAAATTTCAGAGATTTTGTGAGTAAGTGGGTCACCAGTTACAAGAGAGATAAATAAAGGGAAATCTGTTAATACATGACAACTTTTTTATTATCTATTATTCTCTGACATATTTAGCCTGTAGGAACGATAATAGAGAAAGCGATTTTAAAACCACAATTGAAAAGGTGCATATTGAATAATAGGATAGTTTTCAAAACTTAAATGTGCTGTCTTTATTGCCAAACTGTAAAGATTCCATTATGCAAAAGGCCCTCAGAAGGTCAGTTTTTAACCCAGATAAACAAAAGTTAAAATGCAGTGCATAATATGCATAAAAACAAGGTGGGGAAATTGGAAAATTCCATAAACTACAATTTTCGTTTCACATCTCTTTGCAACGTGGAGAATTTAAAACTCTAGGCTCTAAGCAAAAGCCCACCTCAGCAGTACAGAAATAGTTTGGGCAAATGGCCCAGCTCTGGCAGGTCAAGTACTCAGAAGATTCTAACCTTGAGCTTACAGCCAGATGGATAAATAGCTGAAGACCTGGCTGTAAGTGATTGAATTGCTGGAGTCTTCAGGCAATTTTCAATCAAGCAGGATCACTGGTTACTAGAAGACTACTGTAGGTGAGATGGGGAGCAAGCCTGTAGGTACCCGCAGGCTTCGGACCTTAGACTTATGAAATGGACTGGACAGAACCTCTAAGGACCTCTAAACTTGAACAGGTGGTACCTGTATATGACTCAAAGACTTCTGGTTAAATTCAGAGAAACAGACAAAAAGACAAAATAAACTTCAGACAAAAGTAAAGAACAGAATGTTGATTTTGATATTAAAAAGCTGCAATAAAACATTAAATGGTTTTAAACAATAGGCCAATTTTTCTTCCATAATTTTCAAAGTTATAGAAGTCTCATAAAAGCCTTTCTTCCAAATGTGATGGAGATTTCTGTCCAGGAATTGTTAACAATTTGTTGATCAGGGTGATCTTTATGGGCCAAATCATAAAGGTTTCTATATTTACAAACCTTTGCCAAAAGGAGTGCTTGCTTGTCAGCCATGGTTTTCCACACGGGGCTGTCCACGTAGTTAGGAATTTTCCTAGGTGCGTAGAGTGGAACCTTTTGGCCTCGCAGAGGGGCGTGGTACCCAAAATTATGTAATATGCTTGTGCGGACCTCGCAGACGTGTCAAGCATAAGCCAGGCTTTAGGCAGTCATGCTCCTGTGAAATAAAATAAGTATATTGCATATTCATTTATCACAACATCTCCTTTTTCTCTACATATAAAACAGTCAGTGTTTATATTTTATACCAAATGTATGTAACCTGTGAGCTCTGTGACTACAGTGAAGTTCCTTAATTGTGCACACAGTCATGGCATTGTTCTGATTCTGATACAGTAGAAATGTTTATAGATTAGAAAAAAATCTTTGTCTGACTGTGATAACTTACTCAGAGAAGGCAAGGATGTGCAGTTTTCACCAGTTTGCCTGTTAGTGACGAAGATGTAGGAGATCAAAATGGAGACTGAGAATAATCCACAACTGCAACTGCTGGTTCTTGCCATTAAGATGGGGTGGCCAAATGAATTGAATTGGATTGCCTTTATTGTCCCCTGTAGGGGAAATTACATTTCAGTACAACCCATCAAGAGAAAGACAAACATAAGACAACCATGGGTAGACAGGTTCACTGAGGGCTTGCTGACCTTTTCAATGGGCTGCCTTTTAACAGAATATAGAAAAGAATACATTGGGATGGTTGAGGGAACAAAAAGTGCATTTCTCGCACTGTCTCTTGTAGACAGTAGGAAAATGCAGACAAAAATAAACAGCACAAAAAGGCAACATACACACGACATTATAAGCATAACATACACAGCAAAGGCAATGAGTCGTAGAGGTGTATTTATTGCTATGTTCATGTGTATGTGTGGATGTGTGCATCAGTGTAGGCCCATGATTGCCCAGTAGCCCCCTCCAGCCATAGTCTCAGATAGTATGTTATCTACAGTTCAGTAGAGCATTTTTCAGGTCACAGGTGTCATGAATTGGTGTGGGCGGGGGGTAGAGTGTCTTGTTTGCATGACATCCAGGAGAGTTTCAGATAAAACTATCCTCCAAGGCCAGCATAGGGTGCCAAACTCAATAACAAGGAGATTGTTTTGTCTCAGGCTGACTGTAAATTTTCTGTCAGCCTTCAAGTCTTTGATGGTGCGTCTCAGTGGCGAGTCCCAAACAGCCCAATTTGTGGGTCTTTCCACCGTAGATCAAGCTAGAAACTTCCATTTCACCATTGAGTTCACACCACAGCCGGCCTGTGATGCTGTACAAGGATCGCAACCAGCTTGCGGTTTTGCTCACAAACCAAAATGAGAGAAGATGCCCCCCAGACATCGCAGACTACTGGAACTGGATGAACTGACGGTAATGTCATATCTTTAAGGGTGAGAAAAATCACCTTGTGAAATGTTGTCCTGCATGCATTCTGCACATATTGGCATAGTAAACAATGAGCTTGTGATATACTATTTTGGTCCAGCACTAATGAGAAAATCGAGGCAATAGTTGGTAAGTCCCACAGTTACCAGAACCAATGGCATCAGATTCCAGATACACCTTGGCAGATAGTTCCTACTGATCTTTTCATATGGAACAATTAAAACTATCTTATCATTGTGGACTATTACAGAAGGTAATTTGAGCTAGAGAAGTTAAACAATGGCACATTTGCCAGTGTAATAAGGAAATTGAAGGCTATATTTACTAGACATGATATAACCAGACATGGTGATATCTGACAATGGCCCTCAGTACAAATGTAATGAGTTTGAAACATTTACTAACACTTGGTACTTTCATTATATCACCACAAGACATTATTACCCTTAGATTAACGGACTTGCTGAAAAAATACTGAAGATTGCCAAGTATTTTCTGAAAATAGCCAAGGCTTATTATAAAGTTTATCTGAGTCCTTTGGAGTATCAGCATACTCCTGTTGACAACTTTAGATCCCTGTACAGTTGCTGATATGTTGCAGCCTGCCGTCTTACCAAATACCCATCTGCAGCATCAGTCAAAGATCATTTATCTTGGAGATGCACAGTCAAAGAGGATTCACCAACTGCGTTGGCAGAAATTATACTACGACAAGTCAGTCAAGCTGATAGTTCCAGGAAGGACAACACATCAGGTTCCAGGAACACATACACCGAAAACCTGAGGTTGTGATCCAGTCTACTGACACCACCAGATCATACCACTTTTGCACTCTAGATGAACAGGAGTACAGGGGAAATGGGTGCCACTTGTTGAAAATTATATATCCCCAGTTGATCTGTTTCAGACAGAAGTCATGCTGCCCAGTGGACCACCTCAAATCACACAGGAAATTAGTGATCCCTCTCTATCTATTATGCCTATCAGACACACTCTGGAAAAGAGGTTAAGCCCAGGAAAATTGTGCCCTATGAAATATTGTAAAGGGTATAGGCAGATTGCTATACTGCCCCAAAATATGTTCTGCACATTATGAGTAATTGAAATAATGTAGATGTGTTGTAAGAGTGAGTTATTAGTTGTGATTAAAATGCTTGTATCAATTGTTTGCATATTAAACATCATGTGCTTCATGTCTGGATATTTGAGTTCTTATACCTTTTGCATGTGTTTGTATTTTATTATACTATTTCATCCTTAAAAGGAAGGAGATGTATACTTAGTGTGCATACAGCATAGCGTTGCATATTCGCATCTCTTCATCATGTCATAGGAACAAGCATTCCTATTGGTCATGGTGTGTTTAGAAATACTAAATGTAAATCTACGTCTGACAGAGTTTTAAGCAGCTGCTGTGTACATGCTATTATGGATAAATACTAAACATTGTGGGATTTGGAAGCAGCTCTTTCTTACCTCATCATTTGCTTAATTCAACACCAAGAATATTCCATGCTTCACTTTTTCAGTTAGTTTGGGTGACTTTAGTGTGTTTTTGTTTCTAATGATTGAAATTTCTTTAATTGCAAATAAACAAAATTAAGTAATGAAAATGTCAAGACTCCATCGTGTACCAGTTCTGGGTATCATACCACAGATTCTTCTTCTTACCTGAGCCATACACACTGTACCTGGCATCTAATAATTAACTTCCCTAACATCTAAATTAACAAAGATTATTCCTCTATTGACAGTTATTGAGTATAGTACAAAGAGTATCTAATTTTAGTTGTGAAAAATGATGTGTCAAGTAGTTTATCCAGCCAACATATTTCTAATGACTCTTTTTTCACTGTGCTTCACATTACATATTTTGCAGTGTTAATTAAACAATAACTCTTGGTGCTACTTTATAATGCAGGGCTTCATAAACAAGTTTAACTATCAGTCAGTCTTACTGTGAAAAGCTTATTCACAGGCACCCACTGTGGCTGCATTGATATGGGTCATTACATTGTATTGATGAATGACATTGTGAGAAGCAGTAGCTACACTATGTGTGTACATGTTTTTCCGCAGGTGTGCGTACTTTTTGTCCAACAGTATGAGCATCTAATGAGATGCCAAATGTAATGAAACAAATCTATTTATTAGTATCCCTTAACAAGATAAAAAAAATCCACGTAGCTATTAATGATTCAGAGCTCCATGAGAGAGCCTTGGCGAGCCAAAGGAGACTGAAGATGACCCGAGGCTCAACAGAAACAATCTTCTCGGCCAGTAAATTCTCCAGCTCCTGCTGTTGCCCTCTTGGGAATAACTTCAAATTAGGAAGCACCAACAACTAAGAGAGACTCCAGTCATAGCCAGGAAAAAAACTAATCATCTCTAATCATTGATCTGTCATTACTGGGCCATAGTCATTAGCCTGATGAAACAATGCTCTGGTGAATTCACTTGTTACTGGGGCTAATTTTAACCTCCCGGCAGGAGCTGTTTTAAACAATGCTTCACATACATGCACTAAATACAGTGCAGAAACTTGTAACTAATGTAAAAGCAAAGGGCTGAAATGTTACTCCAAGAAACTGGAGCTAAGCAGTGTTTGATCTCTGTAGCTACGATATTATTTATTAAAGATGCTCTTCAACAGCAATTGATGCCAGAACTACTGTGTATTTAGCAAGCAAGTAGAAAAAAGTAAAGACAAAAAAGGACTGACAAGAGAAAGAACAACAGGAATGAAATGGTCTAAAAATGTTTTAACACTATTTAATATTGGGAAAAAATCCAATCAAAAAGTCAACACAACTTAATGTATAAAATATTATAGAGGCTAAGATATCATTGTCCGGTATTTGTAATTGTTTTTCAACAGGTTGCTTGCCATTTTTATTAAATGTAACTACATAGATTAAACTAAATGGACAAAACTAATGAATCCAAGTGTTCAAAACAATAAGTATACAAAAGGTATCATATGCACCTCTTTGATGGCAAATGTTTTATTTTTTTTTGATGGCAAAAATTAAGATTTTATCTGGCGTCTGGAAGCACGTTGGCAGGCAAAATTAAGTCCATACATCTCCTCATAGAAAACAGTTTCAGCATAAACAATCTCCAGCAGTCACTGGGTAAGACTAGTCACCGGGTAAGGGGCAAAATAGAGACACACAAGACAAACAATCATACACACACACATTTCACAACTAAGAACAATCTGGAGAGACCAATTAACCTAAAAGTCATGTTTTGGACAGTGGGAGGAATCCAAAGTACCTGGAAAGAACCCACTCATCTACAGGGAGAACATGCAGAAGATACCACATGTAGCCAGATATCTGTAAAAACTAAAAAAAATTGTGTAAGGTTAGGCCTTTCATCCATATGTAAACTCCATTTTACAACTCTGGCCAAAGTGGAGATTTCTAAAAATTTTACTTTAGTTTTTGAGCCTGCGTGTGTACATGAAAGACTTTTAGGGTCAAAATATGCGACGAACAATGTGATGTTGACATCACTGTCAGGGTTTCTTGTGTTGTGGTTGGACCGAAATGCAGACAATAGCTGGGGAGCCACAAGTTGAGTGATTGGAAGTTTAATGATTTCAAAATCTTAGGTTTCCAGGGTTTCCATTTTCACCTCCGAAATATTGCCAAAATTAGAAATATTTTGTCCAGAAGTGACACTGAAAAACTAGTCCATGCATTTGTTACTTGAAGGCCAGACTATTGTAAAAAATATCAGGAAGTCCACAAAATGCAGTTTGAAGCCTTCAGCTGATCCTGATGCTGCAGCTAGAGTTCTGATGAAAATCAGCAAGAGGGATCATATTTCTCCAATTTTAGCTTCCCTTCATTGGCTTCCTGTTAAATCAAGAATATAATTTAAAATTCTCCTTCTCACGTATAAAGCCCTTAATAATCAAGCCCAATCATATATCAGAGCTCTGATATATGTCCTCAGCTACTATCTCACTTGTGTCTAACAGAGCACTTTGATCTCAGACTGCAGGTCTACTGGTGGTTTCTAGAGTCTCTAAAAGTACAATGGGAGGCAGATCCTTTAGTTATCAGACTCCTCTCCGGTGGAACCAACTCACAGTGTTGGTCAGTGAGGCAGACACCCTGTCTACTTTTAAGACTAGGCTTAAAACTTTCCTTTTTGACTAAGCTTATAGATAAAGTGGCTTAGGTTACCCTGGACTATCTCTGTAATTATGCTGCTACAATCTTAGCCTGCTGGAGGACATTAGGTTCTATTTTTCTCATTCTGTTGAGTTCTCCTACTGTTCTCCAATTTGCACTGTTTTTTGTTATTTCCACTTTTAACTTTGTTCTCCCTGTCTTTTTTTCGCTTCATGGTATGTACACCTGGTCTGTGTTCTGTCAGCTGTGACACCATCCAGGAGAGGCAGATCATCAGCTATTACCATATAACATAGAAAGGATTTCTGAATCAGTGTGTGCTTCTGTGCTTTTTGTGTCTGTGCTCTGTCTTCTCTAACCCCCAGTCAGCTGAGGCAGATGACGTTCTAACTGAGCCTGGTTCTGCTGGAGGTTTTCCTCCCTGTTAAAGGGGAGTTTTCCTTTCCACTGTCGCTTCATGCATGCTCAGTATGAGGGATTGCTGCAAAGCCATTGACAATGCATACGACTGTCCCTGTGGCTCTACACTCTTTCATGAGGAGTGAATGCTGCTTGTCGAGACTTGATGCAATCTGCTAGGTTTCCTTAGATAGGAAACCTTTTGACCAATCTGTATGATTTGATTGAATTTGACTTTGTAAAGTGCCTTGAGATGACATGTGTTGTGAATTGCCGCTATATATGCCTCTCCACCTTTGTCAAATCACTCCAGACCACATCTGTACCCTACTGGACCTTGTCTTTCCACAACCTACCTGAAGTTCAGTGATCACTTTTACAGACAGAAGCATGGTTGTACCATTGGATCTCCAGTGTCACTGATTGTGGCCAATCTTTACATGGAAGAAACTGAAAAGAGAGCCTTGGACTCTTTCAGAAGAACACCACCAAGCCACTGGTTCAGATATGTGGGTGACACATGGGTCAAAATCCAGGCAAAAGAAGTAGAAGCTTTCAACAGATACATGAACTCAGTGGACAACAACATCAAGTTTACCAGAGAGGATGCCAATGACAACAAGGTACTTCTGTGGACTGCTTGGTGAGCATGGAAAGAGATGGAATCCTCAACATTGAAGTCTACAGGAAACCTACTCCTAAAGACCAATATCTTTTTTTGATTCTCACCACCTACTGGAACACAAACTTTTTGTCATCAGAACGTTACACCATCGAGCCGAATATATCCCCACTAGGACAGAAGGGAAGAACATGGAACAGAAACACGTCAAAGATGCTCAATAGGTTTGATTCCTGCTAAGTCTCACCCCAATTCACACCTGCATGCATGTGAGCATGACATTTCTCCTGTGAGCCAGGCGAAAGATGAGTTCAGCGACTCTCCATTGTGAGGGCTGATCACTTCCAGGTTAATCTACATGTCAATCCAAGCTCTAACAAGGCCTTGCCAGCAGTTCTATAAAGCTTGGAATTCCATTCTACTCCAGACATTTTGAATTGAGAAATCTTCCTGGATCGGAACATCTTCAGCTTTAAAACAGAAGTTCAGTTGTTTTATTTTTTTAATCCTTTTTTTGGATTGATCATAACCTGGATGACTGAGAATCTTCATCAACATAGTTCTACCAACTGCATTATTGTGCAGCCCACTTGGTCTAAATCTTGCAAAGCATATTTTTTTTATATAGTTTAAAGAAAACAGTGCTACTGCTATGTTTTTCATTATTAAAAGGTGCACACCCCTTTTCAGTGTGACAAAAAGGGTAACCTTGTGTTGTGCAATTATACACTGTTTAAAGTTATTTAATGTTTCATAAATAACTCTCGTTCTGTTAAGTATTGTCTGGTGATGATCAGTTCTTAAGCTGATATCAGGACAATGGTTGAAAGGGATGAATTCGAGCACTAGCGATCTTTTAACAGCAAACTCTGCACATACATAGAATAAAGGAGTGACAACTTCTTCAAATTCAAGAATTTATTAACAGAAATTAAATGAACATCCAGAGAACATCTCTATGTAATGCTGTTTATCTGAATTAACACTATATTTCGATCAATAAATCCTCTCTACTAGGCTAGTGAAACTTAACTAAACTGCTAAGCAAAATGAAGATAAAAAGAAACTAAGCTAAGGAACTATTTACATGCAAAAACAAACAAAAGACCAAACAAAAGTGGTTGATCATAATCAGAATAATTCAGTGAATTCTGTTCACTGCAGCTCTGATTCAAAAAGCATGGAAAGGAGTTAAATTAGCTTAACTAATTCAGAACAACATTTGACATGTGCTTCAATCCATTCACAATGCGAATCCTGAGTTAAACAAAACATTATTTGATGAAATAATACTTTGTTTAAGTTAAAGAACCGAAGTTCATCTTAAAAAATGTAAATTGAGGTAAAATTAGCTTAGCTAATTCAGAACATTTGACATGTGTTTCAACCCATTCACAATGCAAATTCCAAGTTAACCAGAACATTATTTTGAGTAAATAACATTCTAAAGACTGATTTGCTCAGTAAAATGATTACTTTAGGAGCGCTTGAATTTATCAATGCAATGATACCTCCGGGAGCTAGGGGGCTCGCAACAACAAAACTCGGTTACCGCAACAATAAAACTCTGTCAAATCCATGCCCTTCGGAATGAGGGGCATGGACTGGTTAGAGTTTTTTTCAGGCCTGCAGCCCCTCAGAAAACATTTTTTTTAACCTCCTTTTTGTGAGAACATAATGTATTAACTACTTTCAGAATAGAAGGAGCATTTTACCCAGTATAACAAAAAGTGTTTCTGAACAGGATTACCAACTATACCTTTAATGCAATACAACAGTGAAGTTTATTTTGACGTTATGTTAGAAACATTGCAGTGTAGTCCAGCTGCTACTCTGTCCTCCTGACATAGATGGCTAGTTTGTTTATTAGCTTGTTTAACACTGGAGGAGCTCTGTTGCAACAATCAACATCAGTTGCTATTATCCTTCACAGCAGACAGTGGGTAACAGTGGCGCAGAGGATAGGGAGTTCATCCTGCAATTGGTGGGTTGCAAGACAGTTCACCCGAATTGCCTGCTGGCAGTGGTCAGAGGGCCCGGTGGCGCTGTGGCTACTAACATAGCTCACCAATTACCCCATATACACTACCCTTTTTTATCCGTGCCGAGAATGGTCCGAGCTCGGTAACTGAGATAACTATCGAGTGTAAATCGATCGCAAACTGAACTGAACCGTGCCAGACACAACCGGACCACGCTAAATCTAGACCAGTTCGATGGGTGGGCTCGGCCCGGTTTTTCAGTGGCTCGGTTCTCAGATAACAAAGAGCGCATGAGCAGACTGCGTCATCTCCTTACAGTCAGCTGACTAATTTTGCAGTTTCAGACATTCATAAAAATATTAGCTTCCTTACCGTGCCACACAGTTTCCAGTGATGATTCTGCTTAGCAGTGTGATGAACCTTTTTAGTCTTATCTACTTCCCAAAAGCTTACTCCGTCAAGTAAATTCACCAAATGATGCCTTCTTCGCCTGACTCTACGCAAACAACAAAATATCACAATTATAACAAAGCATGACTTCCTGAATGTTACGGGCTCCGCCATTTTGATTTGCTTGAGTCCCTCCTTCAATCCTAGAGAGCAGTAGTACCGTAGATCGTCACTAAGTGGCGAGGAACCGTGCTAACGTGATGTGTAAACGGTTGTCAGAACCAAGCTCGGCACGGTTAGCTGATCCAAGCTTGGTCCGAACTCGGCATGGGTCGGTTTAACAAGGGTAGTGTAAATGGGGCTATTGTCGGGACTGATCGTCAGACTAGTTAAAGTGCTATACAAGTACATGCCATTTACCATTCACAGAAATCACACCAGCAGGCGACCGTATATCAATAACAAAGTACAGAACATCAATAACAAAGTACAGAACTTTTTTTCCCAAATATCTCCATAATTTTTAAAAAACAGGCCTCTACCAAACGGTTGAGAATTCCATTTATGGTAAAACTTCGCATAAAATTACTCAAGAAAAAAATATTAAAACTCTTATACTCTTCTTTATTCTAGTTACAGAGTAGGCAGAATAGTCAAAAAAGAGTTGTAATGCATTAGAACCAACTGTAACTGCAGTTTTGAGGTATTGGATCGCCCTTATTTCTGGTGATATGCAACAAAGAACTGCTGGTGGGCATTCAGGCACAAGAAAACATTGCACTTCTGACACTTCCACCTTGACACTCCTTTTGGACAGAGGTTACACCGGCCTCGTTTGTCACAGTGAAGTGGCAAGTGTCCAAAGTTGTCATAACGCACATCTGGCTGGGGATGAGTAGATCTTGGGGTGTAACGTTTCTTCTGATGCAACATTTGTGGTGAAGAAGATGGTCTTCCAACTTTCGGTCTGGCTTGTTGACCTGCATCAAACTGTGAGCAACTGCCAGACAAAACCTTTTGACACAGAGCGGTTTCTCATTCAGTAGGGCACAGTCCCTCTTATGAATGAGCCAGGCATTTGAGATACACATGTCAAGAATGTAGCCAAACAAGGGAAAATACCATCACCTTGATTTTTCTGGGGTCTTGTACATCGGTACCAGCATGCCCAAGAGATCTATGCCTCCCATATGTTGACTGTAGGCATGAATGAGTGATGGGCATGGAACATCAATCTTTGTGCGGGTGTATTTACTCCATCGTTTAACACTTCCAGCAGGCATGATCCCACATGCATTGCTTAGAATGTGGACACATTTATTGTCAAACCATTTCACAGCATCCACTCCTTCAGAAGACCAGAAATCAAAGGCCCCACAACGGTTTTTCATCAGTTCTTTGTCTGTCATCAGTGAAGCTTTGCTCTTTCGGTTTGATCTGACAGTGCGAATGCATTTCACCCCCAGATTTACATGGAGGTTTTGTATTAAGTCAAAGCTTGTGAAGTAGTTGTCACAGAAGACAACTGAGAGGTGGGGCTCTGTTATTAGAATCAGAATCAGAATCAGAAATACTTTAATGATCCCAGAGGGAAATTACTGTTTCAGTACAACCGCCATCACATACATCACAAACATTTCAGGGGGAGACGATTTACTGAGGCCATGCTGCCAAGGACACTGGTGCCCACAGGGTGCTGCCATTGAATCTGTGGAAAGATAGTGGCCACGATAGTTAAGGAGAGGAAAAAAAAGACAGATGTATCACACCCTATCCTCTCACGGTACAGTGTGAGATATCCGGAAAAAAAAACTCATGTACGAGAAGCACAAATATAACGAGACACATATAGCAAAAGGTAAACATTGGAGACTAGTCGTGTGTAAGTTCATATGTTTTTTTGTGGGTGTCAGTTATGAATGTGTGTTTGGGTGAAAGTTTTTTATATTTCCACGAAACGCTCTCCAGAGGCCATTGTCCTTGATGTTATTAGCCGGCCAACAGTTCAGAAAGCATCTGCAGGTGTCAGCGGGGGAGGAGGGAGCGGGGGAGGCGGTTCTGAGCTCCTTCCTCATAAGATATCGATAGGGGAGGCATAATCCAAATACATTATGAGGACAATGTGTACTGACTTTCCCGTCAGTAAGTCTTTGCTGGCTCCAAATGGCGAATCCAATATTCCAAATTGTTGGGCTATTCTGCGTTTCACATCAAGATTTTATCCCATCTCCCCTTGAGTTCAACCACATAAGCCAGTCTGCGTTCCAGCGCCGCCAGCTTTTCAGCTCTGCTCCTCCACCTTCCAGATCTGTTCGTTCACCGCCTTAGTGATCGCGTCATATGCAGCCTGTAGACTGATCAAGGCCAAATGGCTACCGACATCCGCTGTATTTGCTGATACATCAAAAATCCACCAAATCCAATAAGTAGAAATCCAAGTATCGTAAGTCCAAACATGCAAACGTTTCATCGTCCAGGAATGACAAAGTCGAAAGACACACCGTTTTCCATTCAGGAATGTAGGGTGTATCCCACAAAATTAGTCAATCGGGACAGGACGGGTCCCATTTATGCTGCCTACCCGTCGAAAAAATTTGATCAATAGTAATGAGAGACCAGCTTACCAGATTCATGGCTTTCAGAGTTCGGGTGATATAAAGAAAGTGCTCAGAAAGACAGAGACATAGCAAGCAGGAGAGGGGGGGGGATGAAAGCTGGAGAGAAGAAATTGTATCTTGGATAATGTCATTACCACTTTGAATCCAAGAGGTAGCTTTTGTTCCTTCTCACTAAGGGGAACATTGAAGAACGTTGATGCACCTTGGTAAAGCAATAGAGGAACTTGCAGGGCAGAACAGTTTAAAGCCCAACTTGTCTGGTTTGTTGGCAATATACTGGCAGAATGTGCCGGCTCTCGTGCCTTTATATGCCACCATAACCTCATCCACACATAAAAAAGTTTTGCTGTCCGTCTAGAATTTTTATACAAATATAAAAGATGTAAATCCATGCATCAATAAAGTGGTTGTAATATGTCAGCATAAGAATAAGTCAATGAGGGATATAACAATTAAGAAAATGCATGTATAAGTGATCCCATCACTGTACTTTACAAAAGAAAGTATTTTCTAACTACATTAGTTTTGTGTCTCTACCTTTATTATAAATGGATAAATCAACCATTTGGTAACATGTGTTTTTAGAAAATTATTGGACCCTCATAAGATTTGTTTTCCATGATATTGTTACTTTATAATGTTTAGAAACGCCTCTGACATTGTTCCATGTTGAAAAAGTATGCCTACCTTTGAAATATTTGACAAAAAGAGCTGTCTTCTTTTAGCATGCTCATCCCACTGCTAACTTGTGTGGACGATTCTTCAACAGGTCAAAATTTCAATGACACAGTGCTTTCTAGTGGAGTTGTTCGGTATTACATGTCTAAACCGATTGGTAGAAAAGACTGAATAAGGTATGTAAATTTGAGTGTATGCCTGAGTTAGATACAAAGCCTCAAAATATGCTCTACCAATTTGTTGAGCAGAACGCTAAAGGGTTTTAAGTTCATTTGTCAAGGGTGGAGGACGTTGACATTGTCACGTTTATGATACTCCACAAATTTGGTAGTAGTTATTACGCGCCTAACGGCAAGGCATTTGTAGTTAATTTAGTGCACCGCTAGATGGGAGTAAATCTTACACACTTGGGCTTTAAAACATATGTTAATGGAAAGCTGAAAAAACTTGCTCCTCCTAATAGAAGAAAAAATAATGGATTTATTTAATAATAATAATTAATCATTAATAATTATTGTGCCAATAAAGCAGCATTAAAACATGAATAAAGCTGGCAATTCATAATTGTGTGTTGAATTATTTGCAATTGATTGTGGGTCTATACCTTTTTGGGTAAAGTAGTAGTCTCTGGTAGTCATTTGTTTGTATTTTTGGTGGCACAAATCCTGCAGATAACACTCCTTCCTCACAGCAAGCAGGTCACAGGTTTGATTCTTGGACTTGGCGGGAGCATGTCCTCTCCATATGTGCGTAGGTTTCCTCTGGGTGCTCCGGTTTCTCCTACCACTAAAGACATGCTGGTCAGGTGGGTCATTAGTGGTGGCGTGCTCAGTTGCAGCGGCTAAGGCTAACCCTCCATCTGATCTATGAGATTTCATTGTATGTACATTGTATGTACAGTAGAATGACAAATAAAGCACCTTTAAATATGTCTCTTATCAGGTTTTCTATGAACTAAATAAAAATATTAAATAAAAGCATCAGATTGCAAGGCCAGTTGATAAAAGAGAATGCCACCCAGACATTTAACATACACAAGAGAACAAGAGAATCAACAAGATTTAATTTATGATCAATAAATCGATTGACTAAATAAAAAAAACATTCATATTCAACAGCTTATCCTAAAGGTTGGAAGAGGCGTCAACATGCCAATGATGCACTTGCAGCATTATTGGCATGTTGACAGTTTAATCAAAGTGCTTTTAACTTCACAAACTGATGGACTGAAAAACAACGGCTGAATGACTTTGCTTTCTATCTCTGAGATGGAAGAGAGAAAACTGTGTGGCTTTTCCAGTGACAGATAAGATTTGGGCTCCACAAAAGCTTTGATCTTAAGGCTTTCTGACAGGCTTTAATCTGAGCAAACCACTCTCTCTCTCTCTCTCTCTCTCTCTCTCTCTCTCTCTCTCTGTCGCACACACACACACACTATATATGGAAGCCCTTTTCCCTCTTAAGCCATAATACACAAAACAGCCTTATTTCCAGCTGTCTGCCTGTGGTTTGGAGAAAATTTCTGAGTATAGATAGTGCCGCAGAAAACTCCTCCTGAGGACAATAAATTACAAGCAACATATTAAACTAAAGGGGCCAGGGCTAAAACCAAGCACTACACACTTTGTTTCTTTAAGTTGAGAACTCTGCTGTGTAGGAATGGGTACTTTTATAGGTATCAACCGAGTACCGAATCATATAAAATGAAACGGTACCATGTTTCGGTATATAGTGTTACAGTGAAAGTAACACTAAAATAACACTGAGCACTTTAAACTCAACTTTTCCCCTTTGATGTTTTGTTGTCGATACAATGATGTTTCTCAAATATCTGATGCAATCATCCTGGATCCTGTTTCATGCAGCTCTGATGACCCCATCCACAAAGAAAATTATAATACTCCCAAGTAGAAAATGTATGGATAAAACTGCTAAAATGCTCAGTAGATTGCATAAATCTATCTGCATTTATTTTCATGCAAAAATTTCATGCCACTTGAAGCTATTAACTCAACACCTCCTACTGCTATACTATAGATATACTTGTTGCTGAAGCCAGGTTGCAGTAATGCTCTTCATTTTCTACTGGATTGCATTACTGCTGGCAAACAGTGGTTAGGCTAGACTTTTACATTTTTAAATGACTTAGACTTAGACTTAGACAACTTTATTTGTCATTTTGTATGCACAGAGTGCGTACAGAATGAAATTTCGTTTGCATACAGCTTGAAGAATTACAGTAAATTACAGTAAATACAGGATAAGGTGCAGCAGTGATTTACAGTAAACAATTGAAATGTAAACAATGCAGGAGAAATAGACAGTGTACGATCACAGTGTATAGGTGAGTATTTTTTTTAAACAATTTTTGTGCAGAAATGATTGTGCAAGGGGCATTTATGCAAGAATGCATTTTAGAAACTGAGAGTTCGGGTAGATAAGGATGCAATGATGCAAATGTGCAAATATATACGAAGGTGGTACAGAGTCCAGTTTATAGCTTCAGCAGTTCAACAGTCTGATGGCAACAGGGAAAAAGCTTTTGCAGAACCTGGTGGACCTGCAGCGGATGCTGTGGAGCCTCTTCCCAGAAGGCAGCAGGGAGAACAGTCCATGGTGGGGGTGTGAGGGGTCCCTGATGATGTTACGGGCTCGGGACACGCAGCGCTGAGGTGAGATGGAGGGAAGAGGAGCCCCGATGATCCCTTCTGCTGACCTCACCGCTCCCCCCGGCTGTTTTCAGTCACCGATTTAAAGTCTACAGTACACCTTTATGAGATGGTTATGAGAAGATTTGAGATGGGCCTGTAATTTTAGCTCATTAGATGAAAAGGTTCTGATGTGGTTCTTTTTTGGTTTGGTCTTGAATGTTCAGCTGTGCAATGTTACAGGAGTTTCTATATAGACATATTATATGTCTATATATACTATATAGACATATAATATGTCTATATAGAAATATCTACTATATTTGCACAGTGTGACATGTTCAAGTTCTGTATGATTTCTGAAATTGCATAGCATGTGCCAAGCTATAGCCAGCCAGGCTGTGGCGTGCACAGACATTTTGGGGGGCAGGTGCTCAGGAGGGGGGGGAGGGCACTTTTTAGCGCACGTGGAACACTTAATTATATATTAAAAAAAATACACACGCATGTTGAATGAAATTTGACTTTTATTTGTAACATTCTCTAAACGTGAGTTTTCAATGGAAAAAAGTATATATATATATATATATATATATATATATATATATATATATATATATATATATATATATATATATATATACTTCAGACTGAACAGTGGCTCTGTGACTACTGTAACAAACAAACAAATAGCAATAGTGTAGTCAGTGTTGCCAAATTAGGCAGGTTTCCAACCAATTAGGCTTTTGAACACATTGAGCTAGAAAAAAAATAGCTTATGGGCAGATTGTAAAAAAATTCGGAAGCTTTTCATAACATTTGTTGGGCTTTTAGAAAGAATTATTAACAAAATATATCAAAATAGTCATTATTTATTTTTTAAATAAGTTGAATCTGTCGATCTGACATCATCAATGAATAATAGTTATAATGAATAATATTGATTGTTATAATAAAACAAGAAAAGAATAATGGTTAATCAAGTGTTTGGTTAGTGTGAACGCCTAAAAGGGGTTGAGTTCTACTTATCAACTTAAAAATATTTCATGACTGCGTGTAAGAGAAATGTTTAATTGAGCTATACTGAGAGAAATTAAGTTCATATTAAGGTAGATTTACAACTCATGTTGGGAAGCTATTTATAATTTATTTTTTCTGGGTGAAATATCCTGATTGTTAAAGAGATCTTGTGTGTATTTGGTTGTCTGATTGTACATTTTGTTTGGAGGCCATATGCGCAAGTTTTTTTTCTTTGCTTCAGCTCAGTTGTGTGCTAATGACATGTTCTTATGTGTTTAATAGTTCTGTGCTTTTAACATGAGAGAGTTTGAGATTTGGGCTTGTTTTTTCTTTTAAGTTGGGCAGGTTTTATGCTGGTTTGGGTTACTGGAAACTAACAGTGACATAGGGTAACCTGTAGCGCTGTGTCTTAACTCAAAAGTCCAGCATAAGCTACACGCTAATAAAAATGAGCGCTGGTGTCAGGCTGAACACTGACTGAAGTAACAATTCTGACTAGAAGAGGTTCTGTAATTACAGCAGCTATGAGAACAAGGAGCAGAACAAAGCAGAGTTCCCTTCTACCTGCAAGTAACTCAAGTCTCTTCAGTTTGGCAGTTTTAGTGCTTGGTTCTGCTCCTAGCTGTCCTAGCTAACCCTCCTAGCGTTAATGTTTACTCCAGTTTAGACTTCAGTCCTGACATTTCAAACAGAAATTAATGGCGCTCCTTCCAGCTCGCTCTCTGCTTCGTTGTCACTTCTTGTAATTGTTTGGTAATCAGACCAAATTTCCATCCCGCTCTACCGACACCAACGGTGACCACAGGCGAACTGCGGCGGCGACTGAAGGCTTTGACTTAGTGTCCCGCCCCTCTCCGGCTGTGATTGGCTAGCATGTTGCCTTCAGCCGTTGATTTGATTGGTTAAATTGTATGATTGACACATCAAAGATAGTACTAAAAGGACGATGGCCACTCCGAGGTAAAAAAAAGAAAGAAAAGAAGACGGCTTCCAGTCCAGGGTCTCAACCAGAAGGCACAAATATCGCTCCATTATATAATCGGGGAAATGTAGGCGGCAGCAAGTGCCGCCGTTGCTACTTTTGACTGCCTTGAATATTAATAAGTTAAAACAAAAAGTTTCAAAAGGGCATTTTCGTTGATAAAGGGCAAACTTCCTAGTGCTTTAGCACCACCTAGTGTCTATGTATGCACGCCCCTGCAGCCAGGATCTTGTTTTGGATTTTGATGTGGTTAATGTCAGCATTGCTCCCTGCTGTTGGCGCACACTGAATGATTGAATTTATTTGGTGATAGCACAGAAGAGAGCTCTCTCATAGCTCTTTACAAAAACAGTGATGTATCATCATCAAGGATAGAAAAAACACACAAAAAACCATTGTGTTTATTGCCATGGTGGTCCTCCAGGAACAAACATAAACAATACATACTAAACCGAATACAAACAAACCAATAAAAGAGGTAAAATAATGGTCATAATCAATCAAAGAAACGAGAATTTCATCAAGATCTTAAAACTTTTACAAACTGATTAGAATAGCTGTTCTACCAACAATTAAATCTCTAGCTGACAATAGGACATAAACCTGAAATGAACGGACATCTAAACTGAATTTATTCACAGCTTTTTAACAAAATTTTAAAGGCTTTTTCAAAAGGAACCGAATAAATTACCTGTTCAGACTTCCTTTATTTTCACACCAGTTTACTGATTGTAATCAGCTCCCTTATTATATTTAAGCCCAGCTTTTCAGCTGTCAATTGCTTGTTATCCTTTTCTGGATATTGTTGGTTTTGTTTGTAGTAGTGAGCTTGTCTTCAGTCTGATCTGTTTTCTTTACTCCCATGTGACCATCTTTGTTTTAGTTCATGAAATATATCTTGCTTCTTTAACACCTGGCTTTGTTTTGGTCTTCCAACCATGTGTTTCTGAGAAATTGTTACTAAAGACGTCTTTTACAGAA
This sequence comes from Fundulus diaphanus, assembly GCA_037039145.1. Taxonomy (NCBI): domain Eukaryota; kingdom Metazoa; phylum Chordata; class Actinopteri; order Cyprinodontiformes; family Fundulidae; genus Fundulus; species Fundulus diaphanus. Next base: position 46,142,981 of record CM073125.1, read on the forward strand.
ATGTACTTCCTTAATATTAATTAATGTAATTCCTTAGCAGTTTTTTCATTAAAATCCACATAAAAAATAAAGCCAGAAGGAAATGTGGGGATTTTGGGATTACACACCTGTTTCTGTTCATTGGTGACCAAGTCATGTTTTTTTAGTCTTTAACACAACATTGTTCCTTGCTAATTCTGTATTGGAGTCATGTATAATGTAATTAATCTGATCTTATTTCTAAGAGATTTTTTTCTGATTAGCTTTTTTTTTGAGTAACCCCTCTTAAAAATGTTCCAAATACTATCTCTCCATTTCACTTCCATTCCTCTGTTGACCCTCGGATATAAAAGGTAACTTCCTCTTAAAGCAAGTTTTGTCTTTTTAACATAAAAATAATGTGAAGTGGCTGAAAGAAAAATGAAAATGAGATGGACAACATAGAGTGGAAAAGTTAATATGAGGGTCACGTTTGGCTCAACATATAATAAAATGCTCTGAAATGCATTGAGCCTCAAAGTTCACTTTTATCCTTCGAGCCTATATAACACTTTCCTCATCATAATTAAAAAAAGACTGCTTTCTTTTTCAACTCTAGGGAGGTGACTGTGTGCAGATTTTGGTTTGCATCTGTCTTACTGACACATACAAACATCACTATTATTTTTTTAGAGGATAACCATTATTATAAGCAGGGTTAAAGCAGATTCTGTTTGGAAGACTCTTTATCTGCTGAGGTTGGGGTCACAGAGCTGAATAACAGAATTATGAGCTACCTTATCAGGAAAAAGTGGTCCCTCAGACAATGTGTGTTTTGAACTCTTTGTATTCAGAGCAACAATGGTTCTGTTATGAAAATAGTCCATTTTTTTAAACACAATGAAAAGAATGACCAACAAAACAAACCCATAATATCATTTTAGAAGAGGATCTTTAAGCAAGGTGGGTGAAAGTTTATCATGTGCCATATGTGTGTATGTTTGACCTTTTCTAGATCTTTTTTACTGAATGCTTGGTAAAACCAGTGTACTTTGTGTTGTCTTGTTTTGAAACATCTGTGCAAGTGAAAATGACAGAGGGGAGAAGGGACAAATGAAGGAGGATGAAAAAACCAAACCTGAAAGTAGAAAATGGCAAAGGCTTAAAATATCCCCCACCTGTGGCAGCAGAAGTGTGCTTAGTAGACCAAAAAGTAGTCAATTCCTTTGGTGTGGAACATAGCAACATAGACATGGATAAAAAAAGTATTGTTGAAATTGCACATACTTTTCTTAAAAACGCTGAGGTTATTTATAACATATTGTGTAAAAGTGAAATTCATTTAATATAAAAATCAACAAGTCCACTTTTATTAGTTCTATTTAATCTTGCAATGAGTTTACTCGTGTAAACTCATTGCAAGACACAACAATGGTTCACAGGTAGATTTTTGTGCCATGATAAGATGTGCTTCAGCATCAAGTGCAGCAACAAAGAAATATAAAACCATTCCTTAAGAAATTTTCAATTGAGGACAGAAAATGGAATGACTTGATTTCTAAGTACCAACAATATATAATGAAATAATATGTGTAATATAAAATGATATCCTGTCCTGACTTGCAAAACTTTTGCTTTATCTGCCACAACTTTCAAATATGATTGTCAAGCAGAAAGACTATTAGATCAGGAAAATCAATCAGCCCCATTATGCTACCATCACTGTTCAGCCTAAACAAAAACTGACATTCTGACCAACACCAATAAGGTATAAAGAAAAGCCGTAAACATGATGCAAGGTATATAGATAACTGCAGCAAAAAGAGTGAGCTGTGCTGGACAAGTTGAATGAGCGAACACTTGATTCATTCACAAATGGCAAAATACAGTCTTTGAATCTATTTATGCACTTTGTGGGGGACTTAAGATAAATTACATTAGATTTTAAACAAATAACCTTGGCGCTGGTGTTGGTGGCCTTAGAATTGTGTTTCTGCTATTCGCGGAAGACGTGGTCCTATTGGCTTCATCAGGGCGTGATCTACAGCTCTCACTGGAGCGGTTTGTAGCCGAGTGCGAAGCGGCCAGGATGAAAATCAGTGCCTCCAAATCCGAGACCATGGTCTTGAACCGGAAAAGGGTAGAGTGCCTCCTCCTTCAAGTATCTTGGGGTCTTGTTCACGAATGAGGGGAGGATGGAGCGGGAGATCGACAGGCGGATTGGTGCGGCGTCTGCTGTGAAGCGGGCGCTGTACCGATCCGTTGTGGTGAAGAGAGAGCTGAGCCAAAAGGCGAAGCTCTCGATTTACCGGTCGATCTACGTTCTTACCCTCATCTATGGTCACGAGCTTTGGGTCGTGACCGAAAGAACGAGATCCCGGATACAAGCGGCCAAAATGAGTTTTCTCCGTAGTGTGTCTGGGCTCTCCCTTAGAGATAGGGTGAGGAGCTCAGTCATCCGGGGAGGACTCAGAGTAGAGCCGCTGCTCCTCCACGTTGGGAGGAGCCAGTTGAGGTGGCTCGGGCATCTGGTTAGGATGCCTCCTGGACGCCTCCCTGGTGAGGTGTTCCGGGCACGTCCCACCGGGATGAGGCCCAGGGGGAGACCCAGGACACACTGGAGGGACTATGTCTCTCGGCTGGCCTGGGAACGCCTTGGGGTTCCTCCTGAGGAGCTGGCCCAAGTGGCTGGGGAGAGGGACCCCCTTCACTAGAGAGCTGCCCGATCACAGCGGGGGGCACAACATAATTGCATTAAACCTCATTCCATATTCTTTAAGATGAACTTTAATTCTCTAACTTGGATCTACAGTGAACCAGGATTCACTGAATCATTCTGAGGATGGTTTTCAACTATTTTATTTGTCCTTTTGTGTGTACATAGTGCCTTAGCTTCTTTTTATCTTAATTATGCCTCAAGTTTCACTAGCCTGGTAGATTGTTGATTGAAATATAGTGTTCGGATAAACAGCATTCTATAGTGGATCCAGCATTCTCTGGGTGTTAATTTATTTATGTTAATAAATTCTTTAACTTTTAAATGGTAAATGGCTTGTACTTGTGTAGCGCTTCAACTAGTCTGACAACCCCAAAGTGCTTTACACTACAGTAAGACATTCACACCATGACAGTGGTGAGCTAACCGGAGCTGCCCTGAGGAAGACTGACAGAGGAAATGCTGCGATACATCGGCACTCTGACCACCACCAGCAAGCAATTTGGGTGAAGTGTCTTGCCCAAGGACACAGCGACTGAGACAGTCAAAGCAGTTGTAGGACGAACTCCCTAACTCCTACGCCACGTGTTTTAGCTTTTTTTAGTGTTTGCTGTTAAAAGAATGCCAGTGCTCGAATCACCCTTTCAACTATTGTCCTAAAATCAGGTGTTTGGGCTGATAGTCACCGGGCAATACCTAACAGACCGAGAATTATTTATTAAACATCAAATAACTTAAAACCACGTGTAATGGCACAACAGTGCAAAGTGTCACATTGTTAAATACTTCAAGGAAAAAAATAATCTAATTAAATGGTAATTTTGTGAAATGATATGACTATTTTATGAATTGCTGCTTTTGTATTCTAACCAATATTACACATTTCCTGCTCTTATTATTGTGTGGTAACAAAAAGGCTGGTCACACTACTGAGACTGTAAAAAGAAACCTAAAGACTTTGGTAACTAGTTGGCTATGAACTGGAAAACAGTTACTGCAGTCTGTAAATATCAACCTCTCAAATGTACAGAAGTGGTAATTGCAAGGTCAACACTGTTGTTATTTTCTCACCAGTGGTGTGAATGAAAGAAAGATGGATTATGTGAAGATTTTTACCCAGAATCCCACCTCGTTTCCCTGGGATCCCACCTCGTTTCTACCCCACTGAATTTGATATTGCCTTTGATGTTCCTGTTGACAACAATCTTTGAGGGGAAAATGAACCATTTAGCCTTGAACCTGGCAGTGTACAGTTCCACAGACATCAACACTGTGTTGGATGTGCCTAGAAAACACAGAGAACTTTTGTTTAAGTTCAGGGTCCTGCTGTCACCCAAGCTGATCACAACATGGAACAACACCTCTGCCTTTCTGATAAGACGTCTTTTCATCACTCCCACTGCAATTTGCTAATAGACTATTCTTAATAGGGAAAAAAAATCTCTGGACCGGCGTAAAATTTTATTCAATAGGTAAATATGTCTAAACACTATACTCATGCAGACAAGAAAGGGGACAGAAAGCAAACATTGCTGTATTTATGTATGCTAGGACAAGGTGCAAAAGCAGCCAAAGGCATCAGCGTCTTTGATTGGCAGGAATCAAGCAGCTTCCTGGTTGTAGCTTTGTGACTTACAAGCAGTCCAGACAAACAGAGCCACAGGCTGCAGCAAGCTAATCAAAAACAGCAAAGAACAAACAAGGCCACCTCTTTCAGACTCTCTCAGAATAACAGGATTAGAATTTATCTCCCAGTAGCAGTTATTCGACCCTGGTAGCATTTAAATTACATTCGATCAGGAGAGATCCAACCAAACACAGTGAGTTAGAAAGGCTTTAAGTTGCAATACATGTGATGGTTTAGCAGTGATTTTGCAAAGAGTAGAGTTTCCTTAAGTGAATATTATTAAGGTTGTAAGATGAAACATTAATTCATTGGATGTAGTACATTGACAGCTGTAATTGCAGCACTGATCCGCTCTGTATGGGCCAAGAAAGATCTAAGCCTAAAAGCCAGGCTCTAGTCTGTACTGATCTGTCTTCGTGCTTCACCTGTTGTCTTAAAATGTGGATCATGACCGGAAGAACAAAGATCCCATGTATCCGAGAAATATCTCACATGTATGAAAAGAAAATTTATTTAATCTGTGGAGTGACTGATAAAAAGTGAGGAGCTCAAACATCCAGTTTAAACTTGATGTAGAGCTGCTGCTCTTTCACTTTAAAAGGAATAAGTATGAGATGTTGTGCAAACAGGAGGGCCAGCAGCTTGGGGCAAGATTCAGCAGTCCACTTGCACCTCAAGAGCAAAGGACTCACCTTTGGTGACTATGATGTCTAGATTTTTGACAGAGACAGCAGATGGTTTGAAAGAAGGGTGAAAAAAACAACTTTGTCAAAAGAGAAAAGCCATCACTGAACAGAGGGGGAACACTACCAACTGCTCAGTACAACTCAGTCCTCCAACCCATTCCAAAGAGATTACATAAGCAGTCTCATCATAATTCAGGTGACCAGGTTTTCCACTCACACCAAGTCATAGCTTCTAATGACCCAGGAGAGTGATGTGTTGGTCGTTGAGTTTCATCTGACTTGGAATGTGCCTATATAGGAAGATGGGCCTCCGTGTGCGTAAAAACGGCAGCGCTCCAACTACAGGTTGCTCAAGTGTGAGCCGCCCGAATTGACAAAGACTCCTGGATAGGTGTCGAAACATCTTCAGAAATAAAGTGAGTGAAAGTCTGGTTGCCTCTGATTTAAGCCTGTTTGCTTTTGCCATGATGCGGATAACTGAGAATTTGCACAAGCCTCATGCAGTATGAGCCTGAGCTTCTGATCAGAATTGCTCCTGCTCAAAGGTTTTTCACAAAGTCTCACTGGAAGGAGAGTAGGGATAGCCTCAAACGCCCTGAAAGGACAATATAGGCACAGTTCCACGGGCCTGCCCATTTTCATCCGCCCTACTCGACTCTTCCCTGCTCCGATTATTCTCACCCGCTTTAGAGATTCCACTGGCCCAGAGAGGCCTCTTGGGTGTTGCTTTAGCACCCCTCCCCACTCCCAACCGATTTTCGAGCATATTTCGACAGCTGAACCAGGTGAGCGGAGCCTGCTTTAAAAGTTTCCCCAGATTGAGCCTGTGTCAGAGTGGCCAACTCTCTCAAATATTAGAAACTTTATATACATTTTTTTCCCCTTGCAGACATGGTTCATGGTTTGAAAATAATAAATTTATATTTCTATTTGACCCTCTCTGGTGTCTCTGGCCTGATAAGTTAAGTGAAAACTCAACACCTATTAGGAGCAACTAATTTTTTGTGATGCATACAAACTGACTTTGATCAGTGTTAAATGAAACATAAATTAGCATAAGCCAACACACTAGAAATGCCATTTATATAAGCTAAATGTAATTAAATTTTTATACATAAAATTACAAATAAAGGCTCACTAATAATAGGCCCGTTTACACTACACTTTTTTAACCGAGCCGAGACCAGTCCGAGCTCGGTAACCGAGATAACTCTTGTGTGTAAACGGTCAGCAGACTGAACCAGACTGCGCTAAACATAACCGGACCGCGCTAACTGCAGACCAGCTCTTGGGTAGGTCTCGGCCTGGTTCTATTTTATCCCGGTTTCTGATAACGAAGAGCGCATGAGCAGACCGCGTCATCTCCTTACAGTCAGCTGACTGTCCGCGGGTTTTCCGGCAGTCTGGCTGCACGTCCCGATTCACACTCCATTCAGACAAATTTCAGACATTCATAATAATACTAGCTTCCTTACCGTGCCACACGGTTTCCAGAGATGAATCTGCTTAGCAGCGCAATGAACCTCAGCGTCTGTCGTTGTTTCCTGCGTCTGTAAATCCTTATTAGACGTTCGTTTTTCTCATCCACTTCCCAAAAAAGCAACTTTCTCAAGTAAATTCACCAATGGTTGCCTTCTTCCCCTGACTCTCCGCAAACACCGAAATATCACAATATTAAGCATAACTTCCTGAATGTTACGGGCGCCGCGCCGTGTTTGTTTTGCTGCTCCGCCTTCAAACCCAGAGAGCTGTAGTACCGCAGATCGCCACTAGGGGGCGAGGAGCCACCAAGGAACCGAGATAAGCTTTGTGTGTAAACGGGTCGGCTTGTCTTGGATAACTGAACCAAGCTCGGACTGGTCTCGGCATGGCTCGGTTTTTAGGTGTAGCGTAAACGGGGCTAATGTTAATGTATTGAACAGAAAAGATTCACATTAATCTTCCAGTGAGCCTGCAAGGACAACCAATATTAGATTGTCGCACACTCTCGTAAACGTGTGCAATTCAAGTATTTTGATCGGACGATCCAAGTTTAGGGCCAAAGGATTTGTGCTCCACATCTGTTTACTCAGAGCGTGTTGGGCATGCGCACTGCAATTCCAGATGTTCATTATTTAAACAAACATTGGTGGGCCGGCCCCAATATCAAGGCGCCTCAAGAGGATTTAGCCCACTGAGATTGTCGGTTTTCTGGCAAACTTAGATACATAGACACAAATGTTTATAACAGAATTTTATTGGCAAGGGAGCCGGTCTTTTTTTTTTTATATTACACTATAAAGATCGATCCTGTCCCATTGATTATTCTGAACATAGAGCTCCACTGCGACATCTCGTGGGGCCAGGCCCTACTAGCCCCAAATGCAGAGATGCCACAGCTCCTTAGCAGAGCCACAAAAACCTTGGCTGGCTCTGAAAAACACTTCTGAAACACTCATAAGTGAACAGAGCCGTGCGGTGCATGGCCTTTACAAGGATCTTCAGAGCAGAGGTGCCCAAGAGGAGCCACCACAGGGAATCTGCCTCCCCCACCCAAGGAAATAGCCCCCAGGAAAACCCCCCAACAGCCACAATGCCGAAGTCCCTGGGAGCCGCGGGGACGAGCCCGTCGGCTCCGCCGGCAGCCAGCTACGCCAGAGTGTCACTAGGCACAAGGGCTATTTGGGTTTGTCTCATGAATACACATCATTTGTACTAAAGTTGTTGTTTTTTAAGTTATCTCAAAACTGCTTAAATATTCTGTCATACCATTCCTAAAGTTTAGTCATTATCGATAAGATGCCAAAGAAAGTTCTTGAAGAACCAACAGTTTTCATAGCAGGATGGACCAGATCGACCCCCAGGCTCTTCCCTCCCTCACCTGTTTCTGTGTATTGCTTTGTGTTTTTATACCCTTCTTTGGTTTACAAGGGAAAACAAAGCAAGATGGAACGGCATTTTGTGGAATCTACATTCTCGAGGTCATATAACAAGCACTTCTCAATTATCTTTTGGTTCCCTTTTTCTTTCTAATACCTTAAAATTGTAAGTGGGTCTTTATGTTAAAAAACAAATGTCTGATCATCAAACATCACAAGCATAAGTTAGATACAAGACACAAAAATCCTACACAACCTCTCCAGCAGCAAGATCTCTCAAAAAATGATTGAAAAAGTAGACATGCAGAAGACGAGAAATTATGAATAATAAGGACAAATGAAGAAGATGAAAACCAGTGTCTGCATCCAAATTAAATCATGTCAAGACAGGAAACAAAGTATCTTATCATTTTAATAATATCTTCACACTAATCCACACAACTATATGTAATGCAAATGAAAATAGCTGTCTAGGTTTCAGTATGAATCAGCCACAACTGCCAAGTGGTTTTGAACTAATACTGAGCTCTATAAATATGTCTTTTTCACTTGCCATTTATCTTTTCCTGCTCCTTAAACAGCCTGACACACTTCAGAGCCATAAATGAAGTCACATCTCTGAGTAATAGCAGCAGCAGTAATGCGGGAGTCATTCCAAAATCCTAGGGAATGACAAGCAAATATGCTGTAATGCATCATCACTTTTTCCCCCTACCGCTATAGAGATTTAGGGAAACATGTGGTTGCCTTTTTGGTGCAGTAGTTCTCAGTAAGAGGTTGGAGACTGTGATACCAGTTTACAGTGGAATAAATAAACCCTCTCCTGTTGAGAGCTTTATTTTTTGTTTGTTTGTTCTTCTTTTTTAACTGAATAAAAGGGGTGTGGAGGACTGCGTGTAACAGCTGTTTATTCAAATCTGGTTACTTTTATCAAATGGCAACAGAAGGATATGAAGTCATTGGGGTCAGAAAACAATGAGACCTTAATGTGTTTTACTTAAAATGTTTTAGTTTGTATCTTTGTTTCCCTCTGCATGTAATTAAATGGTTTAATGTATATTTGGGGCTGCACAGTGGTGCAGTGGGTAGCGCTGTTGCCTTGCAGCAAGAAGGTCCTGGGTTCAAGTTCAACCCTGGGTCTTTCTGCATGGAGTTTGCATGTTCTCCCTGTGCATGCATGGATTCTCTCCGGGTACTCCGGCTTCCTCCCACAGTCCAAAAACATGACTGTTAGGTTAATTGGCTTCTCTAAATTGTCCTTGTGTGTGAATGAATGGTTGTTTGTCCTGTCTGTCTATGTGTTGCCCTGCAACAGACTGGTGACCTGTCCAGGGTGAACCCCACCTCTCACCCAGTGAACGCTGGAGATAGGCACCAGCAACCCCCGCAACACCATGAGGGATTAAGCGGGTCAGAAAATGGATGGATGTATCTTTGATACTTTCAACTCCCAAAAAATTAGTAAGTCTGAGAGTGATGGTTATCTGATGAATTAAACTACTCAAATTCACACCTGCCTTGGGAATATTGTTTTCTTAGGTTTTGTTGTTGTGCAATCCTGTTTGAAAGTTGTTTGCGGGTTAGGGTAAGATAAAAATCGAACGCATACCAACATTCCTCATAAATTGTTGATTGCTTTGCCGTAATCCCTCATGATGATTATGCATGAAGTGACGGTGGAGAGGAAAACTTCCCTTTAACAGGGAGGAAAACCTCCAGCACAACCAGGCTCAGTGTGAACGGTCATCTGCCTCGACCGACTGGGGGTTAGAGAAGACAGGTTAAAGGAAATGTTTGCAGTTTGTACTGTAAGATCTAACCAACCTGTCGGCTATGCATTAAACGTAGTTGAAGCATGGGAAATTATATAATTAATCCGATTTTTGGGATTACAAAACCACGCCTGATGAGGAGGCTGCACTAAATTGCAAGAGTCCATACAGATTAAAGTATGAACCACCTGGCACACCTGGTTAAGGGAAATCACCCCCAAAACGCTAGTAGCAAGTAAACATCTGTCTTTTCAAGATGCCAGGGATTTTCAAGATGGCAGGGCAGGATACTGCAGCAGCCAAGGCACTCCATCTTATTTTGTTTGTTTTTGTGTTCTTACTCACGTTATCACCACACCAAGCTCTAATACAATACAGGAGAGAAGAGCTATTGGAACTGCGATCCAATCCTGGAGTGTACACACTGTACCGACCGTCGAATCCACACATTATCCATCCCGACCTGCAACGGCTGAGCAATGACGTGGCTCTCCCTGATGCTTTAAACAGCTTCTTCACATGCTTTGACTCTCCAAGCAGCAGGGAGCCTGAACATCTTCCCCAGCCAGAGGAGCACCATCAGCATCTGGTACTGCAGCTCCACCAAGTGACAAGGCTGCAGGTCCAGACATGGTGTCAGGTCGGACGCTTAAATCGTGTGCTGACCAGCTAGCAGGGGTCTTTCTGGACATCAACCTCTCCCTGCAGTTCTCCACAGTTCCTGCCTTTCTGAACGTATCCGTTATCGTGCCTGTCCCCAAGAAACCAATCATCACCTGCCTCGATGATTATCATCCCATCGCTCTGACCCCGTCATGATGAAGTGCTTTGAGAAGATCCTCCTAAAGTACATTAGGGACGCCATCCCTGCTGGTCTGGACATCCTGCAGTTTGCCTACAGAGAGAATCGCTCCACGGAGGACGCTGTCTCATTAGCACTGCACTCAGCTCTGACTCATCTGCTGCAGCCAAACACCTATGTTAGGATGCTCTTCAAGGACTTCAGCTCAGCCTTCAACACCGTGCTCCCAGACATGCTGGCTCTGAAGCTCCACAACATGGGATTCTCCACATCTCTCTGCTCCTGCATCAATGACTTCCTCACCAACAGGCCCCAGGTGGTGAGGATAGGGAAACACACATCTGCTCCACTGATCCTCAACACAGGAACGCCGCAGGGTTGCGTCCTCAGCCCTGCTTTTTTCACCCTTTTCACCCAGGACTGTTCTGCTATCCACCTCATAAACACAGAGGTGAGGTTTGTGGTCTCATCTCCAACAATGATGAATCCCACTACAGGGATGAGGTCAGCAATCTCACATAGTGGTGCTCCAGGAACAACCTGATCCTGAACAACAGTAAGACCCAGGAGGTAATAATAGATTAAAGGAGGTCCAGGAGGACTGAACACGCTCCTCTCTACATCCAGGAAGAGGTGGGGGAGCGCGTGGGCAGCATTAGATTCCTGGGCATTCACATCTTCTATGACCTCTCCTGGACTGTGAACACCTCCCACCTCCCAGTAGCATTGAAACACATAGGCGGCACAAAGTTGTAAAAGATATAGGGGAAGCTTTTCAATACTTTATAATGTTGTGAAGTAGCATCTAAAAGTATAGGGGGCACAAAGCTGTAAAAGGTATAGGGGGCACTTTTCAAATACTTTATAATGGTGTGAAACAGCATTGAAACATATAGGGGGCACGAAGTTGTAAAATGTATAGGGGCACTTTTCAATACATGATAATTGGTGTGAAATAGCACTGAAAAGTATAGGGGGCACGAAGTGGGCACCAATGTGTTTTACTAAGAATACGGCAAATTTTGTGTGAAAATGGTTATTTAAGTGTTGTTAAATGCAGTAATATAGGCCTACATCACTGAGATTATCTATGAAAACTAGCTAGACTTTTTTTGTTCAAAAACAGGCAGGGATTGTAATAACTTGTAAACTGCTAATTTGGCTAATTTGTTCCTGTGCTCCTAAAACAATTCTGTTTTTATTTTTCCTGTGTCTCAATAGGTGTTGTACTCTCAAACAATATCACTCCCTGCATTCTCAGCATTCAAGAAACTTTTTCCCCCATAGATGCATTACTGATCTGTTTCCAAGTGCTGCCTTCGGTTCTCTTTATTTCTTTTTTTTATCTAGTGCACTTCTTGCTATCAGGATGCATAGAAAGTTGCCTGCAGATGCTGACATGAGATTGGCCTCATGCATTTATGGATGCAGCCCAGCATCTCTATTGCTGTTATGTCCTGGCTCTTTATGTTGGACAAGACCAGACCTTTAATGTGTTTACAAGGAATTTTGGAGGCTACCTTTATTCAACTGAGTCTCTTTTACATTTATTATTAGACAAGGACAGATGGAGCCCTTCTCTGCATGGTATTTCACAATCTGTCTTGTTTCACTGCGTTAAGCAGGCTTCATCACTGTGTGTGATGTGCTGTTTGGTGTAGAAGTTCTTTCACATACCAGCCTATCAGTCACGCTTTTATTTCTGCAGCGATCAACAGCTGGATATTTTTCTAGTGCTTACTGCAAGAGTTTGATCTGATGGCAGACTTTGTTTCATACATTACAGCAGATGTTGAAAACAGACAGAAAATGAGCACTGTTGTTACTTACTAGAATGAAGTGAAAAGCAACTTGATGCAGTCTAAATTTGAAGGAAAAAATAAAACTAATATAAAAACATAATGTGAACTCATAAATAGCAAAGTAAGAGCTCAGATGGCCAAAATTGAACAAATTGATGACAGTAAATATATAAAATCAATATATTCATTTTCCATACTCATGGAGCTGGTACACCCTAAACAGCAGTGATTTCTAGAATTGCGCCGCTCAGGTTGGCAGCCTGTTGAAGTAGTTCTGTGACTTTAATTGAGATTTTTTTTATTTATTTCATTCCTGCTTTTCTTGGAAAAATAGCTTTTTTGGACAACCATTTCTTCTTGTATTGGATGCTGTGTGGCTGGACTGAGTTTTTCCAATACCTTTCTATATTTTTCTCTTTTGTTATGATGTGTAACCATAGCAACAGGGTGGTTTACAACAGGGAGCATCTGATTAACATTGCAAAAGCAAAAATAATATGACAACTGAAGCAGAAATTCCACAGGAGTTGAAAAGTAGGTGTTGTGATTGCAGAGCAGGACCAAAGAGGAGAGATAGAAAGAGGAAGTTCAAACCATCTCTGCCATCCATCATCGTGAGCAATGTGAGATTGTTAGCTAACAAGTTGGATGAACTTCAAGCCCTGACAAGGACCCAGGAAGAGTATCGGGAATTTAGTATTATGTGTTTTACAGAGAGATGGCTGCAGGATCATATCCCCAACTCCAACTTCTCTCTGCTGGGCTTCCTGACTATACAAGAAGACAGAGATTTAAAGAGAAGCAGGAAAAGGAAAGAAGGTGTATTGGCAGTGCTTGTCAACAACAGATTTTGTCACCCAGCACACGTTACTGTGAAGTGTCATTTCTGCAGTCCAGACATTGAACTATTGGGAGTAAGTTTTAATTCATATTATTTGCCAAGAGAGTTCACCAGTGTTGTTTTGGTGGTTGTTTACATTCCACCTCCAGCTGTTGCCGACAATGCATCATTTCCGTTGTTGCGTTGTTGCCACAACACCCCAATTATTTTGTGGCAATACCTGGTGATTTTAATCATGCCTCACTCTCTGCTACACTGCCAACATTTCAACAGTTGGTCAGCTGCTCTACCAGAGAAAACAAAACATTCCCTAATAACAAACCTTGGATCACCAGTGACCTGAAGGAATTGTTGAACAAGGAAAGAAGAGCCTTTAGGGAGCGAGACAGAGTTATTGAGGAGTATACAGAAGCAGTGCACAGTCAAGATCAGAGACAGGAAGGAGGTGTATAGGAAGAAATTGGAGAGTAACCTGAAGAGGAACAATATCAGAGATTTGTGGTCAGGGGTGAAAAAGATCACAGGCTCCAAGTAGAAAAAGGATTGGATAGATGGATGTCTGAGCAGAGCAAATGAGCTGCGTTCAGTTCAGGAACAGGCTCACCATCCTCCCCTCCTGCCCCCAGCCAAACAGACATCCTACTCTCCTTTGGGTGGAGGCCTCAACACTCGCCTGGATCAATGACTACCTCACAAACAGACCAGTTTCAGACTGAAGGACTGTGTGTCTAACCAGGTGGTGAGCAATACAGGAGCACCACAGGGGACTGTACTCTCATTGTTACTTTTTACTCTTCTACACTTCAGACTTCCAGCACAAGACAGACTCCTGTCATCTGCAGAGATACTCAGATGATTTGGGTGTATCAGAGATGGACAAGAAGCTGAGTACAGAGAGCTGGTTGACCGCTATGTGACATGGTGTGGAAGCAATCATCTCATCTGGAACACAAACAAAACAAAGGAGAAACAGGAATCAGATCAAACCCAATTTCCATCATGTGAGAAGAAGTGGAGGTGGTTGAAGAATATAAATACCTTGGTGCTCATCTAGACAACAGACTGGACTGGAGACGCAACAGTGAAGCCATGGGTGGCTTTGGGGTGGGCTTGGGGTTCCTGGGGTGTGCCACCCTTGGGTAAGCTTACCCGGGGACCTTTGACACATTTGATGCATTTGCTAAATCAAATCTGCAGTTGTTTTGGGCAGGAGTGGTCATTTTTTTTGGTGGGTTCCCAACTGTCTCTTTCTGCAGGTGTAGAAGCAGACTCTGAAGATGTTATCCTGCATTGTCTTTTTCCTCTGCTGTATTTTTGTCACCTTTTCTCCCTTTTAATGTTTTGCCTCATCGTTTTCTTTTCCTTTTTTCTTTACCTTTCCATTTCTGTGTCCATTGAACTTGAAATAATCCCAAAATAATGTCCAATAAAGTTTTTTGCATACATTTCAAGCAGACCACTATAGCGAAAGCAGTAATGCTCCACTTGTGAAAGTAAATCTTGTCTCGCTCTTGTCTACCCCAGACCACTCTACATGCCCCATTCGAGGTCTGCTCCACTGTACTCCTTTTGGTTTTCAACAGACCCGATAAGGCCCCGAGTGTTGGTGCTGGAAACCATCTGTCTAGTGGTGGGATGTCACGGTTCCGACATTCACAGACACCCAGTGACTGCAAAATTTCAGGATGTTAAGAGAGAAATTCGACATTCGACTTTAGTTCTGTCTATGCCATAAAAAGTTCACCCTGCATTAAAGCTTGAAACCATGTCTTTTTGTCAGTGCGTGCCTGTTCGGAAGAGAGTTGCCATTGCACTCTGGAAGTTAGCCACCGGCTCAGAGTACAGGAGCATTACTCATCTGTTTGGAGTCAGCATCACCACAGTTTGTAGGTATGTGCAAACCATCTATGCTGCATCTGAGAGGTTTTTGCTGCCAGAGCAAGTCCGTTTTCCAGACAAAAGGGGGTTCAGGGACATGGCAGATATTTTTGAGAGCAGGTGGAATTTTTCCAGTTGTGTGGGTGCAATAGACCGTGTGGGCGACGTGGCACAGCGTTGCAATTGGCGGGTTGCCGGTTCGATCCCCCGCACTGACTGTCTCTGTCGTTGTGTCCTTGGGCAAGACACTTCACCCGCATTTCCTGCTGGCGGTGGTCAGAGGGCCCGGTGGCGCCGGTGCATGGCAGCCTCGCCTCTGTCAGTCTGCCGCAGGGCAGCTGTGGCAACTAACATAGCCACAACTTTTCAATCACAGATTGAGCCTTGCTTGGGTGATGGTGGAGAACACCTTTGGGAGACTAAAGGGCAGGTGGCTTTTGCCTCATGAAAAGAAATTAGTGCTATTTCCCTAAAATACCTGCTGTTGGCTTAGTTGCTCTGTGCGGGGAGCAGCTACCTATAGATTTTTGTCACGATTTGGGTTTTGTCTTGGTTTATGTTATCAGATTTATTAGTTAAGTTTCTGATTTTGGGGTCTTGTTTGGTTTTGATTTAGACATGTTTTTCTGTTTAGGTTACCTGTTTTCCACCTGTCACTTTATCAGCTCTGTTCGGTCTCCCCTCAGCAATCTGTCAGCTTTCTTGCCTTGATTAGATCCACCTGCTCACTTATAATTAGCCTTCACTCCTGTTCACCTGCTCACTCCCCTATATAGTCCTGCCACAAACCTCTGCTATCTGCCAGATCATTTAACGAGCCACGGTGAGTTTAGTTCCAGCATTCTTTATTCTGATTGACCTGTTGACGATAACCCGAGAGCCTTTTTGATTCTGAGCCAGCCTGTTCCCTGATCTGTTTTTCCTGCCCTGTCTGACTGATTTACCGGTTTACCGACTAGTTTCTGTCCTATGGTTATCCGAGCTTGCTTTGCCCTGTCTGTACCTCTGCCTATTTTGGACTGCTTTTTGTGTACCGGATTTTGGACTGCCCTTTTGACTATTGAGCCCGCCTGTTCCTGTTTTCATTATTAAAATCCTGTTTTTTTGCCTTAACCTCACTTGTTGGGTTTGAATACTGGGTTTGCCTGATTCACGATCATAACAGATTTTATGTTTAAGTGGTGCTACATCTCACCTGAATGGTGTTGGAGGCCAGAAGTCTGCACAGTGGAAGTGCTTCATAAAATGGCTTTCCATGGCTTAGTGGTGCACCCCTGCCTTACCTCACCCAGTAAAATACAAAGTGCTCACTTGGTAAAAACACTGCTTTGGAATTTGGAGTAGAGATGTGTTCTCTAGAATGACACATTTTACCTATGTCTGGAAGTCTAATAAACAAATATGGGTTTTGCAGTTGCCAGGAGAATAGCACTCATATGACAGTGTTGTATCAGATGTACATTTGGTGCGAGGGGGATTATGGATTTAAACTTGGCCAATAGTTCCAGTGAAATAAACTCTTATTGTTCTAGATACCGAGAAACTTTGGGCAATTCCATGCTCACAGGTTTGTGGGAACAGTTTGGGGATGCCCCCTTCCTCTTCTATAATGTTTGTGCACCAAGGTACAAAGCAAGGTCCATGAAGACATGGATGAACAAGTTTGGTGTGAAAGAACTTAATTCGCCAGCCTGACCTCAACCCAACAGAGCATCTGAGGGATTAAATTGAGAAGAGCCTGTGGGCCAGACCTTCTCATCCAATATTAGATCATGAAAAATTGTAAACCTTGTGGAAAGACTTGCTTCCTGTGACTGCGCCTCAGTGGGTATAGTGGTTGTCTTGCAATCCAAAAGCTGTGGGTTTGATTCCAGCTTCACCTTGTCACATGCCACTGGAAGAGGCACTTAACCCCAAATTGCATACTGAGCTGCATATTGTTGTATGAATGTGTGCGTGTTATAATGAGTGTGATTGGGTGACTGTGGCTCCAGTATGAAGATCATTGAGTGCTCAGAATGACTAGAAAAGTGCTGTATACATTTAGTCAGTTTACATTAGTGAAATGTTAATGCTTTTCTAACAGCAAACGGTAGGCTGACATTATCTCTATGTATTAAAGGAACAATAAGTAAGAAATGAGCTGCAAAATCATCCAAAATCATTCTCACTTGTCCCTCAGGATAGATGTAAAATTCCCTATAAACAATCGGTCCTCTTCATCAACAATGTCTTAGTCACGTTTTTCTCCTGTCAAACCTAGAGATACGGTACAGAACCAATGTTCCCTCAAAGCTGCGCACATGCGCAATTGCGCATTGCTTCTGGATTGAGCACGCACAGTAAATAAAATCCAAGCTGAACTGTAAACAAAATACTAATAAACAAAGTTATTTTGTAGCATTTTGCAATTGTGGTGAGATGGTGTTCCACGGTCCCACTCTGTGTGAGCCAGGTGCTGATCGGAGCGCACCACTGATTGATAGGTGGGGCAGACGTCTTTATAGTTGGGCAGGTTGTGGTGTGTGTCTTTGTTCTGGGCACCGTTTCAGAAAGAATGGCCAATCTAACCTGAGTAGAAAGCTGCTACTCTGAGTAGTTCTACCTCACTCTGTCATACTCAGCGTTTTCGGTGTTACAACAGGTGATATCAATCAGGTAACGGAACACAACTAAACCTGAGTTGAATGCGAGCATGAGCATGAAAAAAGCCATTCTCAATGGATCGCAGATAACGTGATTCACCACGGCAACGGCAGGAAATAAGAAGCCTGGAAGTGTGCATTTTCCGCGAGTTGAATTAGAAATCTCTAATGAAGACATATGGAGAGTATTAAACCATAAGAAACAACGCTGTTGTTGCAGAAAAAGTGAGTTGGCGGCAGAGAATTGCTGAAAAAGTTAATGCATGAGTGATGGAGTTATTTGACAGAGAATTAAAGCTGTTTTCTCACACTTCACTCATTCAACACAAAAGGGGGGCATTGATTACGCAAGGCATTGAAAGGACATGGCAGCAAATCATGATGAAGTATGAAAATACAGTTTAATCAGGTATGGTTAATTTATACTTTTTTATGTTTAACCGTACTTAACTAAAGCATTAATTGTTTATATTCAACATATGCAATCAATGATGGGATGGTGTGAGTTATTATATTAATCATATGGGCTATAATTGTATTTTTAGTTGAACTAAATGAAAAAGAAGAAATGTGTCGTAGCCCTAATGGTGTTGGGGGACACACATTAACACACTGACAGTGGTGAGCTACGTTAGTAGCCACAGCTGCCCTAGAGCGGACTGAAAGAAGTGAGGCTGCACAGTACCACATGCTTGTGCTAGATCTCACTGGAGAAAATGTAAATAATTTAATGACAATAAAATTTTAACTCTGAAAGATGTGCATGTCTCTCAGTTCTTCCTTGGCAGGACCCCTACTCTGAAATAAAGCATACTATACAGTTCTTAGAAAAATCCAAGATTTTTGTCTTTTTCATGTAATCGGGTTAAATCAGTTGTATCGAAACTAAGTAATCTAAAAGAAAATATTGCTGTAACTTGATTCTTTTAGTCAGCCATGTAACTTGTTATAATCTCAGGTTTTGGACAGGCGTAATGTATCCTCAGTGTGTACGTGCGACGCTGCTCATGGGGGTCAAGTGAATGCTCAGGGAGTTTGTGTGTATGCTTAGGCACATGAAAAATTACAACCATACTCAGATTCCTGTATGAAAAGGGTGGATTATTGTCTCTATATATATTCTACATATAGATATTTTACTATAAATTTAAATATATAAATATAAATAAATATCTATTAATTTTGTATATGCCCTGCAATAGACTGGCGACCTGTCCAGGGTGTACCCCGCCTCTCGCCCATTGACAGCTGGAGATAGGCACCAGCACTCCTCATGACCCCACAAGGGATAGACGTGTTAGAAAATGGATGGATGGATGGATAATTTTGTATACTTAAAATTAACAGACATTTTTAATGTCATTATCAATGCTGCAGTGCGACATCTCATTGAAACCAGGACATTTAAATAAACAAATCACTGAACTTGTGCATGCATTTATATTTTAACTGTCTAAAACTTTGCAATATGAAGATAGCTTGTGATACTAAAATACTTTTTATATTGACACATATTTAAAAAATACAAATGTCTTTAAATAGACTGTATTGTGTTTGTTTATGGAAAACAGAGATCTTATGGAATAAAGATTAAAAACAGTGCAAATGTTTGTGCATTTCTCCACAAAAAACCCTCATATCAAACACACCTCCACAGTGACTGGGTCTGTCTTTCCTAAGATGCCCGCAGCCCGTCAACATCCATCTGTCAGAGATTTCTCCTCCACTCTCCCTTTAGTCGCATGACAGACGAAGAACAGCGTTAGAGTGTTTTTGCTTTCTGATTTGATATTTTTGTTGTCAGTGCATGAACTGATATTTAACTGCTTTTATCAAAGGCAATAAAAAGCACTGGGAGAATAAAACCAAGGGCTTAGATGTTTTGAAGGAGAAAAGGAACAAAAAAAGGCTTATGTGCAAAGGCTCTGTCCTCAATTCTGGGCCTCAAAACAGCGGGTTTTAATATACAACTTACCTTAATGCATCTAGCTTCCCTCAAAAAACATGCTTTGCACTCACAACTGAAAACAACCCTTTGAAAAGTTGTCTGTTTAAGCTAATTTTTATATTTCCTCTCCCATGTTTGTGTGCTTTTTAGCATCTTGTGTGGGTGTGACTTGTTCCCTTCTATGGCAGCAAACCAATGCATTTAGGCATCTAGACACGGTGAAGGCATCAAGCTCAAGTTCAAACTGAGTATCAGAATGGGGGAGAAAAGGCATTTAAAGGACTGAACATGATTTGGTTGCTGGTGACAAACAGCGTTGTCTGAGTATTTCATAAATTGCTGCTCTACTGGGATTTTTATGTGCAACCATTTCTCTGGTCACCAGAGAATAGTAGATTCTTTATGTCAGAGGTCAGAGGAGATTGGGCTGTCTAGTTCAAAATGACAGAAAAGCAACAATAGCTCAAATAACTACTTTTTGCAATCAGGTATATGGAAAACCATTTTTCTGAATATATAACACATTGAACATTGAAACAGATGGTGACAAGCAGAAGATCAGTCAGGGTACCAACCTTGTCAGCTAACAGGAAACTGAGGCTCCAGCTCACAAAGGCTCTCTAGCAGATTGGAAAAATGTTGCCTGGTACATTGAACGTCTGTGAGTCTTTGTACGGTGAGGGAGTGGTTCTTGTCCTCCGCTCAACAGGCATAAAAAAATAATTATGCTTTCAGAGCAACCAAAATGCATTATTGTCATGTTCACAAAAAATATTTTCTTCCATCCATCCATTTTCCTACACGCTTATCCCTGTTGGGGTCGCGAGGGGTGCTGGTGCCTATCTCCAGCTGTCAATGGGCGAGAGGCGGGGTACACCCTGGACAGATCGCCAGTCTATTGCAGGGCAACACAGAGACAGACAGGACAAACAACCGTTCACGTGCATACTCACACCTAAGATGAATTTAAAGAGGCCAATTAACCTAACAGTCATGTTTTTGGACTGTGGGAGGAAGCCGGAGTATCCGGAGAGAACCCACGCATGCACAGGGAGAACATGCAAACTCAAAATATTTTTTCTTTATTTATTTTATTTTTATTTATAGAGGGAATTTACTGAGCCCCTGAAGGGACATTGAAGGGAAATTTCAATGTCTGGTGCACCAGAAAGTAATGTTTTTTTTGTTTTTTCCTTTTAGTGTCCCTTTAGGAGCTCCATAGGAATTTCCTGGAAAGATCTACAAAAAATAAAGACAAAACATAAAAAAATTTCATATGAAACAATTTTATAACTAATGAAATCATGACACAGACAAGGATAGATGGTGGAATTTGAGTGTTGCCATTTTCATTATTTCATTAATTAGAAGTTATTCCTAGTCAGCTGACACCTCAATATTTGCTCAAATTATTCCTCCTAATCTTCCTAATCGTCCAGTGTGCAATGCAGTAAAAGCATTATTAAAAGCAAAATTAGCAACAGACCTGTACTTATACATGGTTCAGCAAAGACAGCAAGTAGAGCTAAGCAGCAGCATAGAAAATGTTACTTTTTCCATAACACAATACCAACAACGTTTGTATCAGTAGCACTGTTGTATAAATGTTGTAGGAATTCTAAACAATAACTGACTTCCTAGAGTTATTGAATAAGGAAACGGTGGAGTGATGAAGTTCCAGCACTTTTATTGAGAAACAGAGCAGAGATCACATAGATGGAAAGTAATCGCACCCCTCGATCCGGCCACCAGCCTGTCTGCCCTGCCTCTCCCACTCTTCCTCCCCAGCTCCCTCTAAATTTCCCACAGCCGTACCGTGAGATAACAACAGAGACAGTCATATCCCAGACATTCATTATCTGCATAGTAACACCAGAGCATTTGGCCTTGGCAATCAGCAGAGCTGAGGAGCTT
Organism: Fundulus diaphanus; assembly: GCA_037039145.1. Taxonomy (NCBI): domain Eukaryota; kingdom Metazoa; phylum Chordata; class Actinopteri; order Cyprinodontiformes; family Fundulidae; genus Fundulus; species Fundulus diaphanus. The sequence continues at coordinate 46,164,428 of CM073125.1, forward strand.
AGGTGCAGCGCCTTGTGTGTGTCCTTGTGTCTCCAGTTCGAGTTGCCGTCAGGCCATAGTGACTTCTGAATAATATTCCCATAACAATAAGAGCAAATATTTTAAGAAATAAAAACAGCTAAAACTGAACCTTGGTATTAAAGTTCTAGCATTAGACAGCTAGATTTCACAAAAAAGTAAAAAACAAAGCAACTGGACTTGTTTCAGTTTTGAATTTTGAAAAGTGAAACTCACTTTTTGAATTGAGAAGCGGAGGAAGCGAAACGTCTTCAACTACGGAAAACAAGTGCAGTCTCTTTGTTTTTTACTTTTTTGTGGAATGACCATGACCTGGATGACTGAGAATTTTCACCACCATAGACAGCTAGATGCAATACGAATTTTAGAATTTGTGTTTTTAGGTCAGCTAAGTCTTTGAAAAGCTAAGATAGCAACTTTCTACTAGTAGTCGTACAAAATGTACTTTCTGGAAGTACTAGTAGTAATAAAATATTGTGAAATTTGACCACAATCCCTCTTCAGGAAATTATTCAACAAATGTTACAGAATAAGACATAACCCTGACTATTTTCCTTCCGTTTTCTTTTTATTTCATAAAACCTAAAAGATTTTTAGGATCAGGAATCCAAAATGTAATTTTTAACAAAAAATTAGGCATTGAATACATTTTTAAAGTGCAGTTTTTAAAGTGCAGCTGCTGAATTGTTGCTTACTTTCTCTCTGAATAAATTATATGATGCCAAATGCAACACCGGCCTATTTTAATATATTTTGGAAGGTGAAATTTCATGATTAAAAGATTTAGTGCTTTTTCATTACTGAATTCCTACCAGAGGATTCTCTTTCCAAAGGTTCATGTCAGCATTTTGGAATCTATCTTAGATAGATGTAATAAAGACTTCTCAAATCATTTTTGATGCACAAATGACCTGGGGTTCATTTATAGAACTTGAGTACACACAAAACGGGGCCTGAAACTTTTGCACGACACTTTCCATGCAAAAGTTGTGATCTACAAACAAAAACTTGCCTGGAAAATGTGCAGTCCTCACGGCAATTCTGACCCATGCGTACGCTCATTTTGGAGACAGGGGAAATTGGCGACGCAGATGGTGAAGTGATGAATTGCAGGCAGACTGTGGGATAAATATCTCAGATCTTCAATAACACTCCATATCAGACTTTGGTCATATATCAATTTTATCATAAGAATTTAAAACTGCAGCGTTATTCATGCTTGCACTGGTAACACATAACTATACATAAGGACCTTTCGAACTAATAAATAAATGCCCGTAAGCCAACTTAAATCTTAAATTAAAGACATTTCACAACATTTCATCAGGGTTTTCTACCATCACGCTCCTCTCGCCGATGATCGCCAGGGCAACGTGTACCACAGATTAACAGATAAATTGTGATAAGGTGTGTGGCATTTACTTTAATTTCTGTAAACATTTAAATGCCGTGGTGACACCCGTGCGAGGTGGATGCAGCACGGTTGGACAGCCTTGCAAATGGAAGCATTAAGGAAGGAACATGTTTTCAGGGCTCACTGGCCCATGACGATGACTGGCTAATATGCCAATTTAGACTCCCTAGAGCAGTGATTGTCATCCTTGTTCCTCAAGTACCCCTTGTCCTGCATGTTTTAGGTGTCTCCATGCTGCCACACTCCTGACTGAAATGAATGGATGATTAAGAGACTTCTGCAGCACTTGATGACATGCAGAGAAGGACATGCAATCATTTGAATCAGGTGAGCTGGAACAGAGACACATCTAAACATGCAGGACTGCAATACTTGAGGACCAGGGTTGGGAACCTCTGCCCTAGAGCATTGTGTTCTGCTATGACCTACAGCAGACACTCGGTATCCCTTGATCTACTGGGTTGCTCTCCAAACCCCACAGTGCAGAGGAGGCGCGCTGTAGTGCGTGGGCAGGTGGGGGGGGGGGGGCAACTCTTCATTTTCAGGGGGGAACCTCAATCTCTCCTGGTCTCCTCCCTTCTCAGAATAACGATTTAGGCGTACAGTCCCAAGTCCATGATTCTGTGAGGATGCTGTGCGATGTCTAGGGCAGCAATAAGATTGTCAGGGTTCAGTTTTACCCACTTCACCGTGGACAGTTCTAGCACCTTCCACCTCACATGCAGCCCAGTCTCTCCGCTCCATGCCTGATCATCTACACCTGTCATACCTAATCAAGCCCGGACTCAGCGCACCTGCCCAGACTCCTACTAAAACCCTCCTCAGACTACTCATCCTCGCCATAACGTCTTTCAGTCCACCTTCGACCTTTGCCTTTCGTCTTCCTGCCTGCCCTCGTCGTTGCCTTGCCTCACGCCTGCGTGCCTTTGCTCCGCATGTCTGCCTGCCTGTGTTACCTTCATCTGCCAGCTCCAGCTCTAGCCATCACCATCATCATCCCTCCGCTGCTGTCTGGTACATCCTCTGGTCTCCTTCTCCACTTCTCATCCTGCTTTAAATAAACTCAGTAAAACGTGGCTCTGTGTGTGGCTGAATTTGGGTTCAAAACTCCACAAATCCATGACAAAGAAACTTTTTTACAAGTACTTTTAATATGGACAATATGTGTGCTTTTACCTCTGATTTACACATTTAATAAAGGCCTTTTTGGGAAAAGTTTTTTCAGTTTCTTTGATCTTCTCTGTGGTTGACAGGATTAACTATGAATTAACGGCGATCAGCTAACTCATTTTACTCATCTCATCTGTGTAATCATTGGGTTTGACCAAAAATAAATTCAATAAAACTCATCCTTTCTAGTACTACTTGAATTAGCTGCTTCATGCAAACTAAACACTGACATCCAGCCAGAGGATACCAAACTGAACAAAACCAGACTTTGTTTTTTTGCTTTATAAAAAAAATAAAAAAAATGTGTTAGGCATGATTATTGTTCGTGATATTGTCATAGGTCATGATCTTTTTATTATTAAAGCATGAAAGTTTAATCTTTAGTCTGAGAAAAGATTTCCACGTCTGCTGCTATTTACTATGTTCCTGTGACAGTTGAGTGATTTCTGATGATCACTTCAGGATTACCTTCCTATCATCGGTAGCTGTGTTGCCAAATCTTGAAGTGTGCCCATAAAAAACAGAATCTTGAGGCCCCAGAGTGTTGGCAGGTGAGAGAAGCCACTGATGGATGTTCAAGTCAACCACTGGAACAAGTTGTTCTGTTTCTAGTTGTATCCAGTGCTGTCCAGGTTGATGATACCACATGAGTGAAATCTAAAGAAGAATGCTGTAAAAGTCAAACTGGCCATACATCTAATAGATCTGCAATATGACCTGAGCTGATATATGAAAAGGGGTTTTACTGCATTGGCTGCAAGATCTACATGTAGAGCACATAAAACTGATTTGATCTTATCTTTTATGTAAATAAAATCTTAAAGGAGGAGGTTAGAACCACTCTTGACAGAGGGTGCTGAAACATTTGGCTGTCTAATATAATAAAATGCAGCCATGGATGTTTTTATGAGTCTTTAGCTTCTTCACTAGTCATCTGTCTTCTTACACATCGGCAGTCCAACATATTTATCTACAGGGGTAGGTAGTAACTAGTTACATTTACTTGAGTAACCTTTTGAAAAAAGATATACTTCTATGAACAGTCTTACTGTGCCACTCTTTACTTGAGTAATATTGTCTTGAAGTAATGCCAGTCTTGAGTAAAATATCTTGTTGCTCTACCCACATATAGTTACTTCACTAAATGAAAAACAAACATATTTTCATAGAAAAATGCACCAGACAGAAAAAAATAAAAGTAAAAAATAAAGTGAGAGTACTTACTTGTACACAACCTTCAGTGGAGGGGTCGTGGCCGAGTGGTTAGAGCAGCGCACTTGCAGTCAGAGAAGGTTGCAAGTACCTGGTTTAATCCCCGGTCCTGGCACTCTGGGTCCCTGAGCAAGACCCTTAATCCCAGATTGCTCCCCAGGCGCCGCACATGGCAGCCCACTGCTCCCCAGGGGTGATGGGTTGAAAGCAGAGAACAAATTTTGTTGTAATATATGTTTCAATGACAATAAAGATGATATTACTAATATTATTTTCCATCTGCTGAGTCTGCTGTGCAATTTGGAGGTCAAAAGAAAATGCCGTAAATGGTATAAATTATCATTAGAAATGCTTTACACTGTTCTAACATATATATGTTAATTACTCTAAGTATTAGTTTCAAAAGCTTTATATCTATAAAATAATTTAAAAAGATTATATTTGAAAATATGTGTTTCTTCTGTATCTTTTATTTTGTATTAATAGTTGTGTCATGATCCTGGTGTGTGAGTCTGTGTTTGTGTGGCTGTGTGAGTTCTCTCTACTATCTGAGAATCCTTGCTGGAGGGCGTGACTTACCAGTTGCACGTGGCACACCTGTGTGCCATCCTTTGACACCATCTGCAGCATTTATAAGGAGCAGTGTGAAAACCATTCTCTGCCTGATGGTCCCATATAGTTGGTAGAGCCAAGCGCTCATTGTTTCCTATTGCACAAAAGTTGATGGATATAGTTGTACGGTGACTTACCTTATGGTCAGCTCATCCCTTTGTTTTTCTGCCTTCAGGTCAATTGTCTCAGGGCTTTTTCCTGATTGTTTCAGAAGATCTCCTCGTTGTCAGTTACCCCAGGACGCCTCTACTCCATGGTTGTCACCACTAGCTCTACAAACAGTCATCAAAAGTTTCTCAGGCTGTTGAACAAACATTTATAGGCCCACACGAAAACTTGAGTGACATGAGAAAGCACTTAAATCTGAACAAGCAAGATTTCTCCTTTATTATGAAAAAGACTGTAAGATAGATATGTTTTAATGAACTAGTACTCTGTCCAGAGCAGTTCATCTGAGCTCTGCTTAAGGCCTTTCTAATAGAACATTCTAGTTATCTAAATCTTAATTATTTGTTAATTTTATTGATTTTTTTATTTTTCTCACAACTTAATTGTGCAAGGGGAGAGATTTTCACACCACAGCAATGCATGGCATGGTAAATGGCATCAAGGTATACCAAAGTATTTGAAAGTTAGTTTCAAAATGTCAAAAATATTGTACTGTTCCTGTGGTTTAACATATATCAAAGAACATTGACCCTCCAGCACAGTGGCAGCCAGCTAAAAGATGGTTGCTAAAAAATTCCTACGTTACAAGGAAGAAAAAAATTCTGTTTTGAAAAATTTGCAGAAACGTTAGTTAGCAACGGCAAGGCAAGGAAATACAAAACAATTCAATGTGCTTTACATAAAAATATTTAGATACAATAAGAAATAAAAAAGGTTAAAAACAAAACTTTTTTTTAAATTAGGTTTATAGTGGTATTACTGAAATGCTGCAGTAAATAAAATGGTCTTCAATCTAAGGTTCTATATCATGCTTTTTCTTTTTTTTTCTTTTTTTTTCTTTTTTCATGCTTTTTCAAGACTTCCAAACTGTATAGGCAGTATATGGTGAAATATTGCCCTTGGCAGCGCAGAAGGTCCTGGCGTTGCAGCCGACGAAGGGGAAGAAACACCTCGCTGACACCCCGCATGCTCTCCACAAGGGTCAGCCACAGACACCTGCTCCCCGCTGTTCCCAGGTCCTAGAGTCCGTTCGTCTACCCACTCCTCGCTGTCTGTCTTTGTTGGCTCCTGCTCAAAGCAGCGTTTGTTCAGATGGTCAAGGTTCATGTCTTGGCCCCAGAGGATCCCAGCCTGACAGGTCCTAGGCTTCTTCTGGGGTTCACTATTGGATTCCTGTTAGAGGTTCTCAGTGGTCCCCACTCTTCTCTAGAGGTTCCCAGTGGTCTCCAGTCTTCTCCAGAGGTTGTCACTGATCTTCATCGCCCCTGGCCTCCAAGGTTCTTCAATCACCGCCGGCTTCCCAGGTTCCTCCATCGCCGCCGGCCTCCAAGGTTCCTCCATTGCCGCCGGCCTCCAGAACACTTGGTCGGCTCGGGATTGCCTCCAGGTTGTCCACCAGAACTCTTTCCTTCCAAGCAGTCATCAAGGAGGTGATGGACACGCCTAAACACAAGCTTGTGGGTTTATATAAAATCCAACCACTTCTAGCAATTAGGCTCTTCTTTAGAAAGGCTTGACAAAATCCAAGTCTTCTTGCAGTGGAAAATACAGCTCCGCGACTTAGACATTATCTATAGTGGAAAAAAGATCAGTTGCTGTCACTTTGCAGATTAGGCGCTAAAAGAGACACTTTGTCTTAAATTTGAGCTGAAATGATCATGCTCAATCTCATATCACTGCTCGCTGGTCAGAGAAAGTGGGCGTGTTGTTTATTGGGCAAAGGACGCGTGGTCAAAGTAGGTGCTTCCTGGTGGGGTCGAGTGATGACAACTCCACGTATACCTGTCATGGACACTTGTTTTCCCGGACAGAGAGGGGTGCTGCTCAGAGACATGCATGAAAAAAGTAGATTTTTGCATGATATGTGCTCTTTAAAAAAAATCGAGAGATTCAGCATCCCTAAAGCAAAAACAGTCATGGTTTTGAAACTAAAAAAGACACCAACATCACTCTGATTAAGCTAATAGCGTTTAGATACTACAGTTAGGCTTATTCATCGTACATGTGGTGTCTGGTCAAACAGCAAGCACATCACACCACACAAACAAATTTCACTCAGGAACACTCAGATGTCAGACGCGAAATCTTGCAAAACCTCTCGAGATTAAACGTGAGTTCAGATTAAATAATTATAGATGACAAGGAGGAACAATGGTGATAGTTTGTGGACTAATTTTAACAGAGGAAAAAACATTACAAAAACAAAAAGAGTTGGTTAAAGGAGTGAAAACAGTGTGAACAGGGGCTCCACCTTTGCTACACTATGATATAGAGATGAGTTGTGTTTTTCTGATTGGTTATATTCAACAGGTAGTGTGCTCATCTGTTCTCAGGGAAAACCACATATTGGGCCAAGACAGTCCAATGCATCTATTATCCCCAATTTGAGTTCAGAAGGATCCCAATATCCTTCCTAGCAGACCAGATGACTCTTAACACGTGGCAGGAATATCTCTTAAGATTATCTTAAGCGCCATACTGATAATGCATGTTATTTTGGAGGGGAGTTTTCCTCTCCACCGTAGCTTTATGCATGGTCAGTATGAGGGATTGCTGCAAATCCATCAACAATGCAGATGCCTGTCCTCTGTGACTCTACACTCTGTCAGGAGGAGAGAATGCTGCTTGTCAAGACTTGATGCAATCTGCTTGGTATCCTTAGATATGAAACCTTTTGATCAATCTGTATGATTTGGTTGAATTTGACTTTGTAAAGTGCCTTGAGATGACATGTGTTGTGAATTGGCACTGTATAAATACAATTGAATTGACTTGAATGTCGGAAAGGGAAGATTGGGGCAAAAATTTGGGCGAAATATCCTGCTGTGGAATCTAGCATTAGTAAAAATTTTGATTACATAACCAGCTAACACCTGCTAATTTTATATGTTCTGTTACCCTTTGAGGAGCAATGGGAAATTATATAATGCTCTACACAATAAGATTTTGAAAACAGTTGCATCATGATTGTTTTTGTGTTAGTTGTTTCAAAATGTGAACCTTGTGTTTTATGTATTCACAGATAGATATATGTTCAGTCATTTATTTATGTTTCTTTTGAGGATTAGTGTCACGAAACCAGAGACAGAGGACCCAGTATTCAGGCCAGACAAGCAGATGAGCTTTAGAGGAGTTTATTAAAGGCAGTCTGGTAAGACAGGGACAGGCAGGCTCAGTGGTCAGAGTACAATCCAAGGTCGGTACACCAGTAGAGCAGAATAAACAAGCAGGGATCAGGCAGACTCAGAATCTCCAAAAACAGAAAGTGGTCAGGTAATACAAGCAGGCAGCCAGAACAGGGCAGGAAAAATCAGGTACAGGGTTCAGGCTGGCTCAGAAATCCGGAGGCTAATTGGGTCAGGTCAACAGGCAAACAAACAGAACAGGTAATGCTGGACTAGACTCACCAAAAGGCTCAAAAGACAATGATCTGGCAGAGTGCAGGAGACAGAGGCAGGTATAAGTAGAGGAGTGAGCAGATGAACAGAAGTGATCAGAGCAGGCCAGAAGAAACTGATAACATAAAACAAAGTACAAAATCAAACCACATTAAAACCCAAACTATTCCATTAACCAAAACTAGTACAGAACCTAAACCTAAGACAGAATCGATTACATAAAATAATCACTAAACCAAAACAGAACTTAAACTAATCCAGAACCAAAATCACCATAAAGACCAAACCTAAGACTAAACAGAACATAAGCAAATAATAAAAACCCAAATCATGACTTAGTTAAAACCTATAAATTATATTTCACAGATAAAAGACCAATAAAAAAGGTTTGTTTTATTTAATACAGAAATGTTGTGGTGTGGCCATGTTATTAATAACACAATTGTGGGAAAGACTGCTGACTTGACAGCGTCCAGCGTGCAGTCCCTGACAGAAAGGTCATTGCCAAGGATGTTGGCTGTGCTCAAAGTGGTATCAAAGCATATTAATTTCCAGATGAAATAAAAAATTTGCTTTTATTCAGATTTAATGGTTGTATCCCATGTCCTTCCTCCGTCGGTGTGTGCTGACTCTGGAAGCATTGACTGCAGTCAACACCTTGTCTCTCTCTGAAAATGCATTGAGTAAGACAGCTGTCAAAAAGATGTGTCTATGACAGTAACAATTCATATTTGTATTTTTATGTCAGAAAAATACTGTATGCAAAATTCTTCTGTAAAATACATGAATGACAAATTGTCATGGTTTTCAGATGACGAGCCCACATGCAGATACGAACGGGAGGCAATGCACAGTCTTAAGATTTTTATTAAAGGAAAACAGGCAGGTCTATGGACGGAACTACAGGTGACTCGGCTGGGTCAGAACGTCACGGCTGGAGAGTCTGTAAGAAAGAGCAAGTGAGTTCTTCTGAAATAAGAGCCAGGAAACTTGCTAGGAGTTGCGCTGCTTACCATTAGGCTGGGCGGACCTAACCGGGAAGAAGTAGCGTCAGGAGAACTCTATGTGACTACTCAGATGGAGATAGGTGGCTAGTGGCTGAGGGCGGCAGATGTAGCTGGCGAGGAATCCGAGGCGACCTCATCGGCAGCGGTTGACAGATGGATTGACCAGAGTGAGCACAGAACCAACAGAACCCGGGAAAGGGGATCTCAGGCCTCGCTGGGTAACTTCCAGGAAGTATGAGGGGAGCGCCAGAGCAAAATCTGAGCAGACAGGTCTGCTGGTCTGTTTCTTCGGACGGGACGTCAAGACAGGTGAGTGCATCCAAGCACCAAAATCTGGAGCAACAGAGAGGTACAAAAAATTACTCAAAAAAGAAGAGTAACAAAAAAAACTCACAAGCTGGTTTCCGAGAGTTGGGACAGAGGCCACGTCGTACCACGACTGGTTAAGGCTCCGGCGTCTTCCATCTGCCAGTGCTCTGCTTAAGAAGCCAGAGGAAGCCGCCTGCAACGAGCTGCAGGGGTGGACCACGCCTCCTCAGCCAACTAGACACACCTGAGGAGTAGAGTTAGAGCAGCCAACACAGAGAACCCTGACACTACCCCCCCCTCAACGGCCGCCTCCTGGCGGCCCAGACGAAGAAGTGCTGGGCTGAGTAGACCAGAAATCCCGAATCAAATCCTGATTGGCGATGGTAGCTGCAGACACCCATGAGCGATCCCCAGAGCTGCGACCCTCCCAATCGACGAGGTATTGGTGACCCCTACCTCGTCGACGGGCATCCACAACCCTGATGACGCGAGGATTCTGACTGTCCTGGGAGGGTGGAGGGGGTCCGGAAGGAGGGTATGAATCATTGTCCAAAACGGGCTTAATCTGGGATACATGAAAAGTGGGATGAACACGAGAGTGAGGGGGAAGACGTAAGCGGACGGTGGTCGGGTTGATAACTGTCTCTATTTCATAGGGACCAGTAAACCGGGGAGCAAGCTTCTTGGCGGATGGGTTAGTCAATACATCTCTGGATGATAACCAAACCCTCTGACCGGGGCGATAATGGGGAGCTGGTCTGCGGTGCTGGTCAGCAAACCTCTTACTCCGCTCTGCGGTGCGAGTGAGTGCTGTAACCGTCTCTTTCCATATATTCTGGCAGCGAGCAATATAGTCGTTGACGGAGGTGAAGGGAATCCTGAGTTCGTCTGTGGGTAGGAGTGGAGGTTGATATCCTAAGGCAACTTCAAAAGGTGAACGTCCCGTGGCTGAGGTGATGTGAGAGTTCAGGGCATACTCTACCCAAGGCAAAAACTTGTTCCAGTCGGTAGGTGAAGATGACGTGAGGCAACAGAGAGTGGTCTCTAATTGTTGATTCATTCGTTCTGTTTGGCCGTTGGTTTGAGGATGGTATCCGGAGGTGAGCGTGTAACGGGCACCCAGAGCGGAGCAAAAGTGCCGCCAGACCTGAGAAATAAACTGGGGACCCCGGTCAGAGAGAATGTCAACAGGGATACCATGGAGCTTGAAAACATGTTTAATGAGGAGTTGGGCAGTCTGGAGGGCGTTAGGTAGCTTACGGATGGGAATGAGATGACAAGACTTCGAAAAACGGTCAACAACAGTCAAAATCGTTGACATGCCTTGGGAAACAGGGAGTCCAGTAACGAAATCAATGGCAATGTGGGACCATGGACGTTTGGGGATAGGAAGAGGATTCAACAACCCAGAAGGTGGCTGGTTAGAAGACTTATTCTGGGCGCAGACAGGACAAGCTAAAACATAGTCTCTGACGTCCTTGGTCCACGATGGCCACCAGAATCGCCGGGACACCTGAGACTGGGTTCTATAAATGCCCGGATGGGCGGAAAACTTAGCATCGTGACACCAGCGTAAAACCTCCGGACGAACAGATTGGGGAACATACTTTAGTCCCGGTGGACCCGTACCAGGATCCGGATCTAATAGTTGGGCCTGGTTAATCCTGTCCTCCAGATCCCAATGCAGACCTCCAACAGTGCATGTGGGGGGAAGAATAAGTTCCGGCTCCTTCTCTTGTTCAAATGGGGCAAACTGACGAGACAGAGCATCTGGTTTAATGTTTCTGGAGCCCGGTCTGTAGGTTATGGTGAGGTTGAAACGAGAAAAAAATAATGACCAACGGGCTTGCCTTGAGTTGAGTCTACGGGCTGTCTGCAAATAGGAGAGGTTCTTGTGATCTGTCCATATTATGATGGGCTGCTCGGATCCCTCTAGCCAGTGCCGCCACTCCTCCAAGGCTAACTTAATGGCTAACAGTTCACGATCGCCTACATCATAGTTCTGCTCGGCAGGGGACAAGCGACGGGAGAAGAATGCACAAGGGTGTAACTTCTTATCTATCTCAGACTGTTGGGATAGGACCGCTCCCACACCTGTGTTAGAAGCGTCTATTTCAAGGGTGAAATGTTTCGCAGGATCAGGGTGAACGAGTATGGGAGCCTGGGAAAAACGGGACTTAAGTCGATTAAATGCCTCATCGGCTTCAGGACTCCAGCTAAAAGGGACCTTGGTGGAGGTAAGAGCATGTAACGGGGAAGCTATCTGGCTGTAGTTCCTGATAAAACGCCTATAGAAATTAGCGAACCCAAGGAAACGTTGAAGCTGTTTACGTGACTCAGGAACTGGCCACTCCGTTACTGCTCTTATCTTTTCTGGGTCTGACCTCACTTGACCGCCTTCCAAAACAAGACCGAGGAACGAAACTGAAGTCTGGTGGAACTCACACTTCTCGGCTTTTACAAACAGGCGATTTTCTAGTAATCGCTGGAGAACAAGTCGCACACGTTGCTTGTGTTGTTCTAGGTCACGAGAGTAAATCAGGATGTCATCTAAATAGACAAAAACAAAAACATTCAAAAAATCCCGCAGGACGTCGTTAACCAATGCCTGAAAAACTGCCGGGGCATTACACAAGCCGAAGGGCATGACTAGGTACTCAAAGTGACCTAACGGAGTCTTAAAAGCCGTCTTCCACTCATCCCCCTGTCTCACCCGAACCAAATGATAAGCGTTGCGCAGATCAAGCTTAGTAAAAATCTTGGCATTCTGGACTGGCTCGAGGGCTGATGATAATAGAGGAAGCGGGTACTTATTCTTGACGGTTATCTGGTTAAGCCCTCGATAATCTATACAGGGTCGAAGGGTCCCGTCCTTCTTGCCCACAAAAAAGAAACCAGCCCCTAATGGGGAGGAAGAAGGACGAATTAACCCCGTAGCCAAAGACTCACTGATGTATTTCTCAAGCGATTGACGTTCTGACCTGGAGATGTTATAGAGCCGACTCACCGGTAGAGGGGCCCCAGGTAACAAGTCAATCGCACAGTCGTATGGGCGATGTGGGGGCAAAGAACAAGCCTGAGTCTTACTAAATACCTGCCGTAAGTCGTGGTAATCCTCTGGAACGCGAGAGAGGTCAATCATGTCTCCGGAATCTGTCAAGGAAGTAGAGGAGACGGCTACGGGCCGAGCGGACTGCAAGCAGCGGGAATGACAAGTAGATGACCATGACTCCAGTCGGGACTCAGCCCAATTAAACTGCGGATTGTGGACCCTTAACCAGGCTATTCCAAAAACCACAGGTGAACGCTTTACCGGGAAGACAAAGAAGGAAAGCTGTTCCCGATGGTTACCGGAAACTATCACTACCAATGGTCGGGTGCGATGGGTAATAAGAGTCAATCTCTGCCCATCTAATGACGAGACCTGGAGTGGCTCGGGTAAAAGATCGACAGGTACTCGAAGCTGGTCCACAACCGCCTGATCTATGAGATTAAAATCAGAGCCTGAATCTACTAGAGCTGAAACATCAAAACTTTCCTGGTCGAATATTAAAGTAACTGGTAAACAACAACGAGAACCAAATGACGCCTTAACAGCCTCCCGGGGAATAGATCCCAACCTGTCCACCGATCCCCCCGTTAAGAGCGGCGGACTCGGTCTTTTGGCCGAACAGGACAATCTCTGAGGTAATGACCCTCACCTCCACAATAAAGACATAAGTTCCCCGAGACACGCTGCTGACGTTCCTTATTGGAAAGACCAACCTGCCCCAACTGCATGGGTTCAGGAGGAGGTGTAAAAGTACGGGGTTCCTTCTTGGTAAATGTAGAAGAGGTGGAGGTGGATGATTGCAAGGCAAGGTTGGATCTAAAACGGGTTCGGCTGCGTAATCGGGAATCCAAACGGATAGCAAGTGCTACAAACTCCTCAAAATCCTCAGGTTCCTCAACCCGAGCTAACTCATCCTTTAACGACTCGTCTAGAGCCTGAAAGAAAGCTGCCTTTAACGGTCTCGGCTGCCAACCCGCAGCAGCAGCAAACGTACGAACCTCCACGGAAAAATCAGATACGCGTCGACCGCGCTGTTTCAAAGTGAGGAGATGACGAGACTGTTGTGCCGAATCCAACTCAGGTGAAAAAATTGTCTTAAATTCAGCAATGAAGTCCTGAAAAGTAATCCCAAACGACTGACAATCAGGGAATCGAGCCTCGGCCCACCTAAGAGCCCTACCCGTTAGTAGACGTAAGACATAAGATATCCTTACCTCATCAGAGGCGAAAGTCTGGGGAGAACGGTTAAACACCAGTTTGCACTGGAAAAGAAAACCACCGCAACTTCCACCGTCACCGGAGAATTTCTCCGGACAAGGTGACGCGCCCTCAAGTGGTGGAGTCCAAACCTGATTCTCCATGCTCGGAGCGTCGGAAGGCGGGGTAACGTGATCCTGAGTGACAGGTGACGTCTTCGCGGAAGTGACTGTGTCCACAAGTAGGCTAACCTGAGCGGCTAATCTCTGAAGCTGTTCCTGAGTAGAATTGACAGCAAAACCTAGCGACTGCATTTGTTCCTGCTGTGCGGCTATCTGCCGCCCGAACGTATCCGCTGGACTCTGGTGGCCGGAACCTTCTTCTGTCATGGTTTTCAGATGACGAGCCCACATGCAGATACGAACGGGAGGCAATGCACAGTCTTAAGATTTTTATTAAAGGAAAACAGGCAGGTCTATGGACGGAACTACAGGTGACTCGGCTGGGTCAGAACGTCACGGCTGGAGAGTCTGTAAGAAAGAGCAAGTGAGTTCTTCTGAAATAAGAGCCAGGAAACTTGCTAGGAGTTGCGCTGCTTACCATTAGGCTGGGCGGACCTAACCGGGAAGAAGTAGCGTCAGGAGAACTCTATGTGACTACTCAGATGGAGATAGGTGGCTAGTGGCTGAGGGCGGCAGATGTAGCTGGCGAGGAATCCGAGGCGACCTCATCGGCAGCGGTTGACAGATGGATTGACCAGAGTGAGCACAGAACCAACAGAACCCGGGAAAGGGGATCTCAGGCCTCGCTGGGTAACTTCCAGGAAGTATGAGGGGAGCGCCAGAGCAAAATCTGAGCAGACAGGTCTGCTGGTCTGTTTCTTCGGACGGGACGTCAAGACAGATGAGTGCATCCAAGCACCAAAATCTGGAGCAACAGAGAGGTACAAAAAATTACTCAAAAAAGAAGAGTAACAAAAAAAACTCACAAGCTGGTTTCCGAGAGTTGGGACAGAGGCCACGTCGTACCACGACTGGTTAAGGCTCCGGCGTCTTCCATCTGCCAGTGCTCTGCTTAAGAAGCCAGAGGAAGCCGCCTGCAACGAGCTGCAGGGGTGGACCACGCCTCCTCAGCCAACTAGACACACCTGAGGAGTAGAGTTAGAGCAGCCAACACAGAGAACCCTGACACAAATTGTGTGGGTTAGAGTTGTTTTTATGTGAGTCTGAATCTGAACTGTGAATCCAAACTCTAATTTTTACGTCTACACTGCTGTGGACACAAATGCAAGTTTTTGTCTCTGCAGCAGTTATGGCATTCTATTTTAACATGAAATCACATGAAACTTTAACAGGAGCAACGGTGGCACAGGACTAAGGGAGTTTGTACTGTAACTGATGGGTTACCGGTTTGTTGTGCCAACCAACGAAACACGGCTCTTACCATAGTTCATACTGTAACGTAGAAACACTTCATCTCAGCTGAGTTACCCTCGCATTTGAACACATGGTGGAGCTGGTGATCGTCATTTTGGGGACAAAGCCGAATATCACCTTTACCCTTTGTCATTGGATTGACAGAGAAGGTTGAAGTGGAGAGCCTTGAGGAGAAACGAAGAAGTGTTTCCCCTTTTCCGTTGGTAGACGAGGCGAGATCTTTTGGTTAACAACATGAATACACATAGAGACAGTTTTTCTTAGCTTGTGGTTAATGATTATTGATTCCAACTGCAATTATAATTCAAGGTTATTATTTTTACTGGTAGCAAGTCTATTTCAGTCTTAGAACTGGCTGGACATCTATCTTTCATGGTTAATAAGGTTAATAATTGTTAATTAATAAACCCAATTGCTAGTTATAATCATTAAAGGCTGGTAGCCCTTAATCACATTTGGAAAAAAAATTGTTGTTTCTTACCTTTGACTAGAATAACATATTATTAATTATGATGTCAAATTATAATTATGAATAATATTCAGAATCAAATTGGCTAAATTGCACAACAGGTTTGATCCCTCACTCCAAACGTATCTTTCATTGTGTCCTTTGGGCAAGACACTTCACCTGAATTGCTTGCTGGCAGTGGTCAGAGGGCCCGGTTGCGCCAGTGTATGGCAATATTGCTTCTGTCAGCCTACTTTAGGGCAGTTGTGGTGTTTTATGAAAGATATATTCAGGATCGGGAGAGATTGGCAATAACACAAAATAAATGACTCAAACACTTATTCTGCTAGAAAAATTGTGCCCTTTTATTATTCCCCACAGAATACAGCAAAAACAGCAAGCACTTCTCAAACACTAATTCTGCTAGAATAAATGTCTTTATTCTCCACAGAAGATAGCAAAGTAGCAAGCATTAAAGCAACAAGCTTTCAAACAGACGTTATGCTCAACAGATTCTAGAAATTGCTCTTACCGTTGGCACGGGACTGGAGAGCCGGTCAGTCCAAGTAGAGCAGCAACACGTGGCTGGGCGTCCGTACGAAACCCACAGCAGACTCTACTGGACTGAGGGCGGTCCCCCCTTTATATAATTTCAAACAAATGATCAGGTGCGGAGCTAGGATGGCCAGTCCTCTCTCCCAGCCGATCCGTCCTGCTTCGAAAACATGTTTTCAAAACAGAAACCGCTCTCAGCTTCATAACAGCCACGGTCTCAGCACGCAAATCAGTGTGTGAATACAAAATAAAATGAGGATCTCAGAGGCAATCGGTGTGTGAATGCGGCGTGATCAGTCTGAGAATCAACATATCAGTGTGTGAAACAAAATAACAGGCAAAAACTCAGAGCACGAACATAATATGTTGCTCCCAGTTTCAATTGAACTCAAAAACAAGTTTATATAACTGACCAGTTCTTCCCATAATATAAGTGCACAAGTTAAAACAAGTTATAACAAAATAACACAAGTTGTTAAACAAAATCAATGTGTGAACCGGCCAGTCTTTCCCATAATTTAAGTGAAACAAGTTTTATAACTGGCCAGTTTTCCCACCAAAGAGCAAAAATGATTTATATAACTGACCAGTTTTTCCCGTAATATATTGTCAAAGAGCAAAAATAATTCTTTGGTATATCATGTGGCAACAATGTAGCTCATCATCATCAGGTTTAAGGTGTCAGGTACAGCTGTGTCAATGCTGAGCTGCTAATCGCTGTGCTTGTAATCTGCGATGGTCCTGATGCCTCTCACACTTCTTTAAGAAGAAAAACTCATAGATTCTGACTTGGACCCACCCAAAGTTGCTTTGTCCATGAGCCCTTAAAGTTGTAAGATTTCTGAATTCTTCGCCAGTATGAAACACGGCATCATTGATGAGATGGAAAGCAAGCTCAGCTTCTGAGAATGGCAGTAATCATGTAAATCCTATGTCCAGTTATCATGCTTATATGGATCTATTCCACCATTACTAATGATTTTTTTCGAGATAGTGAATCTTTGGAACAGGGTCAAGCTTGTCTCGGTACAATCCGTCGACTATCTCTTTAGTATAATCTATTTTTCAAGCACTTTGCATCTCCATCACTCACAGCACAGAAATGTAAACAAAGCCATTCCCCTTGAAAATGGTGACCGCATCCCGTAATGCATTTCAAAATCCTGTGCCCTTTTGAATCTCATAGTGTTGAAATCTGTTGACTCTGCTGGCCACTCCATTATAGACAGAATGCCACATTGACAATGTATTTCTGATTAATGTTATTATTATGTTATTTTAATGGAAAAAAGGTTAGTATTTTATCAAAAACATTAGGAAATTTATATGTTTTTGATTTGTTAGATGCTATATTTTCATGTAAAATCGTTGATACAGTGGATCAGTAGCATTTTTGCTTAAAAATTTGATAACATTAAAATCTCACATTGGTTCAAGCCTTCACTGCACTGGTTTGACATTAGTCTAAAAGTAAAAGGAATATAAATTTAGAGGAAAATGTTTACCTTTTATTAAAATCATCATGTCGAAAGCGTATAGTGTTCTGAAAACTCAATGGAAAATCCTTTTTGTCATTACTGCGATGAAACCTTTATTATAATTGCTGAACAGTGTTTTGCATATTTTCACTAGTATTTTGATAATTTATTCCTGGTGATAAGGTCTTTGCTTTTGAAAAGGTCACTTTGCCATTACCCTAGTCTTTAACTTCCACTAAAACATTAGTATCACTTCCAGTCAAGAGAAATATGCTGGCAAAAATAAAAGATTGTTTTAAGCCTAAATCTGGAGAATTAATCATTTATAAATGGAGACAAAATTTATCATAATACATTAATATTACATTTATTTTTTAAGTGTAGTTTAAACAGAACATTTAAACCACTTGCTTTCACAATTCAAGTTCTTAATATATTTTGCTTTCTTCTTAAAACAATATAAACCTCTTTTAAGGTTTACTGAAAACAGAATCCCACTGTCATGGTTTAAATAAATTGGCAACGCAGAGGTGGGTATCCACAGCGACACCATAACCCATGGTGACAGATATCTCTTGGCACTTGTATCAGCTGCCGTTGTTCAATTTGACTGTTTCCATGGAGAGCCGCATACAGGAGCGCTGAGGATCTCAACTGTGCCAGCTGTCAGCTCCAAGGTATCCACACAATGAGGCTGGAAGAGACATCACATACATTGCTTCCCTCAAACAAAGAGACACACGCTTGAGCATGCAACCACACATGGTGAGCCACATAAGGGCACACAGCAGGCATGCATAAACAAAAACTCGAGCCTGCTCTCACTTGCAGTCCTACACATGCTGTTGCTCTATCAGGACTTCTTGGTGTTATATTGTGCTGCACTGTGTACTTTTTTGTCTTTTCTTCTCAGAATGCAGGGTTAATAGTAGGAAATAATATATTTAAGCCAATGCATGACCTTTACTCAACTCCAGATGTATTATTTATGTGCTTTACCATGTTTGGTCCCAGATCGAAACTAGTTTGGTTGCAGAAGTTGTTTGTGCTACAACATCTCACAGGAAATTGGTTTGGTTCATGGAGAAAACTAAAATTGGGCCTTCAAAGGTGGAAATAAAGACCAAAACAATATTTTGTAAAAGCTTTTGGTGCAACTCTTTACAGTGTCAATCCATTTCAAAACTAGTGTTTTATTTCTGTGTGACTTTTGTGATGCAACATTTGTGGCAACATAAGCCTAATGCCAAAGGGACTCTCTCTCTCTCTCTCTCTCTCTCTCTCTCTCTCTCTCTCTCTCTCTCTCTGTTTGTGTCTCTCTCTCTCTCTCTCTCTCTATATATATATATATATATATATATATATATATATATATATATATATATATATATATATATATATATATATATATATATACAAGAAAAGTCCAAAGCAAAAAAAACGAAAACCTAAATCATGACACTACTGGTGGTTCCTAGTGTCTAAAAGTAGAAAGGGAGTCAGATATTTTAGGTAACAAGCTCCTCTCCTGTGGAACCAACTCCCAGATTTGGTCCGTGAGACAGACCCCGTGTCTACTTTTGAAAACATTTTGTTCTTCTTTCTCTTCATAGTAGCTACACCTGATCTGGCCTTCTGTTAGCTGTGACATCATCCAGGGGAGGCAGATTATCAGCTATTACCCTCAAACATAGACAGGATTCCTAGATCAATGTGTGCTTTTGTGCTTTTTGTGTTTCTGCTCTGTCTTATCTAACCCCCAGTCAGTTGAGGCAGATGACCGTTCACAATGAGCCTGGTTATGCTGGAGGTTTTGCCTTCCTGTTAAAGGGGAGTTTTTTGTTTGCTGCACAGCCATCGATAATGCAGATGACTGTTCACTGTCGCTCCACGTCTTTTTCAGAAAGAGTGAATGTTGCATATCAAGACTTGATGCAATCTGCAGGGTTTCCCTGGATAGAAAATCTTTTGACCAATCTGTCTGTACGATTTGATTGAATTTCACTTTGTAAAGTGCCTGGAGATGACATATTGTGAATTGGTACTACATAAATAAAACTATTCTTATAAATAGATTGACGTGATCAGCAACAATGTTTTAGTAGGATTTGGTGTTTAGGCTAAGCCATCTTGGTGCCTTAGGCTAAGCTATGGTTTCATCTGCTCCACCTATCAACCAGAATGTAAACTGTATTAATCATCAAATCTATTAAACAAAATTGTGCGAATTGAAGGTGATGGCCACATTTACTGTTGACGTCATATATTTTAGAAAGGTATATTATGAAACAGAACAACTTTACCTCAAACTGGAAAATTAAGAGCTGACTTACTACAAGAGGCAAAAATGGAAAATATTAGTTATTTTTGTGTCATTTAAAACCATAGAGGTATATATTGAAACTGACTCAGCTCTAAAGTTTAATAAAGTAAGAACATAATAATTATAAGCTTGGCAAAATATAATAAATTCCCCACTGGTAAAGTGACATTTAGAAACAGGACTAATAATGTATAATGTTCTTTATAATCCAAATAAAAATATTGTTGCTGCTCATTGTGGGATTGTCTCGCCACTGACATTTTAATGTTTTTCAAGGTTACTCTCTAAGATATTTGACACCAGAGGAAGATTTCTCAGATGTTATAGTTCCTTCACATTACATCAGTTAACTTGCTATTTATCTAGCAGTATTCAGTGTAACAAGAACCACTGCCCATGTCACTGCTTTATTTATAGTTTATTTTAAAGAAAGAAGATGCACACTTATTTGTGATGCATTTGAAGATATGCAAATAACATCCTAACAATATTATTGAAGTTCATTTTGGTAATTCTCAATGTCCCCCTGAATATTATTTTGTTTGGCCAAATTCCTGTTTACTTAAAGGTTAGACATGATCAGAGACCATTCGGGCACACAATTGTGTCATCAGTATTCATTACATTGGTGACAAGGAGAAAATTCTGCCGCTGCCTCCTCCTGTCATTCCCTCAGGCCTTAGGGAATCCACTGAAGGTTAATTTATTTAAATCCCCCATCCACTCATCTCTATTCCATTAAACTCCACTAATAAATCTTTGCTTTGCCATGTAATCTGTTTTCAACTGTCAAAGGCCCAAGCCTCAAGTTCATTTCGCACGTATGCTTATGGATGTGCTCTCAACGATAATATGGCAGCCAATAAGGTCATGTTATATTCATTTGATGTCATGTGTTTAACTGCGTGTAGATGTCTCCCCTTTGAACACAACCAAAAAGTCTGGAATAATTAAGCCAAGTGCAGCACATGTTAGTGGGGAAATAAAATCCTCTAAGAGCCTTGTGCTGCTCCAGTGTCCCAAAGGTCCTGTAAAAGCCTGAGCTCACGGCCTGAAACACAATTTTCCATCTGCCCTCTGTGGGACTTTTATCTGGTCATACCTCTCTGGTCATGATAGTGACGATTAGTCTGAGCAACAAGGGGACCTTGGCTATATGGACAAGTGGTGTATCATTATTACAGCATGTCAAGTCAGCATTACACAGATGCTTCTACGATAATGACTGTTAAAAAGCTCAGCTGTTGGCTTAATAGTGGGTTAAGCAATTCACAGTCTGTTGGGGAAGATGTCTCCCTGTTGCCAACGTGTATTTCTGTAATAGTGTTTATAAAAATAATTTTAAAAAATCAGTCTTGGAGTAGCAGAAGAGTAATGACCATGAAACATGCCGTCTGAAAATTCATCAGATACTGTAATTATACATTTCAGGAGACAGACAGGTTTTTTGGAAAGTTGACAGTCATCGAGTAGATCTTTGGTCTCTTCAGCTACTCAGTTATGTTTTGGCCTCCATTAAATGTTTCCACTGAGAGTATCCAGGAAGTACAAAACATATCTGCCTGCTTTTACTTTTGATCCCTCTGCATTTGTCCTTTTTAGGCAACATTGATACTCCTATTCAGGCCAGCTGACAGCTTTGCTAGGGCCCGGGACAACACAGTCTTTTTGGGCCCCCCTCTACACCTGCTGCCACCACACCACACACACACGCGCACACACCTACACACACACACACACACACACCAAAAAAAGTCAGCTTAATTGTATACTTCATTCTCATATGCCTTTTATTTTATTCTATAACCTGCTGTTTACAGAAATATTTTTTGTCCTCCAATTAAGTCTTAGATGACTCAACTTCATAAATGTGGTTAGACCCTCTGAATCTGCTGGTAGTTCATTTGCCATCTCTGAGAAAGGCTTCCTTTTTGCCGTTAAACGCACAACATTCACTCAATCAGAATCAGTCATTTTTGTTGGCCATAACGCGGGATCATTGAAATTAACGGGGTGGTCCGTCTCTGAGCCACTATGCTCAGACTCTCCGATCGGGCAGCATCTTAAGTGTCATCTTCTCTTTTTCTCTCCTCTTTTCATTTCTGTGCGCCGGACATCTAAAAACCTGACATTCTTAGTTTGCAGCGGAACGAACTTTCAAAGTTGCAGCCGCTGTCCTAATGGTCAAACCATTTTATGTCGGGGTGGGGGGGAGTTCTAATCGTCCCTTATTTAAAGAAAACATATTACATATACCTAATGCAGATACATATGTATATATTTAGTTACTCTAATATTAAATATTTTTCACACATTTTCTGAAAAATTACTTTGCCTGTATTTTAACGGTCAGCGTGTCAGTTTTGGGCCCCCCCTCTGTCCTGGGCCCGGGACAATGGACCCGTTTGCCCCCCGTCAGCGGGCGTGCTCCTATTTACTTTTGATTTTAATAGCGTAGGAAGGTGAATCAGGTAATGCTGGAGCTTCATTTTTCTAATGCATTTGGCACTGTAGATGAGGGGTGTCCAAAGCTTTTCTAGCAAATCGGGTTCCAGTTCTTAACCAGAGGTGGTGCTGGGGCCAGTTGTTAGCAGGTTCTCTAAAATAATCTGTTTGCTTTTCCACCACCTGAAAGTCGAAGCTTCGTCATAACATTATCATGAATCCACCTTTCATTTATTAGTTGACATTCCCCCTGTTTTATTCTGTTTTTTGAAGGGTTGTAGTGCATGGAGACATTTTAACCACACAAATGTTATTTATGCAGGTATTCAAAACATTCAGGTTGCAAGTGAGCCATAGAAAGGTACTATTTTTTTTTCTTTGTTTGTTTTTTTTGGGAGGGGTTGTTAATTAATGCTCATGTTGCTTTCTTGTAATGGCTCCCTGAGAAACTGTCCATCTTGCCCATAAAAAAGAAAATTAAAATTCCCATTTGCTTACAGTGTTGCTGAGAACAGGACTTTCAATACCTTCTTCATGTCTTGCTCCCGAGGCAAAAAAAAAATCCTCATCAGAGATGAAATACATCACTGTTATGATGCATGCAACTTTTTTCAGAGCTGTGAGTTGGTAAGGACATCAGAACTGAGTTGAGATAGTTCTTACTGTGACTCTGGGATTGGTTATTTATTTAATGAACTACTATTAGCAATACAAGCAGAGAGCAACATATTTCTCTTTATGTATGTATTTAAACACAAAAAGAACTTGTTTATATGCAGATGCTTTATGAGGCTTGTTAGTGAGAATAAAAATACCTTTGGAAAATAACCACATTTAAGAAGGTATTAAAAATACTTTTTATTAAGCCCGCATTTATTCATTAAAATATGTTTTTGTTTTGCTTTTGTCTAGTATTCTAATGTTCTGAGAAATTAAATATGTTTTTATTTTCTATAAGCAGAAAATGAAAACAATTAAAAGAAACAAAGGCTTGAAAAAATTAGTCTGTGTGTTATTAATCTATAAAATGTAGTTTACTTAGTGAATTGAGTTTCTGAAATAAATGAACTTCTCAATAATATTGTAATTCATTGAATATGCTTGTATGTGGAACGCAGGTCTAAAAGGATATAAACCATCAGAAGTGCTTAGTTTATAGTTTATACAATCAACTTTCATTGTATTCTATATGATTGCTGCCATGTTTGATACTGAATAAAACAACAACTCTAGTCAAACTGCCCTGTGGGGAAATAAAAAGTTAATCACAAATGCTTTAACAGCAGTGTTATTAAACCCACACAAATACAACAATGAATGGTTAATGAGCTAAAGCAGGTAATATTTTCCCCTGCATCTGTCCACTGCAAGTCTGTTTTAGACAACCAAAGTGCACTTAGCATACTCATACAAATTAAAAAATCCAATATAACATGTCGCTGTGAAAGAAACTCAGTCTGACAACTCTGGTAACTTAACCCCCTTGTTGTACTCTGCTCACATATGAACAGCAAATAATACTCAAACAGTATGGCTTTTTCCATCTCTTTTACCAGGATGCCTTTTTCAAGCTGTTAGCAGCATTAATGTATAAGTGGCATTTCAAAGTCTGCTTTTGTTTTGAAAGAGATATGTCAGTCAGCATAATGCATGTATCAGTGATGAAAAAATACAGCAGAGATAACAAAATGAGCTTATATAGCTGTACTTAATGCTAATGTTAAACAGAGGAGGGGGCCTTAGGTTCCAACTCTCAAAAACTTATAATAGGATTAATTCCGGTCAATCATCACCTCAACTCTCACCCTCTTTCGGGTGATCAAAACATCATTCCTGCAAGCCAGGCCAATAACAACCCTAACGACTCCTCGTTACAGAGGAGTGGACCAGTTTCGGTTCAATCTGCCGGTTTAATGACTTTAACGACTCCACCCCCATTACTAAGTGGGTGGACCTGTTTCTGTTGAATGTGCATGTTATCTAAGCCATTACAAGGCCTTTGTTGGGCAGTAGTATAAAGCTTGATGCTCCACATTACTCCAGACTTTTTGAATTGAGAAAGTTTCCTGGATAGGAAGCGAAACGTCTTCAAACTACGGAAAACAAGTCCAGTTGCTTTGTTTTTTACTCTTTTTGGAATGACCATGACCTGGATGACTGAGAATCTTCACCAGCATGCTTAATGCTAATACTTTATTTTAGGTCTTTCCTTATAATTGATCATATTTTTATAAATATCAAATACAGTAGTTAGATAAAAAGATACCTACCCTACCTGCCAGAGTATATGTATATGCAGATTTTGTTTCTTTTGAACAGCTGTAATCTTCAATCTTGTTCTGTTCTAAAGTTATTTGAGTTAACAAAATTCCTGATGAGTGATGACTGAATATGCACAGAGTGAAGCTTCTGAAATAGATCTTCATCCTTTCTGTTCTGTAACACTCCTCTGCTCCAGTCACCTGATATCCCATCTTCTCAAGATTACAAATGTACCTGCTGTAACTTAACTAGAACATCACCTATTAAAATGTATATTTCTAAATGGAAACCACAGTAAAGATTTTTGTTTTTCCTGTACCTAATAGCTACTATTTGCCTCTTTAGTTAAAAATTACTTTATTGTGATGCTTTTTGAAGCCAGTTACCAGTCTCTGAAAGTAGTCTTAGGAGTCCCCTACTCCTCTAATTCAGTTGTGAAATGCGTCAGTGGTTTCTTGCATTCCCTCCCCCCACCAGGCCTTACTCTAAATTTGATATGTTTTCCGTTTTATTCTCTAAATGTTAAGTACTAATAAGGTCATTCTGGTGGAAGATTTTGATATTGGTATTAAAATGCAAGCTTAAATGTTTCTTTTAATGCTATCTCAATTAGCTTTGCTCAAAACATTTACAGACATACTCACTCCTGCTTCCAAACTCTGAACCTCATGTTGACATTTGGCATTGCGATAATATGACCATTTCCTTTTAGCTGTGACATCTTTCTAAGGGAGGTTGTTGGCAGAGCTACAGCTGCCAACAACTTAATTTTATTTTTCTACAGATGCTACACCTGACCCTGTCTCCTGTGTTTAACCTTAGTAGACACTGAAACTGAAGGAGCTATTGCTGCAACTAACTGTGTACCACTTATATAGTCAACCACACAGAACCAGATTCTGCTGGAGGTTTCTTCCTGTAAAAGGGTAGTTCTCCTTTCCACTGTTGCTTCATGCATGTTCATTTTGAGTGATTGCTGCAAGGTTAAAAACTAAATACCATTGGCATTTCTCAGAATCAGAATCAGAATGAAGTTTATTGCCAAGTAGGTTTGCACTTACGAGGAATTTTACTTGGTGTTGATGGTGCAGACAAAATAAAATAAAATAGAATAGATATTTTATCTCTGTCACTACATGCTTGTTCAGGAGTTAGGATTGCTGCAAAGTCAGTGACTCAGTGGAATCTGCTGGATTTCCAATGATAACTTTTCAAACAATTTCAATAATAAACTGAACTTGACTAAATTGTTTTTTTGGGTTTTTTTTATTTCCACTGCTCCCTAAGGAATGGGTTAAATGGAGAAGAGAAATGTTGTTGCAATGTAAAATTGCAATGACAAATAAAGATTTCTGATTGGGCCATTCTGATACATGGATATGCTTTTATTCAAATCATCCTACTGCTAAATCTGGCTGTATCTTTAGCTTCATTTTTATTTTTAATTTTTTTTGCTGTCACAATGGTTATATTCCACTATTGCTGTGTATTCAGCTGTATTCATCTCCCTATTTGTTCTGACCAGTTTCTTTGTCGTCCCGTTATGCAGAGGAGATGGTGTGTTCAATGTGATGTGCACTGTTAGCTTTTGACCACAAAGACCAAAAAGTTAAATTTGGTCTCCTCTGGCAAAAACACCTTTTGTTCACATATTAGCAGTGCTCCTTGATGGGTTTTGATTAATTGCAAATAAGACTTGTTATAGCTTTCTTGCAGCTATGTCTTTCTTCTTACAACTATTTCATAAAAGTCTGATTTTTTTAAACGTATGACTAATAGTTGTCAAGTACAGTGATTCTGGATCTCTGGAACTGGTCGAGAGTTACCATGAACCGCTTTATGGCTTCTGCTTAATGCTTCTCCTGGTTGACTTGACTATTTAGGGGGACGACTATGTCTCATATGATTTAAAGTTGTTTATCGAGTTCTCCAAAGCCATGTTCTTATACCTATCTATTGTAATTCTTGGTCTTTATGATGCTATTTGTTTGTATATATTCTTTAACAATCCTCTGTTGCCTTCTTCAAACATCTCTGTTTTTAGTCAGTGTGAACACAAGCGGACCCTGTTTACTAATTAGGTGACTTCTGAAGGTAGTTGGTTGCACTGGAACGTATTGAGAGGTATCAACATGAAGAGGGCTGAATACAACTTTACACCACACTTTTTAAGATATGTATTTGTAAAATATTTTCAAAAACATCAGTATTGTCTATCCAGATCGCAATTATGCTTTACGTTGTGTTGATATGTCACATAAAAGGGCACATAAATAGATGGATAGAGCTAGACTTCAGGTTGTAATGTCAAAACAGTCCAAAACAAAAAAATACTTTTGCTAGGCATTATGGTAAAATAATTCTAGCGTTCTTACTCATTTTCCTGGAAAATAATGGTTTGCTTTTACACATTTACAACATCTAAAATAACTGCCCGAGAGGTTGAACCAACCATTATATCATAACACATAGAAATAGTGTCATGGTGTTTGTGTTGTGTTCCCTACTTTGCCATTCTGTACCCTCTTCAGTTCTCCACTTTGATTCTCTCCCCCCCCCCCCCAGGTGATTCCCATTTTGTTAATTGTACTCACCTGATTTTCATGTTGCTCATTACATCTCCACAGAATGTAAGTTACTGGTTTCTGTTTCTCTTCCATTTGATTCTTCTTTTGCTTTTCCCCTGGCTCTAGTTAGTTTTCCTCGGTTTTTCAGCTCCTTCATCAAAACATTGATCCAACATGCATCAGCCTCAGTCCTGTCACAATTTGGGTCCGCATCAACCTCAAACCCTGACAAATAGTGTAAGATCAAGAGCATAAGCATTTTTTTCACAACTTCGACTTTAGAATTCCCTGAATTGTACAGCTGTCTACAATCAAGCTATCCACTTGTTATTTCACAAGGTGTATGCTAAAAGTTATGCTGAAAAATAATTTTGTTTCTCTACTCTGGAGGATATCAATCAAGCAGAGTCTTCCTTCTGATGTATGAGGTTAAACAGCATCTATAGGAGGGAAGCTGCTTTTGTTATATCAGTAACAAAAGATTTCAGTGCTTTATCAGCAATGTCTGCCCAAAAGCCTGCGTTAAAGGTCCCCATGGCAACCGACTGCTGTTCTGGCCAGTGAGTTGTGGGAGCCTGCACCATTACTGATATGGCATTTGTTTTTAGCTCAGATCAATTGCATTGTTTTTCAATCATTGTATTTTGTAAAAGTTTGTGTGAATACATGTTCTTCTCAGATGCAACCTTGATCTGACTTGCTGACCACCTCTAAAACACCACCCAGTGCTGTTGCAGTAGGACCACCCTGCAGGCGTGCTAGTATTATCTTCTGCTGTTTAAATTTGTCCTCACGACAGTAATAATCCTCCTCTGTTGCATTTCTCTCACAAAGAAGCCTCAATGGATTTTTTCTTTAATCAGGCAGGAAGCACAAAGAGCTTAACTTTTTTTCCTCTATAAAAGAAGCGTGATGATTGCGTATGATGAAATCTGAATCAAGATGAATTATAACCTCAAAGCATGGACACAGGGGAGAGCTTTAGTGGCAAAAGCTTTCTTTCAAAAGAAACGGCTTTCTCTTCTAAAGCTATTCCAGTTTGCAGCCATTAAATAAGCTTTGGGAGGCTGATTGTCATTCACTCTGAGTTTTACAGCTTTCAGCCCTGCAAACTGAGGAGAAATGATTTGACATTTTGAGGTAAAGTCTCTCAAAACTTTACGCAACCGCTTTGTTCAGTGATGAAGCATTATATAATTGAAGTAAAAAATAATATGATGAAATATATCACTTGATCAAGTTGCCATCAGAGTGGAAAAAAATTGTAATCCCATAAAACAATTCATACTACTTCTGTTGGCTGGAGAATAATATGATTTATTCTGTTCAGACATTAGTGGAATCATTTGTAATTATATAATCACATGCATAATGAATATATTAGCAATAATCAGTTAGCCCATCCCTAGTAACACAGTCTTAAGCTGTATTTTTAAAATACCTTTTTAAAAAGATAATCTTTAAAAAAATAAGTTCTCCTTTTGAGCTTGTTTCAGACCATTTTTGTCTTGTAGTGACATAAATATAACTATAATGACTATACCTAATACTTTAGCTATTGTAATGTGTAGAAGCACTGCATTGTTTAAAAACATAATCTTAATTATTCTGGGGTCCAGGATCAGTCTCTTAGATTGCGTTCATTTGCACTCAAACCTGACAACAGCAACTGCTGCATTTGCTGTAGAGGATGTGTTTCTTAAACCTAAATGTTGCCGTTTGCAATCTTCCTCATAGCACAAATATGACATTAGCATTAAAGTTGGCTAAGTTTAGATTTTGCGTTTTTGCTTCCAAACCCAAGTCTTTGGTGAAACTGGAAAACTTGAACAGATGTATAATGTGCAGCTTGTCTCACCGAAAAACTAGATGGTGTGCGGCTTCATTCCTCGTGACAGTGTTGACCGTGTAAAGCTAAAGGCACCCTTAATCAGGATCACTACCGCAGCAGTCTTCAGCAACACTGCATCCCATTTGGCCTGTGCTTATTGGGAATCTAATTAGTTTCTCAGCAGGATAGTGAATAGGACAAACATGCCTTCATAAATTCAAGCTATACAGGGAGTACTTTACGAGTCAAGATTTATTATACAGTATTTTATTAAAAAATAAAATACAATTGAAAAACAAAACTGAAAGCAGAAATGCATATGACAACATAAGCCTTACATAAGATAACGAAATCAGACACTACATAAAGTACACAGAAGAAAAGTACAGAAGTATTGATACAGATTTTAATATGACTAAAACTCAGCCAGGCTACTTTGTATTGCAATTGGTTACATGTGTTGTCTTGCAGCATAAGGTCCTAACTTCAAGTCCAGGCAGGGAGAATATTATTAGAATATTATTGAAAAGTTAATTATTTTCAGTGACTTAGTTCCATAACTGAAACACTGGATATAGCTCAATTACACATAGACTGATTTTAAGCCTTTAATTATCTTAATTATGATACATTTCGATTACAGCTAATTAAAAAACAAAATCAGAATATTATGTCAGATCAATGCAAATACAATTATTACAGAAGTATGTTTTTTTTGTGAAGTATATTTAATTGCTGCTAGAATTTTCAAAGGGTACCTTTAATATGGAATGCATTTTAATATGAAACTCATTGGAATGCATTAGATGATTTATTGAATACGACTGCATAAGCAGCCCCAAACATTTCCATGTGATATACTGTATATATCAGAGTTTAAGAAGCCAGTAAAAAGATCATTGCAATATTCTAAAATACCTTTCACACTTTTTAATAGCAAATGTGTAACATTCTTGAAATACTATTCTAGTATTCTTCAAATAATAAAAATTTTAATTAATAACAGGATGTAGGTGATATTTAAAACTGAGAGCTCTGTCTATTATTTTATTCATGTTATGAGCTTAGCTCACTGTCAAGAGATGGAAAGGTCCTAATAACGTCCCTCTGATACTTTGCAACTAAAAATAATATTTATCTTTTATTCTATCTTTATTTATAAGGAAATTGTCTAACATCCAGATTATGCTTACTATTTACTTATTATACTTAGTAACTGATACAATGAATATGGGGGTGTATCTGTTTGTCATCTGTGTAATTATAATTGACATAGAATTTCTGAATGACAGGACTGGATGATGTCCAAGAACTGACCCTTAACTACCATTCTGTTAAATACATTCCACATCAGTTAAAAGAACTGGATTATATTGAAATAATGATTGTCTAAACGGTCCAGCAAAATGTCAAGGTCAGCAGCATCAAGGGAAGCAATAAGATCCAAAAACATGTCAAGAGATAAGGAGAAAAGCAATACATTTACTTTATTAAGTGTAGTTTCTCTACTGTAGTAATCCCGACTACCTGAATGAACATCAGTGTCCTCATTTATTTCAAAATATGCATTAATCTGACTATGAATCTCTTTTTTAAATTAATTTAATGGGAATTGGTAAATAAATCAATACATTAAATTAAACAAGCAAGTAATCTACAACTACAACAACTACAACCCTATTTTCTAATTCTTTACCACATGCCCACTCCTGCTTAACTAAACATGCAAATAAACAATAGAATAATGCTCTGGTTGCTGATGAGCCAAAAAAGACAACTTTTGTGTGCCCCTGGGACAGGTGCCCCCAGAGCTGCTAGACATATTGTCCATTTAAAAAAATGCTTTTGATCATCTCTCAAAATGAAAAAAAAACTAAAATGGTCCATGGTGTGATACGTTGGAGCACTGCGTAGCCAAAACAGGCAAATAACATATTTAACAGGTGTCTTGAGGACCGCAAGACATGATTTTCAGAAGATGACCTTATTAATCCGGTTGAAGGATTATCAACAACATATGAACAGCTTCAGTCAAAGAAAAAGTGTAACGTGATTAACCTAGTCTAGACTTTTTTTAAACACACGATTTCAACCATTGTATCTTTTGTACAAGCCATACAATAGTCAGCGCAGTGGATAAAAACTGCATCAATTCATGAAAAAAGTAATGCTTGGTCACAGCAACACAACTAAACAAGAAAAAGCAACTAATACTTAAAAAGCATAATTTAAGATTTGTCATGGTAACAGCTGTTGTGAGAACGATTGGTGTTTTTATTTGATTAACTCCTACTGAAACGGACTAAGAATAAACAGAGATGCCCTGCCAAACAGTTCATCCAGTCCTATCTTACAGGATTGCCTTTTTCATTTTGCTGAAGGAGAGCATAGTTTAAATTATTCAAATTACATATTTTCTGCAGGCCAAGATATGTATGTAAATAGTTGACTCAGAAGTTTAAAGCTCAATAAGAGGTCTCGGATGTGAGGGTAATTCAACAGTTCATGTTTATAAATTGGATGATGACATAATAGTGTTACCCAGTGGTGAAGGAAGTGCCGATTTCACATATGGACCAACACATAGGGACAGTTTTTCAGTGGATTTATATGGATTGGATTTTAAGGATACATTTTAAGCAGCACAGTGAGTCATTACATGTAAGAACAGAAGGCAAATTGAATTATGTTTAAAGCCATTCTGCAACAAAGAGAAATAAACCATGTGGTGTGTGGTACAATGATTCAGAATGGCTCCAGGACAAACAGATGGCTTCCTTCCTAAATGGTTGTCCATTTTGTATTCATATTTACTATGATAAAGCTTTCATGTGTCATATTCTGGGTTTTGTTTTGTTGTATATTTATTTGATTAGTCAGTATACCTTTCTGTCTTGGGTTCCGTCTTGTTTGATTTGTGTTATAGCTTGTGTATTTTAGTTTACCCTGGCATATTATTTAGTCTTGGTGGTTATTTTTGTTCTTAGTAGTAGTTCTGGTTCTCTATTTACCTTATTTTGATTCTGTTCCCTTCCACTAGTCCTGTCAGCTCCCTCAGTCACTCCCCTGTCCTTGATCACTTCCACCTGTTCTGATTAATTAGTTGTTCACTCTGCTCACCTGTTCCTCTGCCTATTTATACCTGCCTCAGTTCTCTGCTCCCTGCCAGAACGTCATACATGTTTCATTTCACCTATCCACTGTTAAGAACCATCCTGCTTTTTTGTATCTGCCTGTGCATCTGGTTGTCTGATCTGTTTTTGAGTCTTCCCCAGTTTTTGTTTTTACCTTGGATGTCTGCTCTGTACCTTTTGTGGATTGTTTTTGTCAGCTTGGCTGACCCATCATCCCTTCAATAAATCCTGTTTAAGCTTACCTCAAGTGTCTTGCTGAATACCGGGTTCATATCATCCTAAATCATTACATCATGTTTCTAACAGTGCAAAGGATATGCGCCAAGATATCATACCATATGTCTGTTGGACAGTAAAAAGGGAAAAATTACTACTACACTCAGTCAATCAGTAAGTAATAGTGTGGTTTCTGTCCTTTCAGGTCCCCTAAGTTCCTGTAGTTGAACTTCTGCTAAAAACAATGAGAATAGTCTGGATTTACTACATCTTTTCAGTTTTAGTACTTCCCATCTCATCCTCAACATGGGCATGTAGTATGTTGCCTTCATTTATCTCTCATCTCATGAATTTGAAGAGACATCTTATGGATAAACAGATAATTTGCCTAATTCAAGGTGGGAGCAAGACCAAGCTTGTAAGAGAAGATATGGATGGATACATGTTTTTTTAGAATGTGATCATTCTGTTCAGGTCAATTAAAAAATACTTTATCAATCCCAAAGGGAAAATAAAAGTTGTTTTAACTCATACTATGCAGGTTTCTTCAACGAGTTGTTGAAGATGCTGTTGTGTTGTAGTGGTCAGAAAGGATCTTCTGTAGTTGTCTTTCTTACAGCGGTTCCAAAGAAGCCTCTGACTGACGACACCCTGTTGTCTGACAATCTGATGAAGAGGATGGTCAGGATTGCTCGTTATTGTTCTTCATTTAATAAATAATTCTCCTTTGCACAGTCATCTCCAGAGTAGAGAAGTCCCCAGAACAGACCTAGCCATCTTTATTAGCCTATTGAGCTTCTATAAGTCACTGGCTCCGATGCTGCTACCTCAACAGATGATGGCAGAAGAGTTCAAATTCACAGCAGACTTCTAGAAAATCTGTAGCATCTTGCTGTAAAAACTCAAGGACCAAACCTTCTTTAAAAAGTACAGTATGCTTCGTGCCTTCTTGTAGACACCTTCACAGTTGTGTCTCCAGTCCAGTTTGTTTTCCAGGTGAATACCGAGATATTTACTCCTCAACCACCTCCCCTTCTTCTCCCAGAATGGAAATAGGATTTGGCCTTTTTCCTGTTTCTCCTGAAATCTACAATCATCTTCTTAGTTTTATTCACATTCAAGTTGAGATGATTATTTCCACGCCATCACACAAAATGGTCCACCAACTCCCTGTACTCACCTACTTGTCCATCGCTGATACACATGACTCTAGCGTAATCTGAGTATTTCTCTAGACGACAGTAGTGACAAAGTTTAGAGTAAAATGTGCAGCGAAATGCTGCAGAACTCATTTAAACCAACAATGCCTATACAGAAGAAAGAACAATGAAATTAGCAATAAAGTGCTTGTAAGTAATCAGGACCAGAGCTTCCAGCAGAGAAACCAAGAGATTATTGTATGATTCACTTCTTAAATCTTTTATTTTCAAAAAATGGAGAATAGTCTTATTCTTTTCTTAGAAGAGGGCAAAAAAAGAAGAGGGCAATTTAGCAAAAAGAGAAAAATCGTGTTGAGAAAAATCATGGGCAGTTTGTTCAGTCTTTACTTCATCTCTTGAGCTAAATGTGCAGGTGAAGCTGATGCATTTGGCAGAATACAGAACACATAAAGTAAGAAAATCATGTGGCGTGCAATACATAATTTGGAATAAACCTACCCAGGGTGTAACCTCCCCCTCACTGACTGTGGAGAATGGTTTCAGCCCCCCTACAAGCCTAAATAGGATTAAGAGAGTGCACAGATTTGATCAATGGATATCTTTTGAACATGACAATCTCTAATATACATTTGATTCACAGCATTATTTTATTTTAAAAATACCTGGTGCCTCAAAAATGTATTAATGCCCAATCAACTTTTACACATATTGTCAAGTTGTAGCCACAAACTTGAATATACACTGCTTGAACAAATTAAAGAAACAGTTTGAAAACACATCACATTTCAAATTAAAAAGATTCATGCTGGATATTCATACTGATATGTATTGGCAAATGTGTTAGGAACAAAAGGATGCCAAATTATATCATAAAAATGTCAATTTTCAACACACAGTTGGCCTAATCAAAAGTCAATGAGAATTTGAAACTGAAAAATTGATTAAGAAGGCGTGTGCAATTTGCTGGAAATTCATTGCAGAAACTCAAAATGGTAATCAGTAGTTTTTTTTGGCCCCACTATTATTGTGTGCTTGACAACATGTTCCTTACATGCCTGTCCTCAAGACCTTCAGATTACTTCGCTGTGATGCACAGCGGGCCCTCGCTGCACGTTTATCAGACATGACAGTTCCCAGAATCAGCTTGGGTCTTTTGCCGGGGATTATGGAATATCTGTGATGATACGTGGCAGAAAAAAGAAAAACAAAAGGATAAACAGGAACGAATACTTAAAAGTCATAAACTGTCAGATGAAACCTGTCATAGAGACATCATGTAATTAATGTACATAATTAATGACTTTATTATTGACAATAATCTTGATGTAATGTTTTTAACAGAAACATGGTTACATGAATCTAACGAAGCAGCTATTCTATTAGAGACAACTCCTCCAAACTACAATTTCCTTTGTGAGAGCAGACAGCAAAGGAAAGGTGGAGGAGTAGCAACATTGTTTAATGATTCACTAAAGTGTAAAAAGGTGTTTTTGGGAAAATTTGACTCTTTTGAACATTTGGCTCTCCAGGTAAAGAGCCCGGTACGAACTATGTTTCTGAATGTTTACAGGCCTCCTAAGTCCACATCAAACTTTTTTAATGATTTTAGTGACCTCTTGTCTGTGATATGTGTTGATTATGACTGTTTAATTATTGTGGGAGACTTCAACTTTCACGTTGACAACCCTGAAGACAGAAGTGCAAAAGAACTGTGTGACACACTTAGAAACTTTAATTTAACTCAGCATGTTAAACAGCCAACACACAAGCAGGGACATATTTTAGACTTGATCATCACTAAAGGTCTAAAGATTTCTAAGGTCAATGTAACTGATGTTGCCTTATCTGATCACTTCTCCGTTACGTTTGAATGTATCATTACCAGTGACTCATTTAGCCAAAGGGACATCGTAAGAAAACGCACCTTTAAGGACAATGCCACAGAAACTTTTATTCAAGCTTACTCTGCTACCTCAACCTTGGGCCGCAAGTCAGTAGATAAGCTAGTAGATAACTTTCATTCTAAAGTCTCAGACATCATTGACTACATTGCTCCAGTCAAAGTGAAGGTTTTTTCCGGGAAGAAAAAATCTCCTTGGAGAAATGCTCCAGCAGTTAGAACTGAAAAAAGAGAATGTAGGAAAGCTGAACGCAGGTGGAGAAAGACCAGACTCCAGGTTCACTATGACATCTATAAAGAGAGACTTTACAGATATAACTTACAACTGAAAAACGCAAGAGAATCTTTCTTCTCAGAGATCATTAAGAAGAAACATTAACAATGCTCGTGTCTTATTTGCCACAGTCGACAGGTTAACAAATCCTCCTGTATCCGTGGCTTCTGAACTCCACTCCACCAGGGCCTGCAATGAATTTGCTAACTTCTTCACTGAGAAAATCCAAAAGATTAGAGGATCAGTTTGTACATCCATACTAAATTCAGTACCAAAGTTGTCTCCTACCAGAATTGATTTTGACCAAATGTCCCAATTCAGCCAAATAAACTCCAAAAGCTTAGAGCAGATCATTCAGCAGTTAAGTTCCTCCTCAAGCTGCCTTGATGATCTACCCACAGCTTTCTTTAAAAAAGTTTTACCTGGCATAGCGTCTGAGTTGACTCAGATAATAAACGCGTCCCTTCTGTCAGGTGTTTTCCCCCAGTCCCTAAAAACAGCAATTATCAAACCACTGCTGAAAAAGAACAATTTAGACAAACTTCTACTCCAGAACTACAGGCCCATCTCAAACCTCCCCTTTATCAGTAAGATTATTGAAAAAGCTGTATTTCAACAATTAAACACCTCCTTGACCAGCCGCTTTGACGTTTTCCAGTCTGGCTTCCGTGCTCACCACAGTACAGAGACCGCCCTTATCAAGGTGTTTAATGACATCCATATAAATACAGACTGTGGAAGAACCACCGTGCTGGTTCTATTGGACCTCAGTGCAGCATTTGATACTGTCGATCACTCCATTCTGTTAGAGCGCCTGGAAAACTGGGTCGGCCTCTCTGGTACAGCTCTCCACTGGTTTAAATCCTACTTAAAGGACAGGAACTTTTTTGTGTCAGTAGGTAACTTTACATCCCAGACGACAAAAATCACATGTGGGGTTCCCCAAGGGTCCATCCTGGGTCCCCTCCTTTTCAATATCTACATGCTCCCTCTAGCTCAGATAATAAAAAACAACAACATCAGCTACCATAACTATGCAGACGACACACAGCTCTACATCACCATGTCACCAGGTGACTATGAACCAGTTCAAGCACTGAGTAGATGCTTAGAAGAAATCAATACGTGGATGTGCCAA
The DNA here is from genome assembly GCA_037039145.1 of Fundulus diaphanus. Classification (NCBI taxonomy): domain Eukaryota; kingdom Metazoa; phylum Chordata; class Actinopteri; order Cyprinodontiformes; family Fundulidae; genus Fundulus; species Fundulus diaphanus. Next base: position 46,201,152 of record CM073125.1, read on the forward strand.
AATTTTCTTCAACTGAATAAAAACAAAACTGAAGTAATAATATTTGGACCAATAGAGGAGAGATCAAAAGTTAGCACACAGCTTCAGTTGCTTCAGCTAGGAACCACTGATCAGGCCCGAAATCTGGGAGTAGTGATGGACTCAGACCTGAACCTCCAAAAGCATCTAAAGACAGTTACAAGGTCGGCTTTCTATCATCTGAGGAACATTTCCAGGATTAAAGGACTAATGTCTCAGAAGGATCTGGAAAAACTAATCCATGCGTTTATATTTAGTAGAATTGATTACTGCAACGGTGTTTTTACAGGTCTGCCTAAAAAGTGGATCAGACAGCTGCAGCTGATCCAGAACGCTGCTGCCCGCGTCCTCACTAAGACTAAGAAAGTAGAGCACATCACCTCAGTTCTAAAGTCCTTACACTGGCTCCCTGTATCTCAGAGAATAGACTTTAAAATACTTCTGTTAGTCTATAAATCCCTGAATGGCTTAGCACCTAAATACATCACAGACTTGTTATCAGTGTATCAACCATCCAGACCACTAAGGACTTCTAGCTCCAGCCTACTCTGCATACCTAGAACCAGAACTAAACAAGGAGAAGCAGCATTTAGTTCCTATGCTCCACTTATCTGGAACAAACTTCCAGAAAACTGTAAAAGTGCTGAAAGCCTGAGTTCCTTTAAATCAAGATTAAAAACACATTTGTTTAAAATTGCCTTTGACTGTTCTAGTTAAACAGTTTTACTGTTTTTAATGTTCTTTTTTGTTACTACATTCTATCCCTACTTGCTTTTATTCTATTTTCTATCTACATTTTATTATTTTGCTATATCTTAATCATGTAAAGCACTTTGTATTGTCTTGTACTGAATTGTGCTATATAAATAAATTTACCTTGCCTTGCCTTGCCTTATGAGATGACGGACCGATCACTGAGCTCCTGGGCAGTCTGAGGTGCAACCTGGTGGTGTTGGACTGCCTGTGCAACCTCTGTAGAGTCCAGGTATCACTTTATGCTACCAGTAGGGGCACTGACCCTGGTCAAATGCAAAACTACTGAATAGCACTTAAAAGATTAACAGGGAAAAACATTTTGTGGCTTCTACTTGTAAAACCATTCCTGTTTTAGGGCTGTCTCACTGTTGCCTCTTTAGTGCAACAGTGAAACAGGGTACAACAGGTTACAACTGGGCCCACTTCGGCTCCTTGGGTAGAGTAGTCGTCTTGCAGTTTGTTCAATCTTTACTTCATCTCTTGAGCTAAATTTGCAAGTAAAGCTGATGCAGTTAGCAGAATTCAGAACACATAAAGTACAAAAATCATGTGGTTTGCAAGAAATACACATAATTTGGAAAAAACCTACCCCTCACTGGCTGTGGGGAAAGGTTTCAGCCCCTTACAAGCCTACATAGGATAAGAGAGTGTACAGATTTGATGAATGGATACCTTGGAACAGGACAATTTTTCAAATCACATTATAATCACAGCACTGTTTCTTGGTTGTGGGTTCAATTCCTTCTTTTCCCTGTCACATGGGTAAAACACAGCGATCTGCGTATTATTGTATGACTGTGTGCTCATTAGAGGTGAATGTGGCTATAGTGTGGACAGAATGACTAGAGAAGTGCCATATAAATTCAGTCCATTTACCTTTTTTTTAAGCATTAACACCTGTTAAAATACCTCTAAAATCGGTGGTGTGGTGAGCTCAACCATATTCTCTATCATTCACAAATTAAGAGATGATTTGGACATTAAATGTATCATGTAAAAAAGATAACATAAAGAGCTCTTTAATTGTGTGTTTAAATTGATCGTTTTCTCTTTATTGAATTGCACGTTTTGACTGATTGTTTTTCTTTCTTAAAAAGATCAAGCATTCATGTATTAAATGAGTGAAATGATGATTATTTTAGTGCAGTCCAAGTGTCAGACAGGCTAAGGAGAAAATAGGTTTGTGGAAAGAGGAAGTAGCGCTTGGAAGGAGACTGCAGCTGCTGGCTACAGTAAATCTGCCGAGAAGAGAAGAGGAAGTGGAACCGCACAGTTTGGTTCAATGACCTGCTGCCTGGGGTCGGAGAAAGAGGAGCGAAAACTTTTGACTCGGCCAGAGAGCTGCGTAGGGTGAAAAGGTTATGAGGTGATAAGGGACTGGGTGCAAGTGTTTGGTGGAGGGAGGGGGGGGTTGAGGTTTGCAACCTCCCAACGGCTCTCTCAACACATAAAAGAAGGGTGATTTGGGTACTCGTGGCTCAGATTCTCATCTCAGAAGACATGCAGCGCGGAGCAGAAGAGAAGAAGACCCAAGACGGAAGGACGATCGTGGAGCCAAAGGAAGAACACGGTGCCCCTGTCTCTGAGAACTGCCGAGACTGAGTCAGATTATCTATTTTTCGTGTTTTTCCACAATTCGGGGCCAACGATCTGCAAATCCTGTCAAGAAGAACTGCTGTGGTTTTGACCTGGTTGATGAGAAGATCCTAGATGTCCAGAAGATGCGAGTTGCACCCATGAGATGTCAGCTCTGCAGTTAGACCAACCTCTCAAGCCAAGGAGACGCACCTCAGGCACGGACATCAAGGCAGAGACTCAAGGCGTGAGTCTTTGTAAATGGGGCATTAACGGGACATCGGGGTGGACATCAAGAGAAGGCACGTTGTTCGGCTGAACAACTCCTTATTCAGCAAAAGTCACTTTGGGATTCCATCTGGGGTTCGGGTCAGTTTGCTCCTCCAAAGTTAAAATCCTCTCCTGAACGTATTGGTAAGCAGCCTTAGATAAGAGATAGGACGTTGATTAAATATTAATTTGTAATCTGTTAAATTGCTTAATGCTGTTTCTAATTCCCTGTTAAAGCATACTAATTAAAGAAGCATATAAAATTTTATTATAAGTTGTGGACATTCTCTTATTGAGTCAACATTTTTCTGAGTTCTTCTATGATTGTAAAACAGTCATGGTGCATGGTTCTAGAAATATTTTGGAGGTCTTAAAAGGTTGCCTATAGCCCAAACTTGAAAACAACACCCTAAGGGACTTTTGAGTCTTTAAAAAATACTGATCGTGTAACAAGTGCTGATTTATAGGAGTAGGAGCCACCGTTAACTAGGGCGGTGGATGGGGTACAGGTGGCTTCGGGCTACTAGGTTGCCTGACCTGTCCATTGCAAAAGGGTGTGGCCTTAGGATGAAGGTGGTTAGCTGGTCAGTCGTATCCTACTCATCTAGCTGAAAAGGTCTCACAGGAATTCTAAACAGGGTAATACTCGTTAGATTCAGAGGTCTTTAGAACCCCAGCTAGTCTGAGCTTTAACCCGAAATAGGAAGTATGTGGGAAGTGGGGTTTTAGTTCAAAGCCAAAAATCTGACACACCAGAACAGCCGACACTCATGATTAACCAGCTCAGCTACTTAACTGTGTAGATCTATTTTCCAAAAGTTTCTTTGATTAAAAAGTTGTTCTGTGTATGTAAGTATATTTTCTCTTCTGCTTTAGCTTGGGTATCATTGGGAGCACACCTGAATTTCATTGTGTATGCTTTGGTTATCCAATGACACTAAGGGAATCTTAGCTTTGTTTTCCTTTCCGCTATTGTTAAATAAATTGTCATAAATAGAAGGCCAGCTAATAGTTTTGCCAGGGCCTGGAACAACTTTTTGGACCCTCCCCTCACCACACAAACACAATGTTTGTGTCCACAATATCTTTCTTATTGTATAAGTAGACCTTTTCTTAACCACGTAAGAGAACAGCCAGCATGTTAGGCAAAATAAGGCATTTTTTTCAATCGCTGTATATTACCTACTCACTATAATTTTTTCCTGGTCCCTTCTGGGGCGTATGATAAGTTAATACTTTGGGAATTCCTGCCCTCTGCATTTGCAAGCAGTTCCTTTGCCTTTGCCGAGAAAGGTATCTGTTTTGTCATTACACATGCAAGGTTCCTTCAATCTGAATCAATCATTTTAGTTGTCCATAATGCAGGAACTCTGAATAAAAGTGTGTGATCGGTCTCTGATCCATTCTGCTCAAACTCTGCGACCAGGCAGCCAGCCCTTCCATCAACACTGTGACTGTTGGTCAAGGGCATAACGTTGGGTCTACCATTGATACTATACTCTGATTAAGTTAATGCGGACTGTTTAGCTCTCTGCTAATATATTTATTTACGGAATCTTTTATTTTCCAACAAGGATTCAGGCTGTTACAACATTCCTGTATTAGAAATAGATTGTAATGCTTTTACAGTGTTTTATTTAACTTTCCTGTTTTCTTTGCATTTACTCTGCTTCTTTTCTGTTCTATGTCAATTCAACAATTAATAAAAGGTTTACTTTTGTCTTATCTTTTTTCTAATACAGTACCAAATATTTTGCATTTGTAGACAGTATTTTATGACATACCAAAATTCCTCAATTTTGTTTTATATGGTGCGCTATAATTTGGTTTAGGAAAAAATTAAAAACGGCATTCAACATATACAGCCATTAGTAATTAAACAAGAGCGGACTAAAAATATTTACAAGGACAACTTATATGTTTAGGTCTGTTACCTGGTGCTCTGTTCCTCCTCTGCTATATCTCCCTGTCTTTTCTCTCCCCGTCTCTGCTGTACCTCTTTTCTCGCCTCTTTCTCTGATCATCTTCGTCATCTGTTCTGCTATCATACTTTTCAACCTGACATAAAAAAGTTCAGCTAATGTTCAGATGTCTCACAAAAAAGTTGGAAAGCAGCGAGTAAGAAAACTGGGTAACTTTGCAAGTTTACTTCTGTCCTGCCGTCCCAAACGGTGTCACCGCATGCTCTCCAGTCGTGCCAGTGACAGTTATTCACTTGTGTTCACTTTTTTTCATGGTTTATTTATAGAGCACTGGCTTTTACTAATGATCAGTATACCTAAGAAATGACTTGATGGGGAGGGCTTTCTCCGTCTCCTCTCGTCCCTGGGTCCCCCAGTTCCTCTAAAGACACACCCAGTTTGGCGAGTACCACCACATGTAGCTGCATCTGGATGAAGGTCACTTCCAGTTGTAAGTTCATCTTTTCAAGCCCAATATGAGGAGCTGCTGCCCCGCACCAGGGGACGGATCACCCTACAGGACATGAACTACAGGCTTTTTTTGGTCAGTAAGTCCATCATTCCTCAATAGAAATACAGCCTAATTGTACCGTCTAAATATGTAACCCATAAAGAACATTTTATGCTTAAATAAATGGACAAGGATCACTATTAATGCGACGCAAATATACAGAAAAGTTCAGATTTATTAACTCAAGAGAAATTTCCCTTTGCTCTCTTTGCAGTATTGCTTTGCCCTGTTCGCCCAATTTGTCACATTCACATTACTTGGATCGCTTTGTTCGCATAGCGGACTGTTAATTCGCTCCTTAACATGCCTTTACATAGGGACAACAATTGCTCCAATTGCCTTGATCACTGTTGTGCGATTACGCATGTTTTAAGTTATTCAATGTTTATTAAATAACTCTCCTGATATTAGGACAATAGTTGAAAGGATGATTCGAGCACTGGCACTCATCTAACAGCAAACTCTGCACACAGAATGAATGTGTGACAACTTCTCTTCAAGTATAAGAATTTATTAACAGAAATAAATAGCAAATCTAAGGTATTTATCTCAATTAACACTATATTTCAATCAACAAATCCTTTCTACTAAGCAACTGAAATTCAACTAAACTACTAAGCAAAATTAAAATTAAAGAAACTAAGGAACTAGGTACACACAAAAGATCAAAAGCAACAGTTGAAAACCATGACCATAAGAATGATTCAGTGAATCTTGGGTTCACTGCAGATCTAAGAGAACCAAAGTTCATCTTAAAGAAAATGGAATGAAGTTAAATTAGCTTAACTAATTTAGAACAACCTTTTGTCACGATTTGTCTTGGATGAACCCGGACACAGCACGCACACACAGAGCTGGCTTCGAGAGTTTATTACAACAGCGGGTAGTGGATGATGAGAGCCAGAGTCAGTTTACCAAACGGAGTAGTAGGGTGCAGGAGCTAGCTGACGAGAACGAACCGGAGCAGACAGAGCAGGATCTGGAGACGGACAGGAACTAGACAGGCGTGATGTTCGGATGACTGAAGACGAACCGGCAACCAGGAACAGACTGAGGTTAGTATATAAAGGGGTGTGAACAGGTGGAGCCAGTCATAGTTAATTGCAGCCTGACAGGTGATCCTAATCAGGGCTGCGCTGGGAAAGGAGGAGGCAGGAAATGTCCAGAGTGCAGCCATCAGGCTGCATCATGACACCTTTGGTATGTGTTCAATCCTTTCACAATGCGAATTCTGAGTCAAACAAAACATTATTTTATTTAGCAAAAGATTTTAAAGAATGATTTGCTAAATAAAATTCAACAGCCTTTAGGACACTTGATTTTTATTAATGTAATTATTTCTTCTGGAAATAATTAAGAGTCAAATTGGTAACATAGGAAGCTAGAGGGCGCTGTGGTACGATCGGTCATGTGGCCATTAGCTTGATGGGTTACTCCTAAAGCTACACAAAACACCATTAAATTGACATTAATGTACCCTATTCATGCTGTACTAATGCTCGTAGCGCTATCGGACGATGGCGGAGCGAAACGAAAATAGGTATTATGTTTAAAACAAGCCGTAGTTACGTTTACTAGGGTTACTAGCAAGTTACTAGGAAAGCTGATAGCGGCTAATGCTTATTTAAAAAGACTCAAGCTACATTTTGTTGTAATGAGCAGACAGGAAAATACAAAAATTAATGTCCCATTGGTGTATAAAACCCTTATAGAAATAAAGCTTGTCATAACCGTAAAACACACCCAAAAACCATCAGCGTAGCTTTGTTTCAAAATTGCTAGCAGGAGCTTAGCCTGTAAGCTAGGTCTTTTTACCTTGGTCAAGACTTAAAAATAAACCATTTTACTTTTACTGCTCATTTCTGCCAAACCTCTACCTCTGTGTCCGTTCGATTGACTTTGGGCCATCCAGTTAGAATGAAGTTTGAGTTGGCAGCGAGGAAGCGGCTCTCCGGGTAAAAGCCCTTGTTTGGGAACCTGACCTGGATGAGCTTTACACATGCTCCGGTGGTCTGCGCTCGGCCTGTCAAGCGTGAGGATCTCTGCGCGGCCTTTCTAGCAAAGGCTAGGATGGTCATCTATTGTGACCTGTGTTTAGGCACTGTTCAGCAATGGGAAACTGCTTCATGCAGTCTTGGCTCAGCTTTCCTGCAGAATTGAGAAAAATCCCAAATGTTGTTTTCTGTAGAGGGTAGTTCCTTACTCTGGCGTCTGATTCCACAGAAGACTGCCACCACTCAGGTCCATCTCCAGCTTAAACACATGTTCGTGAGTCACCGAACTCCATTCGGACTTTGGCGTCTCAGACTCTCCAGTGCAGTGCAGGACTTCACGGTCCACAGAAAAGAGAAAGATGAAGGGAGAGAGCCTGGATTCAGAGCAGTGTCACTCTGCTGAGATGGTAGTCCCTGGGGAGGGGAGTCTGCTTCTCACATTTCCTGTGGCTTCAGCCTTAGAGTCTCACTGTATTTATTTCTCTTGTGTGATTTCACAACATCGCTTTTGGTGTGAATGTTCCATAAAATTTCAAGCAGTGTGAATACTTATACAAGGTACTGTACTGTGTAGAGTTAAACAGAAAAGAACCTTAAAACTTACATCTCTTAACATTTCTTTAAAAAGCAATTGTTTTGAAGACCTTTTCTATATGCTGAATACTGGGATAATGTTGATCAGGCAATTTGTTAAGAAGTAGCCAAAATAATATTAAGATTTTAATAAGGAAAATCTAACGCTGCTTCCATGGTAAACTTCTTAACCACTTTTCATCTGAAGCAAGAAAATTACCCCAAATGACCCTTCACAACCCGAAAAGTTGAGCTGGTAAACCAGGCCAGTGACAAACCAGAGTCAACGACAAGGGTTTCTGATTGATATCTCAGAAGTAGCCAGTTCGAACCTTACTTAAGCCACCAGTGTGCAGTTTATTAGCACATTCAGTCTGATTCTTCTTGAAAGCCTGACACAGACGAGAGACTTAATTACAATAATTTATGGGACTGTATTTGCAGGGCAGAATAAATGCAAACAATCAAGAACTACGGCAGGTGCTTCTAAGTCATCCTGGGTCCAGAGTACATTTAGCCACTGTTTTAGGGGAAATCAAAACTCACATCTAGTTAGAGTAGAAGTACCATATCCTGAGAAAACAGATGTGATTCTATAACAAGTCAACAATTTTTTGTTTGGACTATTAGTTTGGACTATTAAAACAATCTCACTGCAAAGATTGTATTATAAACATGCAGTCCCTTGCTTAAGTATCCATGTCCCTTAAATTTTGCTACATTTTGGTAAGGTGGCAGCCCTCCCTGGGCTGCCACCTTACCGTGGTGGAGGGGTTTGAGTGTCCCAATGATCCTAGGAGCTATGCTGTCAGGGGCTTTAAGCCCCTAGTAGGGTCACCCAAGGCAGACAGGTCCTAGGTGAGGGACCAGACAAAGAGCAGCCCAAAAAGCCTCTGATGACGAGTAACATAAATGGATTTCGTGTTCCCTCGCCCGGACGCGGGTCACCGGGGCCCCACTCTGGAGCCAGGTCTGGAGGTGGGGCACGTTGGCGAGAGTGTGGTGGCCGGGCTTTTGCCCATGGAGCCTGGCCGGGCTCAGCCCGAAGAGGTGACATGGGTCCCCCTTCCGATGGGCTCACCACCTATGGGAGGGGCCAAAGGGGTCGGGTGCGTTGTGCAATGGGTGGCAGTAGAGGGCGGGGGCCTTGGCGTTCCGATCCTCGGCTGCAGAAGCTGGCTCTTGGGACGTGGAATGTCACCTCTCTGGTGTGGAAGGAGCCTGAGCTAGTTGCCTGGTTGAGAGGATCCGACTAGAGATGGTCGGGCTCACCTCGACGCATGGCTCTGGCTCTGGAACCAGTCTCCTTGAGAGGGGCTGGACATTCTTCCACTCTGGAGTTGCCCCCGGTGAGAGGCGCCAAGCTGGGGTGGGGATACTTGTTGCCCCTCATCTCGGTGCCTGTACGTTGGGGTTCTCCCCGGTGAACGAGAGGGTGGCCTCCCTCCGCATTCGTGTGGGGGGACAGGTTCTGAGTGTTGTTTGTGCTTATGCGCCAAACAGCAGTTCAGATTACCCACCCTTTTTGGAGTCCTTGGAAGGGGTACTGGAGAGTGCCCCTCCTGGGGACTCCCTTGTTTTGCTGGGGGACTTCAACGCTCACGTGGGCAATGACAGTGGGACCTGGAGGGGCGTAGTTGGGAGGAACGGCCCACCTGATCTGAACTTGAGTGGTGTTCTGTTGTTGAACTTCTGTGCTCGTCATGGATTGTCCATCACAAACACCATGTTCAAGCATAAGGGTGTCCATATGTGCTCTTGGCACCAGGACACCCTAGGCCGTAGTTCAATGATCGACTTTGTTGTCGTTTCATCTGATCTGCGGCCGCATGTCTTGGACACTCGGGTGAAGAGAGGGGCTGAGCTCTCCACCGACCACTACCTGGTAGTGAGTTGGCTCCGATGGTAGGGGAGGAAGCCGGTCAGACCGGGCAGGCCCAAACGTATTGTGAGAGTTTGCTGTGAACGTCTGGCAGAGTCCCCTGTGAGAGGGAGCTTTAACTCCCTCCTCCGGGAGAGCTTTGAACATGTCCGGAGGGAGGCGGGGGACATTGAGTCTGAATGGACCATGTTCCGCACCTCTATTGTTGAGGCGGCTAGTCGGAGCTGTGGCCGCAAGGTTGTCGGTGCATGTCGCGGCGGCAACCCTCGAACACGCTGGTGGACACCAGCAGTGAGGGAAGCCGTCAAGCTGAAGAAGGAGTCCTACCGGGCTTTTTTGGCCTGTGGGACTCCAGAAGCAGCTGATATGTACCAGCAGTCGAAGCGGCAGGCGGCTCGGCTGGTCGCCGAGGCAAAAACTCGGGCGTGGGAAGAGTTCGGAGAGGCCATGGAGAAAGACTTCCGTACGGCTTCGAAGCGATTCTGGTCCACTATCCGGCGTCTCAGGAGGGGGAAGCAGTGCAGTACCAACATTGTTTATAGTGGGGGTGGTGTGCTGCTGACCTTGACTCGGGACATCGTGCTTCGGTGGGCGGAATACTTCGAAGACCTCCTTAATCCCACCAACACGTCTTCCATTGCGGAAGCAGAGCCTGAGGACTCTGGGTCGGGTTCTCCCATCTCTGATGCTGAGGTTGCCGAGGTTGTTAAAAAGCTCCTCGGTGGCAAGGCCCCGGGGGTGGATGAGATTCGCCCTGAGTACCTTAAGGCTCTGGATGTTGTGGGGCTGTGTTAGTTAACGCAGCTCTGCAGCATTGCGTGGACATCGGGGGCAGTTCCCCTGGATTGGCAGACTGGGGTGGTTGTCCCCCTATTTAAAAAGGGGGACCTGAGGGTGTGTTCCAACTACACAGGAATCACACTCTTAAGCCTCCCTGGTAAGGTCTATAGACCAGTTCACGCGTGACGTCAGCGCTACATCCGGATCTCGGTGGTTGGCAAAAACAGCGCTGTTCTCGTCTACTACTGTGACAAAACGGGTGATTTAGAGCGTATTTTTAGTTAGTTTATTTTTGGAATCTAAACAATGCCTACGACTTGTTGTGCTCCCGGTGGTCATGAGCTTTGGGTCGTGACCGAAAGCACGAGATCCCGGATAGAAGCGGCTGAAATGAGTTTTCTCCGTAGTGTGTCTGGGCTCTCCCTTAGAGATAGGGGGAGGAGCTCAGTCATCCGGGGAGGACTCAGAGTAGAGCCGCTGCTCCTCCACGTCGAGAGAAGCCAGTTGAGGTGGCTCAGGCATCTGGTTAGGATGCCTCCTGGACGCCTCCTTGGTGAGGTGTTCCGGGCACGTCCCACCGGAAGGAGGCCCAGGGGAAGACCCAGGACACGCTGGAGGGACTATGTCTCTCGGCTGGCCTGGGAACGCCTTGGGATTCCCCCGGAGGAGCTGACCCAACTGGCTGGGGAGAGGGACGTCTGGGCCTCCCTACTGAAGCTGCTACCCCCGCGACCCGACTCCGGATAAGCGGAAGAAAACGGACGGACGGACGGACGTTTTGTCAAGCTACAACCATAAATTTCAAGTTGTTACACTGGGAATTTATGTGACTAACTAATACAAAGGGGTACATAATTGTGGCACTGGAAACAGTTTTAAAATAATTTAACAGTTTTTAACATGAAAATTGTTATGGTGGTCTATGCATTTGTTTTCAAGTCTCCTTATTAAATAGCTTGAGGAATCACCCTTCACTACTTTTGTGCCTATTCTTTTCAAACCAGTTAAAGCTCAGAACGGAGAGTTTCTGAAATCAGAAATTTGACAGCTATTTTGACCCATGAAAATGCTTTGACCTAAGCTGCTGAATTGTTGCGTTTTGTATGCACCACCCTCTCAAGTCCTTTTGTAACCTAAAACAGATTTTCTTTAAGGCCTGGCCTGTATTTAGCTCAATCCATCTTCTCATCAACTCCGACCGTCTTTCCATCACATGCTGTTAAAAAGTCAACCTCTCAGCATGATAATGGAACCACTTTTTTCATAGTGGGAATGATGTTTTTAGGGTCATGTACAATGTTAGGTTTTCCACCACACACAATGTTTTGCATGTAAGCCAAGAGTTTTGATCATATCTAAGCCCTCTATTTCACATGTTTGGTGTATTACCTACATGAATTCAAACAAGACCTCTAACAGCTTTCTTTCAACAAGAGCTTCCTTCTTTCCACCCCTCAATAAAGGCCAGATTTGTGAAGCACAGATGCCCTGTAGACTATTCTCCAACCTGAGCTGTGGGGTTCTGCAGCTTCTCCAGAGTTACAGTACTATAAGCCTCTTGACTGCTTTTCTAAGAAAATCTATGCTTTTTTTTAATCAGTGTTAGTGGAACTTCATATCTTGGGAGGTTTGACATTGTGCTAAACTCTCTACATTTTCTGATGATGGATTAAACATTGCTTTGGATAATATTTTAATATGTAACCCTCCTTTTGACTTCTCTTCATGTAAACCTCTGACCTGCCTGTTGTGGTGCTGTTTGTATACAAATGTTCTCTAACAAAGCCTCATAATGCCTTTACAAAACAGTTGTAATTACAATGTAATTAAAACACAGACAGATCATATTTATTAATTATGCAGGTGGTTGCAGCAGATTTTATTTAGGGGTTTTGGAGTAATTAGGGCTGAATTCAAATATGTACTAAGCTTTTAATATTTTCATTTGAGTAACATGTTTAAATCATGTATAATTTTATTTACACGATTTAATTATGCACAACTACGTTGTTTTGTTGTATCACTTAAAATCCCAAAAAAATGTGTTCAGGTTTGTGGTGATAAAATCTGGAAATCTTTGAAGGGGTACAGATATAATGGGTATATAAGGGGTACTCTACACTTAATCTAGATTAATTAACTTAAATGTAACCTCATCAGAATGGTAACATTTAAGTATTGAAGGTCCTGATCAGCATTGAGGGAAGCCATTCACTAGAGTTGAGTAATTGGCAGAGACTTGGTGGAGAAACATGGGTGTAGCTATTCATTGAGTTGCAGTGGGTGTACTAACAGCAGAAGCTGACTAAGCTTTTGTGTGAGGGTGTGTTTCTCTCATGTCCCTTCAGGTATCACCTCGCTTGCCTGCCTCAAGTGGGGTCTTGTGCTCAGTTGTCTCCTCTCATTCATCACAGGTAGGAAGTTTGAAAACAGAGGAGCTGCAGCCTGTGCCAGCTGGCCATTCGACAGCATTCATGCTGCACATTAGAGGTTAGGAATGGATGGCAATTTTTGTATGTGTACAAATACACTTTATTTTCTTTTTCTCTTTTTTTACTCCTCTTGAGAATTACTGCTGTTATTTTTTACTTCCCTGATCTATTCCTGGACAGGACAGATGGCTTTTATTATCTTGAGATAATGGAGTTCTTATTGTGGATCACAAATCCTCAGAGAATGGCTGTTGTTGTTGCATGGTGAAATAAAGGTAAAGGTAAGATCCTTAATCGTGAGCTGTGGACAACAGCAGCTGTAGTAAAATATAGAAACAGTTATTCTGTTGTTTTTTTCTAATTGCACAGCCTTGCGGAGCACTAGCTGATTATTTTGCATATAATGAAACAAATTTAACACACAGCAAGTGGTTACAAAGTTAATGCTGCAGATCTTTGGAACTCTAAATTTGAATGCAGTTCTACTCATTTAAATCTACTAGCATAAAAATAATTTATAAGAAATGTAATGTCAATGCTCTTTAAAAGACAAACAGGTTGAATTTATCTTCTGGTGTATGGATTAAAATCTTATTGGTGTCAGAATAATTAATTGCAATATGGAGTCTACTTCAATCTTATTTACAGTACAATACAATAAATTACTTTGAACATTTAAAATAGCTGATTAGTGAATAAGAGTAAAGTGACCCAGCCCCTGAATTTGGGCATTCTGTAAAAGCTACTTTAAATCTTGGGATTCTTTGTGAATACAGGAACAGGATCTTAGGGGTTCTTTCTGACTGAACTTTTATTCTGTGTATCAAAAACATAGTAAAAACTGGAATTTATCATTTAGAAAGACATAACCAGAGTCCTCCCTCTTCTTTCTTAGGCCAACACTGAGACTCCAATACATGCTTTTATTACTAGCCGTTTAGATTATTGCAGTGCCCTGTTTTCTAAATTTATTTTAAGTTTTTTTTTTTATTTCCTAATGGTCTTCAGCCTTCCTGTCTAATAGAGCTGCTTTTAAGGCTATTCCTCAATACACTTATTTCGCATGCATATTTTTTTTTCTGAGGGGGTGACAGTTTGTTTGGGTTTTGTTTTTGTTTTTTTATTCTGTAAAGCACTTTGAGCTGCTTTTAGTATGAAGGGTGCTTTATGAATACATTGTGATTGAATGATAATTGTTGGCAAATCAGCCAGGAAAGAACATTAGTGTAAGACTGTGGCTAAAAGCTGCATGAAATGTGAGAAGCTGCAGACTCTCCTTCCCAATGGACTGCCCTCACAGCAGGGTACCAAAAGAAAACACGCCCCAGTGCTTATCACCCTCTTTACCTGCTGCTTCAGCAGCACTGGAGAGACGAAGCAACCCTGGGTCCAGATGGAGTTCCGTGACCCACAAGCACGTGCACAGGCTGGAACCAAGCTCAGTACAGTGTGCTTTCTGTGAAAATCAAAGCAGCGGTGATCCTTCTTAGCTGTCCAGGAGAGAGTTGACCTGGGAGCCAAGCCACACTCCTGCAGGAATGCAGAGATCCCCATGCTGCGATGCCCTCCACTGCCTGAACGCAGCCCACCAGAGTAAGCTTGGACAACACCCTCCTCTCGGCCACTTCTTCCACAGAGTCCAGAGTGCAGCCCAGGACAGAAGAATTAATCATTTAAAATGGTTTACTTTTAATGGGTTTTCACTGTGTTTTATAGGTTTGAGTGAGGTTAAGACCTGGGGTCCGTTCTTCGTACGTCGCTAACTCAGTTAGCTGGATTTGATTGTTGACGATTTGGCATGATCTTGGATCGTTTGGTTCTTCGAAACTCCTCCTGGACTTGCTGTCATAGCAACATGTGCACAAACTTAAACCTGCTCGCGAGCAGGCTTATTTCATGTAAACAGGATTAGATCGCATTTTAGGGAAGTCTGTCCAGCCAGTGCACTTGGACCACCTAGTGGCAGAGGACGGGACAGAATTGTGGAACACCATTTTTAATCTTTAATAAAGACGAAACAAATAATGCTTAGTTCCTGTCGTTTTATTTAAACATTTGTTTTATAAAGAAAAGCCAGCAAGTAATATTTTGCCTGCAATAAGAGATAGTTATGTAAAGTCAGCAATACTACTGTGAAATGGTGTATTAGAACTTACTCTGAAGGTCCTTTTGAAGCAACTCGATCTCTAGTGCAATTTTTCAAGTTGTGGAGTTCAATTTCTCCTCTTAATTTGTGTTTTTTCAGGTCAAAATACTAAATTTTTTGTTGAAGATGCCGTTTATATAGGGAACGGATGGCACCCTGTGTCATTTTGTGAAAGAAAAAGAAAGGGTGAAACATGCCTCATGCAACAAAAGTAAAAATAACCTGTTTTTTTCAGGCTTTTCCTTGGTGGCTGATATAAACAGACAAGCACATCATTTAACAGTGGCTTTTAAAAAGAGGAAAAAGTGTCTTTTTAAAATATAGTATAATAATTAAAGGCTACCATTTTGTAGAATATTCTTGTACTTCACTTTTTTCCCCATGTTCTAGTGGCTCCCGTGGAGGCTCTGACATAAAAGAACAAAGTAAATATGAAATTATTAAAAAGCAAAAATACATACTGTAGAAAGTGATAGAAACATCTAACATGGACAGCACTTACACATTTAATTTGTCTGCTACTTTTTGCCAGCCCTCTCTCCTGGCTTTAGCAGACTTTGAGTTGTTCCCTGTCGTTTTAATTAAAGACTCAAATTCAGCATAACCTTCCATAAAAAGCTCGTGTTCTGATTGGGAGAAAAACTGTGGGCGTTCTTTGGCCATGCTGAACAGCCAATAGCAGCGTTGCTGATCATTGTTTCTATTATCGATACATTTCCCCTTTTAAACAAATGCATGAACGCGCAGTTATCTCAGATAACTCAATCCAGCGATACTAATCCTAAACAACAGGTGTGTTCGAAGAACCCAATTAGCCGGATCATGATTAGCCGGATGAAATCATCTTGGATGTCTCATTTGATCTTGGATGTTTTAAGCAACGTAGGAAGAACGGACCCCTGGAGCTAAAGGACCAAGCTGCACGCTAGCGATTTATGAAACAAAGTTATGTTGTTGTGTTTTGGGTTGTGTTTTGCGATTATGACAAACTTCCTTTTCATGAGGATTGTTATACACACAAAAATTAATTTGATATTAAAGTTTGTGTGTTCGCTTCAGCTCATTATACCAAATATAGCTTAAAAGTCTTTTTAAATGAGCTCCGAATGTCTGCTATTAGCCTGCTTAATAACTCGCTACTAATCCAGCAAGACATCTGTGGAGGCCTCAAGCTGGCTGTGAAGTGATAAAGACTTTCCATCAAGGACACTGCCTGCCGGAGGACGGCGTTCATGGACATACAGGATTCCACACATCATACACACACTACTGACTTACATTTATATCATGAATCTTACACGCGACCAATCTCAAATGTTCTCCTTCTGCTATTATGTGTCTCGTTATATCTGTGCCTTTTATGCAAGTTTTTTTCGTAGGATTTCTTCTTTACAACTTCTTTACAATATCATAAATTTTCGTCTTTTTCTCCCTCCACTACCCCCATGTTTTTTTAAGCTTCCTTCAACAGATTTCAAGGGCAGCGCCCCGTGGGACCGTGTAGGCGGGGTCCGGGGCTGTTTGGAGGAATGCGCCTAACGGCTGCGCTGATTAGCAGCGGCCGACTGGCTGTGTTTCCTGGCAACGCAAGGCCTCAGTCAATCGTTCCCCCCAAATGTTTGTTTGTTAAGTGTATGTATGTAATGGACGGTTGTACTGAAACTGAATTTTCGATTGCAATGCAGATTGTAAATTGACAATAAAATTTGATTGATTGATTGATTGATTGATACATAACTACGGTTGGTTAAACATATTGTTTGTTTTTATTTCACTCGGCATAGCGATATGAACATTAGGACAGCATTAATAGGGAACATTAATGTTGATTTAAGGGTGTTTTGCATAATTTAAGATTAACTCATCAAGCTCTCCGAACTCTTCCCACGCCCGAGTTTTTGCCTCGGCGACCAGCCGAGCCGCCTGCCGCTTCGACTGCCGGTACACATCAGCTGCTTCCGGAGTCCCACAGGCCAAAAAAGCCCGATAGGACTCCTTCTTCAGCTTGACGGCTTCCCTCACCGCTGGTGTCCACCAGCGGGTTCGAGCGTTGCCGCCACGACATGCACCGACAACCTTGCGGCCACAGCTCCAACTAGCCGCCTCAGCAATAGAGGCGTGGAACATGGTCCATTCAGACTCAATGTCCCCTGCCTCCCTCGGGACGTGTTTAAAGTTCTCCCGGAGGTGGGAGTTAAAGCTCCGCCTCACAGGGGACTCCGCCAGACGTTCCCAGCAAACCCTCACAGTGCGTTTGGGCCTGCCCGGTCGGACCGGCTTCCTCCCCCGCCATCGGAGCCAACTCACCACCAGGTAGTGGTCGGTGGAGAGCTCCGCCCCTCTCTTCACCCGAGTGTCCAAGACATGCGGCCGCAGGTCAGATGAAACGACAACAAAGTCGATCATTGAACTGCGACCTAGGGTGTCCTGGTGCCAAGAGCACATATGGACACCCTTATGCCTGAACATGGTGTTTGTGATGGACAATCCATGACGAGCACAGAAGTCCAACAACAAAACACCACTCGAGTTCAGATCAGGTGGGCCATTCCTCCCAACCACGCCCCTCCAGGTCCCACTGTCATTGCCCACGTGAGCGTTGAAGTCCCCCAGCAAAACGAGGGAGTCCCCAGGAGGGGCACTCTCCAGTACCCCTTCCAAGGACTCCAAAAAGGGTGGGTAATCTGAACTGCTGTTTGGTGCATAAGCGCAAACAACAGTCAGAACCCGTCCCCCCACACGAATGCGGAGGGAGGCCACCCTCTCGTTCACCGGGGAAAACCCCAACGTGCAGGCACCGAGATGGGGGGCAACAAGTATGCCAACCCCAGCTCGGCGCCTCTCACCATGGGCAACTCCAGAGTGGAAGAATGTCCAGCCCCTCTCAAGGAGACTGGTTCCGGAGCCAGAGCGGTGAGTCGAGGTGAGTCCGACTATCTCTAGTCGGAACCTCTCAACCTCGCGCACAAGCTCAGGCTCCTTCCCCACCAGAGAGGTGACATTCCACGTCCCAAGAGCCAGCTTCTGCAGCCGAGGATCGGAACGCCAAGGTCCCCGCCCTCCACTGCTACCCGTTACACATTGCACCCGACCCCTTTGGCCCCTCCGACAGGTGGTGAGCCCATCGGAAGGGGGACCCATGTCGCCTCTTCGGGCTGAGCCCGGCCGGGCTCCATGGGCAAAAGCCCGGCCACCAGACGCTCGCCAACGTGCCCCACCTCCAGGCCTGGCTCCAGAGTGGGGCCCCGGTGACCCGCGTCCGGGCGAGGGAACACGAGGTCCAATGATTGTACTCATCATAAGGGGAGTTTTGGGCTGCGCTTTGTCTGGTCCCTCACCTAGGACCTGTCTGCCTTGGGTGACCCTACTAGGGGCTTAAAGCCCCTGACAGCATAGCTCCTAGGATCATTGGGACACTCAAACCCCTCCACCACGGTAAGGTGACAGCCCAGGGAGGGGCAGTTTCTAGCATAAAGCCAAAATAAACTTCACTGTTATATTGAATTAACTTACCTGTCCAGCAGAAAGCTCCTCCATCACAGCACATCTTAATATAGGAGACAGATAGGAAAAATGCCTGCGGCTGACAAGTTTGTCCCCTTTCAGCTACTGAAATCAGAAATAGCGATGCAACATGGCGGCTTCCAGTGGGTGAAATATATATATCCATTCAGATAAACAATATTCTATAATAGTGTTCCCTTGATGTGCATTTATTCCTGTTAATACATTCTAATACTTGAAGATAAGTTGTCACTCATCTGTTCCATATATGGAATTTAGAGTTTGTTGTCAGAAATTATCCGGTGAATATTAGCAAAACCAGTTGATATTAGGACAATAATTGAAAGAATGTTTCGAGCACTGGCATTCTTCTAAGAGACCGAGAGTTATTGGATAAACATTAAATAAGTTAAACATGCATAATTGCACAACATAATAAAGTTAGCCATTTTATTAAACATGATTGACTTTCAACAATTTGGATGATTTATGTGTCAGCGTATTGGTATGTGTTTGTTGTGTGTGGGTGAACATATGTGTAGAAATGTGTTGTGTTGATAACTTACAAGAGGTATACAGTTAGAGTGGCAGGTATGGTAGACGGCCTACAACAGCACAGAACTCAAGAGCAGCGAAGACCAAGTGAACCTGGCTCCGGAAGGGTGCAAACGTCCTGGGCAAACATACACAAGGAATCTCCCAAGGGCGGCCATATGCCCCGGACTGAGATTGGTTGTCAGGGAACCACAGGAGCAGAGGTCTGTCAAGAAGGTATTGGGTGACATGTAGGGTACCGAGCTCCGACCCACCCACACCACAGTCTCCAGTAAGACAGACCAAGCCCATGACTCAGTCCCCTTGGTGGCCCAGGGTCCCCACACATCCCTGGGTAGCAAGAACGCCCAGCACCAAGCAGGGGAGAGCCCTCACAAAGCCCCCAGCACTCCAGGCAGGCACCAGCCCAGCATGGAAGCCAGAACATGGAAGGACTAAGGTAGGGAGGGCAATCATCCCACCTGCTGAGCTAGTCCCTGATAGGTCAAGAGGGATGCCCTCCAGAGCCTAGCATAGCTCCTGTGACCCGACATGAGATGGGAGCCCACTACTCTGGGAAGTGGCCAGAGCACCCACACAAAAACACTCCATCAAGGGGCATAGTCCCGTCCAGGCTGCCCATGACACTGTCCGAGACCCCCAGGCCATCCCCAAACCTTCAATCCATGACAAACCAGCACAGGATTATCAACCTGTAACTACAGTAATTACAAAACAATCCTGGAAGAAAACTTGTTAGAAGCTGTTAGACGCTACACCAGTTATGAATAACCTTTTAGTGCAATCAGCCATATGGGGAATAAAATCAGACTGTCCGCTAGCATCGCGCTGTTAGCCTCCAGGATAATTTACTGCTAATACCCTAGTTAAACATAACTACGGTTTGTTTAAACCTAATACTGGTTTTCATTTAGCTCTGCCATTGTACGATAGTGCTACAAGCGTTATTACAGCATTAATGGGTAACATTAATGTTGATTTAATGTTTATGTAACTTTAGGATTTACCCATCAAGCTAATGTCCGATCACTACAGCGCCCTATAGCGTCCTGGAGAAATAATTTAATAAAATCAAGCGTCCTTAATATATTGATTTTACTGAGCAAATCATTTTCTAAAATGTTAGTTTCTCAAATAATGTTTTGTTTCACTCAGGATTTGCATTGTGAATTGGTTGAAACACATATCAAATGTTGTTCTAAATTAGTAAAGCTAATTTAACCTCATTCCATATTCTTTAAAATGAATTTTGGTTCCCTAACTATTTTATTTGTCTTTTTGTTTATTTTGTGTGTACATAGTTCCTTAGCTTCTTTGTATCTTAATTTTGCTTAGTAGTTTGGTTAAGTTTCACTAGCCTAGTAGAGTATTTGTTGACTGAAATATAGTGTTAAATCAGAGAAATTAACACTATCCCTAAACCCTCCCTAACCCTAACCCACCTTCAGAGAAACAACGTTCTATAGTGGTGTTCTCTGGATGTTGATTTATTTTGGTTAATAAATTCTTGAACTTGAAGAGAAGATGTCACTCGTTTATTCTAAATGTGTGTAGAGTTTGCTGTTAAAAGAATGCCAGTGCTTGAATAACCCTTTCAACTATTGTGCTAATAGCAGCCGTTATGGCTGATATTCACCGGACAATACCTAACAGACCGAGGGTTATTTATTAAACATTAAATAACTTAAAACCGTGCGTAATGGCACAACAACCTTATGAAAATACATTGAAGTTTGCAACTTGTGACAAAAGGTGAAAAAGGGATAAGAAAATGTTTGGCTTTGGAAAATGATTCATATCAAGTGAAACATGATTCTAAACTGTTTCCAGATTCGCTCAAAAAACATTATTTAAAAAAGAAAAAGTTTTATTTTAATCATATACAGTATTTTTGCAAAGAAGAAAAGCTGGTTAAACAGCCACTTTTTTAGAGGAGAGTGTGGGAGTTCTGCTAACTTCCAGGTTGATGGGAGGAAGAACATAAATTAAAGCAGTTTTGACACAGTCGACTCAAACCTTAGGTTGTAGAGAAGAATTTAATTTCTGTAGCTAGAGTCAAGAAAATATCTTGTCTGATTTATTACTTGTTAACTTGTCTGTTTGGGCTTGGACTTTTTGATTATTCAAGATGAGTATAAATAAATGTTAAGCTGGTGCATACATTTTAAAATGTGAAGGTGCATAAAAGTGTCCCGACAGCACAGACCTTTTCTGTGTACTGCTTCTCCAGCTGTGTGTACATAAAATGGACAGGAGGGATATGAGCAACATGTATAAAAGAAGGATAATCCTGCAAAGCCGGCAAATACCATAAAGAGAAACTGGTGACATGTTAAGACTGATAATGAAGACGACAGGGCTTACAGTTGCCTTTTTTGCTTACTTCCAGTATCAGACAAGATAACAAATGTTGCAGACACTGCACTTAATAAAATCACTGAAAAAAATGGGCCGCTTTAGTAACAGATGTGTCATGGAATGACAGAAACCCGATTTGGTGAATTAGCTCCATGTCATGCAAGGTCCAATCCAGTAACTCGCAGCCGTTTAAATATTTAAGCAAGTGTTATAGCATAAAATATTCAGATTCTGGAACAAGGTCAGATTTACTGACACTGTTTTAAACTAGCTGACAAATATTTTTTTTTAAAAGTGTACCACATAAAAAGCTTCTATATCCCTAAGTTTACATTTCATCACAACAATGTGTTGACAAGGAAACCAACCTGAAAAGCACAATACATCGGCTTAGGACTCTGGGTGGTAGAGTTTTAATTGTTTGTGGGATTTATCAGAGCCTATTGCTCATCTTATCCATGCTATAATAATGAAAGATTGTTGATATAAGCAGCTTAACTGAGAAAAGATCACTATAGGACATGAACCATGCAGGATAGGTATTTGCAAAATAATCAAAAAAACATTTGCTGACGTTAAAATACAACAACTAAAATTAAATTTCCATGAAAAGCCAAAGCCACAGATTTATATATTTTTGAAGTATTTTACTGAGAACTCCTACTGTGAATTGATTCTCTGAACTGTGTTATAAAGCACCTTCTAGCACATTCCCTGTAGCAACACTTTGAAATGGCTTCACAGGAGTTATGGTGGTCAATGCAAATTAATGTAGCAGTGATTCATGAGAAAGCTTTCTATTGGTGCCCCTTGTGTCACTTTATGGCCATTATAAAGCATAGTCTCCATCCACCTCAGTACATGTTTTATGCAACACAACCAGATGTGAAGTGGGTTAATACAAATGAGAGCAAAGAAAAAAAACAGGCAGTAAAAAATGCTAAAACGTCCAGGATCTAGCCACCAATCTTGACTTACTTCCCATAAACTGTTCACATGACAGCTCTGCCACCTGATGCCCATATAGTTTTAATTCAGCCACATTGGAGGCTTTTCGAGCAAGAAAAGCCTGTTTAAGGTCATGTCACAGTATCTAAATTTAATTGAAGTGTAGGCTTTGACAAGTCTACTCCAAAATGAGAAGAACATGCTGGTTTGCTTTGGATCTTTTTTTATGATAATAGCTCATATGTGCTTGAGCTTAAATGGGAAACAGACTGAACTTATAAACCAACACACAACTCAGTAGGCAACTTGGGGCTGAGTGGCTTGCCCTTGTCAAAGTCCTGAAGCAGTAAAGCAGTCCCAGACCATCACACACCTTTGTCCTGTGGGTCCACATAATATTTTCCCAAAAGTCCTGAGATCATCAACAAACATTTTGGCAAATGTGAGATGAGCTTGTGTTTTTTTGGCCCTGGATACCATTGTTGCCCAGTTATTCATGAACATTGGTTTTTGTCCTGTTAGATCTCAGTGCTGCATTTGACACAGTTGATCACAATATTCTCCTACAAAGACTTGAGCATACTGTAGGGATTAAGGGGAAAGCATTAGGCTGGTTTAAATCTTATCTGTCTGACAGAGATTCCAGTTTGTTCATGTTAATAATAAATCTTCCTCAAACTCTAGGGTCACCCGTGGAGTACCACAGGGTTCAGTCCTTGGACCAATTCTCTTTACTATATATATGCTTCAGATCGGCAAAATTATCAGACAGCATGGGATTAATTTCCACTGTTATGCTGATGACACTCAGTTGTATTTGTCCATAAATCCTGATGAATCCAATCAATTACTTCAACTACAGTCATGCCTTGATGACATCAAAAGCTGGATGGAATTTCCTGCATTTAAATTCTGACAAGACAGAAGTTGTAATCTTTGGACCAGAGTCCTCAAAAAATAAAGTTCTTAATCAATCACTTAATCTGGATGGCATTAACTTGGCCTCTGGTAATAAAGTAAAAAATCTTGGTGTTATTTTTGACCAAGACATGTCATTTAAATCCCATATTAAACAGGTTTCCAGAGTTTCCTTTTTTTACCTCCGGAATATTGCCAAAATTAGAAACATCCTGTCCAGGAGCTGTTGTGCCATGTCAGGACGTGACAAACTTGCATTAGTTCGGTACATGACGGACTGCATTTCCCATGATGCAAGGTGGTCAAAATGGCCACCAACTCCAATCATGCAACACGGCCCCAAAATGGCCGCCGACCGAGATAAAGTTGCTATGGTGACAGCTATAAAACACAGCCGAAGACGGCACTCTGCCTTCTTTCTCTGGCCCACCGCCAACCTGAGAAGACATACAGCTGTACTCCGTGGATTAATTACCCACACGCCACGTGCTCGAGTTTCTCGCTGGACCGAGATTTTTCGACGCAAACGTTATTCCCTGCTTTGCATAGTAGGAGGTCGACTCTAAAAGGTACTTTTAATTCCCTCTGATCAAATACTGGAAGCCGCCTTATCTCCCAGTGATCGAAAGAGGACTACGCTTTGATGGGCCGAGCAAAAGCGACTGTTGAGCCCGGAGGAAGAGACGAAAGAGCCTCCTCGCCCGCCCCTGCTGCTGCCTGCTCTGGTGCGTTCAGGACGCCGCGTGATCCGGAGCGCTCCGGATCGAAGCCGGGACTTCATTCGGGACCACCTCAAAGTAACGGGGTTCTTCCCTTTTATTTCTTTTCCATCCATAGGATGTTTAGAAGTGCCTGGGCAGACGTTAGAACTTTGTAGGTGCAGGTTAATGCTTTTATTCCACGACGAAGTTGGAATTATTTTGCTGAATATTTTCTTTGTATGTGCATGCATTTGATTTTGCTGTGTTGATTGTGGTTTGTCAATAACCCCGCCGTGGGTCACTGTTTCAGTTATTTTCCATCTTCTTCCATGCTTTTCCCCCTCTCTTTTCGCTTCCCCTTATCAGTAAATTTAATCTTGTTGTCCGAGCCCAACTCGCGGTCTTTGCTTTAAACTCCCAGTTAGCCGCGCCCTCTCGAAGCGAGGCATTACCCCATCAGCGTAAGCGTGGTTACGTCATTAGGACCTCCCCTCACGCATCACGCAAATTGGTAGACCATACGTCATCGTAGCAGCCATCTTGGGAGGG
The DNA here is from genome assembly GCA_037039145.1 of Fundulus diaphanus. NCBI lineage: Eukaryota > Metazoa > Chordata > Actinopteri > Cyprinodontiformes > Fundulidae > Fundulus > Fundulus diaphanus. The sequence continues at coordinate 46,225,583 of CM073125.1, forward strand.
TGTCGGATGACTGAACTGTAGGTAGCTTAGCTGATAGCTTTGTAAGACCTCAAAGCGTCCGGTGGGACTCTCAGAGCTGTTCTCTCTGTCAATGCTGCTACGTCAAATGCCAATGTTCTGAGTGTGGTTTAAACAACCGTGAGCTGAACTAAGATTTGCCAATCGCTCATTTTTAATCCATTGTTTATTTTTGTTTTGTTCTTTTATTTCCACCTATATTTTGCTTGTGTAGTTTTAGTAATGAGTAAGATTTCCAAAGTCGTTGAATCAGAGAATTACTGTGTCATGTTTGGCTTAAGGTGTTTCGCCCACATGCAGAATACACTCGGGAAACAGGTAGATTAAGAGAAGGTTTATTGAAGTGCAAGTACGCGGGGAGAGATTGTGCTGGAGGCCGGAACACGGACGGGAAACAGGAGGACGGGAAACCGGGCCAATCTAGAAGAATGAGAGGATCTGTTAACTGTTGGAGGGACAACGGGAGATGTGCTGCTGGACGCAAGCTTACCACAAGGTGGGGAAACCAGACCGGGGAGGAAATGACGAGGACTCAGGGATGGTCTGGTGGTGATGCCACAGGCGTCCGGGAGACCAGGGAGTGGAGGCAGGAACGGGTCCGAGCAGCACCGGGAGATCCAGGGATCCAGATCAGCGGGAGGAACCAGTTGCTGTTCGGCTGTGGCTGGGGTCCATAGGTGGTGGCTGGTCAGGAGGAACCAGGATGAATTCACGAAAGAGGAACTGTCGGAAGGAGTAACTGGAGGAGTCTGAAGGATGTTGGCTCGGACGATGGGCGTCTGGACACGAAGGGGAAACCTGGGAGACACAAAGGTAGGAATCTTAGTTTTCATGAAACTCGATCTAAGCTAGAGGCCGAAGCTGGCTTGCATACCACGACGGTAACACTCTGGCATCCTCCCGCTGTCTGCGCGCTGTTCTTGTAGTGCTGCCCGGTGCTGATCAATGACCCACAGGTGTGTGTGCTCCGCCCGCCAATTAATCCCGAACACCTGTGGAGAAAAAACAGCAGAACCGGCAGCAGGCTGCACGGCCCTGCTGGCTGAGTCCTGACATACTGTAACAGGGAATTGCTTTTGGTTCAATAAAAACACCACTGCGGAATAGAATTTGTTTTGTGTTCAATCCAATTCACAGTTGCCTGGTTATTCAGAAATCAGAGCTAACCTCCTTTGGAGTTAACATCTGACATTAATACAGAGACAATATCATTGGATGGTGATAAGGAATAAGGATTTAAACTCTAATGGGGTACCGCGCACGTGACGTCACCGCCTCAAGAGCAACGCCCCTTTTGCCGCTTAGGTAGGACAAACCGATAGAGAACGCACGTAGCAACCAGCAACAGAACCAGCGATATGACCGACTTTGCAGCCATTAAACTTTCCCAAAACGATGTCCCAGGCGCACGGTTTACTGGTCGCACTGTCGAAGAACACACCAACCTTCAGCTCAAACGATGGCTTGAGTGTCGAGGGCTTAAAAAGACCGGAAAACGGGCCGAGTCGATCGAACGGTAAGCTTTTTTTTTTTCCTGCGCGGCGGTCATGCCGTCGTCGGCCGTTTTTTTTGTTTGTAATCACCGTCCAGGGATCGGTATATGTTTAATGTTTGTCTCATTTGAAATGTTTTTGAGTAGGCTATCCTGGTAGCAGGGTATCATGTTAGCGCCTGCTACCATGATAGCCTATATGCTATCATGGTAGCAGGCGCTTCATTATTAACATGTCGGCCACCAAAATATTCTTACCTGGTCACTACTTGATGTCGCTGGAATTGGGTCAGGATGTTCTTCGGTTGTGCCCTTTCCTCCGACAAAATCCTTGCTACATATGTAGGCCGACCGCACCGATGGACCATGCGCACACATTTCTCCTTGGCACTCTTGAATTTCGGGAAAGTAAAGAAGAAAACATCCTTCATATGCGGCCGATCAGCGTACCTCGAGTCGCTGTTGCACGTTCCATAGCAACAATGTTTATAAACCATGGTCTTAGATTTTGGAAAAAGCAGTCTTTTAAACGAGTACAACCTAGGCTAACGCACGTCTCTTCCACAGCAAAACATCGGCGGGTTTGGGAGTTTGTCCTACTGCGTACCACGTGATGTGACGTCATTGCAGTTATATTGGGGTTCTCACAGCTGCCGGATAAACCTCGTCGGTTAAAAGTCCGACCAGATCATTTATTCCAGCATAAATGAGTTCATAACAGCAAATTAACTAATGCATTAGTGGTATAAATACTTACAAGCTTATAGCTAACATCACCACCATTTGGACTATATTTTGTTATAGCGGAATTTTGAGTTGAATGATTTATTATTTAAATTATAATACCAATTATAATTAATAATAATAATAAGCATATTCACACAGCTTCTGGCATAACAGAGCGATGCTGAAAAACTAGTCCATGCATTTGTTACATCAAGGCTGGACTATTGTAATTCTTTACTATCAGGAAGTCCACAAAATGCAGTTCAAAGTCTTCAGCTGATCCAAAATGCTGCAGCAAGAGTTCTGATGAAAATCAACAAAAGGGATCATATTTCTCCAATTTTAGCTTCCCTTCATTGGCTTCCTGTTAAATCAAGAATATAATTTAAAATTCTTCTTCTAACGTATAAAGCCCTTAATAATCAAGCTCTGATTACCCCGTATGTTCCTAACAGAGCACTTCGCTCTCAGACTGCAGGTCTGCTGGTGGTTCCTAGAGTCTCTAAAAGTAGAATGGGAGGCAGATCCTTTAGCTATCAGGCTCCTCTCCTGTGGAACCAACTCCCAGTTTTGGTCCGTGAGGCAGACACCCTGTCTACTTTTAAAACTAATCTTATAACTTTCCTTTTCGACAAAGCTTATAACTAGAGTGGCTTATGTTGCCCTGACCTACCTATGGGGATGTGCTTCTATGGGCTTAGACTACTGGAGGACATCAGGATCTATTTTTCTCACTCTATCGAGTTCTACTGTTCTTCAATTATGCATTGCTTGTCATAATTTCTGCTTATAACTTTTTGTTCTCTCTCTTTTTTTTCTTCATAGTAGGTACACCTGGTCTGGCGTTCTGTTATCTGAGACATCATCCAGAGAAGACAGCTCACCTGCTATTACCATCTAATGTAGAACAGATTAATTTTTCAATTCAATTCAATTTTATTTATATAGCGCCAATTCATGAAACATGTCATCTCAAGGCACTTTACAAGTTAGGTTCAATCATATTATACAGATTGGGTCAGATTATACAGATTGGTCAAAAAATGTTCCTATATAAGAAATTACTGGATCAATGTTTGCTTCTGTGCTTGTTTGTCTCTCTTGTTGTCTCTGCTCTGTCTTCTCTAACCCCCAGTCGGTCGAGGCAGATGACCGTTCATACTGAGCCCGGTTCTGCTAGAGGTTTTTCCTTCCCGCTAATGGGTGGTTTTTCTTTCCACTGTCGCTTTATGCTTGCTCAGTATGAGGGATTGCTGCAAAGCCATGGACAATGCAGACGACTCTCCCTGTAGCTCTACGCTTCTCCAGGAGTGAATGCTGCTTGTCGGGACTTTGAAGCAATCAACTGGTTCCCTTATATAGGACATTTTTGACTAATCTGTATAATATGATTGATTTTGACTTTGTAAAGTGCCTCGAGATGACATGTTTCATGAATTGGCACTATATAAATAAAATTGAATTGAATTGAATAAATTAACTGAGGAATGTGAGCTATGCACTGCGTAATATATAGTTCCGGGTTCAAGAGTGAGCTAGATGAGTTGTCGGTTCACTCACTTTTGGGAGACAGGCCGCATCTCGGGATGGTCACTACTGTTACTGGTTTTCTCTATTTGTGAACCTTATGCTCCTATTTGTAGCCTTGTTATTCACTGCAGTTCCACAGCCTTAGAAATGGCTTTGTTACTCAAAGGGTGGTAGTAGTATTTCACTTAGGGCGAGGCTGGCTAAGACAGCGTATTTCCCTTAATAAATATAATTTTCATCTGCAATTTTGAATATATTCAGGTTATCTTTGTCTGATATTAAAATGTGTTTAAAATCTGAAGAAATCTACAAATGAGCAAATACTTTTTCACAGCTCTGCAACAGAAAGCATGTCTATAATTCTTACCCTGTGTCAGTGCATAAGAACTGGTGCCAATATATTTTTAAGATGTTCTGAAAAAAATGCTACAAGTCTGCTGGAATAAATGGCTTCAAGGCATGAACAGCTTTGTTAACAGTAGGAGAAAAACACAATTTAAAACAAATGAAATGAGAGAGCTGGGAGCCAAATGATTCATTGCACAGGCTAATGAAACAGATTTCCCCCTTGCAACAGCTTGACTATTTATTTTCATGTATTTAAAGTGGTCAAAATGAAAAGGAACGTACAAGTAAAGGATGTCTGCCAACACACATGCCAAAGAGTCGTTGAAAAGGGGAATATCCTTCATATGTCTAAATTGGTAAATTCTGTGTTTGTTTAAAATGTGACTAAGAGGAGGAAAACAGCATCTTGTTGTTTCAGCTCCTCAGAGGAAGTCACAGAACATTGACCTGGTTTTCACTGAAACTGTTCATTTGTGTAACCGCAGTAGGGGGAATGGAGTTCTTTGGGCCCTTCAGGCTTTCATGAGCAGAGAAAAGGAAAGCAGCAGTTGGCATCAAACTCTCTCTTCTTTATTTTGGTTTCACACAGCAGCAAAAGGCAGGATAATTATTAGTGACAAAAAGCCATCTAAATAAGGAGATGGCACAGAGCTCTGTCAGGTTTTACTCGCCTTGAAGACTCTTCTTCGCTCCAACCACACTTCTTCTCTTGATAAGCCAGTCAAATGAAGCCAACGCCAGAGGCAGCTCGGTGCAACCTCCTCTGACTTGCACCAACATAACATATTTAATCTGAGTGGGAAAAAAGGCAAACGTCTTGCCAATTAAACAAAGGTCTGATGAGACAATGCTGCTAGGCACGGGTTTACAACAGTGCACATAAAAACCAATGAAATGTCTTACTCCCTATTTATAGTAGATGTAGTGTTCAAATCCTAAACCATGAGCACAAGATTTTCACTGAAAAGTTTCCAGTTTTATTTGAAAACAAGCAGGCTCATTGGCACTCGTATTTATCTGCATTGTCTCTATAATAACAGAAGAAATTTGTTTGGCAGCCAGAAAAGAGATTAAGAAAGAAGTACTTTTTACAGATTCTGCATGCAAATACCCAATACTTGCTTCTACTAATGCAGAATAAAAGCCAAATTCCAAATGTGAGCATTTAGTATTTCTTACAAAAAATCGATCTCATGCTCTCACATAAACAACAGGCCTGGACAGGCCTTTTCTAGTCTTTATTCTATTTTTTTCTAGCTTAGTTTTATTTTTCAACTCGGTTTCCTTTAGGTATCATAACATTTGAATTAAGAGGTATTAAGGGTTAGGCATGAAAACACCACTGTGTGTTTCAGATTTATTTTTCTTTTTTTTAAATTGTCCTGTCTGACAATGTTGCGCTAAGAATTGCTGTCTTAATGTCAAAGAAAGCCCAACAGATTTACTTTCACAAGTGGAGCGTTACTGCTTTTGCTATAGTGATCCTCTTGATATATATGCAGAAAACATTATTGGATATTATTTTGGGATTATTTTAAATTCAATGGACACAGAAACAGAAAGGTAAAAGAGGAAGACAAGGAGAAAAAAGATGGGGCAAAACATTAAATGGGAGAAAAACTGACAAAAACAGCTGAGGAAAAAGAGGGTACAAGATAACATCCTTGGAGTCTGCTTCTACACCTGCAGAGAGAGTGATGGAATTATTTTTACTATTCTATATGTTTTATTTTATTTACTATGTTTATTGAATTTATCATGTATTTACTCATTACTATTGAAAAGGTTTTAAGGTTTGAGTTTATTCAGACACCAAAGTGTTTTTTCATTTAACTGATATTTCCCTCTCCTATGTTACAGAGTAAGGCCTGGTGCAAGAAACAGCCTCACCATAAATGTTGATTGTTTTTGTAAAGCTCTATCTTATCTGTGATGAATTGCACCCAGCCATGTGTGTATCCAGTCATGAACCAGTCATGGGCCCGGACTAGACCAGAGGCCCAGTGGCACTCCGCCCCCAGTGGGGCCCCGACAGATCCAGGGAGTTCAGGCCCCACGAGGCAGCCACCAGGAGTGAGCCAACACACACCCAAGCACCCAGCCCCAGACACTGAGAACTATCAACTCACTAGCGGGTCAAGGCACCAACCACCAGCAGGGAGCAGGATGGGGGGGATGTCCCGGAAGAGGGGGCAGCCCAAAACTCGACCTGACAAAAAGACAAACACATAAACGCAGGCACGCAGTCACATTCACACGTTCCCACCCTAATGCACCCACATGCAAACGCTCATAACCACACAAAGATGCTATACACACACATCCTACGCTCCCAGGTCCAGTTACTGATATCCCAGAGGGGCATCCAGCCCCAAGACCCGGCAGGTGATCCCCATCATAGGGATGGGGGAGAACAGAACAAACTAAGACCAGGACAGAGGACCGCCCCAACCTGGGGATACCCGGCCCATACCCCAGCCCCGACGACCCCCGATCCCATCCATCTGGAGATGGGCCCAACACAGTCTAAATGTGCCAGCCAACCAAAACCCACCCCTTGAACCCAGAGGTGCCTAGACCAGCCGGTCATGCCTCCCCCACATGGCACAAAGGCCTCCCCACCAAGGCTGTACACCACCCAACCCTCTGCCTGGCGAGCAAAATACGCTGGGAGAAACATCTGAGACAGGCAACACTGGAAGCCCTTTTAAATAACGAAGGTACTGCCACTGCCACCGGTATTGAATGTGAAATCACGGACCTGACACCGGACCGAAGACCAGACCCTAAACAGGTGTTAACGGACTGAAGACCGGACCGATCAGACCCTAAGTGTTATTGGACCTGACACCGAACACAGAAGACTACTTGCCGGGATCACACAGTCCTGCGAGCGGTATGTGTCATTAATTGTTTGATTATTATTATTATTATTATTATTATTACCTTGTCAAGAATTTCAACGTGCTCCGGTTCAAAAGATTATTCATTGCTGTTTTGGCTTGATGGAGCTAGTGCTAAAGGATTTAGCATATGTTTTTTACCCAGAATGCATTGTAGCGTAAACATGGCAATGTCTGTGTCCCAATATTTTATTAAATGCTATAAAAACTAAACATCTTACAGCATTTTTACTGTACTGTTTTAGAATAGAATCTAGAATAGATATTTCTCAAATAAAGTCTAAACTAATCGTGGGTCCCTTTAAAAAACTGTTATGATGATACTGAAATTAAAGCCGTGTATCTTTCAACCTTTCATTTTTAATATCCAAACACGATTTAATTGGCAGATTATTTTGTCAAGTGTTTTTAATGTAACACAAGACCTAAAAACGATATTCCTCATGTTTTAACCATATGCTTGGCTAAATAGTACGAAAAGCATAGTGTATAGGTGTGAACATCTCTATTCAAAGCTCCTTTACAAGCATCACCAACACCTAAATTGTTTTCTTTGAGCTAGAAATGCACATCTCTTCTTTTGTATGATTGATTGCTGCTATACCTGGAATGTTGCTCCATGGCATTTATTTGTATTGTAATGGCAATGACAAATGTCTTAGCAAGTGCTCGTAAAACGTTTTTTTGAAAAGATCCTTAAAAAAACAGAACTCGCAATTAAAACATTACCATTGTGCACGATGCAACTTAAAGACACAAAAACATGCAGAGATAAAAAACAAAAACCTGTTTAGCTTATACCAATTTTGTAAATGATATCTGTTTAAGTTTTTTACTTTGTTTCTTTGTTTGTATGTGTTGTAATTTTTTGGACAGTTGAAAGATGTTTGTTCAATGCACAGATCTAACAAAATATTGTAATGCAGAGCTGTAAATTATCTTTATATGAACAAAATAGTGCAGTGAGTTGATCTGGACCCTCTATTGACAGACACTGAAGGGGTGGGAGGTGTTGCTGCAAGGTATGCAAAGTTATTCAAATTAACAGCTTTTGTTAACACCCCCCTGGCTGAAGGCTGATTCTAAAGACACTTTAAGGCCTGTTTTCTCACTAATCTTCTTTGCAGTGTACCAACATTCAAATTGTCATATCTTATTAAATTCTTTGTTGATTTCCACAAGTTTGACATCATTGGAAAGCTTAATCTACTCTTTGAGAATCTGTAAATAACTCAAAACAGCCCAGGGGAGACTTGTTCCTGGTTTTGCTGTGGCCTGTCTCATATTTTAATAATTACATTTTTCTCTCACTATTGGTGCTTAATTTTCCACAATATTATGTATTTCTGTGCCCTTCAATCCCTAGACAACCTCATAACAACAACAGTGACGGTCAAAACATAGATGTGTCAGGTTTGTTAAGAAAAAGCCTCTCAAGCTGGCAACAATTACAGACACAAATGGAAAGTTTGAAAAGGTTTCTTGGAATAATTTTACAAGCAGATGGTTCACACAATACAGTGGAAATGCGGGTTGGTACTGAGGAGAGTTTAAGTGCGTTTGATGTCTGAGGCTTGAAATAAGAAAATAAGGAATCTGAGGCTCTCCCTGGGCTGCCACCTTACCGTGGTGGAGGGGTTTGAGTGTCCCAATGATCCTAGGAGCTATGCTGTCAGGGGCTTTAAGCCCCTAGTAGGGTCACCCAAGGCAGACAGGTCCTAGGTGAGGGACCAGACAAAGCGCAGCCCAAAAAGCCCCTTATGATGAATACAATTATTGGACGTCGTGTTCCCTCGCCCGGACGCGGGTCACCGGGGCCCCACTCTGGAGCCAGGCCTGGAGGTGGGGCACGTTGGCGAGCGTCTGGTGGCCGGGCTTTTGCCCATGGAGCCCGGCCGGGCTCAGCCCGAAGAGGCGACATGGGTCCCCCTTCCGATGGGCTCACCACCTGTCGGAGGGGCCAAAGGGGTCGGGTGCATTGTGCAACGGGTAGCAGTAGAGGGCGGGGGGCTTGGCGTTCCAATCCTCGGCTGCAGAAGCTGGCTCTTGGGATGTGGAATGTCACCTCTCTGGTGGGGAAAGAGCCTGAGCTTGTGCGCGAGGTTGAGAGGTTCCGACTAGAGATAGTCGGACTCACTTCGACGCACCGCTCTGGCTCTGGAACCAGTCTCCTTGAGAGGGGCTGGACATTCTTCCACTCTGGAGTTGCCCCTGGTGAGAGGCGCCGAGCTAGGGTGGGCATACTTGTTGCCCCCCATCTCGGTGCCTGTGCGTTGGGGTTTTCCCCGGTGAACGAGAGGGTGGCCTCCCTCCGCATTCGTGTGGGGGGACGGGTTCTGACTGTTGTTTGCACTTATGCTCCAAACAGCAGTCCAGATTACCCACCCTTTTTGGAGTCCTTGGAAGGGGTACTGGAGAGTGCCCCTCCTGGGGACTCCCTCGTTCTGCTGGGGGACTTCAACGCTCACGTGGGCAATGACAGTTGGACCTGGAGGGGCGTGGTTGGGAGGAATGGCCCACCTGATCTGAACTCGAGTGGTGTTTTGTTGTTGGACTTCTTCACCCTAGGTCGCAGTTCAATGATCGACTTTGTTGTCGTTTCATCTGATCTGCGGCCGCATGTCTTGGACACTCGGGTGAAGAGAGGGGCGGAGCTCTCCACCGACCACTACCTGGTGGTGAGTTGGCTCCGATGGCGGGGGAGGAAGCCGGTCCGACCAGGCAGGCCCAAACGTAGTGTGAGGGTTTGCTGGGAACGTCTGGCGGAGTCCCCCACTAGACGGAGCTTTAACTCCCACCTCCGGGAGAAGTTTAAACACGTCCCGAGGGAGGCGGGGGACATTGAGTCTGAATGGACCATGTTCCACGCCTCTATTGTTGAGGCGGCTAGTCGGAGCTGTGGCCGCAAGGTTGTCGGTGCATGTCGCGGCGGCAACCCTCAAACCCGCTGGTGGACACCAGCGGTGAGGGAAGCCGTCAAGCTGAAGAAGGAGTCCTACCGGGCTTTTTTGGCCTGTGGGACTCCGGAAGCAGCTGATGTGTACCGGCAGTCGAAGCGGCAGTCGGCTCGGCTGGTCGCCGTGGCAAAAACTCTGGCGAGGCCATGGAGAAAGACTTCCGTACCGCTTCGAAGCGATTCTGGTCCACTATCCGGCGTCTCAGGAGGGGGAAGCGGTGCAGTACCAACACTGTTTACAGTGGGGGTGGTGAGCTGCTGACCTCGACTCGGGACGTCGTGTTTCGGTGGGCGGAATACTTCGAAGACCTCCTTAAACCCACCAACACGTCTTCCATTGCGGAAGCAGAGCCTGAGGACTCTGGGTCGGGTTCTCCCATCTCTGGTGCTGAGGTTGCCGAGGTTGTTAAAAAGCTCCTCGGTGGCAGAGCCCCGGGGGTGGAGGAGATTCGGCCTGAGTACCTTAAGGCTCTGGATGTTGTGGCGCTGTGTTGGTTAACGCGGCTCTGCAGCATTGCGTGGACATCGGGGGCAGTTCCCCTGGATTGGCAGACTGGGGTGGTGGTCCCCCTATTTAAAATGGGGGACCGGAGGGTGTGTTCCAACTACAGAGGAATCACACTCTTAAGCCTCCCTGGTAAGGTCTATTCAGGGGTTCTGGAAAGGAGGGTCCGTCGGATAGTTGAATCTCGGATTCAGGAAGAGCAGTGTGGTTTTCGTCACTGGACCAGCTCTACACCCTCAGCAGGATTCTGGAGGGGGCATGGGAGTTTGCCCAACCAGTCTACATGTGCTTTGTGGATCTGGAGAAGGCATTCGACCGTGTCCCCCGAGGGATCCTGTGGGGGGTACTCTGGGAGTATGGAGTACCGGACCCTTTAATAAGGGCTGTCAGGTCTCTGTACGACCGGTGGTTTGCGTCTCTGCTATTCGCGGATGACGTGGTCCTATTGGCTTCATCAGGGCGTGATCTACAACTCTCACTGGAGCGGTTCGCAGCCGAGTGCAAAGCGGCCGGGATGAAAATCAGTGCCTCCAAATCCGAGACCATGGTCTTGAACCGGAAAAGGGTAGAGTGCCTTCTCCGGGTTGGGGAGGATGTGCTGCCCCTAGTGGAGGAGTTCAAGTATCTTGGGGTCTTGTTCACGAATGGGGGGAAGATGGAGCGGGAGATCGACAGGCGGATTGGTGCGCAGTCTGCTGTGAAGCGGGCGCTGTACCGATCCGTTGTGGTGAAGAGAGAGCTGAGCCAAAAGGCGAAGCTCTCGATTTACCAGTCGATCTACGTTCCTACCCTCATCTATGGTCACGAGCTTTGGGTCGTGACCGAAAGAACGAGATCCCAGATACAAGCGGCTGAAATGAGTTTTCTCCGTAGTGTGTCTGGGCTCTCCCTTAGAGACAGGGTGAGGAGCTCAGTCATCCGGGGAGGACTCAGAGTAGAGCCGCTGCTCCTCCACGTCGAGAGGAGCCAGTTGAGGTGGCTCGGGCATCTGGTTAGGATGCCTCCTGGACGCCTCCCTGGTGAGGTGTTCTGGGCACGTCTCACCGGGAGAAGGCCCAGGGGAAGACCCAGGACACGCTGGAGGGACTATGTCTCCAGGCTGGCCTGGGAACGCCTTGGGATTCCTCCAGAGGAGCTGGCCCAAGTGGCCGGGGAGAGGGACGTCTGGGCCTCCCTACTGAAGCTGCTGCCCCCGCGACCCGACCCCGGATAAGCGGAAGAAGACGGACGGACGGACGGAATCTGAGGAACAGAGGAAAATTGGAGGGTGGACAGGCAGGTAAGTTGCTGGAGTGAACCAGACATCTGATATCAGGAGGGCGGCCAGAGGAGCAGAACAGGGGAATCTTGAGAGGTCTGATGAACTGCAGCTGTGGAAATACACTTGCCAGTCACACCCTGCGCTGAGAGGAGTTGAGGGGAGACACACATGCACATGCCAACCTGCACACAGTTCTGTGGAAATGGCAAGATGGGCCAGTAACTGGACAGCTTGACTTTTCTGTTCACTACAATAGACTGGAGCAGCACCAACATTACTGCAGACGAGACATCAATCCATCCATCTCCTGCAGCTTCTACCCTACTAGTCTGTTTTCTTACAAGACTTACCTGTACAGTGACACTGATCTAATTCTGAAAATTTGATTTTTAAGTATCTTTTCCCTAGAATGTAAATCAAAAAGTCAATAATAGGAATTAACATTTCATTAGACATTTGTGTCACAGTTAATCCAGGTGGACAATGATTCTGTCATTATGCTGCTGCCCTTGGCCTTTAGTTTGTGATCATTATTCCTCTCTAGAGCCCAGCATTTGTCTACAAGAAACTCCTGCCTGATGCCACAGCCCCAAATGTCTGATAACCATGGTGATGGCCTGCCCCTGCTCACATCCTCATTAGGAAAGTACAGGACAAGGAGTAAGTTGGGTAAACAAGCTCAATCCATTCCATTAATGGCTGTGGGCTCTCCTGTCACAGCACCCGTTAATTATCCGGTCTTACACACAGATTAGACAAGGGAGAAAACACCAAGCAGTGTGTGGCAGCATCTGCTGCTTGGAGGTTTTCTGACTTTTTAATTAGATGTACATTCCGTCATCAAGCCAACACTTGAATAAGCTTCTTCATTCTTTTCTGCATGTGTCTCTAAAACGTGTCAAAGTCTGATTTTGCAAAACGCTTACTGTATTCATTATGAATGAGCTTAACATTTTTGGGGATTGTGCTTCAATACATGAATTTTTAAAACACGTGAAGCAAATATTGTGCAGCGAGGCTGTAAAGATAATAGTTTCAGCCACAAGAAGAGAGTGTTGCCTATGTAAGAAGAACAAAGTTAAAACTAAAATCTACTCAGAGCTAGAATCCTAGAAGGGACACACACACAGTCTATTAGGTCACACAGACTCAAGAAGAATTTTGAAATTTAACAGAACACAATGACCAAATCAAACCATAAGATTAAATGTATAGCGTTTCTTTGAGTCGAGTAATAGAGACTTATCGTCTAGTTGCACAGCTGTTCAGTTTAATGTATGCTATTTTTTCCTGCTTTACAATTCACATTTTAACCAGACCTCCAAGACAGACTAATCAGAGAAATGCTTGAATATTGCAATAACAGTGAGGAGGCATGCAGTGTTGAAACCACCCATCCACCACCAACAACCATGAATCTTATCCCCAAATACTTATGAATACTTATCCCCAAAAGCAACATATGAAAAGCCTTACTTACTGACATTTGCTTCCATATGTTTATGCATGTTTATCTGAAACTCTCTTAAAATATTAATTAAAGCCATCATAGGATGTAAATGTTCATACATATTCAACTGAGCATGGTGAATGGCCAGCTATCATCATATAGTGCCTTGCAAAAGTTTTCATTGTTGAACAGAAGGAAAATTATACAGAGTTTTAAAAAATAATCAAATGTTGCTTGCATTTGTATTCTGCCTCACTGAGTCAATGCTTAATAGAAACACCTGTTGGTGCAGTTAGAGATGTAAGTCTTACGGGATTTGCCCTACCAGCTTTGGACATTTAGAAACTGAAAACTTTACCCATTCTTCTTGGCAAAGCAACTCAAGCTCAGCCAAATTGTATTGTGAGTGTCGGTAAGCACCGCCAGTCCAAGGGCCCCAGTCAGGCAGGATGATCCCAAGAGCACTAGACTTCCTATACTGGCGAAAGATTTGTGAAAAAATGTATAAAACATGAATTTTGTATGCATTAATAGCAAATTAAAAATGTATTTCAAACATTATGTGTGTGTAATTGTGTCCTTACTGTGACTTATTGATTTGTCAATTGAGCTGCTTGTCTCTGTGCTGAAATAAAAAAAAAAATCACACTTTAATGGCAAATAGTCAAAGAACAGAAACTGTCCATTTTTCAATGTGTTTGTGATCACCACCAAAAAAAAAAAAAAATCATCCCCTCCTTACCAACTCTAAGTCTGCATTAAAACACCAGACACATTTGCCAGCCCAAATGATTAAAGGCCCGTTTACACTACACCTAAAAACCGAGCCATGCCGAGACCAGTCCGAGCTTGGATCAGTTAACCGAGATAAGACGGCCGTTTACACACAAGAGTTATCTCGGTTACCTCGGTTTCTTGGTTGCTCCTCACCTCCTATTGGCGATCTGCGGTACTACCGCTCTCTGGAATTGAAGGCGGGACCGAGCAAATCAAAATGGCGGCGCCCGTAACATTCAGGATGTTATGGTTAGACATAGGCCGTTTCTCAATATGCGTTCTTGAGCGTTCTCGTGTGCTCGTGAGACGTCATCAGCCTCAGCCCGAGCACTGTTCCGATTGCCGAGAACGCCAAACCGAGAACACGCCGAATTCCCCGGATGTTGTTCTCGCCCGCCCTCTTTATCGAGCATGCATCAGAGCAGACTTGTGCGTTCTTCAGACTGACCGCTTTCCCAGAATGCACCGCGGCAAGATAATTTTTAGGCTTTTTAGAAATTAAAAATGTTGTTTTAAAAAATTTTTCAATAAGATTTATTGTGGTGTAGTATATAAATAGTTTTGAATGTTAAAGAAATGCTAAAGAACTGTGCGTCTCATGACGTCACAAGTACGCTTCTGTTCCAATACACCATACGTGCTGCGTGCTCGCGTTCTTGTCAAGTCCGATCTTCCTGTGTTCTCGCCAAGACCGGACTTGACGAGAACGCGAGTCCGTACTCGGCCCTCGAGTCGGCTTTTGGGACGTGGATAAGACAAACAAACGTCTAATAAGGATTTACAGACGCAGGAAACAACAACAGACACTGAGGTTCATCACACTGCTAAGCAGAATCATCTCTGGAAACCGTGTGGCACGGTAAGGAAGCTAGTATTATTATGAATGTCTGAAATTTATCTGAATGGAGTGTGAATCGGGACGTGCAGCCAGACACGGCGGAAAAAATGCGGACAGTCAGCTGACTGTAAGGGGATGACGCGGTCTGCTCATGCGCTCTTGGTTATCAGAAAACCGGGCTAAAAAAAAACAGTCCGAGACCTACTAGGGAACTGGTCTGCAGTTAGCGCGGTCCGGTTATGTTTAGCGCGGTCCGGTTCAGTCTGCTGACCGTTTACACACAAGAGTTATCTCGGTTACCGAGCTCGGACTGGTCTCGGCTCGGTTAAAAAAGTGTAGTGTAAACGGGCCTTATGAAAGACAAAAAGAAAAACTCTCCTTCAAATATTTACTGCCACTTTATATAATGTGAAGTGAATGTAACACGTTCCATTATTTATGGGATTTAAATGGTGGCTCACTAATAAACGATGGTATTTACAGTGCCATGAAAAAGCATCCGAGTCTTTTCCGATTTGTTTCGTTTTTGTTTTTGTCTCACAAAATCAAAAACAAACCGCCTTCTAATCCAACCTGGTCCTACGTAAAAAAAAAAAAAAAAAAAAAAATTGTCCCCGACACCTACTAATTGGTTGTGTCAACGATGGCAATAACAACTTCCATTAAGTATTTGTGATAACTGGCAAGAGGTCTTACAACCCTGTGGAGGAATATTGGCCCATTCTGCATTCCTGAATAGTTTTAATTCCTCTATATTAGAGGCTTTTTGAGTATTAACGGCCTGTTCAAGGTCATGGCATAGCATCTCAGTTGCATTTAGGTTCAGACTTTGACTAAGCCACTCCAAAACCTTAACTTTATGCAGAGGTGTACTTTCCAGTATGCTTCAGATCCTTGTCCTGCTGGATACCCAAAGTACACTTGGGGTTAAAGTCACAGAGTGGTGGACTGACATTTTTCTTGAGGATTTTTGTGTAGAGAGTAGAATTCATGATTGAATGAATTATAGTAAGTAGTCCCACTCAGCCCAAGACCACCACACTCACACCATCATGTTGGACTAACAGTATGTTTTTTGTTTTTTTTTAATTAAATGCTGTTTTCTTTAACCAGATGACACGGAACACACATCTAACTAAATGTTCCTATAACTGTTGGGGATCATCAAGATTATTTTTTGAAAATCTAAGACAGGCCCTTTTTTGTCACCAGTGGTTTCCACCACTTCCTCGTGTATGTTATTTTTTTTGACTTCCTGAGTGAGTCATTCACACTCAGCCATATTTTGTTAGGCCGAGAACCCCTGGGAAGTCTCACCACTGCTCCGTGCTTTCGCTTTTTTGTTGTTTGCTGGAGTCCCAAAAGCCATAGAAATATCTTTGTAACCCTTCTCAGATTATATTAGTCAATGACCTTGTTTCTCATCTGTTTTTAATTACTATAACTTGTGGCATTTAGTGTTTTTAATATGCTATTTATTGTGTGAGAAAGGGTTAATGATGATGTAAATAAGCCAATAAGTAATTAGTGCTTTCACCTTTTGTGTCTACACCTTAATCGAGTAGTTTAGTTGCCCTGTGCTGCAGAAGGCTGTGAGAATGTTCTCTGTTGTTTTGTTGGGAAAATGGTGGAACAATTTTATTTTTATAAGGCACTTTACAAACAGCGAAACCCTATAATTACCCCCAAGTAAGCGGTTCACTTTGGGGAGGAAAAGAAAAAAATTATAACCACAGAAATGGCTGTTTGATGCCAGATGGAAAAATGTTTCCAAAGATAGAAAACAATGGGAATGCTGGTTAACCTAAAAACATGCTGGTTTGGAGCCAGAGATAACAAAAATGGCACAAAATACCACAGAGAGGTTCAAGATGTTAATCATATGCAATAGTGACATTCAAATGCATGGAAAGTGAAACAAAGTGGAGCACAGGAGAGGTGCTAAAAGCAACATGGGGGTCTCGCAGCAGCCTGAGCCAATGGCTGCATAACTAACTGATGGCTTAGAGGTAGCGTCTCATTATGCTAACTTATGCTTCCTTAAATCCTTTCTACTTCCATAACCTGGAAATATCTCCCCTTTGGCATCCCTGAGGGCATTCTAATCAATTAAAAGAACATTAGGAAGACAAAAATAGACAAAACTGCTAGCAAAGATGAGAAAAAGAAAAGCCAGGTGTCACCAACGTGACATTCTTTGATCGGAACGCATGATAAATCCTGCACCTTTACACAGTTTGCCATTGCTTTTGTCTTTAGCAAAGGAACAGGTGATGTCTGACTTAGCTCTTTACATTCTCTGTCTTTGGGCCTTTCCATTGATTGTTTCTTACATATCTAAACTGGGAAGAGCTACAAGGAAGCAAAACAGTCAACGAAATACAAAAATGAAAGAAATGTCTTTACAGTGTAAAGGCAAAGGGCCGTAGCTGCCCTTCAGGCATATTGCCACAGCATTAAAGCACAGACGGTTTCCTGTGTGTTGATATGATGGTGTCATCACACTGACGCTGGGAAAAGATCTTCAAAGTCATCTCATCTTTCTTCAGGGACAGAAAAGAGGGTAATATGAGTGCTAAACATCATATTCCATCAATCACTGTCAGAGTTTCTATGAAATCCCCTCAGCACTTTTAATAAGCAACACAGTAAATGTCCTTCAATTCTGATACCTATTTTTAAGGTAAAAAACTATCCAGTCCAACCTGACACTGTAAAAAAAATAACTTCCCATTTAAAATAATAACTCAATGTGTACTAACCAAAACAATTATCTTCCCTTAGACTCAAAGTAGGGAAAATAAAGCAAACATTAATTGTATCAGTGCAATAAATCACTTTTTTATTGTGCTCTGAACAATAGTGCTGCAGAGGTAGTCCTCCCTATTATGTGCGTGTTTTATAGTTACTGTCCCCTTGTTACTTTTGCCTGTTTTTTTTAGGCTGCATGTTCAAACAAAGCACAATTTGTGGGGGAATCAATGGGTTAGAGAGAGTTGGGTTGGAAATGGCATACATAGAGAAAACCTTGTTTTAATGCATAAGAAAAAAAATATTTTTTATGCAGCTGAGGGCTCTAACCTTGCAAAAGTTTACAGATAATTGTCACAGCACAGCCATGAACTTTAATGTAGAAGTTATACACCTTGGGTGTATAACCTGCAGCCAGAGCAGCATTCTTTGGGTGTATATTGTAAGGCCACCAACCACAACTCAGGAATGGTACTAACTTAGCCTGCTAGCACAGGTGGTTGATGCTGATGGATACTTTGCATTTCTTCAGAGATTTTCACAAATTAAAGTCTTCTTAAAAGGAAAAAGTAGGGAAGAACACACAGAATGTCTTTTTTCTCACACCTTTTGCTTTAATTTTACTTTCATAGCAAATAAGACCACAAATGCAAGGACTTTTCCTGAAAGAAGACTTGGGTGTGCCCATTCATTAAACTTGACTAAACAGAGAGAGCATTTTCTGACGTAAGAGTGATTATATTTTTCTAGGTCAAGAAAATAGAAAAACAATTGACGTAGTGAAACTTTATTCCTTTCTTTTATGCCTGTGTAAATTCTCAGATATCTGGGCCATTGCAACAACAAACAGGCTAAATAGGGGGCATCTTGAGTTTTGGTCAGTTTTTCTGAAAAACTGACCAAAAGTCCGGTTGTCTCTTTTCTCTTAATTAAATAAATCCTTTTTATCTGTAGTAAAAAATTCTTAACTTTCTTAACAAAAAATTTCTTTGCCTAAATTTTGCATGTTTAGTTAATTGTTCATCTGGTGAAAAAAAGTCTATTTTTGCATTTTTTTTTAATCACAATGCTTTAAATTGTTGTGATTTGCAAATAATTTCAGTTGTCCCTATCATCAAGCGCTTTGGACACCACCGTTGTAAGGCAAAATTGCAAAATGGAAGGAAAATAATAGTTTTCCTCTAATTGTCTATACATTTTAGAACAATCTTTTGTTACAATTTCATGGCTTCTGGGGTTTGTACATCAAGAGACCACAATTTCTGCAGTCCTGTAAAAAATAGCTTGGTCTGTTTGGATCAACAAATAATATCTTTGAACATGAAATTTAAATGATTTAGACATAATATTTTATTGTACTTAACCATTGTATGCTGGTTAAGAACTAATGCTTGTTTATGAACACAGCCAGGCCATGGGTAAAAGGCAAATTACATGGTAAAAACATTCCCACAGCAAACAGCCTTAAATCAAAGGCAACCGGACGTTCGTTCAGTTTTTTCTGAAAACGTTTCAACACCTATCCAGGAGTCTTTGTCAATCCTGGATGTTCACACTTGAGCAACCTGTAGTTGGTACGCTGCTGTTTTTAAATGACATGAAGGTCCATCCTACTAGGCACATTCAGATGCAAAACAATGATCCACCCGTCACTCTCCTGGGTCGTTAGAAGCTATTGCTTTTTGTGAGTGGAGTACTTGGTCACCTGAATCATGATGAAACTGCTGATGTAATCTCTTTGGAACGTGTTGGAGGACCAAGCTGTAAACACTGGGAAGTTAGAAGCAGAATCCCCCCCCTCTGTTTAGTGATGGCTTTTCTCTTTTGACCAAGATGGCTTCTTTCACCCCTCTTTCAAACCATCAGTTCTCCCTGTCCAAAATCTGGACATTGTTGTCATCAAAAGACTGCCCTTTGTTCTTTAGGTGCAGGTGGACTGCTGAATCTTGCCCCGAGCTGCTGGCTGCAGATCACAGGTTGATCAAGTGGGAGCCCCCAGAATTGACAAAGACTCTTGGATAGGTGTCAAAAACGTTTTCAGAAAGAACTGAACGAATGTCCGTTTGACTCCAATTTAAACCTTTTCTGTTACTATGACCCGGATAACTGACAATTTACACAGGCAACATTCCCACACTTTACAATGGAGAAGATGTGTTTAGGTTGATGCGCACTTAGTTTCCTCCAACAAATATTGTTTGCATGTAAGAAAAACAGCTAGATTTTGGACTAGAACACCTTCTTCCACCTGTTTGCTCTGTCCACTGTTTGAAGAAGCAAAAATTGATATGCTGTGAGACAGTGAAATAACTCAAGAGGAGGGAATACTTTTGCAAGGAGCTGTTTAGCACACATAACCTATAGTTGCATTGCCTGATCATCTCTATCTATTTGTTGGAGAAAAGAGTAAACTCAAGACTGCTCTGGCAATAAATCCTTCATTCTTCGGGGAGCGCATCTTCTTCACAATGTGGTTAGACAACAAAAGTAAAGAAAGAAAGGAAATACAGGTCCAGTAGTTACCAAAGCAGAAAAACTACAATCGTTTAATCTCACATTTCATACATCAGCCACATGCTTTAAAATGGGGTTTTGTACAGTATTCACACAGACATGTGGTAAGCTGAAGGTCATCTCCAGGATTTTGCGTGCAAGATGAATGCTAAAATAATTTAATGGAGCTGTATGAATACAAATGAATCACAGAGAGAAGTACTTGAAAATCTTCAAAATCTGCTCCTATATTAAGTTAAAAATCAAACGGGGTTTAAATTAACGAGAATTATGACGCAGAAACTCTGTTGTCCTGCCGATAATTGGAAGCAATTGCTTTTTTTTTTGTCTTCGTCTTACAAACATCACAATTATTTCTACCTGCAGAAAATGATTATTCTTTATCAACAGAAAATCTCTGACCTGAATAACAACTATCCACCTGAGGAAAAAAAGGTTGAACACTTACAAGCAATTACCTTTTCACATTAAACTTTAAGATCCAGACAAATTCACATGGACAAGCTTTCTATTCTGTATGATCTATTCTCTTAACCTGACCCTAGCCAGATGTATGTCGCTCCGCCTAGCTTCACTCACATCCATCTGGGACACCTCCATAGGAATTGCCTTTATTGAAGGCTGGGCCTTATCAAAAATCCTTGCATATGATTGGATAAGCCACTTGTCTTATCTGTCGTCATTTCAGCTTTTAACTTTTTGCTCTCTCTCTCTTTTTCTTCATAGTAGGTACACCTGGTCTGGCGTTCTGTTAACTTTGACATCATCCAGAGAAGACGGCTCACCCGTTACTACCATCTAATGTAGAACAGATTACTAGATCAATGTGTGCTTCTGTGCTTTTTTGTCTCTCTTGTTGTGTCTCTGCTCTGTCTTCTGTAACCCCAGTCGGTCGAGGCAGATGACCGTTCATACTGAGCCCGGTTCTGCCGGAGGTTTTTTTTTCCCGTTAATGGGTGGTTTTTCTTCCCACTGTCGCTTCATGCTTGCTCAGTATGAGGGATTGCAGCAAAGCCATGTACAATGCAGACGACTCTCCCTGTGGCTCTACGGTTCCCCAGGAGTGAATGCTGCTTGTCGGGACTTTGATGCAATCAACTGGTTTCCTTATATAGGACATTTTGACCAATCTGTATAATATGATTGAACTTGATTTTGTAAAGTGCCTTGAGATGACATGTTTCATGATTTGGCGCTATATAAATAAAATTGAATTGAACTTGTCTGTCATCTTTATCGACGTGCTATTTCAACCACTCACACCGAAGCTAACCCGTGACGCTGTGAGAACGACACAGGTTTTTTTTATGGTAAACGGACTGAACTTATATAGCGCTTTTCCAGTCATGCTGACCACCCAAAGCGCTGTACACTATAGCCACATTCACCCAGTCGCTCTCACTAACGTGCACACATTCATACACCGAGACGCAGCTCGGTAGGCAACTTGGGGTTAAGTGCCTTGCCCAGGGGCACATCAACATGTGGCAAGGGGAAGCTGGAATCGAACCCACAACCTTCTGATTGCCAGACGACTACTCAACCCATCAAGCCACAGTCGCTCATGTGTTTGCGGCTCTAGTGGTACGCGTTTCATTGACAGTGAGCTGAAAGGAAGAGGGTGGAAGACAGGCGGCAAAGCGCCGCGGGTCGTAGTCGATCCCGGGCCGACCGCGTCGAGGACTAAAGGCCTCCTAATATGGTTCGCGCTAACCGCTCCGCTGCGGGCGCGCCCGCCGTGGGCGCGCCCCGGAAAACAAAACTTGCCAAATCCGGTCGGGAGAAGGGCGAAAACATTGTTTCCACCAACAAAAGCCTTCAGAGGCGTTCTCTGATGTTCTTTTAATGAAACAATATTAGGTAGATTGGACAACACGGAAGAAATAGCAGCATCAATGCTAACACTTGCTTCCTCGATGCGAGCCGCCATTGTCTGAATCTAAACAGTCTCACGTCACGGTCGCTTCTCCACTACGTCACATCTATGAAACTCCAGCCCTGCGACCTGATTGGCTAGACAATAAAATTGGTTGGAGAAATCACTTTCTATGGGCGATGTCCCAGATGGATGTGAGTGAAGCTAGGCGGGCGACTTCCGTCTGGCTAGGGTCAGGTTACTATTCTCTACTGCTTCTACTGTTTTTATCTGTTTTGTCCATGGCTCATAATCGGATCGAATGTTGTGCATTTTGGTTGGTTTTCAAGAAACACCGGCATGGGTGCTTTCGATTAAGTGGTGACAATGTGGGTCGAACCACTAGTTAAACTGTAATATCTTCTCTATATTACCCTAGCCTTACCTTTACCTATGCTTAACTAGGAAATTTGACCAGACAAATTCATCAACTCAACTGGTAGCATTTTTGTTGAAGTCTGTGTCATGGAAGCAGCTATAAAGATAAAAAAATATTTCACTTACACAGTGCAGGGTTACAGATTTGTTGCTAGTTAGCCACATTTGACCTTCTAGTAACTGAGGGAAACATGTATCAGTTTTATTACAGCCAGCAGAAGAGCAGTTCTCAGCAGTAGGTGTGGGAAGGTTAGAGCCATGTTACAGTTTGCTCCTTACACCCAGAATAGGCTCTGGGGTCTCATTTATACCGCTTGCATATGCACAAAATGGGGCCGGAAACTTGCGTACATCACTTTCCATGCAAAAGTTAGGATCTATTTTTTTTTAAAACTTAACAGGAAAATTTGGCATCCTCATGGCAACTCTGACCCATGCATATGCTCATTTTGAAGAAAGGGGAAATTGGTGACGCAGATGTGTAATTCTCCGAATATCCATCGAGCGGAGCGGCTCCGTTGCTTACCAAAGTCGTACTTACACATTTTAACAGATTTTTGAGCGGATTGTACCACATAAAATTGGTCTGTAAGGACAACGGTAATTGTATATAATGCGCACCGGATTGTAAGGCGCACCATAAATTTTTGAGAAAGTGTAAGGATTTGGAGTGTGTCTTATAGACCGAAAAATACGGTAATGACAAGCTAATATGCTGCTTTAGACTCCAAGCATGAAATTATGCTTTAACCTACAGGTGAAAGTGACTATAACCCCAGAGCGCAGAGAAAATGCACGCTTACCATGCAGCACTAAGCCGAGCATCCTCTCAGCTCCCTAAACTACTCTTTGCAGTTGTTGTTTTTTTTTGGGGGGGAGGGGGGGGTTATCATCCTGGAGGAAACCTCTCATTGCTTCTGGTCTCCTCCAGCCTCAGAGAAATATCAACATGGAGCAGTAAGCGGGCATTTAAAACTGCAATCAGGTTGACTTTTCAACAAGTTCTTTTAACATGGACAACATCTGTGCTTTTACCTCTGATTTTCACATTTAATAGACTCCTCTGTGATTTATGTTTCACAGTTTTTTGGATTTTTCTACGTGGTCGCCATTTCATCATGAAAAAAAGCGATCAGCTGACCCATTTTTAACACAGATTAACATTCGTGAGGTGCTTTGCATTGACCATTTATGATTGAATCTGGACGTGTAGAGGGATGAACCTGTGAACCTGGATGAACCTGAGGCGGAACCAGGTACACAAATCTCATAAAGGGAAATTTTGTGCTAGGTGCATGCACATGTTTTTCTATATATGAATTTATTTTTGGAATACATCATTTTCTTTTTCATGGCATATGTACACTTTTAGTTTGGATTCCAAGCAAAGTTTTATAAATGAGACCCCTGTTCACCTTTCTGTCAGTAAGAGCTTTTGGCCATCTGAATTTTGAAACCATACCTATTTAGCTCCTTGTAAATTATTGTTGTGAACTTGCCTACAAATCATAGTCAAGGTGCCTCATGAATGCCACTAATGCTTTTTGATGCATATTCCACACGAAGGATCACATTTGTTACCTGTTTAGGTGAATCTACCAGGCTGGATTGTGTCTAATTTCATTAATTTAGACACTAAATACCCAAATTTATATCTATTTATGTCTTTTCAAATTAACCATTTCTACTCAATTTTGAAACTGTGTGACAGCAAAAATATGAATACTTAATTGTAAATACATTCAGGCAGTAAGGGGTTTACCCAGCTCAAGCCTATTTACTGTATATATGATGGAAATCTTACTACATAAACCTAAATATGGCAGACATAAAAGGGTGATAAAGATAGAAATGAGAAATATGTCTTTAATGAGCGCTTTGATGTAAAGCCAATAGACACCATAGAAAGATGAAGCTGAACTAAAACAATCTGCTGCTCTAAATATTTTACTGATCACACAAATGTGTTAAAGCAGCAATTTAGTTTTCAACTCGACTAATTAGGAATTTACCATTTAGTAAGTCTATGACCAATTAACTATATGAAACCAGTGCTTTGAATTTTAAATTAAGGAGCAGAATTACTCCTGGCAAGGATACAAAAATAGCGATCATAAGATTTGAGTTGGTTCTCAATGCTCTTGTGGTATGAAACTGATAAATAAAAATGAGCATGCAGAGATAAGTATGGATGAGGCGGCTGTTTGACTCTGTTTAGGGAGGCAAAATGATTTTGCTTGGAGTGCAAATCCATCTGAAGGCAGCGATGTGTCTGCGGTTTGTCTCTTGCTGCATTTGCATCGCCATCGACACTTCATCCAATCAGACAATCCCGTGCGCACCTAGAATGACTTCCCCCACGTCCAAATATGCCATCAGCAACAGCAGATATCATTCATGACCCCCATCAGTAACAAAACTCCTACACTCACATTCAGTTTTGTCTTTAATAAATCAGCGCGGCTACTCCCACATACTCCTGTGGCCTTCAAAGTGGGGATTTATCACTCAACTGTTGACCAAATCTGGCAGAGTCAAGCTTCACTGGCAACGGCACTAGGGGTTATGTACATACTGTTGATTTATTGGCATGATATACTGGACATAGCAAAATAAAATATGCTCCAGAGGACATAAGTCATTAATCTTGCAGCTGTCACAAATCAATCTTCAGTGCAAGGACAAGCAGAAATTGAAGAAGCAAAAGCCACAGAAGCAAGTTGACCAAATAAGCAAAAACCCTGGCCTTAATGTCACGCAGCTTTGAAGCAAACGGGCATTTTTGGGGGGGAAATTGCTGCAATGACACATTTCCGCTGAATTCTGATTCAGTTCAAACTCGGAGATAATGAAAGATAATTCTTTTTAAAAGAAAGGTCAGACTGACATTCAAGCACCAAAGGCTTGATCGCTTTCTTATCTCCATCAGCAATAATCTCACTGTAATCTAACACTTTAATAAGATATTTCATTTGTCCATTAGGGAGGAAAAAGAAGTCTGCTCCGGAGACAGAATCTGCCACAGCATGCTACTCGGGACCTCAGGGTGCAGACAAACATGAGAGCACCAGTCTGAAGGGAGAAACTGAGCAGATTTCAACAAGCATATGGAATCTCAGTGGGGGCTCGATAAAGCAGGTCTCTGGCATTGCCCTCTGTTCCCGGAGAAAACAATTAATCCTCCTTCCTCCCTGCTTCGGCTGCTCATGTTTGGCCCAGTGACAGCAGAAGCAGCACGGTCAGACAAAAGAATCAGGGAGAAAATGTGAAAAGATCCAGCTGGACTCTACCTGTCTCATCCTGGCGTTTTCTGCTCTTATGACCCAGGAGAGGCAGGACGAGCATTTCTCCGACAGCGAGAACATACTGCTCACCCTGCAGTAATACAGAGGACAAGACAGAGATAGAGGGAGAAAATGGTCATCTCATACTGAGGCATGCCACACGGTCTGACCTTTCCATTCAGCTTAGATGGCCTTACAGTTTATGATGTAGAAGAAGTCTTGAGGTGACATGGATTTAATGTCTTCCAAATCCATTCATTTTTAGTGCCTCCTGTTGTTTGCTGTGAGATGCAAATGAGAGAAATGTTGCTGCATGTTTTGCAGTTTAAACAAAACAGATTAATCAATGTTAAGGTAGCTTTCAGTGCCCTTTGACAAAGGGGAATATGTTTGAAAAGCCAAAACACTTAGCCCAGTCTTCGCTTC
The DNA here is from genome assembly GCA_037039145.1 of Fundulus diaphanus. Classification (NCBI taxonomy): domain Eukaryota; kingdom Metazoa; phylum Chordata; class Actinopteri; order Cyprinodontiformes; family Fundulidae; genus Fundulus; species Fundulus diaphanus. The sequence goes on from CM073125.1 coordinate 46,251,655, forward strand.
AGACAGCAAGTCAAAGGTTTAGCTTCCTTCAGGGGGACATATCATCCCATTCAATGATGCGGGGCTTATGGTTCTTCGGGGCTGAGTGGAATCACAGTGACTCATAGCTCACCAGTGCATTTTGTTCAGTAAAACTTCACAAAAGGCAAAGAAATGGCGCTCCCCTGCCGCTTTCCCTTCTCCCATTTCCTCACCACATACAAACTACCTCTGACAAACTGCCCAGCAGCCCCTGAAATATGGCTCATAAAGCCCAATGCCACTATAAACCTGAAGCTGTCAACTGATTTGTGAATCCAATTACCTACCTCTCTGTAATGGGTGTGTTCCCTGCAATGATGTAAGTCGGTACTGGCTGACATCTGTCAACAAAGACTCGGCTTTCATCGGAAGCACTGAACTAGATCAGCTAAGCTCAACATTAGCATCATAACTGCATTTCTCTATAGGTAGTGTATTGCATGCAGTATATGACAAATCGTTAGTCCTTTTTTAATTTTAAAAATGTATAAATCGATGATATTTCAACACGTTTTTGCAAGAAATGGGTTATCAGCGTTAGAAGGCTCTATTTTTAAAAGGTCTTCTAAATTAATTTTCACAATTTTGATGAAAATTAGACATTCTGTTCTTACATAGGACACAATATTGAATGCATAGTAAAACTGTGTATTTTCTTACATGAGGATTTTTTGCTGACAGGCACTAGTTGTTGCCTCGATGGTCTGAGTGTTGACTGCTATGTCTATCATTCATTACCATGGCATGAACTGACGTTGTCTTGGTCTCTCATCGTTTTTTTTTTCTTTACTTTTAAGCCCAGATTTCAATTGTTAAGTACAAAAAGGGTTTCAATCTAAGGTTTTGTCAGGTATGGGGAGATCTGTCATCTTGGCCTATTTACCCTCAACAAATTTTATTGGATAGAGGATATTTGGGCAAAGTAAAAATACATACTCCATCTCTTTTTAGTGATCCCAATGAGTGGTCAGAAAACTATCTTAAAATTGCATGTTCGGCTTTGAAAAACAATGGAAAGCTTGGTTGTCATTTTTTGTTCCTTTCCATATTTTTAATTCTTATTCTTGCTTTTTCTATATATTTAGGACCGGTTATGCGACTCGAAACCTGGAAGAATTCCAGTTTTTTATTGTATGCTCTAATCACACAACCACAAGGGAGCATCAACAATGTCATAACTGCCATGTCAGCTTTGAGAGCACTTTAATGAAAGATCTAGGGCTCCATTAATTAGTATGAATGTTTTACTTTGCAATTCTGATGTTTTAACAAATTAGTTCCGATGAAACAAAAAAAAAAGATGGGTTAGCTGTGAAAAAACAGTACACAAAATGGGATCTGCAGGGAAATTTTCTTTTCTTAGCTTGTTTTCTTTGGCACTTCTGGCCTTTATGTGACATTAAGCTGACAGGAAACGGGGTTGAGGGAGAGGCGTAAAACATGTAACAAAGGTCCATGGGCGGCACTCAAACCCTGGACTGCAGTGCTGAGAACTGAGGTCTCAGTTCATGACTTCTGCCCCACCACTGTCCCTCTTATTGCTCAGCCTTCAATCAAAAAAAATCTTGGAGCTCGTGATTGTGTCCAACCAGATATTATCTTAACCAATAAAGTTCAATATGACACTTTTTTACCCTTTATTTAAGATCAAGCATATTAAAAATTCTTATTTTTATTCTGGCAATAAAAAAATCAATTTGAACAATTTAGGCAATATCTACTAACAATCTGAACTATATTTTAGTAAAATAAATTTCTTTCTCCCATCTTTTTTTTTAAAGAGCAACAAGCGATTTTTCACCACTAGGCAGAGCTTGAGCACTCTCTGTAGAACAAAACAACATGAAAATAAAAGCCTTTACATCACTCCAACACTCAGCACCCATTTCCGCTCCTCACCCATCGGCTCATATGCGCATATTTGCAAAGGATAAATACACAGCAAAACAGCATCAACATTTGGAGGAACATGTCTAGCGAAAAAGTAAGTAATTCATAACTTCATAATGCTATTAGCCAGAGAACAGTTTGATCCGATGAGCGTGCTCTCCACCATTTTTAAGGTGTCCTGTCTGGCAGTGTAGCTTTTAGAATTGATGTTTTGATGCCATAGAGAGCCCAACAGATTTACTTTCACAAGTGGAGCCTTACTGCTTTTTGCTTGCTCCGCTTGATTTATACATGCAAAAAGCTCAATAAGATTTTATTCTGAGACTTATTCATGTTCAATGGACACTAAAACAGGATGGTAGAAGAGAAAAAAGGAAGAGAAAAAGATGAGAGAAAATGCTAAAAGGGAGAAAAGGTGACAAAAATAGAGGAGAGGAAAAGGAGAGAGCAATATAACATCCTTGGAGTCTGCTTCTACACCTGCAGAGAGAGATATAAAAAGAACAGCAAAACAAACCGATAAAGAATTACAGGTACAAACAGCCAATGCCTTGATAACATCACTGAAAAATAATCAGTATTATTTAATACAAGATTTATAAATTGACAGCTAAAGCTAACTATATGTTTTTCTGTAAAGAAGTGAATCTGTAAGCACCTAAGTCCAAATACCTGTAGGTGTTTGTGAGAGTGCACTTGTGTATGTAAGGTTTATCCATAAGGAAAATGCTCAATAGCGGTTGTGAGGAGCCAAGCCTATACTCCTAGGTCCAGATATCAGCACCCCAGAGGGGAATCCAGCCCCCAGAACTGGGAGGTGAACCCCATCATCAGGATGACTTGGGTTTTAAGATCTTGTGTCTGGACTCTGCTAAGGACTTCTTTCATTTCAAGACTTGAATGTAACAAATTCAGATTACCTTTAGACTTGCAAAACACCAAGCCACAACTTGGGCATGGGAGGACAGATGCTTGGAGTTGGTTATTTCCCAATTACAAATTTAGATCTGTATTTGTTGCAGTTCTTAGTTTGTGAGTAAATGTTTTCTAAATTATCCACATATTCATTAGCTATGAATGTACAAGAAAAACAAGAATGCATCATCATTTGAAACTCATTTTTTCTTAACATTTTTTTTTTATGTCTATACAAGCAATGTATCTGTTTAAAAAGCACACAAAACAGCCATTTGACGTCAATCTGAGCTGCTGTCATTGTTACACTGTAGATATTTCCAAACCTAAAAAAATCAATGAGGTTTTGCTACCTACTTTTAACAACAGAAAGGATGACTAGTTCATCCCGTTTCCCATCACAAAACACCTACATTTAGAGGTCATTAACAACATTCACACTTCGTATCTATGCTTTAAAGAGTTATGGCAGGAATGTAGGCAGACACTTTGGCATGCGATAATATGCTAAAATCAGCAGCTCAAAAAAGTGGTGAGATGAGTGTTTGCTGACAGCCCTGTGGGAGTGCAAACTCAAGGTACACAACCGTTGGCAGCAGTTGACATCTAAGAGAGAGACAGACTGCTGACAGGGAGATTATCTCCACCGGAGCTGCAACACTGTGGGAGCTGTCCACCACTGCTGTGTCGCTCCTTAGGGAGCATGGACAAGGTCTGCTTGAAGAGACTTTTCACAGTGAAAATTAGGCAGGAAATTTCAGTCTTGTATTCCAGTCACTACAAGACGTATGGAGAGATGGAGAGCGCATCCATCAGAGGGCTGGAGGGATGATTCTGTATGCATGAATGAAAACATGATGACTTGGGTCTTGTGGGTATCTTTGGCATGCCGGGTGCCATAATGATAGTTTGAAGTTCAGTGCATTATGTGTGATGAAAAAGATGACGTGGATGAGACTATTCTTTAACATTTTCATCACTTTTGCTAACCTTGCACAGGCTTCCTACACTTGATTAAAGTGCTTTAGGTTTTTAGCTTTTACCAAATATGTTCTGTGTATTTAAATTGAACAACATGCAATATTTCTCTTATTAGCCTCACTGTCAAATCGGTATCTTAGAAGGACAGTCATGATGTTTCTGTTTTCTTTATTTCATATGCTCTTTTACTGACTTTTGCACCTACAGTCAGATAATAATTTCATGCTTTCAGACTGTTTTTATAATTATAGTATCAAAACCTAATCAGGGTGTTCATCTGAAAATTTTGAGACTTGAATATTGCCGCTTATAGAGGGATTCGGATTGGCCTGACCCAAGTGGCATTCTCTTGAGCTCACACTGGAGGCCAAATCAATGAACGAAGCAGCGACATGCAGACCTCACAGTGTTGGCGTGTGGACGCAAAACTATATCCAAAGACGTGATGTGAATGTAGATTAGAATTCATCTGGTGAAAAGACTGAGGACTTGCATAAGAGGGGACTAAATTAGCCCTTACACAAACCATGGGCACAGATGTTTTCGTGATACATCATACGTTTTTTTTTCTTTTTATATATATGTGTATATATTCTGTAAGAGCCTCTCAAAAAAGGAAAAACACACACTAACCAAACAAGTATATGTGGCCTGTATAAACCACAAGGAAGGACAAAACTAACAGACAGATATGAGAAACTGAGGGCATTTATCTACCATCAGGAGGCTTCTCACTCGAGCAAGAAGGGGAAAGCATGTCATTAACAATTTAGCTAAGGGCTGTTGCCTTTTCATATGAAATGGTACACACGTTATATAAAACCTCTTCTGTAAATGCAAATAAATGCACAGAAAAATCCTCACTAAGTGTCTCACAAAAGCCGTTCTACCGTTGACAATTTTCACATTTTTCTACCATTCCACCCTCTGATTTCAATCTTTTTTTTTTTCGATATTTTTGACAACTGCAAATCTGAAGTGATGTGTGTGCTTGTTTTCAGCCTTCTTCACCCTGATTCCCCTAAATAATCACTGCAGTGGTCAAAGAAGCAGCTAAGAGGTTTATTGTGAATCTGGAGGAGCTGGTGCAAGTATGTATTCTTAGTATAACTATTACTGAGGGACTCTACAAACCCAGCCTTTAAAATAAATAGTTGCAAGAAGAAGCCTTGGTAGAAAATAGGCCACATAAAGTCCAGTTTAAGGTTTTTTTCACACCATGTTGAAGATTCCACATCTTCAACAAATGTGGAAGAAGGTGTTGGTTAAAATATTTAAGCTAAAACTTAATATTTTAGTTTTCTAAAGTAGTAAAGATGGTGGTGATAGTATCATACTGTGTGGATATTTTTCCTGTGGAAAGTTGGTTGAATATTAAAATCCATGAGACCAGGGCAAAGGTTCATCTAGCAGGACAACCCTAAGCACACAGTTGGAATGGTTTAGCTGAAAACATATAGTCTAAAGTCTAAAGAAACCGGGGCAATAGTCCACTTAAATCCATTGTGAATCAGTAAAAGCATATAAAAACAATGATGTTTACAGACACTCACCTTCCAGTCTAAATAAGTGTGGTTATTTAGAATGACTTACAAGAAAAGTTGTTGTCATAGTGAAAGGTTGTTTTACAAAGTATTTATTGAGGGTGGCAAAACACCCGCATACTACAATTTCAGACTCTTATCTGAAAAAAAATGTAAATATCATCTATCATTTTTCTCCCTCTCCACAATATTTTCTGTTTTTGTGTTTGTTCTGTCATGGTAAATAGTGATAAAATCCATTGACATTTGAAATTGTAACAGGACAAAATGTGAAAAAAGTTAAATGGGTATGAATATGTTTCCAAGGCACTGAGGTTTTCCAAACATCTAAAGTGTGACTCATTCCAGACTCAGGGTGGTAAACACTGAGGGAAAAGGCTTTTCTGTTGAGCCTATACAGTGCTTATTTCATTGCCTAACATTAAACAGAGCATCATTTGTGTTTACCAAGGGGGCTCCTACAGTGAAGGTCTGTCAGGGTGGGATTATTTACAGTAAACCCAGAGGAAAAAGCCAGATGTATAATTCGCCGAAGGTGGATGGAAAGTTACCAAGCCCATGTGGGACTACATATTTAGATAATGCTATATTAAATCAGAATCCATTCACAGGAATAACACAAAAAAACTCTTCTTTGGTTATTTCAAAACATTTTCCCCAAGTTCTTGAAAGTGTGCGTAGCTGTTTATCCTTCAGTCAGTCACTCATGTTGGGTCAGAACCCAGAAACATGTCCCTTACCATCTGCGCTGGCTTTCAGTGTAGCAGGTATTTGTGTGTCAGACAACTGTCAGAGTCCTTCAGCTGCCATCAGTGGCCCTCAGGGCATCTTGTGTCTAATGCTGGATACATGGCTGCTTTCAGTCAGTCTCAGTGGAAGCTGCTTTTACCTCGACTAAGCTATTAAGTGAGAACCTCCTGCTCTGAGAGGGCGGCTCTATTAAATACGGCTTTGTGCTTGATGTAATGTCAGTTTTGGCATGGATTTATTATCACAGCATAGCAATTTCAATTATTAGCTGTTTTTGTTCCAGTGCAACACTGATGCAACCCAATGCTCAGCCTCTTCTGTCTACTGGTACATTTTGTACATGACCCCAAGTGCTTCAGAGAACAAGATTGAAATGGTACAGACAAAACATATAACAACTGCAATGAAAAGGACATAACTTCCAGGAATTGCCCTGACAATTCCCATTCTGTATAAAAAAAAATCTCAAAGGCAATGTTGAGAGGTGTGGGGGAAGAAAACTAAATTACACACATACTAAATGAGGCATTTTGTTGAATTATATTAACCACCTCTCTGTGGCTTTGTTAGCCTAAATCCCAACCCAGCCACCACCAAACTCTTTAGATCACAACAGGTATGCTTTATGTTGGACGGAAGGTTTTCTCATATTGACATTTTTAGCCACCAGTTTGACAACAGGCTATCCAGAGTTTATCTATAACCTCACCAACAGAGACAAATCCAGTTCTGAATTTTAATTCCAGTCTCAGCTTGAAGTGGAGCAGATTGCAAACTTGTTAGGGCAAATGGAGGGGAAACGGACACATGATTTCAAATTGTTTACAAATAAAAATCAGAAAAAGGTGAGCATTTGGAGCTACTCCCCTTCACTCTGTTATCCCTAAATGAAATCCAACACAACCAATACCTGTTAGGCGTAACCAAACTGGATTCCACCTGTGTGTAATTTCATCCATCCATTTTCTAACACGTCTATCCGTTGTGGGGATGTGAGGGGTGCTGGTGCCTATTTCCAGCTGTTAATGGGTGAGAGGCAGGGTAAACCCTGGATAGGGCGCCAGTCTATCGCAGGGCAACGCAGAGACAGACAGGACAAACAACCATTCACACACACTCACACCTAAGGAGAATGTAGAGAGGCCAGTTAACCTAACAGTCATGTCTTTGGACTGTGGGAGGAAGCCGGAGTACACGGAGAGACCCCTCGCATGCACAGGGAGAACATGCAACCCTGAGTTAAGCGCGAGCACGAGCATGAAAGAAGCCCTCATCAATGGAAAGCCGATAATGTGATTCACCATGGCAACCGCAGGAAATAAGAAGCCTCGAAGTGCGCGTTTACTGCAAGTTTGAATTAGAAATCTTTAATGAAGGCATATGGAGAATATCAAGTTATAATTAACAAAAAGAAACAATGTTGTTTCTGCTGAAAAAAGCGAGTTAGTGACAGAGATTTGCTGAAAAAGTCAATGCATGATTGATATGAGTGTTATTTAACGGAGAATTAAAGCTGTATTCTCACACTTATTCAACACCCAAAGGGGGGTGGGGCATGATCGTGTATTTAGGTGCAAACCGACAGGCATAAAAAGGACGCGACAGTAAAATCAAGATGAACCATGAAAATACAGTTTAATCAGGTAAGGTCCTGTTGTTATTTTTATGTTTAACCTAAACCAATTAAAGCATTAATTGGCTATAATCAACATTTGCAATTAATGATGGGATGGTGTAAGTTATTGAAATAACTGATATGTTCATTCATCTTTTTGACAGAATTTGGTTTCACACATCCTTCTAAAAATGATTTGACACTGATTTTCTTGTGTATAATTTGTGCCAACCTCACTTTATATTAATCATATGGGCTATATTTATATTTTAAATTGACGTAAAGGTGTTGTTATGTAAGTATGTACTGTAGCTCTAACAGTGTTGGGGGGTATATTACTAGAAACTAAGATAATTGAATGAAAAATTAGAGCTGGAAGTCTCAAAATTTGATACAGAATAAGTTATTGCTTTCATTCTGTGCAGTTCTTTTATTAAGTTTGTGTTATGGAACATCTTTAAACTCGACTTAAACTGAGTGCAACAGTAACATTCCTGACAGCGTAGCATACAGCTGCCTCTGAAAGATTTTCTGCGTCACCTACATTATTAAAAAGCCGCTGTGTAGCACAAGGAAATTGTTCAGAACTGAGAGCGTCCACTCGCTGTTGTAAGAGAGCTGTGCGGGCTGAGAATATTAAGATAAATCAATGACAGCGGCGAAAAATGGTAATGCTTCAGAATATATGAATCCAGAAATGATCCGACATTTAATCGTGGTCTGAGCAGCCTCTCCCAATAGCTCCTCCAGAAAAAGGACACGCCTTTTCCGACACGTCCTTGTGCAGATCTCAGCAAAAAAGTAGGAAAAATCCAGGGTTGGCCCAAACAACTCTGCTCAGTAGCAGGGTTGTTTCATGGATTAATTTGTTGTCATAATTTGACTCAGGGTAAAGGCTTCTGAGCTTTCTGAAACGGAAAAGACAGGGTATGCAGGGATTTACCCCAGAATTACTCTGAATAGCCACTAAGATGGCTTTCTGAAACAGGGCCCTGGGATGACATTGTTGTCATGATTTGGGTTTTTGTTTTGTGTTTTGGACGGATCATTATCATCTCAGTCATCTCCCAGCCACCACTCATTACCACAATCAGCTCCACCTGCTGCTGCCACTTATCATCCAAGTCATTCCACCTGGTACTCTGCCTTTATATACCTGCCTCACTCTCCAGTCCCTGCCAGAACATCTTGTCTTGCTGCCTGCAAGTGGTTTTCCAAGTGGTTTTTGTCGCTCAGCCTGTTCATCCTGTGGACCTGTTCTCGCCCTGCCCTCACTAGTAGCTAGTGCTTGTGTGCACCGCCTAGTTAAGGTTGCTCCTGGGGATTCTGTGTCTATCTCTGCCCATGCTGGAAAAATGTTGGCAGCTTCTGGTCAAGTCAGCCTCTGCCTGCATAGTCCAGTCAAATATGTCCCTGCCTACTTCGTCTGGTCAGCGATGCCTGCCTGCCTGCCTTCCTGTCTTCCCTAATACCTTAATCCTTTTCAAAGTAAACACAAACGCAAACACTGTCTGGCTTGAATATTTGGTTTGCAAGGATAGCTGATTAAAAAAGCTGTGCATATATCCCAAAGCATTGGTCAGTTTGATCCGAAAATGGGAAGAATATGGCACAATAACAAACCTACAAAGACATAGTCTCCTACCAGGAGTTGCAGGCTAGGCAAGGAGAGCCTTGATCAAAAAGAGTTGCCAAGGAGCGCACGGCGACTCTGGAGGAGCTGCAGAGATTCACAATTTAGGTGGGAGAACTATTAGTTGTGCTTTTATGGAGAAGTGACAAAAAGAAGAAAGAAACCCATTTGCTACAGGCCATGTGAGAGACACAGTAGAAAACTCCAATAAGGTGAATTTGTCAGATGAGATCGATTCACCTGGAATCAAACATTTTAAAAATTGCAAAAGACTTGAAATAGGAAAGGAGGTTCATCTTCAACCAGGATCCTGAAAATCCAGCCAGAGCTACAATAAAAGGGTTCAAATTACAGCAAATGTGTAGGTATGGCAAAAAAAAATCTAAGACAAGATCTGAAAATTGACTAGCTTCATCTATTGGTGAAAAGATCGAGCTAAACTTTTAGTACAGGAATGTTTAAAGGTGGCAGAGACGCACCCCAAAAGTCTAGCAGCTGTAACTGTAGCAAAAGGTGATTCTACAAGATTCAGGGGGACTGAATACAAGTTTACATTTTGGTAAATAGGCTGTTTATGTTGGGCCTTTCTTGTAATACCAACCAGTCAAGGCACTTTACACCACAGTCACAGTCCCCCAGTCGCACTGACTAACAGACATTCATTCATAGACTGATATGAAGAGGGGGCACATCGATATGTGCCTGGAGGAAGCAGGAAATGAACTCACAGCTTTGGATTGAAAGACGACTTCTCTTCCCACTGGGCCACAGTCTCCCCAGACCTTGGAACAATATGTACCCTTTTTCTTCCACTTGTGTCATTTAAAAAAGTTCAAGGGGTATGAACACTTTTACACGCCATAGCAACTCTGCAGTTTTTAGCTGCAAAAATGCTGCCAACGTTGACCACTGTAAAATCTGTCATTCTTTTCTTCTGTTTATCAAAACAATTTTATATATTGAAACTATTACTGTGACATAAGATCCTTTTTGCATGCAAAGCAGCATGAAAAGTTTACACCGAAGAGTTTAAGGGAAGTGGCAGCCTATCCCCACTCGTTTCCTGCTGTGGTCTCAGTCCACTGTGCAGCTGCAGCAGCGGACGCATTCTGATGTACTGCGCCTCATCCCCACGGTAATTCATCACTGCCTGTGTTGTGCTATTTTCAATTGTTTATTCCGGTATTGCTGCAGAAAGAAATATGTAGGAATCGCAGCAAAATCTCAGCCTCACTTTGTCTCTTGAGAGAGGTAGCTATGCAGTGAACGAAATACTACTTTCATTGTTTCTGCTCCAGAGCCTTCACGGCATCTTTTCCACATCGGTTCTATCGGGGAAATTGGGAAAAACTGATGCAGTGAGCCCTCCTGTATTTTTATCTGGATCTTACCATTTTTAAAATACCACAACTCAACCCTCAAGTTACGTCTGGCATCTGCTATACGATGAAAATATGTATATTGATTCCACAAATACAAGGCCTGCCTCTCAAGATTACATTTATGAATAGAAACTTTAAAAATACACAGCAAAGCATCTCCTCAATTGATGGGGTAATTCATGCTGTTTAATCTCCTTGAATCTGTACTTTCATTATTTTACTACATGTAAACAGCTATGATTATTTCCTCTCCTAATCTGCTTTTCCCCCTCCTAATAAACACCTTTTTTCACTCATTTTAATCTAACCCCAACAAAATTAGTGGCTATTTTTTGCTTTCACGTTTACAGATCAGCAGTTCTTTGTCATTTTAATTCACCATGGTAACTTTGTAACTGAACTGAGAGCAGATTTGCTAAAAGAGACCTGTCTGCTGACTCAGATAACTCACTGCATAATACAGATTGCTCAGCTTTGCAAAGCTTCAAAAGGTCAGAAAGCTGAACAATCAGATCATCCAGAATTGAGTCTCTGACACGCAAGCTGAAAAAATAACAGGCAGGGCCTATCAGGGTTTTCACACCAGTTTTACAGCTTCTTTTTCAACATCTAATTGATTCTGGTATTTTTTTTTTCAGATATTGTTAAACTACATTCAGTGATTTTGATAAAAAAGAAAAACAGAGTAAGTAAATAGCTGCTTCACCTAAAAAATACCTTTTTATATTTTTCAGGGTATAAGGTTCATTTAGTATCAGTGCAAGGATAATGAACATTTAAATTAAAATGGAAAAATTGGCAAGAACTGTTCACTAATAGGATCACAATTATCCCTCAACCAATGTCTAACTGATTAACTGCATAATTAAACAAAATAAACCATACATGAAATATAAACCTGACAAGAAACAGCAACACTAATTCCTGTAAATGTTTTTTTTTTCTAAAAAGGGAAACTTATTTTTCAAGAAATATGAGGTTAAAAGAAAATATTTATTTATACCCAAAGAAAAGAGAGAATTATCAAAAGCTTTTTTAAAAACCCATGCAAGAGATGATTTGGCCTGATTCTGAGCCTAACATCTGAATTAGCCTGAGAAAGAAGATACAAATTTAATATTTAATATACTTAATGCACTACATGTAATGATAGCTTAAATATAATGGCCAATTTAAGATGATTGTAGGCTCTGGGAGTCTGCTGCTTTTACACCTAGGTTATACAACTTTAATATCATCTTACAGTATACAGTAATCTCATCTTACTACTTAAAATCCCCATTTCCAAATGTTAGTGAACATACACTTTTTCGAGCAAGTAGGGTATAACGTAATAAAAAATATTTCCGTTCTATATGTGTCAACATATAATAAAGCAGTTTCAGCAGGAACTGGATTATACTAATCTTAAAAAGTTGATGAGCAATAAAAATACATAAAGAATGTTGGATGCATTTACAGGTAAATTTAAGATTATTCATATCCCTGGCAGATTTAGTTGTAAAACTTATCTTCATTCAGCATGGAAGTTTGTTTCTGATAGGAAATGAAACAAGAATCTCTCAAAACAAATCAAAACGAAGTTAAAGGAGTGTCATATCTGGGAAAAAAAAAATAATTTCCTTTAAAAATTACATGCCAAACATTATTTATACCCATCTTATTTAATGAATGGAAACATTTTTGGCATTACAGCAATTAAACCCTTTCTTAAAAATGCTGACCAGCTTTTGTAATTGATTCCCATTTGATGATTTATCTTTGGATATGCACTCCAAGTCCTTCAGGTTAGAAGACCTCCTTGTTAGCTCCTTCCAAATATTTTCTGATCTGCTAGAACAACATCTAACCATTCTGTCCTGGTTTAGGAGTCTTTGCAGCTTGTTTCTGACACATTATTTATTCTGGGGATTTTTGTTTCTTTTGTGTTGTCTGACAAATATTGTGTTATTGGTCAAACATTTAAAGTGAGCGTGGTTACTACACTGGCAAATGTCCTGGCCAGAATAAATAATGTTGTGCATGGCACCTTAAGCAGGAAAATAAAAAGAGTGTACAGGCCTTATATCTGCCTGAGGCATGAATAATTTTGCTGTTAAGTATTTAAAACCTTAAATTAATTCAATTTAAAGCTCTTAGGGCTTTTAAGAATATGCAGAAATCCAGAATCTGTGCGATGGAGGTTATTTGAGTTCTCAGAACCAGCTTGATGTTATACAGCCTCTCCCTGGCACTAGTAGCAGCTTTAACAGAACAAAGTGACTTACTTTTGGTCCCATTCAGCAGGTTCACTTCTCATAGAAGCAATTTGGATGGCTGACGATGACTCAGGTGACCAGGAGGGTCTCAACACACAGGCGTTCGGATGAATGGAGCCATCAATCCTGGCACTGGAGTTGGACAGCTCTGTGTTTCTGGTCTTTAGGTATAACCGGAACAGGATTATTCGTATGTATGCATTTATAAACTGATGAAGTCTCCGTAGTGGAAAGGGGAACAACGTTTTTCAGGCCACTTGCACAAACACAAACTAACATAAGGAGCTTTCAAAAGAATTTTCCAAATTTGGCAAAAAGGGGTTTGACAAGGACTCAAACATAATTTCAAAAAAATCAGACAAAACCTTACCAGCATAACAGCAAACAAGGCCACGTATTTCTCATGTTTAAGACCTTGGCAAATCAAATTGCTTTAATTGATCAAGCCCTGGTCTGAAGAAACGTTTCTTTAAGTCTGCATCCAAGGAAGCCAGGGCTTTGTCACAGTAAGTATAAAGCAAACCAGGTTCTGTCATTTGTTAGTAATTTCCTGGAAATAAAGGGTCAAAATATTAGCTTTACAAACCAGAAAAACTGTCTCAGCCAGTCATTTCAGTTTGCTCAGTAAATGATACTGAGCAAACTGCTATAAATTAATTCAGGAAAATGCTTGTCACTGTTTCTGAGTTGAACTAATTCAAAGCGGCTGGAGAAAAACTCTGGTTCTGAAGGTTTATGGACTTTTGTCTAGGTTCTTTTTCAGCTCAGTGCATTTTAATGGCATCCAATTAATTGAATGAGCCTGGTTTTATAAGCATCTTAAAGAAGATATACATGAAGAGGATGTACTAGAGCTCAATTCAAGATGTCTTATGACCAAAGACCAGAAAACTTGAAAAAAGTACAATACTGGACCGGCACATGTGCTTCTCTTTTTAGATGAGGCTCCATTGTATCATAAATGTAATTAGGAATAATCTAAACTGTTTAATTAAAAAAAACATTTTATATTCTACATGTTCTTTATAAATAAAACACAAAAATGCAAAAAAGATGAAACAACTAGACTAAAGATTGAAAACTGTTGTCCACCTACGCCTGTGGAGTCCCTAGTTATTCCTGTGTTCCTTGCATGATACTCTATCTCGGCAGTGATTAGGGACAAGCAGCTCCATCAATCAGGCTGCAGAGTCCCAGAGAGCTGCAGACCTGATGTAAAAACATCTCGAGGCTGCCAGCTTTCTGCTGACACTCACAGGGTCTTACTACAGTGCTCTTCTGCACAAAATGCATTGTGGTGAGTATGAAAATGTCAATTCCACCTGAAGACGTGGCCATCTACCAGCAGTATTGAGGCAGATGTTTATGGTTAATCAAACAAAGTTAGAGCACTGTGTATTCACAAAAAATATGAACAAGATGGGTAACCCTTTAATCATAAGCATATCTTATGCAAACACATGCTGATGTCACATTTCAGAGATGAATCAGACATACCTGTTTTTTTTTTTTTTGTAAGTTTCCATTACGTTAACATTTGTTTCTTGGAATTTCTTAATGAATTGTATCCCAAAGTAATCCCTGTTCTGTTTCTTGTAGCAATCCTTCTGTCACTGTCTTCTTGTTCAGCAGTTTGCTCTGGAAGAGGTTTCACAATCATGGTTTATTTGCCTTAAATAAACAGCATAACCCGATTGCTCATCACGATTTTTTTTCACCTAACACAGATGTTGCAGTACTGCTAACTGCTGCTTTTAGTTCGCTTGGTTTGTCTTTTACAAGATTTAGAAAGCTGCCTCAGTTTCATCCACCTGGCCCAACTCATAAATCGATTAATAAACTGTCAACTTATATGTCACAACGGCAGATTAATGCAGCACGCTGTATTGCTTGTGTTTCTCTAAGAAAAACAATAAAGGCTTGAAATTTCCCATTCTATGTTTAATGAATCTGTATTACATATAAGTTTCCCTTTCTGTAATAAGTGACAATATAGAACTGTTTCACAGATGTAGCTGTACAGCATATATTCAAATGGGGAATTGACACAAGCAGAAATCAAAGGTTGCAGGATCCATCCATCCATTTTCCGACACGCTCATTTATCCCTGTTGGGGTCGCGAGGGTTGCTGGTGCTTATCTCCAGCTGTCAATGGGCGAGAGGCAGGGTACACCCTGGTCAGGTCGCCAGTCTATCGCAGAAGGTTGCAGCAATAACCCAATAATATTAACTACATGCTAAGATATATATTATTATATCTGTATGCACTGATGAAGAGTCACTCACCTTGGCAAGCAAGGGACTGCTTTAGAGCAGTTTGGTGCTCGAAAGGGCCCCAACCGACTTTCTGATACCCTAAGCAGCAGGTAGTCAAAATAATGGCTTTTGGAAGACTATCCTTTGTGGAAAGCTGCTCAGATGACTTAGCTCTGCACAAAATAGTTATTTAAATGTAAAGATACCTTATCTATACCAAACTGGAACAATTATATCTAAGGTGGACAGTGGTATTATGGTTAAAGGAGCAATAAGTAACATGTTTACTCCAAAATCAACCAACATTTTCACTTGTCACTCGGAATGGAAGTAACATTCCTTATAAACAGTCGGTCCTCTCTATCAACAATGTGTTAGTCACGTTTTTCTCCTGTCAAACATAGAGGTATGGTCTGTAGCTACTTCAGTGCAGAGTGTAATCTGTATTTACTTCCTGGTTCCTGAGCCAATCATATGAAAGTTCCCAGTATTCCCAAAACAGAGTGCAGCATTTGGTATTTTATCTGGGCAAAAGAGCAGCAGCCTGCAAACATGGAAGCCAGTAAAAATTCACACCAGCAACGTACTATTGAGAAATGGTTGTTCTCTGTAAAGGCCCTGTGTATGTGTTGCTTTGATTTGCAACACTAGGTGTCAGTATTACTCAGTGCTCCTTTATGTCTAAAATTATTCATACTTGTGGCAGGTTTGGATTTAGATTAATCTTTTAATTTTAAAAATAAAAACAATTATTGATTTTGGTCTTGCTTTGCTATAAAGTCAAAACATGCAAAGATTGAAATGTTCCCTGACCTGAGCCCTCACTTTGAGGACGTACCAGATCACTGGATGAAATATGGGTTTATCAATTAATATAGGAGGAGAAGAATCCAACCAGACTGAATCAATTTCTTTTGCCAAATTGCCATCCTAGGAGAAGAATTTATGTGCTTTTTAGATTGTCACCAGTTGTTTAAGCAAAAGATTTTAACTACCAAATGACAAAAAAAGGAATGTTTAAAGCTTGTGTTGTTGTCCTTCGAAAAATGTAAATAAACTGATTCAAATTCTTGTTGCCAGTACAACTTTCTGGAACTCAAATGTTTCTGTTTCATTGGTTGCTTTGACAGTTACCGTATTATTGCAGGCCGTGTACACTTTTTACGGAAACTGTATCCCCTGATTGCTGTAGGTTCTTCTGTTCCACAAAGCAAAAATATTGTTTATGAATGGTTTGAGCGGCACAGCAACCAGCTTGTGGTGTGGACTTGAACCCTAAACTTCTCAGACATCGGTTATCGAGCTCCACCTCACAGCTTTCAGGACTTTATATGATCTGCTCCTAACTTTTTGGCGTCTGGTACCACAGAACCAATTAACAGATCGAATGCTTTGATGGGTCAAGGTTGTTTTGGACAGTGAAAAGAAGATCACAATAAAGCTTGTGATGATAAGGCTTTGCCTTTATATAATAAAAACAGTAACAACAGTTATTGATGCAACATCATTGCATTATCCTGAAATGCTGAAATATAACTGCAAAAAAAATTATTAGAAAGATGCCGCCAGTTATGGTCAGTCGTCAGCCTTTGATCTTACTGCTGCTTGTGGTTTATATATTCCTGTTTGTTGCCCTGACGTATCTTTATCTACAATCGCAAAACACTTCTCAATTCCCAATCTGCTGGTTAACAAACATTTGATCTATGGGGAAATTCACCACACCTTTCTCCACATCTTTTCAACATACATGGGCATCTGTCCTGCTCACTGTGCACTGTTCAACACAGCTGACACTTGAGGAAAAGACGTGGACAGTGGGGAGGCGCGTTAGTGAGGATCAAGACCTATACTAAAGGCGCACGGGCCAAAATATCCTGCATTTCTCTGTGCCGGATTCTGTCATCTTGACGCAGTCCACCAAACCTTTAAACTTTGCCATCGTTGGATTCGCCTCATGCTATCTCTGTATCCAGACGCATCAGCAGAATTGAAAACCTATTAGGGGCCGTACAAGCCCCTTCGAGGCGATGTCACTGCAGGAATCTTCATCCGCTTGGTTGTTCTCTTACCCTCAATCCTTAACAACCTCTCTGTAGGGCTCTGTTGAATGCGCGATCAGTAGTTAACAAAACCTTTCTCAACAATCACTACTTCATCTCCTGAGAGCTGGATTTTATATTTTTGACAGAAACATGGCTGTCAACTTCATCCCTCCCCTGCTGTGTGCTATCATCTACCATTCACTGAATAGTGGAGTATTTTATCAAACATATTACTTATTTACTGATGGGACTCCAGCCTAAATATGATTGACTTTTAATTGTGGGTGATTTTAAGTCATCTTCTGTGAAACTTGGACCTTTGATCAAAGAGCTCTTAAACCTTGAAGGTTTTAATCAGTCTGTGTTTGAACCCACTCATTAAAAAGGCTGCATGCTTGACTTGATTTTGTCTTTTGGGTTGGATGTTTACGGTTTGAGAATATGTAAGAATCATTTATCAAATCACCTGGCTAAGAGAGTATCTACTAAGATTTCAGGCATCATAAAAAATACCCAGTTCACTGAGCGCATTAGTCGTGTTATTAATCCTTCAACCTCAGAGTGTTCTTACACAATTTTTAAAGACAGTTCCTCAGATCCTGCAGCTGTGCCTTGAAAGGAGTGTTGAGAAGCTTTTTAACTGCTTTAAAGTCCCCTTTCCTGATATTTTAAACTCTGTTGTTCCACTACAAACCAAACGCAGCAAACCAATTTCTCAGCCCTGGTTAAATGAAACCACTTGCTCTGTCAGACATCAGTAGAAACTTCAGTTCTACTTTAGCAGTATTAAGTGACTGTTTGTCAAAGTACCAAGGGGCTGTAAAAACTGCTAAGACTGCATTTCTGTCCAACAGTTTTTTAATCAATAGCCACAGACTTTATGTTTTGTTGCATGTTTTTAATTCAATTGTAAATCTGTGTGTTTCTAATCATTCTGTCTTCTCCTCTGTGTGAGAAGTTTGTATAATGCTTTGTTGAAAAGATTTCTGCTCTCAGTCTCATCATTTCATCAAGATAAAGATCTCTCATCTTCTCCTTCCTAGCACAGTTTGAGCCTTTAAAGCAGACAGTTCATCAGATCAGGGTCTCAAATTCCCCTGCAGACTATATTCCCCCTCTGTTTAAAGATGTTTTTCGTGTGTGTCGGTCAGTGTGTCCTGGCTTTGATTGACAAGTCTCTATCATCAGGCTGTGTGCCTAATGATTTTTAACATGCTGTTGTGCAGCCTCTTTTGAAAAAGAAAAACCTCAACCTCACTGTTCTCCCTAACTACAGACCAATATCCAAACAACCTTTGCTCTCCAAGGCTTTGGAGAAAGAGGTTTTTTATCAACTCTAAAAGTTTTTAGAAAATCATGATGTTTTAGAGGAGTTTCAATCAGGTATTAAATCATGCGGCAACACCAAAACAGATAGTTTCTATAGACATTCTTTTAACTGCAAACCTGTGAAACTGTGAGGTTTGAATGTTTTTGGACTTCTTTGTAGCCTTTTCATTTCAATTCAATTTATATTGCACCAATGCACATGCCACTGTAAGGAACCTTTAAAATTAAATGCAATCAAATCACACAGACAGATTGGTTAAAAACTGTTCTAAGGAAACCCAGCAGACTGTATGAAGACATTGACTTGCAGCATTCACTCCTCCTGAAAAAGCGCATAGTGACAGTGGATAGTCACTCGCTTTGTGTCGTTGACTTTGCACAAATCCCTACCAAGCATGCATGTGGTGACAGTGGAGAGGAAAACGCCCCTTTTAACAAGAAGAAACCTCCAGCCGAACCAGTCTCAGTGTGAACGGCCATCTGCAACATCCGACTGGGGTTTGAGAAGACAGAGCAGACACACGAAAAGAAACCAGAAGCACTAATCCAGGAGTACTTTCTCTGTCAGAGAAGGTAATGGCAGACCAGCTCCGTGGGTAGCTGTTTCTAGGAAAGAAAGCAGATAGGCTCTGAGCTGGTTCTTCAGTCAAAAGGATGAAAGAGAGCACATCCAGTTAGTTGCAGTAAAAGCTCAGCCAATAGCTAAGGCAGTTAAACTATGTAGCAGTATTGCACTGACACCCTTATAAAATTGTCTGGGTATTAAAATCAGGATGAGGTTAAATTTTGCTAACTTTAACGAAAAGACAACTCAGGCCATCTGGTGATTGCCGTAAAGAGTTTGGGGGATCTTCTGGACAATTCCCTGAAATTGGACAAACAGATCAGTGCTGTTAACCTTATCCAAACAATGAAACATTGCTAAAGAAAAGCCTTAACTCTCTTTTAGTGACGCTGAGAAGGTTATTTATGCTTTTATCACCTTTCATCTGGACTACTTTAAGTCTTTATCTGTTGGACTCGATCAATCATTCTTGCATGATCGGCAAATAGTTCAGAACACTGCAGCTTGTCTTTTAACAGCAACCAAGATGCATGAACACACGAGTCCAGTTTTAAAATCTATTTATTGGTTTCTTGTCCGCCATAACATTGATTTCAAAATCTTATTGCTCACTTTCATGGTTTTTAATTGGTCTAGCCGGATCTTATCTACATGACCTTCTCAACATCCAAACACCTTTAAGAACACTGCGGTCAACTAGACAGTTTCTACTCGATGTTTCAAGATCAAAGCTAAACATAAAGGTGATCAGTTATTCTCTGTGGTCACCCCAAGACTGTGGAATACCTTTCCTCTATATGTCCACGCCACGCAGAGCATATAATCATTTACATGTCTTTGAAAAACTCATCTCTTTTCTCTGGCCTTTGAGTATGAAACACCAAATGATTTTTATAAATCTTAGTAGTTCTGTGTTTTATTCATCCCTATTACAGTTTAATTGTAATTATTATTGTATGATTGTTGGTGTAACAGTGAAGCACTTTGGTCTCTTGTTGTTTTTAAGAGTGCTATATAAATACATTTGACATTGCCATTGACATTGCAGCTGAGTTAAGATTACAAAGAGTCCCTAAAAAAACATTAACACGCCTCACTGCCTCACCAAACAAATATGTTCTCTCATCTGCGTCAGCAGAAAGGCTCAGAAATGAGAGGTCTAATGAGCTCTTTGGTCAAATGTCACGGGGATTAGGTTCCCATCATGGCCATTTTGAAACTGAGATTTAACAAGATCAGAATCACTGTTTAGAGATTGAATTAAGCCCCCGTCAGGTTGCTTGCTCAAAGGAGACAAATGCCATTAACCATATACAAAAAGATCCCAACTTTATTAATCAAAGCTGCTTTCACATGAATAAAATGCATTGTTAAAATTAATCTCCAAGAACAAGATTTAATGGTGGCTCTGCTTTCTTCATGAGTCTTTTTTATCTCCAAGTAATTATTTAGATGTTACTTTTAATGACTTCCCTCTACCTTAAGGCTAGAACTTGCTAAGAGTTAAAGAGAGATGCTCTGTAAAACATCCAAAGAAAGCCCAAGTGAGTTGTTTTTTATTTTACTAAGTCATAGAACTAAAGGGGAAAAAAAGCATTGTGCTGATCATACATGTGACAATAAGTACACTGCTCATAAAGGTATATCCATGGTTGGACACATAGACCTGTACAGGATAAATGATGGCACCCTGACTGCCATTATGTATCGAGATGACATATTTAGACACACCATTAAACCCTTTGCTGGTGCAGTGACTCCTGGGTTCATGCTCGGCCTCATGTGGCAAGAGTGTGAAAGCAGTTCCTGGAGGATGAAGGAACTGATACTACTGACTGGACTTCATGATCTCCTGACCTAAATCCAATAGAAGCTCTCTGGGAATATTATGTTTAGGTCCATCCGGTGCCACCAAGTTAGACCTCTGACTGTCCAGGAGCTCAGTTATCCCCTGGTCAGTGTCTGGAAGGACATGCCCCAGGAAACCATTGTCATCTCATAAGGAGCAAGCCCTGACGTCGTCAGACAAGGATGTAGAGGCAGTACAAACAACTAAGTACCATTTTGAGTTGCTGCAACTACATTTCAGCAAATCTGACTAGCCTGATGCATCAGTTTATCAGTTTTGGTTTTCTCTGACTTCAGATTAAGCCCTCTGTGGGTTGATAATTTTAATTTTCAGTAAGTAATGTGGCATCCTTTTGTTCCTAACACATTAACAACTCTATATCCGTGTGGATATCCAGGATTATTTTCGTTGTTGTTGTTTTTTATTTGGATCTGATCCATTTTCAAAATGTTCCTTTAATTAATTAGGGACAAAGATTAACAGTTTATATGGGGCCTCCATAGAAAGTGTGGTATTAATGGAAATATTTGCAGAAAAGTATGACATTTTCCATCATCTTTTAATTATGTTTTTATCTGACGGAAATTTGAAGGCAGATAAAAACACAAATTGAAAGAATCCCTTTAGCAATAAGATGCATGTTATCTGAAGAATATAATAGAAATAATTTTGTGAGACCAACTGACAGTTCAGCCCAAATTCGAATGAATTATTTATTTGTAGATGAACAAAATAAGGTATAATAATAATTTTATAACTTTTCAAACTCAAAATTTCATTCCTCATCTGATCATTTTGCGTTTCAACCAATCTATGTTCTGTACAATATATTTCACCAAGAATGATAAACAAATACTCAATTCAAACAAAAGGTAGCCAGTGTCAAACATCAAAACAATCAGAAGTCTCCAGAAAAATGTACAACACGCACACAGCCTAAGCTGGTGCTCTCTTTTTACTGAGACTGGCTTTCCTCTGGGTAACGTTAAACTTTTATTGTTTGGTGTAAAATCCTACACTTTACAAGTGTTAGCAGAAATCTGTCATGGTCTGTGGATCTTTGTCTCAGAATTAATTTATATTTGTTATTTAAATTTTCTTCTCTGTTTTACATGATTAATTTTTTTTTTATCTACTCACCGGTCACTTTATTAAGTATACCTGTTTCATTGCTGTTAATCAATCAGCAATAATTGTTAAAAATATCTTACATGGCATCAGATCAACACATTTAAGCATCTAAACACGATGAAGGCAACTTCCTGAAGTTCAAGCAGAACATTAGAATAAGAGAAAAAAACTGGGTGAGTAGTGTTTTTGAATTTCTTATCGTTGGTGGTGCCAGACCAGCTGTTATGGGTATTTCCGAAACTTCTTATCTTCTAGGATTTTCATTCACAGTCAATCTCAAGATGCTGAGAATGGTGAGAAGAAGATGGTCAGCTGTGTAGATGAAGTTGATGTCAGAGGTCAGAGGAGAATAGGCAAGGAAAAGTAGCTAAAATGCACTTATTATGAGGCGTGCTGGTGGCGCAGGGGTGGTGTACACAGCTCATGTATGGAGGCCTTAGTCCTTGACGCAGTTGACCCAAGTTCAGTCCTGGCCTGTGGTCCTTTGCTTCATGTCTTCCCTCTCTTTCAGCCCCCTTCCCGTCAGCCTACTTTCAACAAAAGGGCCACTAGTGTCACAAAAAATCCTAAAAGTATGCGATCATTACAATCAAAGTATGTGGAATGCCGTCTCAGAACAACCAACACATTGAACCTTGAAGCAGATGGGCTACAGCAGCTGAAGAGCACACCTGGTGCCCTTCCTGTCAGTAAAGAACTGGAAACAGATGCTCGACCATATTTTTGAAAACATTGCCTTTCCTGAATCAGTCTTGACTTCACCATCCAGATTGTTGTTACAGAATTAGGTGTAAACATACAATACAATGTTTTGGCATTTTAATTTTATTTATTTATTATTTATTTTTAGCCTACCAACGTTGAATTAAAATTGTTTGTTTGAGAGTTTGTACCATTTCATTTACAGAACATGCCTACAATTTTGTATTTATCGGTTAGTAAACAACAGTGTTTACCCCACCTAAACTAATTATTTTGTAGTAATTTCAGCTACAAGTTGAATCTATATGAGCTCACCACATCTTGCTAGTGAGATTTTGTCCATTTCTCAAGAAATGCTCCAGCTCCTCCATGTTGGAGTGATTTTCGATTCTAACCATAGCTTCTCAATTGGATTGAGGTCTGCTCTTTGACCAGGTCAGTGCAACACAGTTAAATGTTTCCCCTTAAACCTCCTGGAAGGCGAACCTCCGTCCAAGTCTCGTATTTTTTTTACAACCCACCCTGACTTGTATTTCTCAACAACTGTGTCCCTGACTTGTTTTGAGAGAGTTCATGGTGTCATGCCTTTTGTTTAGTGATGCTGCAGCATCCAGGGCCTTTAAGGCAAGGTGTGTTTATACTAACAGATGCTATGTTTAGATTGATTAATTTCACTAGTTATGAGACTTTTAAAAGTAATTGGTCTCACCAGAACTTTTGAGATGCTTCATAGCAAAAAGGCTGGATACATACCCATCCATATTTGTCTATACCTGCTTATCGATGCCTATATCCAGCGATCATTGGTTACGAGAGACGGGCTATAGATACATATGCCTTTTTATTCTTTTTTTTGTACACTACTGATCAAAAGTTTGGGGATACTTAGAAATGTCCTTATATTTCTAATAAAAGCATTCTTCAATTAAAATAGCATTAAATTAATCAGAAATACAGTCTAGACATTGTCAATGTGACCTGTTGTGGGAGCAGCTTGATCACATGGCACACAAGAAGTGCCCATAAAGCAAATCCGAGTTGTGTGAGTTGCTTCAGGCAGCATTGGGGGACTACTTCAGATTACCTCAACAAATAAACAGCTAGAATGCCAAAGGTCAGCAAGTCTGTAACTGCTGCAAATGGAGGATACTTTGATGAAAACTATTTATTTTTTCAAGTACAAATCATTATTTCTAACCTTGTCAATGTCGTGACTATATTGTCTGTTCATTCTCCAACTCATTTGATCTATTGATACGATCTCTTTCTCTCTCTCTCGCTCTCTCTCTCTCTCTCTCTCTCTCTCTCTCTCTCTCTCTATATATATATATATATATATATATATATATATATATATATATATATATATATATATATTTATTTATTTATTTATTTATATACACTACCGTTCAAAAGTTTGGGGTCACCCAAACAATTTTGTGTTTTCCATGAAAAGTCACACTTATTCACCACCATACGTTGTGAAATGAATAGAAAATAGAGTCAAGACATTGACAAGGTTAGAAATAATGATTTGTATTTGAAATAAGATTTTTTTTACATCAAACTTTGCTTTCGTCAAAGAATCCTCCATTTGCAGCAATTACAGCATTGCAGACCTTTGGCATTCTAGCTGTTAATTTGTTGAGGTAATCTGGAGAAATTGCACCCCACGCTTCCAGAAGCAGCTCCCACAAGTTGGATTGGTTGGATGGGCACTTCTTGCGTACCATACGGTCAAGCTGCTCCCACAACAGCTCAATGGGGTTCAGATCTGGTGACTGCGCTGGCCACTCCATTACCGATAGAATACCAGCTGCCTGCTTCTGCTCTAAATAGTTCTTGCACAATTTGGAGGTGTGTTTAGGGTCATTGTCCTGTTGTAGGATGAAATTGGCTCCAATCAAGTGCTGTCCACTGGGTATGGCATGGCATTGCAAAATGGAGTGATAGCCTTCCTTATTCAGAATCCCTTTTACCCTGTACAAATCTCCCACCTTACCAGCACCAAAGCAACCCCAGACCATCACATTACCTCCACCATGCTTAACAGATGGCGTCAGGCATTCTTCCAGCATCTTTTCATTTGTTCTGCGTCTCACAAGCGTTCTTCTCTGTGATCCAAACACCTCAAACTTGGATTCATCCGTCCACAACACTTTTTTCCAGTCTTCCTCTGTCCAATGTCTGTGGTCTTTTGCCCATCTTTTTCTTTTATTGGCCAGTCTCTCAGATATGGCTTTTTCTTTGCCACTCTGCCGTGAAGCCCAGAATCCCACAGCCACAGATGTTGACACTGGTGTTTTGCGGGCACTATTTAATGAAGATGCCAGTTGGGGACCTGTGAGGCGTCTGTTTCTCAAACTAGAGACTCTAATGTACTTATCTTCTTGCTCAGTTGTGCAACGCGGCCTCCCACTTCTTTTTCTACTCTGGTTAGAGCCTGTTTGTGCTGTTCTCTGAAGGGAGTAGTACACACCGTTGTAGGAAATCTTCAATTTCTTAGCAATTTCTCGCATGGAATAGCCTTCATTTCTAAGAACAAGAATAGACTGTCGAGTTTCAGATGAAAGTTCTCTTTTTCTGGCCATTTTGAGCGTTTAATTGACCCCACAAATGTGATGCTCCAGAAACTCAATCTGCTCAAAGGAAGGTCAGTTTTGTAGCTTCTGTAACGAGCTAAACTGTTTTCAGATGTGTGAACATGATTGCACAAGGGTTTTCTAATCATCAATTAGCCTTCTGAGCCAATGAGCAAACACATTGTACCATTAGAACACTGGAGTGATAGTTGCTGGAAATGGGCCTCTATACACCTATGTAGATATTGCACCAAAAACCAGACATTTGCAGCTAGAATAGTCATTTACCACATTAGCAACGTATAGAGTGTATTTCTTTAAAGTTAAGACTAGTTTAAAGTTATCTTCATTGAAAAGTACAGTGCTTTTCCTTAAAGGTATACTATGCAACTGGGGTTGATTTTCCAGCGAGGCTCCCCCCAGAGGGCGAAAGTAAAAGTGCACTGTCGTAAAGATGCTCAGCTGTTCTGGTTTCTCCGTCAAGACAGGCGCGGTTGTTTTGAGCTTAGCAGACAGGCGAACGCAACGAAAAGTGGAAAAAACGGCAGTACAAACAATGACTAACACAGTGAAGGTATGAACATCAAGCTTCCCGCAGCGCTATCTTGGCGAGGCAAGCCACGGCTGCCGCCGCCGCCTCGCCAAGCCGCGGCTGCCGCCGCCGCCTCGCCAAGCCGCGGCTGCCGCCGCCGCCTCGCCAAGCCGCGGCTGCCGCCGCCGCCTCGCCAGTTTTATTATTATTATTATTTTTTTTTAAATTTTTTTTTTTTATGTTGGCGAGACGCTACCGCCGCCGCCTAGCCAAGCCGCAGCCGCCGCCTCGCCAAGCCGCAGCCGCGGCCGCCGCGGTAGCGTCTCGCCAACATAAAAAATAAAAATAAAAATAATAATAATAATAATAATAATAATAATAAAACTCGATATGCTTGCATGTTTATTTGACGTTAACACGCAGTTCTTTGTTGTTGCTTTCGCGCGTGCATATAGTGAATGGCAGGGCAAAAACACATGGAGTTCTCGCCGTAAAGCGAGACTTCTGTGTGTGCGAGCCGAGGGCTCTTGCATTGCAAGTGCGGTATTTCCCCCACAGACCCCCAGGGCGGCCGAGAAAACCTTTGTTCGACCTGAAATTACTCATTTAATCATCCAAAACGGTATGGAACACATTAATTAACTGAAAAATGTTGCATAGTATGCCTTTAAAAAATAAGGACATTTCAATGTGACCCCAAACTTTTGAACGGTAGTGTATATTTATATTTATATATATATATATATATATATATATATATATATATATATATATATATATATATATATATATATATATATACAGTACATATAGCTCTCTGTAGTTTGCTTGTTACCTGCAAGAAATAAAGTAGGAGAAATGTCATGCGATCAGACCATAAAATAAGGTTTTGAATTTCTCTATCCCAGTGTACATTTCAGTCTTTTGCTATTGTTAAAGCTGAAGTCAGGTCAAGTATGACATCCAGGTATTTAAATTCTGTAACATTGTCTTTGATTTCTCCTTTGATATTGGCATTTGAATAGTCCTTGTGTTTGTGTTTCTTTGTAATAACTAAATAAATAAATACATCCCTGCTGTTTTCATAATTTAAAGAAAGACATGGTTTGTTTTACCAGGTTGCACTTTTCATAACCCTGAATTTCTTGTATGTTTAGCAACATGGTATAGCAAAATGAAAGTAGCACAGTAAAACACAAATGAAAAACCCTGATACAACTTTACCTGCAATCCAGAAATCAACAGAGAGATTTGAAAAAGAGCTATTGCTGGCTTTTTGTCAACACTTCAGTTTGTCCTGCACCTTAAAGTCGAACTTGATAAGACCTTTCTAGGTAACTTGAGTGAAGAAATCTGTGTCGACCATTGGAAAGGTGTTAATTGAATCCCCCATTGGCATCGTAACCATGGTGAAAGCACGTAATCTCAGCACATTATGATTCAACACCATGTAAAGTGGTTTTAGAGAGGTTTGGTCTTTGTTCTCTGTCTTTGTCACGTCCTCCATGTTTATCCTTCAAATCTGTGTGAAATCTTTAAATACTGTTGCTCTATGTTTGTTTCCATCTTTGCCTGTCATTGTCAACTTCAAACTGAGTAACGTAGTCAAATAAAAACCAGAATGGATCTCACTCTGCAGCTGTTGTGGGTTAAAATCATAGCCTGGAACATAGCCTGGGATCTCTCTTTATGAGTTTGCACGTTCAGCCTGTGCATGCAGGATGTTTTTTTCAGGTACTCTGGCCTCTTCCCACAGTACAAAAACATGCATGCTAGGTTTATTGGTCTCTAAAGATCCGTCCACCCAACTCACCCACTGATTGCTAAAGATAAACACCAGTCTCCCTTGAACTTTCATGATGATGCATGGATGAATGAATGGGTGGATGGATAGTACAAATTACTACATGTGGACTATATGAATATGTATGATATTAAATAGTGATATATAGAATAAAAAAGAAATGTGGTTTCTTTATGTTTATTATATTTTTTATTTTCCCTTTATAAATAAAGAAAGTGTTCTTCATTTCTTTGATGAGGAGCCAGTTCTGCACTTGCTTACTGCATTATTTTTCCCCCACACAATCTGTGTAACGCAGACAGGTCTTTGATAGTGCAACACTAGTTTCTCTAGCTATTATTTGCAAAAATATGCATAAAATGTGAAAATGCTTTACTTCATCAAAATGTGTTAAAACTGTGTCATTAAAAAGAGACTTATTTGCTTGGTAGGGCTATAGTTTCAGAATTAGGTGGTGCAAATATGCTAACAGCTGCATAAATTTGCCACTTTGTGTTTAACTTCTTTGAGCAAATAAAATACATTCACAATCCTATACTTCTATAACACACTATGATATGAGTTGAGTTGTGTTTTAATTTAGCTGTAGCAGCACAACCATCCCGGAGCAACTGGATGTTCAACGGAAACCCATATCAGTCGTTTCTGTCTCCCTCTCTTTCAATCTCTGCTTTGCTCACTGTATTTCTGTCAACCTTCGCTGACAGCCCCTCCCTGCTGAAGGCAATCCAACAATGTCTTGCTCATTGATCAGAGAGGGACTCAGCACAGTGTGGAGGTAAATGGCTGTCACAGGGGATGATAGACCTTAACTCAAGCATGGTTGCTCCTGAGTCCACTCAGCCTCCACTTAAAGTGATGGATGCAAGGATGCGGCCCATCACATTCTTAAGTGTGGGAAAGAGTTTGTTGCATTAAAACAAGAAGGTAGAGACATTAAAATTTCAGAGCATTATGAGAAATGCTAAATCTGATGTGTCCTTAAGTCAAACGATTGGTTTGACTGAAGCACAATAAGTTCAAGGCCATGGTGGCAAAAATCTGTTAATTAGAATAGATTTGTCATTATACAATTTATTTGTTTAAACACGTTCTACGCAGTAAATGCTTTCCCAATGAAATCACTCAACCACAATTCAGTTCCAAGTGTTAAAAATCATTGTATTTGTCATCAAAGTCATCTCCATGGATGAGGTAACCATGTTGATGATGGACAGTCCATGCACTAAATGACTATTCAGTCACTGCTGCACCTGTCTTGGCTTTGAGAAAGTTCAGATTTTTTGAAGGTTTTAGTCAAAGGTTCTGAGCAATAGGCAGGTTCTTATTAAAAAATAACTATCACTGTCAACATAATAGTTTTCAGCAAAAGGAAGCATTTTAGTGATTATTAGTGACATTGTTATCATTGGCAAAAGCATTAATCATTTTACATACCAAAATGTGAAGAAAAAAATCTCTTTGTAGTTAAATCAGGTATATTATTTTTAGCCAGTATCTAATTTCAGTACTTTTTTCATGTTTATTCAGTAATTATTTTCTGTACAAAAAATAAGTTATTTCTGAAAATACTCACTATGTATAACCAGAATAAGCCTTCCCTCAGAGAAAAATCAGGATCAAATAACTTTATAACCTTTTCTCTCAAAATCTTAAATTTGCCTTAAAAATAAATAGAACTTTTTAGTGGCAGTATACCAAAATGAAATAGAATGTCTTTCTAACTATGTCTTAATTTGAAATTTAGTTTCTTACAACAACTTTAAATTGTCTAATAAATATCAAGTATAAATCACTCCTATCTTGTAAAACACAATATTCTCTAAGTGCCATTAATAGTTTTTTTGCTTCATCTGTCATTTTCATAAATCAGTTTTTTACACTATGCTTCAGGGTGATTGTGATGAGGGTGTTAGTTGTCAATTCATCACCAGATCTGAACACTTTGATCATTTTACAGAGGATGCTGTCTGTTTTTGCCTTCCATTTCAGATCAAATGACTTCTGTGCAGTAAATTATAATTCTTCCTCATTGTTGAGTGGATTAAAAAAGGATAAACAACATTTGAAAGTGAAATGAGCACAATGCATTATATTACCAATGGCAGGAAACTACATCTCTAAAGCTGTGAGGAACACCAACATTTTTTTTTGCTTTCTTTTTTGGGGATTTTATTGGATTATAATTAGATGTCTCATCAACCAGTACTACGACATGTGCTTATGGGGATGGGTTCCGAAATCAGAATCAGAATCAGACATACTTTAATAATCCCAGAGGGAAATTACTTTTGTTACATGCTCCAGATATACACACATTTTTATATATATATATTTACAACGGTACAAATCAGTACTTTACAGGTACCGACCGAATCCTGTCGGTACTACCGAGTAACGATTCACGTAAAATCAAACGGCACCATGTTTTGGTAGCTAAATGCATCATTGTGACACTGAGCGAGTGGAAGAGTGAACAATTTTCCACGCTGAACATGAACACAGCATTACACGCACAAGCCGCTGGTCCAGTAAACAAAGTAAGCATGGCTGATTGAAAGCTTTCAACAGTATGTCTCCACTTTTCAAAATGCTCACTGCAAAAGCTGTGGTGCGAAGCGCTAGACCAGCGGTGGGAATACTTCTAATCTAAGGAAGCACCTGGTCACTGCCGCCAATTCAGCTAATTTCTCACTATGCAACATCTCAGATCTATCTGGCAGCCTTTTTTTTGAAAAGCGACTAGCAAAAAAATCTAGCGACTTTCTTTTGTTATTGGTGACTTCCCATGAAAGCGCCAATCATTCTGCAGTTGTCTTTAGGCAGCGGCAAGTGCTGCTGTGAGCCCCTTCACACTTCTCTTAGCGCTGTTTCACACAGGCAGCTGCTGCAGCCTTGTCCCGAATCCCGCCTGCAGCCAGAGCAAAGAGCAGAGAAGAGAACTTTTCCGTTCACTCCTTGCAAATGTATCCCACCCTGGATTACAAAACGGGATAAAATATGTTGTTTTAAATATAGCTTTTTTCCTTCTCTTAAACTGTTGCTCTAAAACAACACAACAAAACCTCAATCCCGTATTCACTTTGTTCCCTCTGTGCCTCTGATAACTGTTGTTTTGATAAAAATATGTGTCTTATTTGGTATGGATTTAGGCAATGTATCAATGTATTTAATAAGGTTCAATTGTAGATCCAAACAACTTTATATATCGAGAAATAAATACGTTAAATTGAGAAATATACAGATTTTATTAATAGACTAATATTTATTTCTACAGAAACACACAAAAGTACCAAAGATACGTACCGTTGAGTACCGGTATCGATTCCCAGGTACTGGGTATCGGTACCGTATCAGTTCAAATGTGAAAGGTTCTTATCAGAATCAGAATCAGAATCAAGTTTAATCGCCAAGTAGGTTTGCACATACAAGAAATTTGACTTGGTGATGATGGTGCAGACAGCGCACCAACACACCGTGGCAGCCGTTCGCGGCGCCATCAGGAAACTGAAGGACGGAAGATAGCAACAACATCGAGGAAAGGGAGGGAGAAAAAAAAAAGACAGATGCTAGACAATTTACGCTCTCACAAATAAAGTGTCAAACAACCGACAAAAAAACCCCTCATAGCACAAAAAGCACAATACACAAATATGCAGAAAGGTAAACATCTGAGGCCCATCGCGTGTACGTAAGTTCATCAGTTTTATGAGTATCAGTAATGTGAGTGTGTTTGGATGAGAGTATTTATATTTCCGTGAACACTCTCCAGAGGCCATTGTCCTTGATGTTATCAGCCGGCCCACAGTTCAGAAAGCGTCCACAGGTGCCGCAGGGGAGGGGGGAAGCCGGGGGCTTTTCTGAGCACTCTCCGCCATAACAATCCAGGAGTAGAGATAGGGAGGGCGAAATCCAAATATGTTATTTGTTATGTGAGCAAGCTGCACTTCCTTTACTGTCAGCTTTTAGTCTTTTGCTTGCTCAAATGATGAAACCAATATTCCGAATTTTTGGGCTTTTCCGCGCTACACTTCCAGATTTAATCCCATCACACCCTTGAGTTCAACCACCAAAGCCAGACTGCGTACCAGCACAGTCAGCCCTCGGCTCTGCTCTTTTACCTTCCAGGTTTGTCCGTTCACAGCCATAGTAAGCGCGTTGTTTGCAGCCGGCAGCCTGATCAAGGCCAAATGGCTCCGACATCCGCTGTATTTGCTAATACTTCAAAAATCCACAAAAACCAATAAGTAGAGATCCAAGTATCCTTAATCCAAATGTAAATCACTAGTTCACCATACAGGTTGAAATGTGGTTCTTTAAGGAAAAACACATGTAGTTTACGATGTATAACGACAGGTTGAGATGGAGCCACACACTAACGTTGTGGAAAATGGTGTCATGTAAAAAAGTCTGAGACCAGATTGAGCACAGCAAAAACACAAAAAGCTGTTATACTGCATCAGTAAGGGGTCTCTTAGACAAAGATTTCAAAGTTGGAAATGTGTTTATTTATTTATTTGCTTCTTTATTTATTTTTAAAATCAAAAGATGTCCAGCAGTCCCACAAACTTAGAGCAAGTACAAACCAGTGGGATCCTGTGGATACACTGACCTGCTGTCTGGAGAAGACTGACTATAATTGGTCTTCATGTGTGAGGTGTGGCTTTTTAGCTGCAATTCTTCCATAAACAACCATGCACAAAAACACAGAAACAGGTGCAGAAAATGTGAAGCATGGCAGAGGTTGATTGCAAGTTTGGGTTTTGCAAGACATTTGCACATAGATATTTGCTGATGAAATTCTAAAATTGGTCAGGATTTATGATGTCCTTAGTGCAGAGAAATACATGCAAATACCTATCCATCATCAGGTATGTGTTGTTCCCAAATTTATTCTGTAGTAGGACAATGACCCTAAACATAGAGTCAATGTCAGCAGCTATTTTCAGCAAAAAAGCAGAACAAGGTGTCCGGAGTCATAGCGCAACCCCAATAAACCCTGTCCTTGACTTTATCAAGTTTGTCAAAACTACTTAGAGAAGCAGAAGGATTTAACTAGCATTACAGGCT
This sequence comes from Fundulus diaphanus, assembly GCA_037039145.1. Lineage (NCBI taxonomy): Eukaryota > Metazoa > Chordata > Actinopteri > Cyprinodontiformes > Fundulidae > Fundulus > Fundulus diaphanus. Next base: position 46,284,510 of record CM073125.1, read on the forward strand.
GAGAAGATCTGTGGTAAGTTCTTCAGGATGTTTTGAACAATCTACCAATTGGGACACTTCAAAAACTGCAATTATACCAAGAAGAATTAAGAATTTATCCTGTTTTGAAATGTAAACGTAATGAAATAAAATATTCATTTGATATTTCTTATGTTTATTCAGTGGTAGCATTATTGATATTAGAATCATTTCATGGGTTTAAATACAGGAACTCCATAAATATACTTCTACCAAATGCTGTATTTGAAAAGTTATTGGGTAAGAATAACAGCAAACAGACATTCCAAAAAAAACTAATTAATCCAACTCTGAATGTCTTGTCGAAGGCTGTTGTAAGAAAATAAAACATGGCAGCAGGAATGCCATTACATATATATATATATATATATATATATATATATATATATATATATATATATATATATATACAGTATATATATATATATATATATATAAACAGACAACAAAACAGAAGGGATCATCATTGATGGCAGGAAACAACAGCCATTGAAGATAAGCTGACGATCTGATCAGAATTAGTGAAAAATAGGTGTATTTATACTTAGGAAGGTGATTATTGGATGGGAAAGTGATAAATCCTATAAGGAGCTATGTAAAAACTGTGAGACGAGCAGAAAACTGCGAGACTGGGAGAAAACCACTCTAGAGAATAGGGGAATAAATACATAAAACAGGAAAAGAAATCGCTAAACAAAACCTGACATTCATTATTTATAAATTAAAAATAAAGTGAAAAACCAGACACAACATTGGCACAAAAACTTACAATGTTTTATAATACAAATTATACCTTTGATTTGAACAGGATATGTGTGTAATAATTTACTTTTACAGCCTTTTTTCATTTGAAAGCTTCTTACTTTTATAGATGAAAACATCTCTATGTGCACTGATTGCCACATCCTCCATAGTCATCAGATGCTGTTGAAAGCCCCTGTGCTCCGCCACCAGTGTCTTGCTGGCTCTTTGCCTGGCATCCCAGAGCCATTTTCTGAGATGGGAAACAGTTCTCCAGGCACCAGAGCAACACATGTAAACCAAACAGATTATCTCTTCCCCAGTTAGCAGTGCATCCTCTGGCATCTGCAGTTGATTTCATGGAATGTATATTTACTCAATCTGCACTATCAGTGGTGGGAGGAAAATAGGATAATAAGATTTTACAACAAAAAAAATCTACATTGAATAGTTTTCCAAATCTTGCTTTAGCAAAGAACAATGAAACAAAAGGAGAAAATAACACAGTCACAGCTGCATGCGTAGATGCTTTCAATGTTAATATGCACTATTTGTCATATTTGCTGAAAAGGCACACACTGTGGAAACCTTGCCAAAAAGGACAGGCAATTATCTTTGACAAGAAAAGTTCTTCTGTGTAAGACATTTTGACAGGGGTGATTGGTTTGTATTCTTCTATATTTCAGAATCAAGCAGAGAGGTTGCAGCAGCTGATTTTGCTCTTTTTCCAAAGGAATTTCAGTTACCGTTCACAAGCATTGCAGGGGATGCGGAAATACTAAAAGTCTTTCAATATCTGGTCAATGTACTTATATATATATATATATATATATATATATATATATATATATATATATATATATATATATATATATGTTTTATATATATATATATATATATATATATATATATATATATATATATATATATATATATATATATATATTAGTTTAGGTGCAAGCAGATATGCGGCATTTACTTGCTGAATCCAACATCTCCTTAAACTCAGACAAACTATAAATTAGAAAAAGGCATCCATAATACCTCAAAAAGCAATCTTAATGTTGTTTGAACAAGGACACAAAAACGTTTTTGCACAACATTAATGCTGGAAGCCATTTTTGTAGAAGGAATTTAAAGCTATTGTGCTTTCAGCCAAGTGAAATACAATCAGACTGTTTCTAACACTATAAGTAGCTACAGTCTGTGTTCTGCAGTAGTAAGGGACTATTCTCACAGCAGGGTGCCCACTCTATAAAGCCAAGCTGCCCGGAACAATCGTCCTCTTTCGCCCGCTGCTTGGAGCAGCACAGGGGAGAAGCTCTCATTTTCCTCTTTTTCCGTGGGCCTTCGTGAAGAGACCGTCTACACTGGCGAGACCCACAACCATGTGCAGGCTGGACCCAGCTAAGTACAGCCTGCCTTCTTCAACATCGAAACCTAAGCAGCCGACCGCCATGAAATAGGCTGTTTGTAATCTTTCCTCAGCTTTGCAGGAGAAAAGATAACCTGAAAGTTGCTCCCACTGCAAACTGTGCAGAGGCCCTCATAGGAAGCCTAGGGAACCTTTCAGATCCCCATGCTCCACAGGCCGAACACAGCCCACCAGAGACTCTTGTAAAGCTCACCCAGGCCTGGTTCCCAAAGAAGGGCTTTCCCCTGAGCTAGCCGCTTGCTCACTGCCCCGGCCCGAAGAACCAGTTTAACCCAGGAGCAATTAACTGCAACCAGACGCCACAAACTCAATCGAACGGACACAGAGGCAGAGGTTTGGCAGATAAATGAGCAGGGAAAATTAAATGGTTTAGTTTGAATGTGTTTTTAAGGTTTGACTGAGCTTGACCTGAAGCTAAAATGCTAAGCCACCCGCAGAAGTTCTTGAAACAATGCTATGCCAATGTGTTTTGGGTGTCTTTTACAGTTATGAAACACTTTATTTCCATAAGGGTTTTATACATCTATGGGACATTAATGTTTGTGTTTTCCGGTCGGCTAATCACAATAACATTTAGCTTAAAAGTCTTTAGCTGCTGTTAGCCTCCATTAATAACCACCTAGATAAACATAACTACAGCTTGTTTAAAAATAATTAGTGCTGTCTAGATATCGATACCGGTTTCGGTATTGGGCTTGATACTCAGGTCAAGAACTCATATTCGTACTTGTGAAAGCCACCCGATACTATGAACCGATACCGATTTTGCGCTTAATTTTCCTCCTGGGCTGGGCTACACTGCAACTGAAAGGCTAGACACCACTCTATACCAGGTAGTGGTGCTAATACACCAAGAGGTTGTTTGCTGACCCTCCAAAAGAAAAAAGACGCGAGAAGATAACTGAAGCTCTACCCAAAGTCATTGCCCTTGATGATCAATCGTTTTTAGTGGTCAATGATGTTGTTAAGTTATGTGTGATCTATAAGTATCAATTTATTAAGTACTCAGTATCGGTACTTGGTTTTCATTAAGTATCTAAACTGATGTACTTGTACTTGTACTCGATCTGGAAAAAACTAGGATCGGGAAACCCCTAAACATAACGCTTGTTTTTGTTTCGCTCCACCATCATCCGATAGTGCTACGAGCATTAGTACAGTATTAATAGGTAACGTTAATGTCGACTTTAATGGTGTTTTGTGTAATTTAAGATTAACTCATCAAGTTAATGGCAACAAGGCCAGGATGTGCCCCCACCACAACACAATTAATTTCCGGTTGACTATCTGCTACAGTGCCCTCTAGCTTCCTAAGTAACCAATTTGAGTCTTAATTATTTCCAGGAGAAATCATTACATCAACAACAATCAAGTGTCCTAAAGGTTATTTACTTTTATTCAGCAAATAATTATTTAAAACTTTATTTTGTAAAATAGATTTATCTAACCTGGAGTTGCATTGTGAATTCGTTGAACACATATCAAATGTTGTTCTAAAGTGGTTAAGCTAATTTAACCTCATTCCACATTCTTTAAGTTGAACTCTGGTTCTCTAACTTAGCTCTGCAGTGAACCCAAGATTCACTGAATCATTTTCTTGATGATGGTTTTAACCTATCTTTATTTGTCCTTTTGTGTGTAAATGGTTCTTTAGTATTTTTTGCTTACGTTTCACTAGTCTAGTAGAGAGGATATGTTAATTAAAATATAGTGCTAATTCAGATAAACAACATTCTATAATGGTGTTCCCTTGATATGCATTTGTTAATTAATTCTTATACTTGAAGAGAAGTTGTCACTCATTTATTCCATATGTGCGCATCCTTTCAACTATTGTCCTAATATCAGCTGATTGGGCTGATATTCAGTGGACAATACCTAACAGACCAAGACTTATTTAAAAAAAACATTAAATAATTTTTAAACATGCGTAATAGCTCAACACTATAGTTAACTTTTTGTTATACTGGGAGAAATGGTCCTTTTATCCTGACAGTAGTAAATACATTATGTATTCAGAAAAAGGAGGTTAAAAAAATTGATCTCTGTGGGAGCTGCAGGCCTGTAAAAACTCTGACAAATCACTGCCATTCAGTCCAAATGGCAGTGATTGGTCAGAGTTTTGGTCCTGCTCTCAACCCCTCTGTCCCTCAAGTTCCAGAGGTATCATCTTATCTATTGGTTGTCCCACATGCCAATCATTCTGACACACTCACATAATGCCAGTGTGTGTGCTCGTTCCTTGTTAGTTTCTGCTTAGCAGTTAGCTTCGGTGTTAGCTGCTCACAGCGTATACTTTGAACATGGCTGAGAGTTGCAAGAACCAAACCATGTACAAGTTTATGAGAAGAAGAGGAAGGTCTCAGTAGAAATAAATAAAACTAGAGTGGATTTGGGAGATTTTTTTCCGACGATCCGACTGAGGAGCGGAAGAGCAAGGTAAGACGGTCTTGCGCATGCACAGTTATTCAAAAAGGGACTTGAGGAAACTTTGGGAAAAATCACAAAATCTACCTTTAAGGTCCATAGGTACTCAATACATTGCTGTTTATGTTTAATAATGACATAAGTCGGTGGCCCTGGGGTAGAGCATGCACCCCATGTTAGGAGACCTCAGTCCTTGACGGGGCCGTTTCGGGTTCCAGTCCCAGCCAGTAGGCCTTTGCTGCATTACTTCCCCCTCTCTCCCAACCTCGATTTCCTGTCAGCTTACTGTCAAAAAAAGGTCATGAGTGCTAAACAAAAAAAAAAAAAAGGGTGCAGCAGTGGTGGAGCGGTCGAGCACCTGACCGAAGTTCAGAATATTAATTCCCACATGTGGTCGTCCTGTGGACATTTGTCGCATGTTTTCCCCCTCTTTCTCCACCCAGTTCTTGTCAGCTTACTGTCAAATAAAGACCACTAGTGCCAAAATTAAATACATAAACACAAAGTAACATGTAAGTCAGGAAAAATATTAAAAATAAATCAAAATCTAGCATGTGCTCCAACTTGTTTATTTGGAAATCGACAATTCATTTCAGCTATTCTTGTGATGATGAAGCCTAAAGGTGCAAAAAAAATACAATGAAACGGAACTGAACTTTTATCAGCTTTACCACGTGTCATTCACCTTTTCACAGTTTACACTAATTAGCTGACCATATTAACATTGAATCTCTTGTGGCATTCTATAGCCAATCAAAGACACTTGAAAGTTGCTATTTTATTTATACACACAGAGATAAGGGCCTTACTCAAGAAGAACACACCTAATTAAATTCAGTGAGCAGTTATCCTACAATCTGATTAAGTATGTGAGAACCCCTTGTAATTAACCAGAGCAAAAGGATATTAACTGATGATCTTTATTCATGTCCTATGTATCAAGCAGAGAGTATGTATGTATGTAGTTGCATGTCTATATCAGCATCATGTATTCAGGAATGTTTGAAGTATTCAGACCTCTGAAAACACGAAAAGCACCACAGAACACCCTGAGGCAAAAGTGTTTATAAATATACAGTATATGTTTTGTTATCACTTTATAAAGTCCATACATTTAAGTCTGGTAGTAGCTTTTCTACAATTGAAACATAATTAGTTCCTATGTTTATATGTAAAGCTGCTGCCACACAGTTTCTGATCATGCAATGCACACTGTATTGCAAAAAGTATTAGATCACCCCTCAAAATCATATAATTCATGTTTACTAGTCATTCTATGACCACAGGTGTTTAAAATCCAGCACAAAGGAATGCAGACTACTTTTACAACCATCTAAGAATTAGTCACTCTCGGGAGCTTAGTAAATTCCAGGGTAATACTGTCATAGATGCCATCTGTGCAGTAAATCCTATTGTGAAATGTCTAACCAATTAATTGTTACTCAGCAAATTTGGTGTGAGATTACCATCAAGTAGAAGGGACAGGGATTGACAACAGTGGGTCAACCAATGCATAGTGCATAAGGTGCAGATATTGTCAACTTTTTACATTCAAAAGCAACAAACCTCAAAACTTCACATGACTTTTAAGATTTCCTCAGCAACGGTGTACAGAGAGCTTCATATAGTGGGTTTCCATGGCCAATCAGCTGCATCCAAGCCTTACCAGGTGCAATAAAAAAAGGATCAGATGCAGTAGTGTTAAACATGCCACTACTGGACTCTTGAGCAGTGGAAATGTGTTGTGTAGAATGATCAATAATTTCCTTTCTGTCTTACAATCAGTTTGGATTCGGCAGTTTTCAGGAGAATGGAACTTGTCTGACCGAATACTGTAAATTGTCATTTTTGGTGCAGAGGCAATTAAGGTTTTTTTGGGCTCCCGTGAAAGGAAGTCTTACTACTTCACTATTTAGTTTTACCAAGTTTTTCCAACTTTGTTGGAACAGTTAGAAGTTGAAACCTTAATAGGCAAGGCAAGGCAAGGCAAATTTATTTATATAGCACATTTCAGTACAAAGACAATGCAAAGTGCTTTACATGATTAAAATATAGGAAAATAAAACAGAATAAAAGCAAGTTGAAATATAATGTAGAAACAAAGTAAAACACGGGAGAATAGAAACTAAAAGCAAATATTAAAAACAGTTGGACTACAAAGTTGAACTAATGATATTTCAGTAAAAAAACAGTTTAACTAGAACAGTCGAAGCCAATCCTAAACAAATGTGTTTTTAATCTTGATTTAAAAGAACTCAGGCTTTCAGCACTTTTACAGTTTTCTGGAAGTTTGTTCATGATAAGTGGAGCATAGGAACTAAATGCTGCTTCTCTGTGTTTGGTTCTGGTTCTAGGTATGCAGAGTAGGCTGGAGCTAGAAGACCTGAGTGGTCTGGAGGGTTGATGCACTCATAACAAGTCTGTGATGTATTTAGGTGCTAAGCCATTCAGTGGTTTATAGACTAACAGAAGTATTTTAAAGTCTATTCTCTGAGATACAGGGAGCCAGTGTAAGGACTTTAGAACTGGGGTGATGTGATCTACTTTCTTAGTCTTAGTGAGGAGCAGCGTTCTGGATCAGCTGCAGCTGTCTGATCCACTTTTTAGGCAGACCTGTGAAAACACCGTTGCAGTAATCAATTCGACTAAAAATAAATGCATGGATACTATACTAATACTACATACAGACCAAATATCTTTTGAGTGTCAAGGGCATCGGGTTTACATGCACGCGTCTCAAGGGGCTTCGAGACATCTCGCAGCACGTCACGCATATCTTGCGCTGCACTTTTTGAAGCTTTCCGGGCGTTTCAGCGTGAACGTTTGGCTTGATGCGCATTAAGCACTTCTAGAGCGCCTGACTCAAGAGTTGGAAAATCTGAACATTTGCAGATGAACGAGAGGCTTTAACCATTGCAGGTTGACAGTCTGGACTCGGGTGAGACATAAATAGCACTGATAACGACTCTCATCAGTGCGCAGCTCTGACAACAACATTGTTGTCAGTATGGTGACACTCACCAAACTCAAAACGGCTCTAAATTATTTGTGAATTCAGACACGGTGTCGTTTATATTATATTATTCAGTAAATAAAGCAAAGCCACTCTTGATTTCATCTGCAATTTCCCAGAGTCCAGCAGAGGAAAAGAAGAGGGTAACTCCTCCCAACGGGCGGCACTTTGCCAGACACATAGTCACAGCGTTGAGGCCCCAGGACGTGACACGAAACATAAAGCCCCCACATACTTGGGTGCACTGTACCCATACTGTGAGGCAGACGGGCTCCGTGCAGACTGTCCGCAAACATTTTAGCCTTCATAGTGGAGTGTACCAATTGCTTACATTTCTTGTGACAAATTCCCACATTTCCCATATTTTCTGTCAGTGGGAGGAAGTGTAGGAATTGATAGTTTGATGAGCTAGTTGAGCACCTAGCACTGTTTCGTCTCCAGCAGACACCTACCGGGGACACCTGTCAGTGTGGCACACAGATTGGCTGCAACGCTGCACGTCCTCGTGGCTGTCTGCTTGAAGCTGCTCATTATATCAGCTCGGTCTCACACATAAAACAGTTTGATATGAAGACTTCTTCCCTTTGAGCAGTTTATAGTGTGACACCGTTTACACTGATGTAAAAATTTTGCTTTATGAGGACCTGTGTTGAGTCTGCCTTAAGTCTGCACAGACTCAGCGCAGGCATCTACGGACTCAAGTTTGCGCAAATACAATATGTATTTTTTACTAGGGGTGGAAATTAACTAGTTAGTAAGTAAGTAAAGAATTTATTAGGCACCTTTCACAGACAAAGCTATCACAAGGCGCTGTACAGAAGACCAATAAAACAACAACTGAAATAAAATAATAAAAACAAGATAAAATCACAATAAAAATAAACATTCAACATAAGGCCTGTTTAAACTATATACATTTACTCACGTTACTGTAAATAAGAACAATGCGTGAGTACTTTGTACTTTCTTATGTAGTTTAGCAGCATCAGTGATCCATCGGCTGGGTTTGAAGTCAGAGTTATCAAATCCCAACATGGAGGCGCATCAATTGGACATTAGTGCTGCTAGCAAAAATACATCAACTGCAGTTGAAGTTGACCACCAAGAACAAGAAGAAAACCCATGGCATAATTAAGGGACCAGTTTAATTTTAAGTACACCACAAAAAGGCAACAGTTTTGTAATGCAATGTAAACTCTGTTTGCCTAAAAAGATCGACTTATCTGTATTTATAATCTCAACATCAAACCTACGCAAGCATGTGGAGATAAATAGAAAAGGGTTAAGAACAGTGGTCTCACACTCAAACCCCCGAGGGCCAATGTCTTGCAGCTTTTAGACATGTCCCTTGCCCTAAACACCTGAATCAAATGCAGTCCAGCTCTGCTAATGAGCTCATATTGGAGTCAGGTGTGTTGAAGTAGAACCGCATCTAAAGGTTGCAGGACACTGGCTGTAGAGGACTGGAGTTTGAGACCCCCGGTTTAGAATTTAGTGAGGAATTATGCTAAACTTTCTTGGACAGAGGCGCACGACATGCTCATGCTTTTTTTTCTAACTTTTTAACATTGTTATGTAATCTAAAGCTAAAAAGAGTATCATCAGCGCTAACCAGGTGGCATCTAATTACTGCATGTACAAAACCAATCACTGCCATTTGGTCCGAATGGCAGTGATTGGTCAGAGTTTTGGTCCCGACATCAAATTAAACTGACATGGTCCATGGCAAGTTTCTGACCAACATGCAGGAGAACTTCTCAGGAGGCAATGGTCAAAGTTTAACAAGTTTATAGAATTAAAAAAGAGATGTAGATGACAGGCCCAAAGGGAGTTGGATGCAGATGAATTGTAGATCACTATGAGGGAAAGGCAAGAGATGAGTGTAGTGGATAAATGGCCAAACTTGTGAGAAGAGGCATAGGAGTCTGGGGGTGTTGATCTGCACATGGAGAGCTGCGGTCCATTATGAAGTAGATAGTAGAGCGTTGGAGGGCGGACCAGTTTGCTGGAGGTTCCAAAGAATTGAGGAGCTTGTGGTTGTTGGTTGTGGAAAAAACTGCTGAGAGGTTATGAAACAAGGAGGTTTGAACTGAAGATCCAAAAAGCATCACAGAGAGACTGATCCGAGGGAGAACTTGGATACCACTACGGTTGACACTCGGAGTTGATACTCGCAAACTGTTTTTGGATGTGATGTGTTGCATATCTCTGTTCGAAGGCGAGAGATGACCGGCATGAATACTAGGGGCGTAACAATACATCGATCCACTGTGGATCGATGTATTGTATTCAATTCAATTCAATTCAATTCAATTCAATTCAATTCAATTCAATTCAATTTTATTTATATAGCGCCAAATCATGAAACATGTCATCTCAAGGCACTTTACAAAATCAAGTTCAATCATATTATACAGATTGGGTCAGATTATACAGATTGGTCAAAATGTCCTATATAAGGAAACCAGTTGATTGCATCAAAGTCTTGACAAGCAGCATTCACTCCTGGGGAACCGTAGAGCCACAGGGAGAGTCGTCTGCATTGTACATGGTTTTGCTGCAATCCCTCATACTGAGCAAGCATGAAGCGACAGTGGGAAGAAAAACCACCCATTAACGGGAAAAAAAAACCTCCGGCAGAACCGGGCTCAGTATGAACGGTCATCTGCCTCGACCGACTGGGGTTACAGAAGACAGAGCAGAGACACAACAAGAGAGACAAAAAAGCACAGAAGCACACATTGATCTAGTAATCTGTTCTACATTAGATGGTAGTAACGGGTGAGCCGTCTTCTCTGGATGATGTCAAAGTTAACAGAACGCCAGACCAGGTGTACCTACTATGAAGAAAAAGAGAGAGAGCAAAAAGTTAAAAGCTGAAATGACGACAGTCATTTCAATGTAATACAATACAAAACTGGAGAACCGTAGAATGTATGGATGTATGTACTGTGGATCCACATCAATATCTCAATTAAATGATTAATGATCCAATTACTTCACTGCAAAATGAAAACATAAATCCATATAATCATTTTAAATGGCATGAGACCATTTTCAACAGGTGATTTATTATTATTATTTTTATTATTTTATCATTACTATTATTTATTTCATTTAATTAGAAGAAAGCTGTTTTTGATTTAAATGTCTGATGCCTGTAAGAGCTTAGAAACAAAATGGTCAAATCATATTTGTTTTTTATGAGTTTATCAATAAACTTAATAGTGTTAGATGGGCAAATGATATTGCATCATATCGATCACAGACTTGTGAATTGAATTTAAAAGAATTCTTATCGTGGGGATTTACACCCTTTATGAATACATGTTAAAGAATGATGCTAGAGCATTATTTACTTGACGCAGCATATTTTCAAATGCCACAGAAATGCACTGCAGATGGTAGCGCTTTAGACCTGCGCCAATAATTTCTTGCAACGAATTAGATTGATGAACTGAACTTTAACAAGACTTATAAAGACAAGCAAAATATGTTTAAGAGAAAAACACTACTGTGCTGGAGATACTAATCCAGAAGGAATTGCAAACAATAACCTTTTTTTAGATTTTTAGGAATCCTTCCACCTTAGGTTTGTTTTTACTTTTAAATCTTATAGAAGCTCTAACTGTTTGCGCTGCTCCTCTCAAGCTCCAGTTTAGGTCAGCTGAGGCAAAGCTTTCTTTGCACAGCCATTTAATTGGTCTGCAGTCATTTTACTCTTTCAGCAAAGCAGTGTGTAGGTGGATTAAGGGTGATACCCCTGCTGTCTACTCTCAAGCAAACCATCTGTGTTGTTCTTCTGCCTTTCTTCTGTGCATGCTCTGGATATGTGTGCGTATGTGTGTTTGTGCTTATAATGGATATCCAGGTGCAGCAATAGTCTGTTTGCACAGCCCTGGTGGCAAAAAAACTTTTAGGCTGCAAACATCTGGCACAGAGCTGAAAATAAAGAAACGTAGGTTGCGCAGGTGTTGTATACAAGCAAACACCGATTTTATCTTAAGGGAGTCAGGTCTGGATTCTTTGCAGACGAGTCCAAAATACTAATATTGTTTGCTGTTAACTTTTCTGTCAAACACTTTGTGAGTTATATTTTACTTCAGCATCTTGTTGAAATAGCAGTTGCTGTCCAGGTTTTTCTTGTTTTTGATTCAGTTTACTTTGACTAAGTTGTGTCCCCCAGTGACTGATAAACCTTTAGGTTATCAGCCGCTTTTTTTGTTTGCATTTTGTTTGTGAAACTACTCTTAAAATAACCATTAAAAAAAACTAGCCATACCAGCTTCAGGATCTAGTGTTGACTCTAAAGCTCTGTTTATTGTATCTACAACGTTTCGGCAGTTGAAATGTTTATTTCTGTAAGGATTGCCGAGTTGACGGGCAGGAGAAAAAAGGTTGGCTCAGTCAGTGGGGCAAATAGCAGAGACCTTATTTAAGGAGGTAGTTGCACTTGTGGTCTCACACCGCAATCATAACTGCTTGCAGTTCTAGTTTGTTTTTCATTCCTATTTTAAGACCGAATAATCACATGAAATAAATGCTGACCATTGCCAGCAACTCCTAAACTGTAGCACATTAAAATTATAAAAGGGGATTTAATCTGAATAGTCACCAAAAATACATGTACCACATTTTTCCACTACATGAAAGCTCTTCTCTCTGATTTGAGGGCTTGATGAAATTGTTGTCTGCATTGTAAAAAGGCTGACTAAACCCCATGCCAGAAAAACATAGAGAAATGAAAACACAAAGACATAATAGCTTGTTGTCCTTATAATCTCCTTCCTTTTTTGTTTTGAATCCAAAGACTCTATTTTCATACAAAATGAGCAGGAAAGGAGATTTGAAATCCCCCACTGGGTTCCCAGGCTGTGTTCATGTGGCGGCTGGATTGGCCTTTACTAGTTGTGCAGAAATATGCAGGCAAGTGTGATTTCTTTTTCACTACTTGGGTTTCCACTGAAGAAAACGAGTCATTAATAATCTTAATGATTTCCACAGTGAATTCAATTACCTTTCCCACCCAATAGAGATGAAAAAAAAGCCAGCGTGCTCCTATTCTCTTTGCATGTCCCTCGGGGATGGTGTTTACATTTCATAATCATCATCTTTATTTGTCATTGCAACTGTAGATTCCAATGAATTTTTTCCTCTGAATTTAACCCATCCCTTTGGGAGGCTACTGCTCCCTAAGAGATGGAATGGCTCCATTTCTTCAATTTTCAGAAAATACTTTGCTCTCTGTGGCTTGCTCAGTCAGAATATTTATTTAATCAATTGTTAATTTAACATAATACCTAGCAGTTGTACGAGACCTTCTGTGGCTTTTATAGACAGCGCTGCACAATAAAGCACAGCAGTCCTGAACTGAAATGTGGGCTTTGGGAGTAGGGTATAATAACTCATAGTAACCAGAACATTTCAGCCTCCTTCAGAAAAAGGAAGAATCTGTAATATCATCAAATGCACAAAGGCCATTTTCTTTCATCTAATCAGCATGAAATTGATTTATTCTGTTTGAAGGCTACTAACTAGATTATTGTACACCAACTACCTTTTATGAGAGCCAGAAAAACTGTGACAAAACACCAAGTACACAAACACTCGTTTCATCAATTTGCTCAGGTTCAGTTTTAATATTCATTCAAATACAAGAACAGATGTTTGAACATGAAAACAATAACGTGCTTCCAAATGTATTCATACCTCTTGAACCTTTTCACATTTTCTCACATGCAAATCGCAAACTTCAATGATTTCTACAGTGGTAGATGCACACAAATGCTTTTTCTGTTTACAAATAAAAATTTGAAATATGGCAGTAATGTTTTGCTTATTTTGGGACTGGTTTCCAGGACGGACGCCGTGATGATGAGATCGGAGTTCTAGAGAAAGGTGTGTCAGTCCAAAGCACTGAGGTTGGCAGAAGGCAGGTGTATGGTGGTGTTGTAATGTTTGCTCTTTTGGGTGATGAAGAGCGGTGAAACGTTGAAGGGTGGAAATGCAGGTAAGTGAAGTGTGGGTGGCAAAAGGAATCCAGGTAACCGTTACCAGGAGGTCACCGTTTCACTGTCTCAAGGAGGACAGAAATTAAAAAATACTGCAAGTTTGATGTACAAGACCAAAAAAAATTTATTGGTTTTAATTTTTCATTGCTCTACGCCTTCATTGCTCTTATCAAATCATGTCACGCACACACACAAAAAGCACAATGTCACACAACTGTGAACAGTGCAGGCAGAGATTTAGCTATGGTAATATATTCTCAACCCTCACGCCTCAATTAGACAGAGATGGAACGAGGAGAAAGATACAGCGCCCCATGAATCCGCAACACTTCATAGCTGCAGATTTTTATATAATATGCAGAATTGTACACCAGTAGCCGGAAACGTAATTCAGCATGAAGTGCTGGAACATATTTACATGTCGGAAATATCTTTTTTATCTTTAGAGATTTAGATGAGAAGATTATTATTTCTGGGTACAGTCTTTAGCTCAGCGTACACAGTAGTTACACAAACGTACACCAAGCAAGCGCTACAAATGAAAAGCTGTTGCTTTGTTGCAGAAAACATGGAGACAGCAACAATACTTTTTGTCATTATACAAAGCTCACAGGCTACTAGCTAGGTTATACCACAGACCTGTAAGTAGTTTCAATCTTTTCTATATGGGTGTGACAAAATGTTTGCCCCCTTCCTTATTTTATTTTTTTACACTTACGTGTTTCAAAAGATTAAGCAAATTTCAATATTAGTTAAAGACAACACAAGTATATACAAAAAAGGTTTTTATTAATAAAGGGGGGAAAAATAGAAAACCTACATGGCCTTATGTGACAAAGTGATTGCCCACCCACCCAAAAACAAACACCTAAGTAAGCTGGTGTTTATCCAGCCTGAGTTCACCTTCTCTAGCCACACCCTGGCCTGATTGCTGCTACATCTGTTCTCAATCAATAAATCACTTAGATAGAAGCTGGCTGACAAAGTTAAGTACCCCAAAAGATCCTCATAAGCTAGACATCATGCCGAGATCCAAAGACATTCAGGAACAAATTACAAAGAAAGTAACTGAGATCTATACGTCTAGAAAGGATTAGAAAGCCATTTCTAAAGCTTTGCGACTCCAGTGAACCACAGTGAGAGCCGTTATCCACAAATGGTGAAAACATGGAACAGTGGTGAACCTTCCCAGAAGTTGCCGGCCGACCAGAATTAGACCTAGAGCACCAAAACGCCTGGAAATGGAAGAGTGTGGCACAACTGTGCACACCTGTGAACCTAACAAGATTTGATAGGCTGACCAATGTGAGCATTATCCTGAGAAGCAGTCAACTGGAGAAGCTGCAGATAGCAGTGCAAGAATCAGTTGAAAGAATAAATATTAGTTGTGCACTGCAAAAATTTGGCCTTCAAGAAAGAGAAACAAATAGAAAACTAATACTGAAAAAGGTCTTGAGAGGTCTCACTTGCATTTTCTCCTCAAACATTGTAGGGAACACAGCGACCATTGAAGATTATTTGGTTAGATAGAACCTATAATGAACTTTTTGGCACACATCACCCAAGCACACCACAGGAAGGAGTGAAGGTTCCCGTTCCAGAAAGATCATAACACTAATGTGCAATTATGAATAGTTGACTATGAATAGTTATTAAAAACGATAATCAAAAATAATCCATAACAATTAGGTATTTAAAGTACACTATAGGATTCTACTACTACTACAACTTCGACTACTACTTCTTGTCCTTATTAATAATTATAATCAACAATTGGAATCAGCCATCCATTTTCCGACACGCTTATCCCTGTTGGGGTCACTAGGGGTGCTGGTGCCTATCTCCAGCTGTTAATGGGCGAGAGGCGGGGTTCACCCTGGACAGGTCGCCAGTCTATTGCAGGGCAACACAGAGACAGACAGAACAAACAACCATTCTTGCACACACTCACACCTAAGGGGAATTTAGAGAGGACAATTAACTTAACAGTCTTAGACTTAGACTTAGACATCTTTATTTGTCATTTGTGCAAAATTGCATTTAGAAACTAAAAGTTCGGCAGCATTTGTAATGCTAGATAGAGATGCAGTGATGCAAATGTGCAAATGAGCAAATGTGGAAATGTGGTGCAGAGTCCAGTTTATAGTTCAGCAGTTCAACAGTCTGATGGCAACAGGGAAAAAGCTTTTGCAGAACCTGATGGACCTGCAGCGGATGCTGCGGAACCTCTTCCCAGAAGGAGAACAGTCCATGGTGGGGGTGTGAGGGGTCTCTGATGATGTTATGGGCTCGGGACACACAGCGCTGGGATGAAATGTCCTTAATGGAGGGGAGAGGAGCCCCGATGACATTTTTAACACCTCGCTGGACCAAGCCACAGTGCCAGCATGCTTCAAGTCTGCCTCCATCATTCCGGTGCCGAAGAAACCCCAAGTCACTTTTTAACTTGAACATTTCATATTTATCTCAATATGCCTTAATATCTTTTAACAATTGGAAAGTATTTTTTCCCCTTTGTGATAGGTTCTTTCTCTTGTCTTTTACAACTTAATTTTTAATTTACCTTGTTTCATATGAATGAATCTTCTTTGTAGGTCTGGTGTCTATGGTCTGCATGTTTTTTCCACTGTCACACACAGATTTCCCCACTGTGTGACAAAAAAGGCATTATTTATTCTATTATATTCTACTCTATGAAGAAACTGACTAAATAACCCAATTTACTTGATGATGTATTCTCTCAGTCAGGCTGAAGATTTAGAAGCGGCTCACGTATCCGTGAAGCGCCTTCAGGCAACACCAGTCGTCGTCTCCTTTAGGCCGAAGGGAAAAATATCAATAGCCACAGTTAGTCTACTGGAAGAAGAAAAATGAGGAGACTGTCCTTGTAAAAAGCCTCTGTGGATTTTGCACACCTGGATAACACCTGGACACCTGCAGAACATCTCTGATATAGTCTTTGATCAGAATAAGGGTCACAAATCTGCTAGTTGCCCACGCAGCTGAATTTCAAAGCTTCGGTAAGCTTCTTCTTCGAAGGAATGTGACAAGGGGAAAAGTCAAGACTCACCTGCAAGTTGCATCTTAATCCGAGATGCTTTAAATGCAGCACGATCCAGCGGAGGAGCATCTGATCATCGCTTGCCCGGGTTTTTATGACCTGTGCTGAATGCTGGGAAGTATAGTTGCAGTTTGTTTTCTTGCAGTAAGATCCAACGCTAATCATAAACCTTTGATGAAATGGCTCTGGTCAAAGCATATTCTTTGGCCACACTGAGATAACTTTAACACTAATGTTTTTGTTTTACTTGGGTTTGTTCTACAAAAAACTCATTTTTGTTTCCCTTCCCTTTGCCAATATGCAATACTCTTAAGTTCTTATTTGGCAAACAATTCTAAGAAAATTAATTTATCACACTGACTTGGAATAAATGTGATGTATACAACCAAAAAGCAAAGGTTGTGTTTTGCAGGACATTTAAATGTGCATGTGCATGTTCTTGGGAGGCTGCAATTTTAATGAAGACAAACTTTTTCCATCCAAACTCCAGTCTGTCCTTTATTTTCAAATCATGAATCTTATTTTACAGCTCCACCAGGACACTGAAAATGCCAAATCTGAAATAGGATAATGTCTCATTAATTCCAATGTCCTCTCATCAGTGAAAGAAAGCTGAGCAGACAGATGTAAATTTTTGCCCCTTGCGTTTTGCTTTCCCATTTGCTCACTTCACGTCTCAGTTTGGTCCTGTCTCGCTTTCTCTTACGTCAATCCCTTCTTTCTTTTTCTCCTACACCACAATTCATTGTTAACTCCTATTCCCTCCTGTCATCTGTTCAATGTTGTCTCTCCGTAGTCTGTTTCTTACTTGTGATTAGTGAATGATCATTTGTACCTGGGCAGATGATGTGATTATCTTGCCCATCAGAGCTGGATCTCATTAGCCAGGCTCCCGGTGAATAACCTGCCATATCATAACTTGAGTCATGTAATGTACTGTGGAGAATAAAATAAATGTGTTATCAATGTTTTATGGCACAGAAACTGCGTTAAGGTTGTTTTATTTAAGACCCAGAGCAAACAGATTGCCGTTTTATCATTGTATGATTCTGTAAATTGGATTAAATCCATACAAAGGCTGTTTGCTCTCTATTGTCCTCTCTCATCATGAATATCGATGCAAGTATTACACACAGTGCAAACTAAGAGCTCTTAACCTCCCTATATCTCAGCGTTGTCATCAACAGCAAGGGCATTAGACTATCACCGAGGTCAGTAACATAAATCCAGATCAATGTAGCAACAAGGGTAGGCAAATTCATTTGTTTACATCTCGAGGGAGACCGGGTTCCCATTAAAATGCCTCAAGGATTCTGTTCTGCAGCACAACGGGACCAAGACAGTGAGTGGGCACCCTAATGCATTTTGGCAGTTGTGTAATGCAGCTTGCTGGTCATGATATCCTGGCATCAAGTGTGCCATCTGTGCAGATAAGCATCACATACATTGGCCCAGAGACAAAGTTAACACAAGGCTGACAGAGCCAGACGTTTACTGTGCTAAGAAAGAGGCTGCTGAGGAAAATAACACCATGTGAGCAATAAAATGGGAAGCTGATTATTAAGTTCATTGGGGTCCTACTTTGCTGTTTTGGGAGTAACTCAAAAATATGATTCAATGTTTGTATTTAAGGCGATAATCACAGTCCTTCTTGAGAATTAGTCTTTTGAAGTCCCATTTGAATACCAGAATAAACAGACTAATGACACCTTAAGCAAAAGAGGTGTTGTCAAGGTCCGGGTGATCGACTGAGGAATCAACCAATTCTCATCACTAAGCTAGGATTTTTTTTTTTCTTTTTAGGTTTGAACTCTACAGTCATTTACAATTTTTCCAATGTAACTCATTGTATCAGTGTTTAAGCAGGACTACACAAAGGGGAGTGTTGGCCTAGAGGTTAGAGCAGCGTGCTTGCACTCAGAGAAGGATGCAAGTACCCGGTTCGATCCCCAGCGCCTGCACTCTGGGTCCCTGAGCAAGACCCTTAACTCCAGATTGCTCCCCGGGCGCCACACATGGCAGCCCACTGCTCCCCAAGGGTGATGGGTTAAAAGCAGAGAACAAATTTCGTTGTAATGTATGTTTCAATGACAATAAAGATGATATTACTATTCCAGGACACAGGACCTCGAGGACCAGAATTGAGACCATGAACAGGAAAACGTAAATGAATAAATGGTAACGAGGAAACCACCGAATCAATGTCAAATACTAAGTACTTTGAAAACTGGAGACATAATTTTCTCACTACAAGGTTGCAACATCCCCCTCGGCGAAATAAGCTGGGCTATAAAGCTATCATATCATAGCGTTCTGAATTATTCTAAGTTTGCTGCTCGTCCTCTAACACAAACGTGGCAAGAAATGGCTAAATAAATTGAATAAAATAAAAATGAGAGCATACCATTTTTTTAAATAATAATTTAAGCTTTTAAGGAACATAAAGATTCTAACAAGGAACCAAAAAAGGGCAGAAAATGATCCCAAATATACGTAATACATGAGGGTCCCCTGACAAAGAAATATTTGTTGTTGTTTTTTTTAATCTAATGTGGTTTTTTTTACTTATAATTATACTAATGGAATCGACAAAAAAACAATAATTAATCATTAAATGCACAACAACAAATCTTAAACCCTTTCTTTGCTTATTGCTCTGCATGCTCAGCAGGCAAACTCCAGTTTCATTAGTAAAACATTTTCTCACCTTCAACATTCAACTTCCATCCACAGCTGGCAGACGAAACCGCAGAATTATCCAACAATCGCTGCAGCCCTTTGCACTGCCCTCCACCTCTCAGTCTCACCAATTAAAAGGGTGTGGTTAGCAAACCCTGGACCTGACACTTCCTGTCTATCTGCATTAATTATGTGTGAGTCCCTGAAGGCCACAAAGAGGACAGAGTCCAATTAGTTCACAGAGGAGGAGGGTGTTGGATGACGTCACGCGCTGACCCCAATGAATCTGTGAAAGAGCACCAAAAAGAGCAGCTCAGCCACGAGAGGGTGGGGATTAAAGGAGGAATGAAGCACAAGTAGGAGCATAAAGGAGGTTAGAGGAAACAAAAGGGGAAACTTGCCTGTTATTGTTAGTTCTAACTACAGTTTTTTTTAGAGTTTAATGCAACCCTGTCTTAAAGTAGTTCTGTTTCTCCAGCTGAGACCAAGCTTATGATTATTATGGTATTGCTTGGGAGCATATCACGTATATTCTCAATGTAAATAAAGCCTTTTTCATAACATGTAATTAACATGTAATTTTGCACTTCCCT
This sequence comes from Fundulus diaphanus, assembly GCA_037039145.1. Classification (NCBI taxonomy): domain Eukaryota; kingdom Metazoa; phylum Chordata; class Actinopteri; order Cyprinodontiformes; family Fundulidae; genus Fundulus; species Fundulus diaphanus. Next base: position 46,304,488 of record CM073125.1, read on the forward strand.
CGTGAAATTGGAGCCTTTGTGTAACATTTAAATCTGTGCCAGCTTGTGCAGTGAGTTTTTGATCTCTGCTATGAATACCTTCAAGCAAAGCCCCCCGTGTAATTGAATAGCTATCTTTACAGAAACGAAAACAGACTTCACTTTGGTGTGATTTGAGAGTCGGAGGAAGAGGAGAATAAACATTTTACAGGCAGCTATCTGATGCTGCACGCTGGTATGCTTTGATAGGCTCACATCTGCTGCTTCTTTCAGATACACCAAAAAGGAGAAAACAACAACAAAAACTGAAAAAAAAGGGAGAACAGAAAGTACAGCAGGTGCTTGGGATGTGTGCACAGAGAACTGATTAAAGTCCTGGAAGACCCTGCTAGGGAAGCACAGGAGAACGGGTGAAAGATGGAGCTCTGGGTGTTAAGTCAGATGAGAGGGAGCCCTCCTCAGATCTAAGGTAAGACCTTCTCTATGGGGGACAATGACACTGTTATCAGTTGTGAAGCAGAAACGCTGCCTGCAAAATCCTCTTTTTGTTGTAAAATCTGGACAATCCACCTGTCGACAAAGAAGTCCCTTCTGGTGAGGTGCTTTCTACCCTTTTGAAGAATTAAACACAAACAAGGACACACATATTTCCACACACTGTCTTTTTAAATGCACCCAGCTGTCTCTTAAACATAGAAAATGCATGAACCCAACAACACCATTTTTTTGCACTGGCCCTAGTTCAAGGACATTGTGACAAGTGCTTAATAAGGGTCACGGTTGGGTCTTAAGCACAAAGAAAGGAAAAACAAAATATTTTTTTTATTATTTAATTCGCTGTCCTGAGAATAGGCTTCCCAGCCGAATACCACAGAAACTCTGAGTCAGCTTCAAGGCTCGGAGGGGACAGTGCAGCTTTATCATTAACTCTAAAACGAGGAAGAAATTAAATGGAAAAATGCAAAAAGCTGCTGTACCAGAGGCAGGCTGGAAGGAGAGAACAATTAGCAAGAAGGACCCAAAAGGCCTTTTGATGAATTATTGGATTTTCACAGTCATTATAATCGTAATTATTAATTCTTTCCTAACATATTCCAGCGCACAATCAAAGGTCACAAAGCACCTTTTACTGTCATCATTACAGAGCCATGTTTCCCTTTGTAAGTTACACTAAAGGCCTTCTCTCACATTAATTTAACAGCTCGAAAAAGCTGAAATCCCATCTGAAATGTCATCCTTTAAAATATTTTTCTTTATTTTTTCTTTATCTGTCTTTTGGCTTCATAAGAAAAACAAAACAATCAAAATGGCATTGTGAATGACATTTTAACTCGCTAAATGAAAGATTCAATCCATTTTTTTTATGTTTGAAGAAGATATATTTAAGTCAAAATTGAAAAGGTATTGAGTGCTCATCTGAGCACAAGTAACCACGATAGGAAGTTTGGTAGTCTTGTCAAATATTGGACAGATTTCTAAAGATTTTTTGTTAGGAATGGATAGTTTGAATGATAACTAGTGTTGTAAACAAACATATTCAAACATTTAAAGGGAAATATTATTCTGGAACTGAAATGAACCAAACAAACCCAGCACATGACCTTAACCAGACTCTTCATGCTCAAAAACCCTCCAATAGTTCTATCTTTAAAAAAAAAATTTTTTAAAAAGTCCCGCAAAGAATAGTGGATCAGAGTTCCTCCACATCGATGTACAATACTTCTCACCAGTTAAATATTTGAAAGCAGTTTTAGCTGTCAAGCATGGCACAGTCAGTTATTAGATTTTGGGGGCAAATATTATTTTTACAATGGGCCTTTTTGGCTTGGAAATCAGCAAAATCAACATTATGAATTTACTCAGCTTATCGTTGTCTAATAGCAGAATTTATGGGGCTAAAATGGTAGCTTTACCAATACCATTTTAGCCCCATATTACAGCACAAGTTAGCTTTCATGCTACGTGTCACCCCACTGCTAATTCTGACCAAAATTCCAGATTTCCTCTGTTTTTTTCCTTTTTTTAATCACATTCATGTTTCACAAAATGTGATAAATTCTTATGGGGCTAAAATGGTAGCTTTACCATTTGCAAATGTGTGTGGAGAGTTGTGTATCTGTATCTCGACTTGTGTGTCTGTATCTCGATTTGTGCGTGTGCAGTGGGATTTGTAAATGTGTGAGGAGAGTTGTGTGTCTGTACAACAATCTGCAAATGCGTAAAACTACTTGTGTGTAATCCGTTTTGCAAATGTGTAAAAAATCCACAAATCTGTATTCAGATCTGCAAATGTGTACAGAGATTTGCAAATGTGTAAAAAATCCACAAACCTGTATTCAGATCTGCAAATGTGTACAGAGATTTGCAAATGTGTAAAAAATCCACAAACCTGTATTCAGATCTGCAAATGTGTACAGAGATTTGCAAATGTGTAAAAAATCCACAAACCTGTATTCAGATCTGCAAATGTGTACAGAGATTTGCAAATGTGTAAAAAATCCACAAATCTGTAGTCAGATCTGCAAATGTGTAGATCAATCTGTAAGCACACACAGAAACACTTGTGTCTGAAGTATTTTCGCTTCAAGACCCAGAAATACAGACAAATCATTGGTTACAAGTCAAGCGGTTTTTCGGTTGGTTCCCTTTACACACGTGATTTTTGCTACTCTTCTGCCGCGTGAGATGCACAAATGCGTAGAAGGATTTGTATCTGTATTTTTTCGATTTGTGTCTCCTTGCGCAGACTCGCAGGCTCAAAGGCTCACACATGCCCTGAGCGCAGGCTCACAGGCACACAGGCTGCCTCTTCCGGCTGTGGTAGGTCACGTGACTTTCAAGGATTGAACCAAAGCGTTTTGCTACCAGACGGCTGACAAGGCAACTTGTTATAACTATATAACTTTCTCCCTTTAACGACAGAAGTTTCTTGTTTTAATGAGAGACTTATCTTGCTAAAACCAGATAATTGTCTCCTCATAACAACGCAACATAACCCGGCATCAGCTCGCGGGATATTTGAGTGTCATGGAGAAGAGGAGAGACGGAGGGGCGCCTTTTATTTCTTTTTAAAAAGTCATTTGTCGGAGGAATGTATTTCTGCACTGAGGAGTGACAAGGTAAGTCGTGCATATACAGCAAGTCCTCTACTTGAAATTTAATCAATTCGGCAGTTATTTATATTTAACAACTATGCTTTGGAAACACTTGTAGCACTGTAGAACAGTCTCTGGCTCTGTTTACACGGTGAAAACAGGTTTGCGTTGCCTTTGTACTCTCCATTTACACACTACAAGGTTTAACTGTTGCTTAGGGGGACTTTCAGCTACAGCTGTGGGTTTATTTACAACAGTTTGCAGCCGAAACAGTCCTCCGCCAGCCGCTGCTTTCTTCTTCTGGGCAATTTGACGCGGAGCTTCAGAAATCACAGCGCTACTAGTGGTGCGGCATGGGAATTGCACCGTTTAAGTACTCTGTAAACAGGGCCTGTGACTGCAAATGTTCTACATGGATGTTAATGAGATAGAGATAAGGATAAGCAGCTTAATTTTTTTTAAAAAAACATGTCATGCATTTAATCATAAATTCTGCTGTAAAGATTAATAATCATGTACTTAAAATAGTCTTTTTAGTTTTTTCAGTTTTTATATTAACCATAATTTCATTGTGCTTGTAGACTGACATATCAGCTATAGCAAGCATGGATGATGAGAGCTTGGCCATCTATATTCCCACCTATGCTGACAGAATTGCCACAGAATTACTAGTGGTGCGGCATGGGAATTACACCGTTTAAGTACTCTGTAAACAGGGCCTGTGACTGCAAATGTACCTATTCCTTTATGTATTTTAATTAAATATGATTAAAATATATTTTAATTGGACACTTGTAAGGCTAATTAAAAATATGTGTATTCTACACAATGAAAGTGAGGCTAGATAAAGCTACATTTATCCATATTTTATTGTGTCAAAACAAAGATATGAATACAGAGCTTTCTAATGGGACAATTCACACGCCAGTGAAGGACAACTATTTATATGAACTTCATTAATAAACCCAGTCAACTACTGACATGCTTTAATAAGGGGAAAAGCAAAAACTGATAATCAATTATCATTGCTGCAAATTCAAAAGTTAATATCAGAATGTATCAATAAAAGCACCATTGTTCTCAGTTTATTTGTTGTTCCATTTGTTTTTTTCTGATGTCTTTAAACTTACTAAGAAAAGAAAACAAATCTTAATCAACATTGTTCCATTGCAGTCTAGGTTTAAGCAATTTTAACATTGATCCAGTCTAACCTTAAATCACAATTTTAAACAGCAGCTATTCTCCTTCTGATGGGAATTCTGTAAAAGTACTTTTTAAAATTCCCATAAACAAAAACATTAAGGTAGGAGGACCAGGTTTAAGATAGCTACATTAAAAATACAGCCAGAAAATCATGAATTTTCTCTTTTACATCTTAGAATGCCGGTGCATTTGATCTGACACTCAAAATTTAAATACTTAAAAACTTTGAATTTGTAATATTTAGCTTCTCACATTTAGCATAAGTAACGTGCTCAATTTTTAGAAAGAATAAATTAATTGTTATTTTTACCTTTTGTTTAAAATAAAAAAAACTTGAAAAAACGATAACAAATTGTCTGCTGTGTTTACAGGTTGGCATCTCTAAAGCTGAATACATGGATGGTGCTGTCCAAAAGTTACTGCTGGATATTTTCTTCCAGCAGTAACAGAGGGGGTACCACAGCCAGAATTCATATAGACATGGAGACAGAGAATGGTACAATGAAAGACATTCAAAGATTTTTGCGTCTTGATGACAGCTATCCTGAAAACTACTTCATTGTGGGATCCAGCACCCACAGCCAGCTCATCAACAACTGGTGGGATTTCTTAAGGAAACGTCGTGCACAGTACTGGATGCACCTTTTTCAAAAACTGAAGAATACAGATTACTTTACTGGTGACTTCTTGGATAAGCAGCCAATTCTGCTCACCTGTTTAAATATCACTGAGGTATGTTTGAATGTAAAAGATAAATACTATATGATACATGCTTTTAAATATGGAGTATGTACTTTAAGATCTTGTTTATTTTCTTGTCTTTCAGGAACAACTCTAAAAAGTGGTTCACTTTTGGAACATCATTTGTAAGATTAGAGATGCAATGGCTCCAAGTGGCCGGCCCTACATGATGTATACCTGGGGTGTCAAGCTCCAGTCCTCGAGGGCCGGTGTCCTGAAACTTTTAGAGGTTTCCTTGGTCCCACACACCTGAATCAAATGACACAATTAGCTCCTCAGTTTGCAGTCAGGTTCTTCAGAGTCCTGGTAATTACCTGATTATTTGACTCAGGCGTGTCGTACCAGGGACATATCTAAAAGTTGCAGGACACCGGCCCTTGAGGACTGGGCTTTGACACCTGTGAACCCTTCCACGGCTTTTTGGTGAACAAGATCATCTCAAACAGGTTTCTAAGCAAGCGGCAGAAACTTGCACAGTCCAACGTCTTCAGAGGACCGTTCACATGTTATGAGACAGTTCGAAGTATCATACCTTCTGATGACGGAAAACTTTCATGCGACGTCCACACATGATGAAACAATTGAGTTATGCGTATTTTTAAGAGCTTATATACGCACAAACCTGTGACACGTGTGACATTTTCTTGTAAAAAAGTTTGTGGAGCAAATGACCTTGTGAGCCTGTCCAGAATGACCCTATCACTTTCCCACACAGTCAGAAATAGGCAGCTGCAGACCCCACAACCAATAAAGGAAAAGCAAAGAAATACAGATGGAGGAAAAAAACAGACCTCTGTTTTCACTGACTCCCATGTACTTAAATGTTTCATCATGATGTACATAATTTTTTGAATTTTGGTGCTAGGTTTTATATTTTGTGTGATTCTTGTTGTGTGTGACAGCAAATATATGCTACTAAATATATTAGGACAATAACAAGAAATTTAACTTCACATTTGCCTTGTAATCTGTCATGTAGGACAAAATGTTTAAATGACATGTTCTGTAAACCCCACCACTGCTCCTCATATTCAAGACATACTTTTTATATTTATAACAGCAAGACTTATAGTTCTCTGTTACTGAACACTGAGACCCAAGTTATGTACTCTTTGACAATGATGATATGGTCAAATGAGATGAAAAATAAAGTGCCTATGCTTATGTTCAATATGAAAACCTTTAATGAATCTTTGGTAAAAACTCATTACAAAAGAAAGTGCAATGGTTTGTGATCAAATCAACTCATTCTTTTCTTAGAAACATAACATTATATTGCAATGTTACATCAACTCACAGAAGAACATACATTAAAAGTACCTTTAACAAGTTCTCTGAAAGATCCTTTTAAAAGGAAGTTCTCTACCTCCAGAAGATGACCTAACTAGAACGTGATCTATGAGTATTAAAAAGATGAATACATGGATCTCAAAATTGAACATGAGAAAATTCTTTTACATATGAAAAAAGTCATTGTTAGAAATCTTGGCACTATTGCGCTCAAAGCATTTATCTATTTTACAATCAACTTTGAAGAATATAAAAGAAATATAATGCCCTATGGAAAGAAAAGGAAAATAAGTACAGTTTAAACACATGCTTCAAATTTTTTTAACCTTAAAGAAGCTTAATAGCAACAGCAATAATTTCACTTAAAAAACTTGTATTTCACAATGTTGTTGGAGTAATCTTGTTAATCAGTATTTTTGCTCTATATCTTTGTCAGCAAAAACAAAAGCTAACTGACTATTGTGGCTCACTTCCATATGTTCCTGAAAACATGAAATATATTACATAGTGGTATTACCTGAAACCAAAAACATTTTAGATCAAATTGGACTTTTTCCATGAAGATTTGCATGTAGAGTTTTTCAAGCAATGTCTGTTGAAGGACATCTCTTTCACCTTTTCCTTGGAACTCGGAGCAAAATCTCTGGGTGGCAATTCTGTCAGCATAGGTGGGAATATAGATGGCCAAGCTCTCATCATCCATGCTTGCTATAGCTGATATGTCAGTCTACAAGCACAATGAAATTATGGTTAATATAAAAACTGAAAAAAACTAAAAAGACTATTTTAAGTACATGATTATTAATCTTTACAGCAGAATTTATGATTAAATGCATGACATGTTTATTACAAAAAATTAAGCTGCTTATCCTTATCTCTATCTCATTAACATCCATGTAGAACATTTGCAGTCACAGGCCCTGTTTACAGAGTACTTAAACGGTGCAATTCCCATGCCGCACCACTAGTAGCGCTGTGATTTCTGAAGCTCCGCGTCAAATTGCCCAGAAGAAGAAAGCAGCGGCTGGCGGAGGACTGTTTCGGCTGCAAACTGTTGTAAATAAACCCACAGCTATAGCTGAAAGTCCCCCTAAGCAACAGTTAAACCTTGTAGTGTGTAAATGGACAGTACAAAGGCAACGCAAACCTGTTTTCACCGTGTAAACAGAGCCAGAGACTGTTCTACAGTGCTACAAGTGTTTCCAAAGCATAGTTGTTAAATATAAATAACTGCCGAATTGATTAAATTTCAAGTAGAGGACTTGCTGTATATGCACGACTTACCTTGTCACTCCTCAGTGCAGAAATACATTCCTCCGACAAATGACTTTTTAAAAAGAAATAAAAGGCGCCCCTCCGTCTCTCCTCTTCTCCGTGACACTCAAATATCCCGCGAGCTGATGCCGGGTTATGTTGCGTTGTTATGAGGAGACAATTATCTGGTTTTAGCAAGATAAGTCTCTCATTAAAACAAGAAACTTCTGTCGTTAAAGGGAGAAAGTTATATAGTTATAACAAGTTGCCTTGTCAGCCGTCTGGTAGCAAAACGCTTTGGTTCAATCCTTGAAAGTCACGTGACCTACCACAGCCGGAAGAGGCAGCCTGTGTGCCTGTGAGCCTGCGCTCAGGGCAACATGTGAGCCTTTGAGCCTGCGAGTCTGCGCAAGGAGACACAAATCGAAAAAATACAGATACAAATCCTTCTACGCATTTGTGCATCTCACGCGGCAGAAGAGTAGCAAAAATCACGTGTGTAAAGAGAACCAACCGAAAAACCGCTTGACTTGTAACCAATGATTTGTCTGTATTTCTGGGTCTTGAAGCGAAAATACTTCAGACACAAGTGTTTCTGTGTGTGCTTACAGATTGATCTACACATTTGCAGATCTGACTACAGATTTGTGGATTTTTTACACATTTGCAAATCTCTGTACACATTTGCAGATCTGAATACAGGTTTGTGGATTTTTTACACATTTGCAAATCTCTGTACACATTTGCAGATCTGACTACAGATTTGTGGATTTTTTACACATTTGCAAATCTCTGTACACATTTGCAGATCTGAATACAGGTTTGTGGATTTTTTACACATTTGCAAATCTCTGTACACATTTGCAGATCTGAATACAGGTTTGTGGATTTTTTACACATTTGCAAATCTCTGTACACATTTGCAGATCTGAATACAGATTTGTGGATTTTTTACACATTTGCAAAACGGATTACACACAAGTAGTTTTACGCATTTGCAGATTGTTGTACAGACACACAACTCTCCTCACACATTTACAAATCCCACTGCACACGCACAAATCGAGATACAGACACACAAGTCGAGATACAGATACACAACTCTCCACACACATTTGCAAATGGTAAAGCTACCATTTTAGCCCCATACTGTAATGTCACATGTTTAAAACACACAACTGTGACACAGACACGCTGTCTAAGTGAAATGCAATCACTTGAAGGATTATGTTTGTGAACACGGTGATCGTACATGCTGATCAACATCACCATTTCACTGTGACAAAATATAATATTTGAGCAACGGGGTCAACATACTGAGCTCATTCTGTTAACCTCAGTACACTTTTGTTGTTCATTTCAGCAGAATAAATCACATTTTCCGTCTACTGACCAATGCATAGCTTCTACTAATCTTCTTACCTGAAAGAGGGGTCTCGAATTATTTGCTTCAGGAGTTTTGATGCAGCGAGAGATCGAAAAGTTGCAAGACAACAACATCTTTTGGAGTGGGGCCTGAAATCTGCAGCTTCACTGTTTCTTTTGTGTAACCTCCTGCAGTCCAAGAACCTTTGCTATCACAGCTGGTGCGTAACAGGAATCCAGGTGAGGGGGTAATTGTTTAAGACCTTTGATCAATAACCTATCTTTATCTTGAAATGGGACAGACCGAAATTCTCTTTAACACAGGACCAGAGCTGTTCATTACGCACAGCTTACTTGTCACCATGAATAATGACCCAACAAGACAGGAACACCAGCAGTGTTGTCAAAGCCCTGACTCCAAACAACTTTCATTAACGTGAAGACTGCTCAGACAACCCATGCTGCAAGATAGACACCGTTTTCACATAATATTTTATCGATTCTGGCTTATGGGGAAAATGTTGTACTTTGATGTTTGGCTCTGTTAAATAAGTTGTATCAGTCACTTTTATTTAAAGAATGGATAACTTAAAATTGTATATCATTGTGCTTAGTTCTTGTCTCAGCTAAGGAAAAATCCCTGGAGTTTTAATCAATATTTGAAAATCTAAAGTACATTTGTATGATGGCAAATGTTCAAGAGCAAAGTAAGTAACATCTTACATAGAAGAGTAGCTGACAGCACAACTGTTTCTTCTAGTGCAATGCACATTAATCTTTTGCTTTCCATTACTGTTCTTTTTTTTAATCTGACAAATATTTCAAATTAATTTAATCACACCAAACACTGATTTTAATCTTAATGTTAGGAGACCCTGTTGTAGCTTCACCTTTCGAGGCAAATCTTAAGTAAGAGAATCAGAATCAGAATCAGAATCAGACATACTTTAATAATTCCAGAGGGAAATTACTTTTGTTACATGCTCCAGATATACACACATTTTTATATATATATTTACAACATGACAGCATGTCAGTTCTACTGTTTTTACTTTCCCTGAAACGTCCAGTTCCTGTAAGATGTTTACATACACTCATCATGGGAATTCAATTTGGCTGTTTAATGACTTATTTCAGCATTCTTTTGCCAAAGTGGACTAAATATAAAACATTATCACAAAGATGTGCTTAAATTTGAATTAATTTTAGCGTTCTCCAGTCCATGCAAGGTAGACGTTATAAATACAGATTCAAATACATGCCTCTTGACAAGCTGCAGTGAAACAATAAGTTTTGTACCCATCAACAAGTTTCTGGCATAATTTTAGCCTTGACTGTTCTAGTCTTAATGTCCACTGGCTCTATGCACTCCAAAAGCACTTTTGATGTTATTGTTGGATCAGTTTCCTATTTGAACACCTAGGTGTGCAAGGGTTACAACCTGTCACAGTTTATTTGGGGTTAAATTAAATAATTTGTACATTGCCCTCCATCTTTATTATTTTATCCACATTTTGCATTACATCAACACAGAGAATACAGATCATCAGCCCTACGGGTGCTGCTACCGCCTCCATGATTTACACCCAGTACATTGTTCTGTGGTTTGAAAGCCTCTCCTCCTAAAATGTACTTCCCATGACCGTGGTCCACAGCTCAATCTTTGTGTCCTGCAGGTCGTAAAACCTTTCTTCACAAGGCTTGTACTGCTGCAAATTTTTGTCTGGCTTCTCAAATTGTTAGCACCCTCCCAGTTCATGTATGGCCAGTGAAAATGGTGTTTCAGCACTTCCCAGTTCATGTAAGGCTTGAACATAGGTGGTTTCTGGACTGTTCATGATTATTTTGAGCCATTTCTTTTTTCATCTGACGGTAACATTTCAGATCCAACAGTTAAAACCTAGTCTGATGCCAATCCTATAGAAATGGGCCATGCATGCTTAAAAGTCGGGTTCATGCCAGAAAACAACCCAGTTGAACAGGTTTTGAGCTCTTCCATTCTTATAAGAAGAGTGGTGCAATATCCTGGCAGAAATATGCAAAGACTTTAACGATGACTACTACAGGTATCCAGTTTCTCTGCACATTAAGAAGAGACATTTATCCAAATATTATGGGAGGCATATGTGTGTATCCATTGCTGCAAGTTATGCACAATTTTAGGTGTCTGGTAACATTAAGCCTAAATGAGTAAACAAGGACTTTCACATGTGCACTTTGGAAGAAAAACTCAACTGCACAGTGTAAAAAGTATTGATGCTGAACTCTGAAAATTTTACCCACATTTTGGAGATATGTACATTGTTCTTTTCAGAAAAAAGGAGTACACCTTTGGGTACAAAATGTTGCATAAAATTATTATGTTCAGTGACTGTTTGATAAAGTCCTTAAAAACTGCAATATAATAACCATGTAAAAGTAAAAGCGCTTCTGCTTGTAGCTGACAGAGCTAGCCTGCTTTGTGTTCGATAACATGTTTGTGAAAGATCGGCACAGTTTGAGATTGCTCTGAAATCTTGAGGGACGTGGGGTCTTGCAGGAAAAAAAACATTTTTAGTGAAAGTAGAGGCAGCTGTCACTTGATGACAAAAGGGACTTTAAACAAACTGATTACATAAACCGTTGCTTTGTGAAAGCAAACAACAATCAAGGTTTCCACTTGATTAAATTATGGAACCTTAACATAAACATGCTCTTTGCAGAACATCAAAAGATTACTAATAGAGACCTGCCAAACCTTGAATTCAGCTATTCTAGTTGTGTTGCAAATTGATGCAGAGTGATAATAACTACAGGAAACATCATTTATGGCTTCTGCCATTGGAACAGGAAATAATTTTTACAACAGATGACTATGAAGATTTTTTTTTGTTGTACTCAAGATAATAGCTGTGGACTAAATACATATAATTTCAGTTCAACAACTTAATCTTGGTTTTCTCCCTGGCTTTTCTTTCTCTCCTTTTCCCATCCATCCATCCATCCATCCATCCTACCACTGCCATCCACTTATCCGAGATCGTAGAGACAGTAGAGACATCCCTCTCCCCAGTGACACCCTTCAGCTCCTTCTGGAGAATCTAAAGGTATTCCTAAACCAAACAGGATAAATAGTTTCACCAGCAAGTTGTTGGTCTTCCTCAGGGTCTCATCTCAGTGGGACATGCCCAGAAAACTTCCAAAGGGAGGCGCCCAGGGGCATCCCAGAACTGACGCCTTTCGAGATGGAGAAGCAGTGGCTCTACTTTAAGCTCTTCACCCTATAAGACCGAGTCCAGCCCCCCTATGGAGGAAACTCATTTCGGCATCTTATATTCAGGATTTCATTCTTTCAGTTGTGATTTTTACCTAATGACCAGAGGTGAGGATTGGAACGTAGATGGACCAGTAAAGAGAGAACTTTGCTATTTGGATCTTTATTACTGCAGACCTGATCAGTGCCAGTATTGCTGTAGAAGAAGCCCCAATCCATATGTCCATCTCTGGTTCCATCCTACCATCACCAAGATACTTAAACTCTTCTAACCTGGCCAGCCAGATTGATTATGTGTAGCACTCTACGTTCTGCACATTATCAATCTGGGGCTGCTCCCATTGAATCTGTTTGGGTAAAGGAACAGAACTCTCCAAGCTGATTGGGTGAAGGCACACCAATTGCCCGCCTCCCAAAGGTTTGTTTTAGCCTATCACAGTATTAAAACGTGAGCAGCATCGTCTTACAAAACAACAAGGTAAGCTAGTCAAGGTACTTCTTGCTGTTCTTTCAAAGAAGAAATCATGGATTCTTACAAAACAGATGTGATAGCAGCAGCTACGCCAGCGTCCTCCTGCTCTGCGTTTGTTTTGGTTTGGCTGTGGGCTCGTCAGCTCTATCTTTTGTCACACTGGTATGTCTCGCATCAAAGCACAATACTGCAACAAGATTGGCCCAAACCAATTTTGTTTCTGTCACAAACGGTTGAAGCCGGAGCGGAACAAGATGGATTCTCGGGTGTTTATGAACGCACAAATACCGCGAGAATTCATCTGGCAGACAAGGTTAAAACTCCTCTGCTTGAGGCAGAGACTGATCCCCAACCCAGACAGCGCAGTCCACCCCCTCTCTGGTTCTTTTTCAGAACTTTAAAAAAATTTTACAAAAATTTTAAAAAGTTGAATTCCTACCAAATGTTTAAAAGCAAAGTAGGTAATATTTTACATGGAAACTATTCTTTGGCATGTGAAAATCATTCATGTCAGCAGCCGCTCCATTTCTAAAGTCATGTTCATGTCAATTCTAAAGAGAAATTAAATCATTTTTCCTTTTCTAAATCAAACACAAATATGGCCTCTTGAAAAAAGTAACGGGATTTAAACAGATAATAGCGGAGATCAGACAAATGGTAGTGGACTGTTTTTTGTAGGAATCGTTTTTGATGTATTTAAACTCCCTTAAAAACAATCTCCTAATACATTATATTGCCAAAAGCTTTTACTCAAGCATCCAAATCAATGAATTCAGGTGTTCCAATAGTTTCAGTGGCCACAGGTGAAATAGTTTTAGATCTTTGTCTTAGTTTTAGTCTTAGTTTGGGTTTCTATCTTAGGTTTGGTATTTGTGGTGGTAGGTTCTGGATTGGTTTAGTTTAGTTCTTGTTTCCCCTCCACTTATCCTGTCAGCCTGTTCGCTCTGTCAGTCACTTCACTTCCCCTGATTACCTCCACCTGTCCTAGTTAATTAGAGTCACTTGGTTTCACCTGTCCACCTGTCTATTTAAGCTTGCTTCCCCTGTCACTTCTTTGCCAGAATGCCTCTATCCTCACGGTGTGTACTTCCAGCGATCCTTACTCTGCCTTCATGTTTGCTCATGACCCTGTTTTCTGCTTCGCATTACAGAGCCAGCCCGATCCCTGTCTGTTCCTGTTTTGCCTGCCTGGTTATCGGACTTGATCTGTTTCTGGACCTTGGATTCTGCTCTGTTCTATCCTGGATTGTCTGCCCGTGAACCCGACCCAAGCCTGTCTGTACATTGTCGAGCCTGCTAACCCCTGTGCTTCTGAGTTACCAGTTTGCTCTGACCTGGTGTGGACCTGAGTCTCTGAGTCCCTGGTCTGGACTGCCACTGGAGCTCTGCCTCCCTCCTGGATTACTGCCCTGGTCTGTGTCTGCTCCCTGCAGCTCCCATTGTCTGTCTCCCCCCTGGACTTTCCCAAGGACTGTTTCTATTTGTTCATTCATTTAATAAATTGCCTTATCATTTTGTATTGTGTCTGGCTGAATACCGGGTTCTGATTTATAGTTCATTACAACAGGTGTATAAAATCACTCAGCTAGGTGGGCAGACTGCTTCAACAAACATTTGTAACAGAATGAGTCACTCTTAGGGGGGCAATAATTTATTTTGTGGTAACCTGATAGGATGCTACCTCTGCAATGAGTCCAACTGGGGAATTTACTTATTCCCTCGCCAGCTGTCTGTAATACGACAGATTAGTTGGGATTGGGAATGACATCAACTAATTGCAAGCAACAGGAAAACTAAGACAGAATTTTGTATCTGATTGTGCGGGGAAACAACAAATTAAAGCTGTTATTAACAACAAATAAGCTGTTTGATCGCATTTGATAAATTTAGAAAATGGAAAGTTGTTTGGAATATGTAATTTTATGTAAATCTATAATTTTTTAAATAAAAACAGGGAATGACATCAACTCAGCCAAAAAATAATAATAATCATGTGAGTGAATAATAAGAGTGGCAAATGGTTCAAACCTTCTGCAGAGTTTCCACAGCTACAACCCTTACATCACTACATGCAACTCAAAGCATTGGATGCAGTGGCGTGAAGTACGCTGGACACTTGTCTAGAGTGACGAATGATGCTTGTCTTCTCTTGTGACCTTCCATTTTTTTCCTACCTTGAGCACTTTCTTTGTTATGTCCTTCTGCCCTGCTTTGTTATATTCTCATTCACTTCCTTTGCTCATTTCCCTTTGTGCACTTCCTCTCTTCCTTCTGTCCTTATTTGATTTTGTTCCTTGTGTCCTTCCTTTGTTAAAATGAATGGAAGGTCTTGAAGTGTTTCATCAAATGGATGAATCACAGTTGAAGCGCAGATGCTGAACGCATGGGTCACGCTGTTTGCAGCTCTTATCTGTCCAAGGACCCCCTCCATAAACAGAAAATTCTCAATGAAAGCCAGGGTTCATTCATCTTTCTTGGAGTGCGGAGCAGCCAAGTCACTGCCTTCCTTGCAGTTGCCCAGCTTGTATAAATCATACCAACTTTATTACAACTAATCCATACCTCAAAATCAACGTGCTTGGTTTCTGTCCGTTGCTGAGGATACGCCTCAGTGGGTATTCTTATCTGTTTGATGAAGTACTTTATTCTTTGGAAAAGGGGACCATTTTATTTATTTCCAACGAATCTCAGAAGGCTGTTATACATTCAATGATAGAAAAGCATGTTTGAACAAAATGGGACTCATGCTGAGAAGACAGTGGCTGAATATAAGAGCGTGCAATCTAGAAAAAAAATGAAGCTGTATTTTGATTGAGTATTCTTGTTCATTTTTCAAACAATCTTAAAAGCTGAACAGAGAGCCAAGAGGATCAGCTTCCTGGGGGGGCATGTTTGTTTTCTGCAAATTACCACTGGGAGCTCAAAAATGAAATTTGTGCGAGATTTACTTGGACTAAACATTTATATGGACCCTGCTGCCCCATGTGTGATTTGCATAATGGGAAAACGGGATCATGGATATTCCTTTTCGAACAAACCAATGAAATTTCATCAGAAAAGGAAATTTCTCCTGAATTTCTGAATGCATCACTTTGGTAGCTAAGATCCAATTGTTGGCATCCTTCCTTCTGAAAAATTTAACCTCCTGTAAAGCAGTAAAAATCAGATAAACACACAGCAGATACAAGACTCCAAAAGAAAAGTGAAAGGGAAGTAGACTATAACTGGACTATTGTTTGCTCTGGAAAGCTGAATCACCAATTTGGAGGGGTAGGATCCTCCAGGACCTGGACCTGGTTGAGGTATTCATTCCTTTTTGCAAGCGAACATAAATCAGGCAGACGAGCTGCAATGAAAAGGCAAAATCTAACAAATATTACTATCACAGTTATACACCAAGGCGTTTTTTCAGCCACCACTAGACTTTTCTGGCCTGGAATGCTTCTTAACACAAACCCCACCAAAAAAAATGATAAAGGAAGCAGGAAAAACAAAGGTTTGCCAAACTACAATTTCATCACCATTCAAAAGCGTTCAGAAGTCTTTGTTCTAACCATATGGAAAATTTTGTCGTTTAAATATATAAAATGTTAGGTTCTAGGCCGGCTGACTGTGTTTCTGTCTCTGCTCCCTGTAGTCAGGCTCATCGGCAGCACCTAGTATGGACATAGTATAGAATAAGGCTACTCCTTGTATGTTCTGTCCTATGATTGCAAAATGTGTCGCGCTGCAATCCAAACTGGATGTGTGTAGGATCTGTTGATGCTTCCACAAAAAGTGCCTTCAGAGAACCTTACTGCTGTCTCTTTTATCTTGATTGCATTTGCCTGCATATTTTAGGAGAAAAACATTTTATTTTTAGGCTATCGCTTCTAATTTCAATATCGTACAAAGACTCAAATATATTCATATATATATATATATTCATTGGAGGTTATTTTTGAGTAGTATTTTTGTCTAAGATACCCATCTCCAACCAGAACATCCTTATTAAAAGAAGTGAACATTTTTGGCAGCGTTTATTTATTTATTTTCTCAGGATTTTAATAATAGTTATCAAACAATTCAGCACAGTGGACAGTTTGCCTAAAAGTGACAAATGAAAGTTACCAGAGAGCAGGTTGTGCAATGAGAGAGTATTTTTGCAACTTTGCACTTTTGCCTGGGACTGTTTACGATTTTGTCATTTCCTAAACTAAGCACCATTTGTGATGAAGCTCAAAACGTTAAAATATCTCATCACTCATCAGCTGAGTCCCTCAGGAGTTGTACTTTCTGTCTCTCTCTATGCCACAGCTTTGTTTCTGTGTATTCTGTCTCTTACATATTTTGCAGAAAAATGCAAAACGTGTTTGCTTTTGTAATCTCTCCATTCCAATGACTGTACTTGTAGTTTAGGGATTAAAACCTGCTGCAAATCACAACAGCTTTGCAGCAGGACATATTAAGCTACTTCTGTGCACGCAACGCAGCAACACAGACTTTGCTTAAATCGCAAAATTGTGACGGCAGAGAATCATGCAATGTGAGTTGTATAACCTTTGCTTTAGGAGATGGGGCATATTTTGAGTTTGTGTTGTTTAGATGGCAGAAAATTGCTCCTGAATGGTCTCTGCTTTGAGTAGCTGATAGACTGACTCTGCAACTAAACTTTCTCCCTGATTCTGTAAGATAACTAATCGTTGTCTGCTCCAGAGATTGAACTCGAAACATCAGGGCTCTAAAAAACACACCTTTATTACTCAAATGTTGCATCGTCCTGTAGAAATGTCAACCTCCTTGCTGAAATAGGAAGAACACTCCAAATTTAAAAAGAACAGAAGAGAAGCTTAAACATTGAATCAAATCAAGTGTTTTTTGTCACGCTGTTTGTTCATTTGCTTACCTTTTGTTCACTGAAGCTGGAACTCTTAACGGACTGTGGACTGAAGGCACAGATTTGTTTCGTTAATGAGTCCCCGCTGATGCATTTCAGACATGACAGGCGCCGTCATGCTTTCAGTCACACGAGGAGCCAACAGCTCAGTGCCAGAAGCAGACGACTGCCTGAAAGCTGGCAGAGGCTCCAGGCTGCAAAGCAGATGCCCAAAGATAACAAACGGATCCCGTCAAAATCAGAATAACAAGCGATGAAGCGGCTTGAGGAATAAGATCACAATCAGATCTGTGACAGCTACTCAAGAAATTCAGGTATTTAATGAGTAAAGTTAGCATTGCTTGTACAATGATACATAGGCTTTGGTCATGTTTGTCCCCTTCACCCATCAGGTTTGCTAAGTATTGTTATACTCACCATTCTTTGCTGTGCTCCTGTTTTATGTTAAAGAGTTTATCTTCCTTTTCTTTACTCTTGTGTTTGGTTTTCTGGTGTATTCTCTTTACCTTGATGTATCCAATTAACTTCCCACTAATCAATCAAGAATCCTTATTGTCACCATACATTACCATAGTGACATTTTTGATGACACAGACACCGTCTCAGGATGTACACGGATTACATGTAACAGAAACACAACAATACATACTATGTCCACACTTTGTTATTAAATCAGTTGATTTCCCACAAGCATCCATTTATCCAGTAGTTCCTCTCAGTTTACCTGCTCATCGGTTTTATTTGTCTCCACCACCTCTGTCGCTATGTCCTGCCTGAGTTTTCTGATCTCTGTCCAGTATTGTTTCCAGGTGTTGTCCTTTCTCCATTTTAGTTGAATTTTTGTTTTGGATTTATGTTTGCACTTCAGCATTGACTTCATTTACATAAAAGAGTTCTAAGTTCTGGTTTGATTTTTCAGTATTTGCTAGCTTGTCTAGAGATGACTTCTGGTTTAATTTTTGTAGAATATTTTCTATTTTTTTTTGAAAGCTATGGCTTTCAAAACAAATATGCTTGAGTGAGTTCTGGCATCACCAGGAAAGAAGTTACATTTTCTAGAGATGCTTCAGACACACTACCCTCACTGCAGTTCTTTTGTTATAGGTTTCCTTTTCTTTCATTCTGCTGCTTCAGACACTCCACATTCACTGCAGTTCTCCTTTTACACAGTAGATGCTACTACAGAGACTACACACATCTGTTCAATAAATGCACAGAGGGATGTAGAAGAAGGACGTTTCTCATATACATCTCTGCTGTAACATTTAACCTTAAGTTAGTTGGAGTTCGTGTAACATTTTGCATTAAATACACATGGAAAGACCAATCTATCTTCATTAACTACACTGCTGCGCTTGCTAGCTTATATCTTTGTTTCTTGTAGAACGGGTTAAAAAGTTACAAACATGGACATCTGCAGAATCAGCTGAAATAAAAGAACACTGTAGTTTCTGTCACTAGATATCTTTCATGAAGGCAAAATGGGAGTTGTTAATTTACCCATCAAACTCAAGTCACCAAAGCAAAGACTTTACCCTTGATCTAGACTCATGTTATAAAAACGACAGTTTGATTAATACTTGGGGTCTGGGAATCTGATATAAAAGCAAGATGGCACATATAATAATTTCTGTAAATGAATAAGGATGTAACCTGAGTTTAAATACAAATTACTGCATATAAATGACTGATTGTTATAACATTATACGAACTGTATGGGTTTGCTCAATGCAATCCCTTGCTACATTTGATCGCTCACAATTGCTCCAAAGTCAATGACTCAGTGTAGTCAGCGAGGTTATCTTAGATAGCTATTTCCATCAAACAACTTGATTGCATTGTCTTATAACGTATGAGATTAAATCTATTATATTGATTTGAGAATATATTTCTGTAATTGCACCTGTGTGTCTTGTAAAGTGGCTCAAGATGTCATTTGTATTGAGTTGGCACCATATAAAATAAACTTAATGGAATTGTTTCTTTATGTCTTTGTTTTATTTCAAGGTGTTTTTGAAGTTTATGTGACATTTTGCAATAAACATTTTGCGATACAAGTTTATTTTATTGTGATACCACCACAAATGTGTATATTAGATGTGGTTTCAGACTCTTTGTGGGTTTTTCTGTTCCTACTGGCAAGCACCACTTGTGCAATGTATAGAAAACCTTAAAAAATAGGCAAATTAGGCTGACAGGAGTTTGTGGGTCTAACAAAGGAGAACATAAAATCGACATTGGCTCGCATGTCACACACTTTGATTTTTGCATCATAACCTCCTTGATAAAAATTTAATTTTTTTTGTTTTATCTGCCTCATTGTTGCCTGGTATCTACATATGAGTCTTCTATCTCAACATCACTTTATGTCAGTCAGATCCATCACTTGCCTGCTTGTTTGACTCAGGATGTTTTTCCCACAAGGGAAAATGCACATTCAAAGATAAGGGAAGATATTATTATGCAGAAGTAAAGAAGAGGGCCTCATGGAGGACCCCATAAAGACTGGATCTCAGCCCAACTACTCATCTGTTATACACAACCTTGTCACTGCACATAAGTCCATGTGCTGAGGCAGCTGGTTGCATTATTCTCGTGGATCAACAGAGATTAGTCATTCTATTATTTCTTAAACAAAGAGAGTTGGACTACGTGTAAGAAAAGACTCTTTCTAGGGAGATAATATCTCTTTAAGCCACAGAGGAAACACTGCTGGATAAAGGAAACAAGCAGAGCAGCAAAGGTCTTGACAGTCCAGAGACAGCCCAATCTGCCATGTGGTGAATATGCGATAAATTCATTCATTTTCAAACATATCCCTAATGCTACTGCTGTAATGAGTGGAACTTGGAAGGAACATATCACAGTGGGGATGCTGGGACTTCACAGTCTGCCTTTATCTCCAGATTTGCAGAGTTACCTATACCTCTAAATTCATTTTTTAATTATTATTTTCAATTCTCCAAAGTAAACCATCCAGCATCAGATGTGCTTAATATGCCAAGAGTTAAGAAGATGGAAAAAGAGTTGCAGTATGAAAACAATAAAAAGTACCTTTTATGGTTATAAACTATATAGGGGACAGAGATAGCACAAAATGAACGTGTTCACAAATGTAACTTTTACAGCGCTGTTTGTGACTCTGGTTTTAATGAGAAACACGCTGAGAAAAGATTGAGTTTATTTTGAGTTTACTTGTTTTTTTCCAGTAAGGAAAAACACAAATCATCCATCATAAGTGCACATAAGAACAATCAATAAAGATGACCAAAAAATAGGGGCAGCAGCAGAAACTTGAGGTTGAGTGTTTTATCCGTTTGACTTGTGGCAGAATCAAACCCACAACCTTCCAATTACCTGACAGCGAGTCTTCCCAATGAACCACATCCTTCCCAGTAGGTGGGAATACCTTTACAAAGAACTGCAAGGTGTTGAAACTAGAGAGATTTAAAAAAAATAACGGATGTAATTGCATCTCTGTTGGTTCAGTTGTTTCTGGCCCACTGGTAGCACTGATGCAAACTCTCCAGCTCAGTAGGTAGCAGTAATGCACCTGAACCCTGTTTGGCACCTGAAAAAAAGATTTCCATGCGGTGCTGCAGCACTTCTAGCTATCAACTATGCACCTGAGGTACCAGACGGGACATTAACTACCACAGTCCAGGTACCGTTACTAAGCCAAAAATGGTGAGTCCACATCCGAGATGACAGTTTAAGTGTACATATATATTTATTTATCATTGAGGTCCCCAAAATGTTAGGAAATTTTAAAAACTTGTTTCTACTATGCCAAATATTGGTATTTAAGAAAAATTTGGTTAAAATGGTATTAATCATTGTTTCATAACAGAACCTCTGTTTAATTAATGGGATTTTTTTAATCGCACCCCACCACTAATTGTTTTGCATGCTTGAAACCCTCTCTAAAGGAATCTCAGTCCAATTAGACTTTAGTCTAACAAAGTTATGCTAATTTCTCCTGGTTTCTCCAAACTTATTTGCTATGGCTTCTGTCTATACACATAACATACAGAGAACTATTTTACAAAACTCTGTCTTTAAGATACTGAGAGGAAAACCAATACATGTTTCATGTTGAAACCCAGTTTCAGTTAATATCAGTGAATTAAAAAAATAAATGAATTCAACATAATGCTCCATAATGTAAAGCCATCCATCATTAGGTTTATCAGCATTACACAGGCAGTCTGTTCTGAATGCACAACAAAGAGCTCAGGACCAAACAGCATCCCTGAAGTCACATTTTGAAAGGAGCGTCCTACCAGTACATGAGAGAGGGAATGTGCAAAAAGCCACTTCAACTTATTTAAAAGCCAGTGGCTACTTATTCTTTTCACATCCGTTCCCATGTCTTTTCTCATTTTCACTGACACAAACATTCATAAATAAACATCACATTGCAGTGAAATAAGGCTTCGCTTTGGCATCGCCTGATGGAATTTTCCACACAAAAGAAGCACAAAAAGACATTTCACTTGCTTAAAAAGAAGAGGGAACGGGTGAAAAGTTTAAATCAATCCTGACAACAGAGCTAAACGGCGAGGAAGACAGAAAAAGAAAAAAAAGTGTACGGATGTTAAAAATGAAGTGCTCCTGGCAGCTTTAGTTTTACAACTGTCTGTAAGACTGGAGGGAAACAATTGCAAATTCTCTAAAATTCACTCTAAATCTCTATGCAGTAAGCATGCATGTATTCTATTATGGTCTCCAAGTACTGGAACACCATGTCTTACAATAAGAGTCAAGAGAAATTTGGCCTTATGCACAGTTAATTTAGCCTTCAGTCAGTTCTGAACATGTTTTTCTCATCTTGAGCTCCGGACTGAAAAACCATTGTTAACTTGAGAAGCAATTAGCCTTCCTTGACACTTGTTATTCTTAACTATAAATCACTTCTTCCTGTCATTAAATGCAAAACGCTTCCCTGTAACTGCTGTTGTAAACCCATAATATTGTTGAAAGGAAGTGCACGAGGAGCTGCCACAACTTTAATGAATAAGCATGACAAGTGAGCAATTGCTTGCTTGAGTTCCAGGAGAACGGATCCCACATTGGGTAGAGAAAGCTAGCTGGTGCATCCAGCTCACACCTGCGCATACCAATTATTCTACAGACTCTGGCACTGACAGAACACCACAGCTCAGGGCCAACGGCTCAGGACCAAAAGAGCAGCAAAAAGATGTGGGATTATTCCAGAAAACTAAGAAAATATACAACAAGCCTGTTCCTATTTTATACTTTCTGTTCTAATAAATCCAAATTAAAATCTGATTTTGTATCATGTGTGATCTCAGGAAGATTGCAGTAACGGGGATGCCAAATCTCCAAACAACTGATAGATTTTCAGACAAATATCATAATATTTATTTTAAGGTTAATCTTTTTTCTCTTCACACAAGACAAGTATACACCATCAAATGGTTATAAATGTTGTTATGCCAATTTTAATGTTGCCCTTGAGAATATTTGCAGAAGTTATCTGTTTTAATTTTACGACATGATTTAGGAAGATAACTTTATGATGTTTTAAAATAAATATTTCTGTTTCTGCCTGATGTCCAGCTAGATAAAGATAAAGGCTTTTCTGTCAGGTGTGCGGTTGTATGCAGCAGAGGTGTGGTGTTGTTCTTCACTTTTCCTGCAGGGTGCGACAGCCGGGCGCCGGCCGCAGGTGTTTTCCATCCACACCATTTAGGAGGCGCACTTAAGGCGGACGACTGAGGCTCAATGGGTAGAGTAGTTGTCTTGCAACTGGAAGGCTGTGGGTTTGATTCCAGCTTCTCCCTGTCATATGTCGATGTTCCCCTGGGCAAGGCACTTAAACCCAGGCTGCCTACCGATCTGCATATTGGTGTATTAATGCGTGCGCATTAGTGAGTGTGATAAATTCAGGTCATTTACCATTTAGTTTCCTTTCCTCCTCCTAATCCCTTGACCATCTGATCCTCAGATCAGACTTCAGATTGTTCCAGTCCGGATTCTGTCAAGATTCTCCCCGGTCATTGTTATCCAGTCCGAATCCCTTCAGCCATCCTGACACTCCAGTCGGCTCCTCCGTTCCCTCAAGCCACCATCTGAGCTTTCCACCCGCTGATCAACCACCAGATCTGGAACTGCAGCCAGACTCACCCCGGACTCATCCACCACTCTTCCTGTAAGTCAGCCTCTGCCGCACCATCTAACCAGCCTGTCTGGTGTCGGTGCCTCCCTCTCTCTCGTTCCACACAGTCCGCAACCAGAGCCTTCCCAGATCCACAATCTACCCCCTCTTCCCCTACCTATAAATAAACCTTTATAAACTGCATTACTGTGTCCATGTTTGTTGCTTTCCAGGTCATTTATAGAAAGTGTGAACGTAACATCTTCTGTTTTATAATGTAGTTAACTGGATAGAAATGTTACCAGATGCTGAAGTCGGTCTTCAACCTTAGGTCTCTATATGAAATACAGTATTCCCAGTTCTGGGATTTATGCAGAAAACCTTGAAAGTGGTGACTACAGATAAAGGGTGTTTGTTAACACTAAGTCCAACTATCATCACTTGGCAGCGTGCCCTCAGTTATCCACAGTGTTGTCAGAATGGTGCTGTGCTGTTTTACAAGTGAGATAGCTGCTGGTCATCTGTGGAAGTGCTGTGCAGAGGCTACAGCCATGGTAATAATAAAAAAGTACTCTCATTTGTAGGTTCTTAATGTTTTAACAATTTGACCTTTACCAGATTCAAAGATAAAAAACATAGTATTTCTCACCCAATGTTTACAAAACCACATTGTATTATGTAATTATCTATTAAGGAACAATAGCTTATCTAGCTTGCATTTCTATGACGTATAAAGATAGCCTGCATAGTGTAACGTATCGGGAAGATTTTCTGTGGATTGACAAAACAGAGGTGGGAGTTTTTGGGTTTTTTTCAAAGGTGTGTGGCCCATTAAAGCTGGTCTAAAACTAGTACAACATTTTAGGAAAAGAAAATCATTTTCAACACTCAAACATGGTGATTCACAGTAGTGTGATTTACAGCTGCTCTCTACCAGGATATCCTAAAAGAGCATAGTCATGCACCAGGACAATAATCCGAAGTACACCAGTAATTCCCCCTGTGAATGGCTTAAAAAATAAAAGCAAAGTTAGTCAAAGTCTTGACTTAAATAACAGTGGGCCAAAATTCAAAATTGTTATATATATATATTCTACAGTGGCCTAAATTTCGAAAGGGCATTTGCTGTAAGTTTCTTTAACACTGTAGAGAGAAGTTTATGACCATTTTCTGAGACATGTAGTAAAAGTACACTGGAATGGTTTGTGCATGCCCTCCTTAACCCAAATATTGACTCATGACAGTATCTCAATCGGAAGAGTGAACTTTAACCCTCGAGGACAATTAAGCCTGACAATTTGATGCCTTTTAATATTGTTTTTATGGTTTAAAGCTGACCCAGGAAATTGCACCTTGACACATCTTGGTGTCCTATCACCCAGCAGTTGTCTGTCAGAAGACTGACACAGGTGGCTCATTGCCATTATTGACAGCAGATATGCTGCTGTGAGAATAGGAGATAAAGAGCTAAAGATTCACCTCTCACATTCTTGTGTTTTACTCTCACCACTCACCCCGAAGCGGTCATTCCTTCCCACAGCCACCCAGAAGCAGCTTCAAGCGAACCATAAATAATTCATCCCCCTAAAATGGACACAATGAATACCAATTCTTTTATATTGCCTCGCGCCATCATCAAGGCTGGTCAACCTCAGGTCACCGCCGTTATTGAGCGTAATATGTGTGCAAGGTGGTCACTGTGGACTGGACACCAAGACTTGCAGCAACCTTCTTGAAAATGATTCTTTCATACTAACTCACCCCTTTGCTTTGCCCCAGTTGTGAAGTCCACGTGTGAAAATCTTGAAACGAGCCTGCAGTGGTGGAGTTAAGCAAACTTGTGATGAATCCATTAGCTGACGGAGTACATTTTTAAAACTGAAGCCTTTCTGGCGAGGTAAATTGAATGTCATTACTGGCTTGAACAGAAAACCATCATCAGGCCACTACAGAAATCACCTAACCTGTGCAACTGAATGTCATTGTTAAGCCTATTTAGTATTCCTTTGCTTTGAACGCTAGCAAACAACATAAGGGAAGCCCAAGGCAAAGAAAATGGCTGTTAATTCCCAAGAGCTGCTCGAGGGGTTCAGCCAAATCGCTTCATGTTTATTTATGAGCCTCATCCACAGAATACTGTTGATTTTACACAAAACTATGCATTTAAGCAAAGCAACAGGCAACAAAGTGAAAGATCGTGTTAAACGAGTCTTTCTATAATTCTCCAACCAGAACAACATAATTCAAGCGAATAAAAACAAAAAAAACATTAATGTGACTGCTGATTTCCCTAATTGTCAATGCCCATGTCTTGTGAAATATGAAATAATCATAACTCAGACAAATAAAAGGTCAACACACTCATAAAGCATAATTTTACCTTGTCTTTCTAACACCCCTTGACCTGCATTCAGTGATGCTTATGTCATTCTTTTTGTTTTTTTACACAAATTCACAGTTATGGTATGTTTAAACCATAATTGGTCTTTACTTGGTATAATGTTAGAAGCATTTTTTTTTTTTTTTTTTTAGATAGTCAGGGAAAAGTGGAGAACCAGGGGAAACCCACACAGGCAGTAATATTAGAAGGTTGACCTTGCTGCAGAAAGCTCCGATACTTGGTCTCTGAGAGCAAAAAAAAAGAGAAATGCAGGAATCTCCATGGCGGCATCCAATATAAAACCTACTTTATGAATAAAATATAACTTTTTAAATATTTACAAGAGTCAAATCCCTTTGCAACACCAGATACATTTTCTGATTTATATAACTCCCAGATTCAGCAGATGATAACGTTAGGGTGCAAGTTTAAATTAAGTCAACAGAATCAAAATACAAGATTCATCTTCAGACAATTTTGATTTGGTCCACTTTGGGTTAATTCACGCATAAAATTATTTGCAACACAAAATAGGAATTCTGACAAATCCAACTCTTATAATAAAAAGAACACTAGTAAAAAGGTTTTGGTGAACAATTTCTGTGTGCTGTGAAGTTTAGCTCACAACATTCCCTTCCTCCTTTAAACCCTTAGCATTTGATATATAGATGCTCTGGTTTTGACCAAATAATAACGAGAAGAAGATATCAATAAACAACAAACAAAGAATGTTCCGACATGAGGAGAAAAGAGAAGTCATATGTGATTCTCCTAAGCAATCAGAGCATAAAAAATATTACATTTCTGGTATAAATTCATTCTTCATTCTTTCTCCTTTTGGGAACTGTCAGAATTTATCTTAAAACTGTTTTTGCCAGTCTAGATTCAAAATAAAAACTAGAAAATGTCCCCTACTGGTAATAAGATACTGCCCTACTGACACCACACAGATGCTCTGCCTCCTTTTTTTTTTTAGAGAGGAAGTGTTCATCACCCTGGAGACCGAAAACCAGGGGCCTGTCAACTATTGCTGGGCAAAAATACGTTTGATGCAATAAAACAGACCCAAAACCACTAGAGTACTCTGTGAGCAGTGGACACTGTTGTGTGTTTAATTTTTTTATATATCATCCCACACACTACTCTACTCTGTGCAGATAATTACAGACACTGGGTCTTGTATCAAATTGTCTCAGTGTGGAAAAAACTAAGGTGTCATCAAGGATGCCTATTAATCCAAAAGTTGTTGGTCAGATGTTTGCAGGTTTGTAGATTGTCTTAAGTGGAATTATGCTTAACGTGTGGTTCCTTAAAATGCCTATCTAGATAAAAACCAACACATATCCTTGTGCTTCTCCCTGTGATCACAACAAGCCCCGTTTCAGATTCAGACCGATTCAGATAGCTTCTACAGTCCTGCAAAGGGGAACTTTGTTTTCATAGTGGTTGTAAGAAAAAGGAAAATAAAAAAATCATCAACAATAAAGAAATAAAGATAATGACATGTGTAGCCAAATGTCAATTAAAGTAATTAGAAGATAAAACATACAGCTATTAATCCAAAATTCAAATTAACACACAATCAGAGTGCATTGCGCCAAATGCATTCTCTTATAGATGCTTTCTTGTTTTGTACCACGCTTAAACACATTTTTATATCCCGCAAAGGTAAACTGAGTAAACCCATTTGTTGTTTTAAAATCAGAAATAGATTAATTAAGGGAAACAAACTATGCAGAATCCTCAACAAATGGACTGGTTTTTCCTCCCTTGGTGGAAAAAACTGCTGTCCAGCATTTGCTACATCTGGTAAAGAGTCTTTTACATGACTGTGGAGGAATTTTCGGCCACTCGGCTGAGCAGAAATGTTTTAATTCAGCCACAATGGGGGTCTTTCCAGTATGAACAGCACCCTGTTTAAAGCCCCAACACATAATAGAATTTTTGGATGTGTACGGCCCCTGCATGGGTGTGAACCTAAACTCCTTTATAATGTTTGTGTGATGAGCAATCGGGGCTTCTTGCCGATCAAGAGCCCATCAGCGCTGATGTGTCTGTAACCGTTTCTCTGTCTTTAGTAGATAAAATAACTTGAAGTATACTTTTCTGTTTCATGCGTCTTGCATCAAAAGTAATATGTAAGTGGGCGTCGCCTGAAGGGTAAAACGGGCTGGGTCCACCGAGGGTGTTTCACCGCCGACAGGGTGCGATAGCTTAACAGTCTGGACTTCAGTTATGCAGCATTGTACTACATTCAAGCTTGTAAACAAGTTGGGTTTTAAAAACTGTTCACAATGTGCTGCTTTTTAGCTTTAGTGATTTTAAGGAACAGTTGCCTCTGCAGCATCATTTAGATCACAGACTATTTCTTGTAGATCCTTGTAGTAACTTTCAGTTACTACAAGGATCTTTTATTATCACCGGTGAAATTGTTTTGAGACAGACACCGGCTGCACATAAACAATATAAGCCCAAGCGTGCAAAAATATTCTTTATCCTCAGTTTCCACATCCTCCAAGATTGCTCTGTTCAGTTCACGTATGTGTATGTCCAACCGATGGAGCAGCTACATTGTTATTTTAATTAATGAGAACAGTTTCACATTCTCCGTGACTACTCCAAACGTGACCGTCAGTGGACCCGCTCAAAATGTTCTCTTGCTAACAGCATTATAAAGTTATGTTACTTCTTCACTTGATATATTCCTCCGAAAGGTGATGCTGTTTTACTATGTTTTCATCCTTTACACATATGCACATAGGAGGTGACAATATCAATTATTGCTCCTTTAAACCTTCATGTACAGAACTGTGCAATCAAAAATTCCTGATAAGTTAAGACTGTGCAAATATGCAATAACACAGTAGTGGTATTGTGATGTGTAACAGACTCAGTCTTCTCAGCAGGGGGCGGTTGCCCTCACAGCTTTTGTGAAGACGCTGTTTTTGAGTCTGTTATTTTTGGATTTGATGTTCCTGAAACGTTGGCCTGATGGAAGAGGGTCAAACAGTGTATTGCCTAGGTGGGTGGGATCAATGGCAATGAGTCTGGCCCTTCTCTGGACTTGTGCAGCATAAACCGAGTTCAGTTCTTGCAGACGGCATCCCACAATCCCCTGTGGTTTCCTCACCACCCGTGCTAAGTCCTTCTTCTCCTTCACTGTGCAGCTCCCATACCACACTAAGACATAAAACACGTTCTATAGTAGTAACATAAAGGTTTTTTAACAGCTTAGTGGAAAGTCCAATCTGTTTCAGTTTTCTGAGGTGTTCACAGACCAGGAGAGGTCAGAGGAGATGTGAATGCCCACGAACCTAATGTTGTCCACACACTCCACCACCTCCCCCCTGTATGCAAAGAGGAGTGTAATCGGTCTTCTTGGACCTCCAGTAGATCATTATTACCTCCTTGGTCTTGCTGGTGTTCAGGATGAGGTTGTTCCTGACCCCCATGTTTGTAGGATGGATAGCAAAACAGTTATGGGTGAAGAAGATGAAGCGATCAGGGCTGAGGACACAACCCTGCGGCGTTCCAGTGTTGAGGATCATTTGGTCCAACACAAAGTAAAAGGAATGACTGAACATGCAAAATATGGTACACGAAAAGCGCACAAACAAATGAGCCAGACCTTTGTGTAGGGAAAAAAAATCAGTGGCAGGTCGGGTTTGTTAAATGTCACATTAAACATGCTATCTTTAAATAACATATAAATGCACAGCGATTAGGCAGTGGGGAAGAGGTGTTACTGACTTATCAAATTCAAGTTCACTTGCTGTGAAAAAGATGTTCACCAAGTTCCACACAAAGCAAAATGTCAATTTCAACACATTGCAGTATAAAAATAATATATTTCATTCTAAATTGCTTTGGTGCTATTCTCACATTTTCCAAAGACCTTTTAGCATTCGAATGTTGCCCCATAATCCACATTTTAGATTTTTCTTTCTGTCAAGGAAGAGTTTTCTCCTCTTTACTTTGTCAGTTATACATTTTCTTACTTATTTGCAAAAGCTTAAAAGTTGAGCCAAGGCAAATCAAAGTCAGACAACAGAACATCAAATTCCCTTCAAAACCCTTGTTCTGATGTAAAATTAGCTTCTGTAAAAACAGTAACCTACTGAGAAAGAATTTTTGCAACACTTGCAGGAAGTGTTACATTTCCTGCAACATTTTCCACTCTGCTTACCATCAATACAACATATCATCTTCACTTGGTCAGCATATAAATTACCTCCCTTTGATATTTGAAACCTAAATGAAGCATAATCTACAGTTTTTTTGGGTGTGGTGGATCTGCTTTCAAATCTGTTGCTTCTCAAATCTAAAGGAAACAAAAAAAAATGGGATTTCACAGAGATTTACCTGCAAACAGAATAACCTCCCTTGGAAATTTAGACATTTTGGCAGCTGTTAAAAGCAAAGACAGAACTGTTTTTTTCTAATTCTTCTGAGAATGCCTTTTATTCACTTAGACTTTAAAGTTCCTCTCGAGCAATCTGTAAAATATTGAGAGAGAAAAAAACCTTTAGACTTGTTGTAAGCTCACCTGACAAGACATGACAGGTGGTACTGTTTCATGCCAGCTCTGAGACACAGTCTGATTTAAACTGAGTCTATTTTTGGCTTGGATTCTCAGCATTTAAATCTTTTAGTCTTCATTTTAGTCTTCATTGATGTTGTGCTTGTTTTCAACTCAACTCAACTCAAACTTTATTTATAAAGCACATTTAAAACAACCAGGGTTGACCAAAGTGCTGTACAGATAAAAGATAAAAACTGAATGCTAAAATACATAAACACACAGTTTTGTGCACAGTTACAACAGCTGCTTGTTGGGGAAGTGATCACAAGAAGCTCCCCTGCATGAGCAGCAGACGAGGCAATGAACGAGAAACTGAACCAGGTCATACATAAAAGACATGTCAGTTTCTGTCTTTGACTTGCTGGAAAGTCTGGTTGAATTTCCTTCTTTTGCAAGCTTGTGTTAAGATGAGGTTTAACATCAACCTAATTGCAGCGGACTATCTTAGAAATATGCTCTAGTCCATTAAAGCAGAGCAAACAGCTGTGTTAAGAAAGCACCTTTAATTTTTAGCTCAACACAGTAATTCGCTCCCCAGTACTGATTAACTCGGTTTTCATGCTCAGAAACCTTTTTGACTGCTCAGTCCCTGTAACATGCCATGTTTCTTGTGTTCTTTCTGTTTCTTTTCAATTTGTTGGACTTATTGTCTCACTGCCCTTCCTCACCCCTTTTTTGTATATTTTCATTCAGTTTGTTCATACAGCTTGTGCTACAGAAACTGCTAAATAAATGAATCAATTGCTCTTGTTTTTTAGTAATCTTATCATTTCAATTACTTTCATTACACCAATATATTTGTTTCTGATAGGTTTAGCTTATGAAATTGATATTTTACAGTTGGCAAACCTTTCTTGCAATAATCATACTTAAAGGAAATGCTTTAGCCAAGATTGGAATAACTGACATCCTTCACTCAGAAGTTACAACCATTACAAGAACAAAGGGAATGTACTTCCTGCCAGCTGACTAAATAACCTCCCTCACACAGGGAATGAAAGAATGACCTGGTACAAAACAAATACAAACATTCTGAAAACTATTTAAAAATTCTCCAGCACAGTAATAACCAATGAAAAGATCTTCATTGACGTTATCCAAATCAAGCCCTCATAATCGCTCAGCAGCTTTTTTGCGTGTCTCCACTGGTATTTTGACAGCTTCTCTTTGGTGATGAGGTCCAAGACCATAACTCCAATCTTTAGCTTCCTCCACAGTTTCTTTTTCAGATTCAACCCAGGACTCTGGGCGGGCCACTCTAAATTGATAATATTTTGTCCAGTTACAAAAAACATTAATGAATCCCTGCATTCATCTTTTGTCTAAGACTGCTTATCCAGGTCGGCATCTATCTCCAGCCAGGTTATTGTGCAAGAGGTGGAGTACACCCTGGACAGGTCACCAGTTAATCATAGGGCATGCAAAGGGCAATTTAGCCCTCCTGTGGCCTTCGGGTCATAATGACCCAAAACCGAGTTTAAAGCAGAAAAGAAACCTTAATGATCTTTTCAACTTGAAATTTGATGACTTTGCATAGATTGACCCTAGGCAATTTAAATATTGCCTTTAGTCATATTATCATGTAAGCTGTACAAAAAAAGAGTTACAAATATTGTCTTCGGGTCATTTTGAACCAACAGCCATATTGCATTGGAATCACGATCACAGAGTCAATTACACACCACAAAGATGTGAAAATGCTTTAGTTCTGGCTAAGATTTATCAGTAGTGGACAAAAACCTCACAAAACATGTTCTTCTTCAGCAGAATGCACTGCCTGTACAATGCCTAAATTTGGCAGCCAAGGGGGTAGCACAACAGATGAGGATGCTTAGAGTTGTGGTAACATATACAATATCATGATCAAAATGTAACAATACTGGCACATGGTCAGTATGTGCGCAGTTCCCCATCCTACAGAGGGCAAAAAAGTATGGTAAATGGTCTGTACATGTACAGTCCCAAAGCACTTCACTACATTTAATCATTCACCCACACATTCGCACCCGAACAGTGATAAGCTACATTGCAACCACAGCTGCCCTGGGGCAGGGTGACAGAAGCAAGGTTGCCATACATTGCCGCTACCAGATCCTCTGACCACCGCCAGCAGGCAATGCAGGTGAAGTGTCTTGCCCAAGGCAACGACAACAACTGAGATAGTTGGAGCGGGGGATCAAACTGGCAACCAGCTGGTTACAGGACAAACTCCCCAACTTCTGTGCCACTGTGGCCCCTACCTGTATCTGGGAAAGTGCAGGTCATTGTGGTCAAAATGTAACAAAACTGCTACTTTGAGGATGCTCAGAGCCCATCAAGGTAATGCCGATGTAGGTGCTGCAGATGACAGTACCCAGAATTCTCTCTGCTGCACCCATGAGAGTGCATTTCACTGTTGAAAATAATTTTTTTTTTTTATTATTGTTCACTGGCACAACAAAAATGACTTATTGGGATGAATAGAGATGCATTAAAATCTACTTGCTGCACATTTCTGATACTTTAGTCTATAGAAATACGATACAAATATTGCTCACCCCTATACAAAAACGTATACAATTAACAAGCGAGTGGTATCTCCTGAATAAATGCAGTCTTTTGCCATGTGAAGATTCAAGCATTTACTAAATTTGTGGTGAATGGCAAGTTGTTCCTTCAGTCAAAATAGATTTGGTGTTTAGAATTCAATTAAACTGCTTTATATTGGGGGTTTAATGAAGCCGGGACATAATGACCCGGAGGACATGGGATGTATACAGAATATGAAGACCGCGGGAGGCTTAGAGAGATAAATTAATGTAACGTGCAGTTTTTAGACTGTGAAAGAAAGCTAGAGTCAGAGAAAACAAATTGGTAAATTAAAAGATTACTTTAAACCTAAATCTGCCAGGGGTATGAATAATTGTGCGCTTAACGTTATGTTTGCAACGTACTGACCTGACAAATTTTCTAGATATTATTACTCAGTACCAGCATGATACAGTAAGAAAGAGTAGACTCTCCCTTGTGGGATACAGGTTTCTCTCTGTATCAGCAAAAAAAGCTGACACTGACTGAAAAACACCCAAAACACAGACTAAATGTATATAAACCACTTATGGCAGTAGCTGTGTCAGCAGTAAGAACAACAGGTGAACATGAATGTCCTGGCACTGCTGTGATTCCAAGAAATGCTGTAGTTTACTTAATAGGTCAAAGGCAGCATTGCACATAAAACTCTGTCTTCTTCTTTGGCCACAGGAAGTAATTTGTCTACATCTACCGCTATCATCCGCATGCTCCAAGTGGTGGATAATGACAAAGGAATTACAATTTGGGACTTTCAGGGAGGAGTTGAGAAAAGGCCCTGGGTGGCAAAGAGGTGCTTCCAGATGATTGGACAAACAGCTAATGCTATCAGGGAGACAGGTAGGAGAGTACTTGGTGTCTTCTGGAAGGCAAATAATGGCATGTTTGAAAAGTTTCTGTCAGATTTCAGAGCTCATCATAGCACTATAAACAGCTCTGGTGAAAGTCACTAATGATATTCTCATGGCCTCAGATGATGGACTTCTTTCTGTACTTGTCCTGTTAGATCTCACAGCTGCATTTAATACAGTCAAGCACAGAGTTTTCCTAGAAAGACTTGAGCATGCTGTAGGGTTTAAGGGAACTTCACTAGGCTGGCTTGAATCTTATTTGTCTGACAGATTCCAGTTTGTTCATGTAAATCTTCTTCAAAATTCTAAGGTTACTTGTGGAGTACCACAGGGTTCACTGCTTGGGCCAGCCGTTTTTACATACGTGTTCATGTATATAAATACACACACATATATATATATATATATATATATATATATATATATATATATATATATATATATATATATATATATATATATATATATATATATATACATATACATATGTGTGTGTGTGTGTGTGTCCAATTGGTGAATTATCAGATAGCATGAGATAGGTTTCCACTGGGATGCTGATGATATTCAGCTATATCTATTTGTAAATCCAACAGTTAAGTAGGCTACAAGCATGTCTTGAAGACATAAAAACGTGGATGACCTTAAATTTCCTGCTTCTAAATTCCGATAACACAAACATCATCATCGGGCCAACGTCTCTGAAAAAGTAAAAACTGCCTAGTCAATCATTTAATCTGGACGGCATTAACTTCTAATTCAAAAGTTTAATGGCTTGAGGTTAACTTTGGCCATGACATGACAGCTTTGAAGCTCCATCATACATCAGAGATCTGATTGCTCCATATGTTCCTTACATAGCACTTTGACAGACTCCAGGTTTACTGGTGGTTTTTTAGAGTCTCTAAAAATATAATCTGAGGCAGATATTTTAGTTATACCTCTTCAATGGAATCAACTCCAAATTTTAGTCCATGAGGCAAACATCCTGTCTACTTTTAAGACTAGGCTTAAAGGCTTCCTTTTTGATAAAGCTTATAGTTAGAGTGGCTTAGGTTATCCGGAGCTATCTCTATAGTAATGCTGATTATGCCCAGGCCGCTTCAGGACATAAGGACCACCTTCCCCCACTCTGCTTCACTCTAGTTTGTCTAGTTTTGACCAGGGCTTTGAACCGGTTCAAGGAACGAAAACGAAAAGGGAACTTTT
This sequence comes from Fundulus diaphanus, assembly GCA_037039145.1. Classification (NCBI taxonomy): domain Eukaryota; kingdom Metazoa; phylum Chordata; class Actinopteri; order Cyprinodontiformes; family Fundulidae; genus Fundulus; species Fundulus diaphanus. The sequence goes on from CM073125.1 coordinate 46,339,724, forward strand.
TGTATTTTACAGGGAACAGAAACGAAACCGGAAACGTTATTATTTTTTTTAAAATAATATTTATTTATTTAAAAATAATGGTAACCGGTTAATACCGGTTTTATTTCGTTCCTCAAAGTTTTCGTTGCCTAATTAACTAAAAAAAAAAAGTAATTATTTTCCTGCGCACGTTACCATGACGGCTGAGGTTCACTTCCTGTGTGACATCACATCACACATTCGCTGACTGAATGGAGCGAGAGCGGTGTCTCCACTAGAGCTACACATCTTAAATAAGAGGTAAATTACGATCAGTGACGGACTGGACGGTCTGGCATTTGGCATGATCGTCGGGTGTGCGCGGCCCCTTTCACCCTGTTCATTGTAGGCCTACATTATCTCTCGGCCCACTAATAAGCCAAATGCAGGGTTTCCCGTAGCGCTGTCTTGGCGAGGCGGCTGCCTCGCCAAACTCACGCTACCGCCTCGCCAACATTCCAAAAAAAAAAAAAAAACACAAAAAAAAAACAAACAAACAAACAAACTCGATATGCTTGCATGTTTATTTGACGTTAACACGCGTTTTTTTGTTGCTGCTTTCGCGCGTGCATATACTGAGTGGCAGGGAAAAAACACATGGATACGCCCCCCCCCTCGGTCCGCGCAAAACTTGTTGTCTACCCCCCCCAACACACCTCCTCGCCTAAGCAAATTCCTGCGGGAAACACTGAAATGCCTCTTGGTTCAGTTTTCATGCATATTAAAGTTAGAGTTCAACACCAATAGGGCTACATACTTGCGTGTTATTTCCGTGCATGTGAGGTTATATCTGTGTGTTGCGGGCACGTGCAGCTGCGTGCGTGCGCGTCCCCATGTGGGCCGCTGGTTGGTGAAAATGCCAGGGCCGTTTTTTAATCCCAGTCCGTCAGTGATTACGATCCATCGTTAAGTAAAACGCTCATTCCAAACAGCTGACAGGAACGAAATTAACCGTTCCGGGAACAGTATTTTTTTGTTCTAACCGGTTCGGGAACGTCAATTTATTGGTGGAACTCATAACCGGAAACGTTATAATTCCGTTTCTGTTCGGAACGAACCGATTGGGAAAAAAAATCGGTTCAAAGCCTTGGTTTTGACACCATCCTGGAGGGGCGCATCACCGGAGCTACTGCTGCCACCAACCATATGTTCTCCCTCTTTAGATGGCCCTTGTTTTATAGTGTTTAACCCTGTTTCTCTCCATACTTTATGTGCACTAGACTTGAAACCTGGCTCAGATGTTGCTTGAGCTAAACTGTGGTAGCGTGGCCACTTGTCTGACATAAACACCAGGTACTTGCAACCTCGCACTCTGAGGTTGAGCAAGACCCCTAGCCCCAGATCGCTTCCTGGTCACTCTGATAGCTGCCCAACCTAAGGGATGGGTTAAATGCAGAAGACAAATTTTATTGGTATGTACAATTGCAATGACAAATAAAGATTTCAATCAGCTGGGTTTCCATTCATAGAAACTTTTTAACCAATCTGTCTAAATGATTTGACATTTTTTAAATTTTCTTACAAAGTAAAGTGCCTTGAGATGGGATGTTTTGTGAATTGGTGTTATTGGTTATATCTGTAACATCCCTTACCTTACTGCTTGGGTGTCCAGTTTGACACTGTAGTTTTTCAATCTTATTAGTCAAACTCCGCAATTCTGGATGGATGGATGGATGGATGGATGGATGGATGGATGGATGGATGGATGGATGGATGGATGGATGGATGGATGGATGGATGGATGGATGGATGGATGGATGGATGGATGGATGGATGGATGGATGGATGGATGGTCTGTAAGGTGCTTATTTGTCTTAAAGCTAAATACATCTCAGTGATGCTTCCCATGTGTGACATCCATTTGACTTACCTTGAGTTGGTATGGTGCTATTCAAACAAAGTTGCCTTTCCTTGCTTTGGCAAGAAGAGGAAGGGATTCTTGGGCAATGAGAAGTTGTCAGCTTTTTATATGCAGTGGCAAGACTTTTGCTTCGAACAGCAGAAACAGTATACACAGTGGCCTGAAAAAGGCATGCAACCACCAGCGTAGTTAAGCCAAAAGAGGATAAAACATTTCTCTGCTGTCTTGTTTCACTCTTCAATCTCAGGGCTCAAATTTTTGGAAGAGAGGTCTGAGACTGAGAGACCTGAACTTGTAAAGAGGCCAAGGCGATTGTTTCCCATCAGCCATTGGTTCTGTGGATGAGCAGGCCGCTCATCTCCGTCTAGCCTTGTTGACTGATAGATTTCCAAACTCTGCATCAGCCAAAGCTATTAAGTGGTCTGCTGGAGCGAAATGGCTTTACCGTTGTTGAGGTGAAGCAATTGGCTCAGCAATTCCTGCACGCTATTGTTTCAGGCCTCTGTGACTAAGTTAATTTCTTGCCAGACAAGCGCAGCCAGAAATATGCTGACACACACAACAAATAACAGGCTAGGAATGCAGCAAATCCCATTACTAGCACCGTCATTTGCCCCCCCCCCCCTCCCCACCACATTAATTAGCTAAGAATTATGAAAGAAGTGACCCAAATCAGATGAATTTCTCTCTGAAGACCTTTTTTTTCATGTGTAACTTATGCTCTAACAATAACTTTTCTCCCAAATCCTCCAACTGCCTCTAAAAAAGCTATTTCTAAATTGCTATGTTGATTATTTTTCTTTTATTACTTTGAAGCAACATCCGTAAATCAGATCTGACAGTTCTGTGGCACTGCGTCTCTGACTTAATTTTGCAGAAACATGAGAAATATAAAACTGTTCTGATCTCCCATCAATGCTTGTTTTACCTCCTCCTACATTATTCATGGTCATATTTAAGTCTGGAGAGATAAAGCCTGGTTTTACATTTACAGTGACAAGCTGGAAAGGCCCGGTGGAATTCGGGTCCCGTGTGATTTAAGAGCCTGACATGGTTGGCCAAACACAGAACTGGATTTCTGGATTTGAAGAACAAACTGAATGCACTTATTTCCCATAAGGTCTTGTGCACACGCGAGGGACCCAGAGCAACAGTGATGGGTCTAAAGAACAAACCCGGACAGAGGAGAAAACTTTCTCTTTTTTTGTTCAAAACTTAATGTTCAGCATGATCTTTTTCAGTCTCAAAACTAGCGACTCTAATATATTGAACATGACTCTATTCTATGGAGGAAATTTCAATGGATATTTTTTGCATTTATATTGAAGCAATCATTCTACAATTACAGATACAGATGTCAGCAGATGTTTCTCATGGAAATGGGTCTAATTTAGCTGTTGCGCAAGACGCAGACTGTGTTGTACCCTTAAACTTGTTCTTTTACACAATTACAAAGTGATTTGACTTAATATCTCCATCTGATTTAAATCTATATCTATTTTGTCACTGTTCACATCTTTAACAGCCAATGAACCTGAAAACTGCCCAGTAAATTTGAAATGACTTTTGAATGATTAAATCAACAAAGACAGTTGTTAAGAAATATAATTCAGTTTGTTCAACTTAATGAATCTAACTAAGTTTTAGGTCTCTCTCTGGAGCAGTTGGAGCAAGATCCAGGCTTCATGCCGCCAACATGTACAGCAGGTGGCAGTAGCAATTTCCACGTCAGTTCATATACTCTGATATATTTTTGAGCATTGCATCAACTGATAGAACCACTCTTGGCTGGACTCTAGTGAACTGTTCTGTTTTTCTGCACTTTGGTATAACCCATTCAATGCATGTTAATGGCAAAAAATTACATTTGTGACACACTGTACCCCATATGGTCCTAGAGTGTTGTCTTAAACTTGATTTAATCTCCCACGACTTCATCAGCTACTTCAGTCATTAAGTTTTACGCCATCCAGGGTAGATGCTTTATAGGTCATGTCATTTAATTGATGAAAAGAGCTGAGAGGTGCTGTTTTAAAGGTTCTGACCTGGATTATTTTCCACTGAAGTTGAGTAGCAAGTCTACGTGTTTACTCAAGCAAGGCTTAGCCGAGCCAAAGGCCTGCAAGTACTGTAGGTTTGATGTTGTCCACATTAAAACATAAAAGGCTAAATAAGCAGTGTTTACTGTTTTTTAATGTAAAATTTTTATGCACACCAGAAGCAGTCGTGGCATTAAAGTCACTTTTAAACACAAAATAAATCAGCTAACGTCTCTGTTATAACTCCAGCAAACTTTTTCAAAACACAAATCCATTGCCAATAGGAATAATATGAATCGATCAAATATGTACCGTGACAAAACTAATGCCAGAGAGCCCATTGTCACAACCCAGCTGACCAATGTATTGCATTGCCTCAATCTCTTTAGCCCACGTTTCTGTGAAGCTGCCCAGGAAACAATAAAAGAGAAGTGTTGTTCCTTTGTTGATTTGTTTAATCATTGGCTTAGCATAAGAAAAGCATTTTGAAGGTTTTGGTAGAAACCTTCTTGCTTTTAACATGCACATCACATCTTACCCTCTACTTCCTGTTTAGGGGAACATAAGTTAAGTGTTTCTATGATGCAAGACACAAAGTTGTGTGTGATAGGGTTCATACTCATCTGTGAAAAATTTGTGAAAAGTTAAAAGCGTGCAGGAGAAGATCAAGTGGATCCCATTTTATTAGATGTGGCAAAAAAATAATAACAATAAAATCCTATAAAATAACAATAAAATCTTCAAACTTACTCTAATTATGTAGAAAACAGACTTAAACAATACATTTATTTGGGGGAAACCTAAAGGTATTGAACTCATTGCGGTAGTTTGTAGGTCCCTGCCGGTTCTCCCATCTTTTTGGAAGTTTTAAAAATGTGATCAGAAATATTTCTCTACCTTTGCATTGTTCAGTGATAAGAAGCAGCTTCTGCCAGATAGCTCAGGTCTATTGGGAAATTAAAACAGATTTAGCAGTTAGCCGACTTGGGGGGGTCTAATAGTGAAACCAGTTGATCATGTGCTGCCTTTGGTTTGCCTGATCCATTGTTGTAAGTGGGGTCGAGTCGGAAGTGTTGCTCAGACTGGGGGTCTTATCTGGCTGTGGAGCAATGAGCTCTGTGCTGCAGTCTCCATTGGCATGGTGATAGAGGGTTAAGCCCTGTCTTCCCAGATAAACCCTCCCTCTGTTCTCCCAGCAGCCTGTCAGGCTGCCTGTTTTCTGCAGGCATTGAGGGGAGAAAAATGCTCCCAAAACCATTAAGCATCAACATGTCTGCTGGCGACAAGCTGGCCTCCAGGTATGGTGAAGATAAAGGAGGTGGAGGGAGAGAAATGGAAGGTAGCAGCACATAAACAGGAATACAGATGGCAGCGTGGGGTGGTGGGGAGCCGATGATGAGGGAATGGAGAACTGATTCAACCAGGATGAAAACTATTAATTTTTGCAAGTAATTTACTGTTGGGTCTAAAGATGCCATTAGCTGGGAGCGGCAGCAAGTAAATCTATTTGACAACTTTGTAAAAAAAACAACAACAAAAAAGAGTTTTTCTACACTTTTCATCCTGACCATGTTATTTGGTTGCTCTTGTACAGCACAATGGATTCACTCTTCTAGATTCTTTGGAAAGAAATGTCCCTGCTTTTTCTGAATCTCATAGTTAGAATTTGTCAAAATTATTGTTATCTTTCTGTTCAGTGTTGTAGTTCTGAGATTTTTGTGCTTACTAAAGTCTCCATATCCTCCATAGTTTTATTTTGTAATGTTACAACCACAAACTCCCATGTTTTTTATTGGGATTGTGTGAAAGACCAACCTTTTGTTGCAGTTACAACTGCAAGTATCTTTATGTATCCAACAAATTTACACGTCATTCCAAAAAAAGTAAAAAACAAAACAACTGGACTTGTTTTCCGAAGTTGAAGACATCTTGCTTCCTCTCCAGGAAGCTTTCTCAATTCAAAAAGTCTGGAGTAATGTGGAGTATCAAGCTTTATACTACTGCCCAACAAAGGCCTTGTAATGGCTTAGATAACATGCAAATTCAACAGAAACAGGTCCACCCCTTAGTAATGGGCGGTCGTTAAAGCCATTAAGGCAGCAGATTGAACCGAAACTGGTCCACTCCTCTGTAACGAGGAGTCGTTAAGGTTGTTATTGGCCTGGTTTAAGGGAGCGATGTTTTGATCACTCGTATGAGGGTGAGAATTGAGGTGATGATTGGCTGGAATTAATCCTATAGCTGTATTGTAAGTTTTTGAGAGTTGGAACCTAAGGCCTCCTCCTCTGTTTAAGGTTGTTTTTTCTCTCTTAACGTAGATGGCTTCCTTCACACCCCTTTCAAACCATCTGTCTCCTTTGTCCAAAATGTGAACATTTTGGTCCTCAAAAGAGTGTCCTTTGTCTTTAAGGTGTAGGTGGACAGCAGAGTCTTGTCCTGAGGAGGTAGCTCTCCTATGTTGAGCCATGCGTCTCTGGAGAGGTTGTTTGGTTTCTCCAATATAAAGATCAGAACATTCCTCACTGCACTGAACTGCATACACCACTCCGCTCATCTTAGGTTTGGGTGTTTTGTCCTTGGGATGCACCAGCCTCTGTCTGAGGGTCCTGTTTGGTTTGAAATGTACTGAGATTTTGTGTTTGGAGAAAATCCTCTTGAGTTTTTCAGAGACTCCAGCAACATATGGGATGACGATGTTTTTGCGTTTAATCTTCTCACCATTATTTTCTGCAGCGGGTCTTTTGGATTTTCTTGCTGATTTGACAAAAGCCCAGTTAGGGTACCCACAGATTAGGAGGGCATCTTTGATGTGTTTGATGCGCTTAGATAACATGCAAATCTTTGATTTGCATGTTATCTAAGCCATTACAAGGTCTTTGTTGGGCAGTAGTATAAAGCTTGGTACTCCACATTACTCCAGACTTTTTGAATTGAGAAAGCTTCCTGGATAGGAAGCGAAACGTCTTCAACTTCGGAAAACAAGTCCAGTTGTTTTGCTTTTTACTTATTTTGGAATGACCATGACCTGGATGACTGAGAATCTTCACCAGCAAATTTACACGTCTAACTACAATTGCCTGTCTGTTTTAGATTTTTCTTTTGGTTTCCTTCTACCATTGCTGTGGTGACAGACACAACTCTGACAAAAAAATATGATGTGATCCCGACTCAAAACATTTAATATTGTGTTTGATAAAACAGCTCTTTACATTTTATAGTTTAGATTGCTGTAGACGGCAGAATCTTCTTCCACTATGTGATTTTCTGCAGCCAAGACAGTGCAGAAGCTGTGCCTGTAAAATCCCATCACCTAACATGATTGAAATGAAGGGTCCCCTGAGTTAAAGAGATGGGGACTGGCTTAATGAGATCTAATTACTAAAGAGGCACCCCTGTGTACACTTGTGTTCACCAACACAATCCCCTCACTAAACCTAGTTGGTTCCAGGTCTCCAATAATCAAACAAAATGAAAAATCTCATTCAGCACATGTTTTACCTTTCAAGACAGAACTGTGACCTGGGAAGGACATCACATGCAACTTGGTCTTGTTTAGTGGATTCAAGCTCTGCAGACTTGTCACTCTGATCATCAATGGATTGTTGCCTGGCAGTTTCTGAACTATGCTGAAGACAATCCAGACTTGTTTCATGTGTCGTTAAAGGATGGTGGAATGTCCTACCTAGCACTACAGAAACAGGAGCATCCCAGTTTATTTTCAAGAAACCCTTGAAGACCCAGCTCTTCAGACAGCATCACCTACTCTCTACTACCCTAACCACTCTAATGCACTCTTTCTGCTTTTCCCTTTTTGCCTGCACTCTTATTTCTTAAACGTTACTCCATCACCCATGACAGGACCTGACCAGTGGTCTTCCTTCTCAATAGCTTATCTTTGATGTTAACTGCATAGTTATTGCCTAATTTATAACTTTGGGTAAAAGCATCTGCCAAATGCATAAACATAAGCAAATATTGTACGATACAACTGACCAATATAATGCAATACAATATCACAAAAGTCCAAATAAATGGTCTGCTATTGAAGCCATCACCACTTTTAATATTTGGATTTCTCTGTGCATAGCGCAAGAGGGATGCTTTCTTTGTAAATTAGGTGTTTATCCGTCACTGTTTGGTTTGCAACTTGCCCCCCTTCGATACGGTGGCTAAATAGTTTTCATAGACCACATAAATTTTGTTTACTGTATGAAATTCAGCGTTGGCTCCATGCCTGTGTAATGCAGATATGAACTATGTGCAGAAAAGGACACTGAGAGGACAGATATTGATGTTACAACTTCAAGAAGTAAAAATAGACTCACAGACCTGAGGAATCTAGGCCAAGAAGGAATCAAACTATTCTGTAGAAACGATTTGTGTTGGTTTTTCCCTCAAACTGAAAAATTAATCGGTGGCTCCTGCATGTTGAATTTCCAAGTTCTAAAAGGCATAGATTATGTAAAGTACTGGTGCTTTAGAGAGGATTTTCCGAGCTGTGTCGCAAACAAATACTATTACAAGTGAGTCTTTTTCAAGTGACCCTTAAACAATAGAGTGCTTTCAGTCCAACACTTGTCTCTCTAAAGAGTGATATCACTAGACGTGTCAAGCTGCAGTCAGTCGGCTAGGAATTATCTCTCATTTGAAATGTCACTTTCTGTAAATGCTTTGGAAATGTCGTCTTTATTTAGGGCTCTCAGTCTGCTACCGTCAGAACACTGAATAAAAGACAAACTGAGGGAAACTCATCTGGGTTTAGGACATAAAGAGGGAGGGGGAAAAAGTCCAGAAATTATATATTACTCTGTTCGTTTTCTCTGAAAAAGTAAGCAATTCTACCCCGACTAATTTTATACTAAAAAGAGGATGTATGGAAGTTTTATAAATCAGAACAAAATAAGGTGTTTCAACACAATGGTGTGTAAGAGAATGATTATATTTAGAGATGGATAATATTTATTTTTATATATGTGTATTTTAAAAAAAAATTATGGATCAGGAAGAGAATTGTCCACAGATTCAATGAGTCTGGTTCATCTGTGGGTATAAAAACCCACGGGGCCACCGTGGTGCAATGGGCAGAGTAGTCGTCTTACTATCGGAAGGGGTTTGATTCCAGCTTCCTCCTGTCACATGTCGATGTACCTCTGGGCAAGGTACTTAACCCCAAATTCTCTACCAATATATTCAATTTTATTTATTTTTTATTTATATGTATTGGTGCATGAATTATGTGAGCATCAGTAAGACTTAGACTTAGACAACTTTATTTGTCATTTTGTATGCACAGAGTGCGTACAGAACGAAATTTCTGTTTGCATACAGCTTGAAAAATTACAGTAAATTGCGATAATTACAGTAAGTACGATTGGGTGTATTTGACTATAGTGTACAGCGTGTGAGTGGTCGATATGACCAGAATAGGGTTATATAAACTCAGCCGACTTACCATTTACTTGAAAGTGCCCCATTCATCTTTTCAAACCATTCAGTGGAGTTACTGACACTATGGGAATGTACAATAAGATTAGTAAGAGCGGTATCTTTGTAATCTTGTATGTTTTTCCGGTTGGCAAAATTATCAGACAGCATGGGATTAATTTCCACTGTTATGCTGATGACACTCAGCTATATTTATCCATAAATCCTGATGAATCCAATCAATTACTTCGACTGCAGTCATGTCTTGATGACATCAAAAGCTGGATGACTTTAAATTTCCTGCATTTAAATTCTGACAAGACAGAAGTTGTAATCTTTGGGCCAGAGTCCTCAAAAAATAAACTTCTTAATCAATCACTTAATCTGGATGGCATTAACTTGGCCTCTGGCAATAAAGTTAAAAATCTTGGTGTTATTTTTGACCAAGACATGTCATTTAAATCCCATATTAAACAGGTTTCCAGAGTTTCCTTTTTTCACCTCCGGAATATCGCCAAAATTAGAAACATTCTGTCCAGGGGTGATGCTGAAAAACTAATCCATGCATTTGTTACTTCAAGGCTGGACTATTGTAATTCTTTACTATCAGGAAGTCCACAAAATGCAGTTCGATGTCTACAGCTGATCCAAAATGCTGCAGCAAGAGTTCTGATGAAAATCAACAAGAGGGATCATATTTCTCCAATTTTAGCTTCCCTTCATTGGCTTCCTGTTAAATCAAGAATAGAATTTAAAATTCTTCTTCTAACGTATAAAGCCCTTAATAACCAAGCTCCATCATATATCAGAGCTCTGATTACCCCGTATGTTCCTAACAGAGCACTTCGCTCTCAGACTGCAGGTCTGCTGGTGGTTCCTAGAGTCTCTAAAAGTAGAATGGGAGGCAGATCCTTTAGCTATCAGGCTCCTCTCCTGTGGAACCAACTCCCAGTTTTGGTCCGTGAGGCAGACACCCTGTCTACTTTTAAGACTAATCTTAAAACTTTCCTTTTTGACAAAGCTTATAGTTAGAGTGGCTCATGTTACCCTGAGCTATCTCTATAGTTGTGCTGTGATAGGCCTAGGCTGCTGGAGGACATCAGGGTCTAATTTTCTCACTCTACTGATTTCTACTGTTCTTCATTCTACGGTTCTCCAGTTTTGCATTGTATTACATTGAAATGACTGTCGTCATTTCAGCTTTTAACTTTTTGCTCTCTCTCTTTTTCTTCATAGTAGGTACACCTGGTCTGGCGTTCTGTTAACTTTGACATCATCCAGAGAAGACGGCTCACCCGTTACTACCATCTAATGTAGAACAGATTACTAGATCAATGTGTGCTTCTGTGCTCTTTTGTCTCTCTTGTTGTGTCTCTGCTCTGTCTTCTGTAACCCCAGTCGGTCGAGGCATCTCTCTTGTTGTGTCTCTGCTCTGTCTTCTGTAACCCCAGTCGGTCGAGGCAGATGACCGTTCATACTGAGCCCGGTTCTGCCGGAGGTTTTTTTTTCCCGTTAATGGGTGGTTTTTCTTCCCACTGTCGCTTCATGCTTGCTCAGTATGAGGGATTGCAGCAAAGCCATGTACAATGCAGACGACTCTCCCTGTGGCTCTACGCTTCCCCAGGAGAGAATGCTGCTTGTCGGGACTTTGATGCAATCAACTGGTTTCCTTATATAGGACATTTTGACCAATCTGTATAATCTGACCCAATCTGTATAATATGATTGAACTTGATTTTGTAAAGTGCCTTGAGATGACATGTTTCATGATTTGGCGCTATATAAATAAAATTGAATTGAATTGAATTAAACTTCTGACTTTTAAGAAAGGGATTTAAAAAAATCTCTAAAAAATATTTCTCTCATTACTCTGGCATTTAGGGAATCCATCCATTATCTGTACCTGCTTGTCCATGCAGTGTCTCAGGGGTGCTGGTGCCAGTCTCCAGTGATCATTGGCCAACAGGCAGGGTACACCCTACACAGGGTGATACAGAGACAAACAAGATAAACCACAATACAAGCAAACACTCACACCTAAGGGCAATTTAGAGTAACCAATTAACTTAACCTGCCTGTTTTTGGACGGTGGGAGGAAGCCAGAGTATCTGGAGGTAACCAACACATGAACAGAAAGAACAAGCAAAGGCCATGCAGAAAGATCCCATGCTGGGATTTGAACCCAGGACCTATATGCTAGACAATAGTGCCACCAACTACACAACTGTGCAGCCCCTCATTCATGAAATATATAAAGTCATCATCAAAACATTGTTGAAAAGTTCATTATTTCAGTAACTCAATCCACTAAGTGAAACACATTATACAGATTAATTACACAGACTCATGTTTTTTTTCCTTTATTTCTGTGAATAATCATGATTTTCCACTTACAGCTAATGAAAACACAACATTTCAGATCAGAGTATTACATTAGACTAATAAAAAACGGTTTTAAGAAAGAAATGAGGGCTAATTAAAAAAGTATGTTTACTACCTGCTTAAAGGTTGTAATTGTTAAAAGGTACTTTAATTTAGACAAACGGGCCTCATCAGATTGCAAATTCTTATTTACTGAGAGTGAATGTATTTCATTTTGGTAATTCTAACTTCCAGGAAAACTAAAACAGGAAATGTTTCATTTGAATAATGTCAGACTGTGAAAGAAAAGGTTAAACCTTTTAGTATGAAGTGAATGTTCATGTCTGCATTGTCTTGTCCTTTGGACAAGAGAAATGCAATGATGTTACATTCCACACATTTAGTATGAAGAACAAAATCAGAAATAACAGGTATCACAGTTATGATAAGCTCCACCTCACAGGCTTGTTTTGCTTTGAAAAGGTGAAGTTAATCGCAAGGCAATAACATATTGTAAAAACAACATATTGTTTTGTCTCCTTTTTAATTACCTAAGACACTAGACATTTGTTTCTTTCTTTCTTTTATACAAATCTGGAGGATCAGTTCATGGCTGCTTCTTTGCATTTGTCTGGTGTACTCTATACAGGAAATCTAAATGCAAGAATCATGCACATAAACACAATTCCTTTTTAAATGCATTGGTGGACTACACACTGGCATCTAACATCATGCAGGAATACAACAGACTCCTAATTCTACAACACCCCATTGTTTTAACCTACTAAGTACAATTATACCCCGGCAGACACTGCTACAACAAAAAGCTAGACAGTGCTAGTAATTTTTCATCCCATATTTGTGACCTTTTTAAAATTGGTCATGAGTATAATCATGAGGATAATCAATGAAAAGGTCAAGGTTGCAGAAACAATCATCTTTGACTTGAATGAGATGAGTTCTTGTAGCTTAGCAACACACATGCACTGTAATTTCAATATTAATTTGAAAAAAACTGCTCTAAAATAGGTTAAAAAAGAAACATTAGATGTGGTGAAAATATTTTGTTTTTTAATTGGAGATGTTTTTGGAGATACTAGAGTCATTTATTCTTCAAAAGAGCAGTTTTGCTACAATTTGCCAGGGAAATGTGCCATCTGTGGACAATCTAAGGTCACTGTGAATGTGGGGTAAACATCCACTTCAGAGCCTCAGCGCCATGCTAGGCAGCAAGCAGGACAGTGAACAGGCAGATTAGACCACCTGGCCCTGCCAGGCTGTCAGCCTATTTATACCCAGGGTGGCAATTTGAACAGGACTCCTCAGCACCACTGACAAGGAGATCCACAGAGGGGGAGGCTCTTTGTGAAGTTATCATGGAGGAGAAACGAGCAATCTAATATAGATTCCGATGACCTTCTGCCATCTTTTCCCTATGATCCTTTCCCAGAGGGAAAAAAAAAAGAAACAAAAATTGTCTTCTCTCTTGCCAGCTGTCACCCCGTTCACCAGAGGAGAAACGTTAATGATCTGCAGAGAAATATTGGCCGAAAATTTACTCAGTCTTCTAAGACTAGATTCCAAAAAAAAAAAAAAGAAAGAGTACTCTATAGTCCCATTACTTTTTTTTACAGTTATGCCCTGCAGCATGTACACATCCTCATATTTGGTTACCATCGATGGCCCAAAATAATAAAAACACTTGCTCAATTTTCACTTTCTGTCTGCAAAATTATATAAAAAGGGTTAGACGGGACACATTGCCATAGATGGATGGAGTAGGTTTTGTCGGGGGGAAAGATTTTTGTCGCAACATAAATCTTGCAGCTTCACATTTTGTGGGAATGATTGACATTATATTGTGATTACAGTGCAGTGAGATTATATGTATGCCAGCTCCATTATCTTAAAAAGTTTAATTTAGAAAGAAAAACTAATTTCTGTGGATTTTTTTTGCCCTAGCACAAAAAAAAAACGATCAACCAAAATGTCCCTGCAGTGATAACACAAGCACAACTGTGAAAGAGTCCAGCTAAATCCCCCTTTCAATCTCATATGAGGGAAGGATTGCTATAAAAGACAAACAGTGGATTTGAAATAATTGTTTTCTTGAGTTAGCAGCGATCACTTCAAAGAGGTGTAGGAAAAATATAAAAAGACTTCATTGTCATGTTATCATGATACATGCAAGAAGGATGAAATTGAACACTTTCCTTTAAGGTGCAAAGACATCAAGATAAAGTTACTTAGTTGTAAATAAATAAGCAAAAAAATATGTAATTTTTGCTTTTTGGTTTCATATTGAACACATGATATCCCACATAAAGGTATTTAAATGAGTGGATATATAACAGTTTTTTATTATAGCTACTACTGATCACTGGCTTTCACACGCTCTCAACATAGATCTGTATGAGGTTTGGAAGAAAAAATATTCCTATTATTAACTATTCTATCATATTTCTACTGACATGTTCCACCCGTGCAGAGCTTGCTCAACTTTAGCAGCCGGTGTGAATGAGAGCCATTGCCCCTCCAGTGAGGCGAAGACTTTTAGACAATGATCCCTGTGATGAGAATGGCAGTAAATAAACCACTTCATTCAAGAAAAACACTGAATACATTAAAAAACTCTGCAGGAAGTATACGATTAGACTTCAGCAGATGGGTGCAAAGTTGCTTCCTCTGACTGATCTCCTAGTACTTATGGGAAACAATTTTTTAATGATTCACGCTCAATGGGGTGCTAATCGCAGTATATTATGGATCTTAATAAAGTGAGTCTAATATAACATTAAAATTTCAGACCCCCGGGCAGGATAGTACCCAGAACCCATGTTCATTTAACACCTGAGGTTAATTTCCAAAGCAGAAGCTGACACACCTTGATTAAATCCAAGCACTAATAGGTCAAGTATGTGTCACCATCAGTCAGGAGAATACATCTGTTGCTCTTTCCATTGACTGCCGAAGTGTTAAATGAACCTAATATAAACACATGCAGCTGGATCCACAGAATAGTTTTGTTACTGCCCACATTTTTTGACAGCGTGTATAAATCAGATGCTGAAGTTGCCTTTTAATAAAGATATTTTCCTGATTTCTTTTTTTTTTTTTTTGCTATTTTATAATATTTTCCAGTTCAGTTCCTTAGCTTGTAGGACTCATTAGCCATGAGATGTTCATGGTTATTGTTACAGCTGGGAAAAGTCAAATCCTTCACATTTAGCTGGTAAGGAGAACTGAGCAACATTTTTTTTATGTATTCTCCTCCACTGATTGTATCTTACATTGGAGTTGATAAATTAATGATAATATGCCAAAAATAAATTATAGGTGTTAAAACCCATAAAGTCAAACTGATCCCTGGGTTGTATTGTATTACAGAGAGTAGGAGGATGTTTTATTGGCACCCCCGGTAAGGATGTCTGCAAAGCCTTTCAATAAATTCAACTGTAGCAGCTAATCTAACACTGAATCTTTAGAAGAAAAAAAATCAACCAGTAATCTGATTACTTTAGAATACAGTTCTGCATTTAGAAATAATTGTTTCAACAACTACTTGGCACATTCTCTTTACATGCAACAGAAGCATTTTTATCTATTTTTTAAGTTTATCATAGTGTCTTGAAGCTATCAGACTAAATGAATAACACACTTCAGGTGTCAACATGAGAATAAAGCTGTTAATAATGTTGGGGGTGTACAGGAGCGACCTTTTTAATTAACCAACATCCTTTATTTTGGTTTTCCTTTGAATGGAGGTGACAAGGAGGCACACAAGGCTGAAGATATTGTAATTAGTTATTGAGTGGGGTGGTTGACTGCTGCAGTGGACAATGTATGCCTGCACTAACATGACAGATCCAGTGGACTGGTGACATAAGTCTATTTGGTTTCTGTCACCTCTGCAGATATCTAATGGCAGCTTCAGATAGTGTCAAGCTTTCCAGCTTTTGCTATCCATCAACAATAAGCTAAAGTCCAAAACAACAATACAGTAAATGTAATCTTATAATGCTAAAAAGCTTTCTACTTTTGAGGGGGGAAAAAATCCCCGAAGTCTTTAATAACTTTTGTAAATATGATTAAAAGAATATGGAACATGTGTTCAGCTAAATTAATCTGAATGCATGCATTGCTGCATGGATTTAATGAAGTAGCAGCACAGTTCTGGGCTGGCTTGTCAGCTATGCAGAGAATGGAAACAGCAGCTCAGTGGTGTTGAGCTGTGAAAACAGGTGGAGGGCTTCTGTGCATTTGTGCATGGACACACAGGCACAGGACTATGCTCCAGGACTGTGTATTTGTGCATGTACACCATAGATGCATTTGTCTATGGGCCCCGGAGGCTCCCAGTTGCAAATTGAAGAGGTATGCAGCATTGGCAAACTGTATGCAACCAATGGCTGATATTTTGGACACTTGTGCAGTCTCTGTTTCCTTGTTGGCTCCTTGCTCTAGCAGTGATCACAAGAAGAAAACTGTAACGGATCCAAGACGGATGAAAAGAAAGATTAAAGAGGCAAGCTCTTATTTATATCACAAGATTTTAGTTTTTTTATACAAATTAATCGGATTCACAAATCTAGACACTGCTCTTCTTCATTCTTAAAAATGAGACATAAAGTATTAAATGTAGGGCTTGACATATTAGGAAATAGACTCACTCAGTTTCTGGCAGGGAGTTAAATGGGAGCGCTGATACCTCTTTTATGTCTTTGAATTAAACATGAAGCAGCAGCCAGCACCTTGTTAGCTTGTAAAAACTGGAAACAAGGAAAGCAGTAGGTTTGGCTCCGTTGAGGGGTTTCAAACCCCTCCAAACACTTACACTGTTTCATTTTTAGGTTTCATAACATTAATATCTGTTCCCAATAGTCTAATTTGCAATCAGTTATCATTGCAATAACACGGATTCCAGACACAAATAACCTGGAAATCCATTTTCACCAACTACTAAATTCTGCTTTAGGTCTCTTTCGAACTGGAGAAGCAGGGTAGACTCTTGTCCATCAGGGCTAATCCAACAATAAATAATACTATATTCCTTTGTTTTCTAAAAATAAACGTGTTTTGTGTCTCACAGCTTTCATGGAAATAGAATAGAGATACTCCCTGGACGGATCACCAGTTCTTCTCCGAGTTGACACGGACAAAAAACCATACAAACGCTCACTCAGTCCTGGGGTCAATTTAGAATCGCTAATTAGCGCAACATGCATTGTGCTTGGCCTGTGGGAGAAAAAGGGCCGATTGTGGAGAAAAACCCACTCTAGGCCAGGGAGAGCATGCAAACTGCAAATGGAAAAGCTCCAGGCAAGGTTAAAACCCAGAGTTTTCCCACTGTGAGGTGACAGAGCTAACTATCACTTAGAGGCGCTATAAATACATCCGGCTGATCAGTAAACATGTTGTTTGGACTGATTGTGTTGAGCATGAAGCATAAGTTTTCATATGAACCAGACTTCTGATTAGTGTAACCAAGAATGATGTATAAAAAAAACTTTACTGTCATTTATTTCTTCCCTCTAAGAAGACAATTGCAGCTGCTTTGCTGGGCAAGGCCTGATATAAAAAAAAACTACTTTAAAAATTACCATCAATCTTAACTCCTACCATTCCTACAATAAGAACTCTTTCAGAACAAGCCAAGAAGTTGTCTTTACTTTTTACACAAGTCAATGCAGCAATATTACTTATATGCTATGAAAATATTTTTTATGTGTGGTTTTATGTATGGTTGCAAACGTCATTTATTTTCACATCGGCACGTTTTCACGCTTTTGAGGGAATGTCAGCTTAAAATTAAATTTTACAATTGCAATAACCAATATAGTGTTTTAAACAAAGTCACAATGTTTGAAACAGCATATTGTTTGTTGCAATAATCAAATATATTTTTCCGTAAATAGGTCTGTATTATGTTGTGTTTGATATTTTCTTATGCTTGTTAGTGCCATGTTCCACTGCATTTAAAAACTTAACATTAAACCTATGGGAGCATGTGGAGGTAAGTAAAGCAGGTGGCATCTACTTACTGCATGTAGCAATCAATAAGTGCACAGTAGGCCTATCTGGTTTATGTTCAAGACTATGACCGTGTAAACCTGCTGAATAATATTCTATGAATCAATGTATATCATATCAGTTTTATCTGGTACTTGTTATTACAATTCATATTTGGCTAAAGCTGAAAACATGGGATCAGGGGTTTAGTTTGGAGTCAATTACTTAAAACTATTAAATATGAAGGATAGTGACAAAGGATGGGATAAAGATCACAACTGCGAGGTTCTGAAAAAAAGGAGAGCCACAAAGATTCACGGATGTGTGTGAGGAACGCAGAGGGTTTGGTGCAACAGAGATGGATGATGAGATATCTCCTTTAATTAAAAACAGTTTGAGACCAAAATCTCCTCTTTTCCTTTGTGAAATGCACGAGAGGAACTTTAATCTACTCATAACACAGTAACAAAGTAACTTTTACTAAAAATAAAATTTTAATTGGGTACTTTTTACTTGAGTAACATTTTACACTGGTAATTTTACTTGTATTTGAGTAAAGTTCAATCAACGTAACTGTACTTTATTATTATTATTTTGGCACTCGTTGCACCTTTGCCAATAATCATCCTCCCTAGAATTTAAACCTCTCTATTCTGTCACACCTTTGTCAGACCTTCCTGGAGGTTCCTTGCCATTTTGCTCCTGGTTATTTATACCTTGTTTTCCTCCTGTGATTTTTGTACGTTTCCTTTTTTTTTTATCAAGGTCTCCCAACACGATGCTCCCATCCTCTAGCCTGTTTTTAGGTGCATCTCAACAACAAACTCTGAAGATTCCCATTAATATCAAACATAAAATGTTGGAATCCATCAAATTTGACATTGTATTGTTGTTGTTTATTCTCTTAGAATATCTGAAATATAGAAAAATATTATCTCTACATTGCAAGAGCAACTGGGACATCCCATTGGGAGTGAACCACGATGAACAGAGATTAAGGTGAAGGTATTTTTGTAGTTTTATCTATGAGAGGTTATACTATAGTAAATAACATTCAATGATATAAAGCAAAACCCTGATGGGACCAGTTACAGATTGATAAACCAGTTTAACTCTTCAATCTATAAAAAGCTACACAATGCGGCGTTTGGTGCAGCTGAAGTCCAGATTGTGGGAGTGGTTAATTTGAACAGTTATCTCTTTAGAGCGTTTGAAAAGTTTTAGCAATCTGATCTGGATCATGTTTGGGTCACGCCTGTGCATTTTGAGACAGCAGCCTCACTATTTCAAGCCTTTCAAGTAAACTTAATGTGTGAGAAGACTTTTACATATCAGACTATCATTCTCAGTAGTCTTACAAATCACAGACAAAGTACTTGAAAACTTCTTTTTAAGGTTGTTGCATTTCTCTTAATAGGACCATGTAAAGTTTAACTTTAACATTAGCCTCAGAATATAGATTAATGTTCAATTAGCAGAATCAAAGCTGCTCTAAAAATATCAGTTGTTCCTGTAATCTTTTTAGATGTTTACTAAGTGAAAATAAGACAAGAACATGCCTTATTTATGTATGTGAGGGTAAAATAAGAAAGTGCTAAACATTCACACATTAAAGCTAAAACAACTTTTCTTTTCCTTTAAGTACGCCCTTGCTTTTTTTTAAAGCGAAGTGGTAATCAGCCAAAGATTTTTTGCTGACAATAACTGATGAGGACATTTTTATTTTGTGGCCTGAGATCTGATTGTTTATTCCGAGGCAAAACAAAATGGACAGATTTAAATTTCAGTTGGGCACAAGAGTGGCTTTCTTTCTTTAGAAAGCCACAGTGACACTTATTAAATAATCCTAGGTTTGAAACTTTGACAGATTAGCAGTGACTCCGAATCCTGATGAGCAAACACTCTGTAAATACTAGGAGGATCTGTTTCAAATCTCAAGTCAATACGAAGAACTCTAATTGAAAGCGACCAAAAGATCTGGCTGAGAGGAGAAGTGTTATTAACTGATCTGTTGATAGACTTGTTGGCTTCTAAATTGAGAGGGAAAAAGGTGCAGACCTGTTGCTGGATAATCCCTCCCCCCACAACCAAACACAGGAAGGGTTTTTTTTACACTCACAGCTGCTAGACACTATCTACAGCTAGAATATAGCCAGCAGTCACCAAGCTGAAAAAGATATCAGGTGAACATAGGAGAGAAAACATGCTCCAATGGACACATCAAATTATTAACACTCCGACTGCTTCAACAGATTAAAAACCGCAGGCAGCCTATGTACGTATTAGATACATATATAGAGATATAGGGAGGGCTGCTGGTATATTGGTAAGAACAATTCTGTGTTGGTCTTAAGAGCGTTCAGCATGTTCAGTCAACGCACTGGAAGTAGCTGTTTTAATGTGTGATGTGACAAAGGACAAGAGACAGACACAACCCAGAAGTGGAGCTTAGTTTCACTCTGAAGAAGAAAATCAGAACAATAATATTCAGACGGGCATCTGTAAGCTTGATTGGGTACAACCTTAATTTCCCTCCTTGCAACACGAGCAGAGGACGTCACAATGTTGTCAATATTATATGGAAATGTATCCAAAGTAGGACTAGAGGGTTGAATTAATCAGTAACAAGCCAATACAAAGGTCCCTGATTCTATTTTCTGTACATAAAGCAGCATAAATCATTGCGAACCTCATTAAATACCCAGCAAGCTTGAGGTAATTTCCCTGGGAGGATGCTTGGCTCAAAGCCCTCAAATCCACACGGCTGTCTCTGGCCTCAGCAGGACCTGGCAGTGCAGGGAAATGAGAGAGAGGCCAAATCAGACGGAGAGGCAGATATAGACAGAATCTGATATAGGACTAGCAGGAGAGAGGAATGGATGACTGGGTTCTGAGTTATGAGCTCTCACTTCAGCCACCGAAAGTGACCCAGGAACCAGTGCACCTGGAGTAATCGCACTCTGCTCAAGCCTCATCTTACATAATGAGCCCTTCAGGCTCGCACTCTGACTGTCAGCATGTATCATGGAGAAATATGTTCTATGGATTACCATGTTTCAACATGTAATCCTGTCGAAAACCTTTTATTTGAAAGAATGGCACTCACAGCCTCTCAAACATAAAGGAGGAAGAACAAAACCTCCTATTAGGTAGCAGAGCGCTTTCAATAATTATTCAGGAATTCAATTCAGTTTTATTTTTATCGCGCCAATTCACAACACATGTCGTCTTAAGGCACTTTACAGAGCCAAATTCAATCAAATGAGAATGGTTGCACATGTCTCAATTTATAACAGGGAAATTATTCCACTCTGTGATATTCAAGTAAATCTAGACTGAAGCCCAAATACAAAAAAAAAAAAAAATCACATAGATACATGTAAAGTCATGAAGCCATTTGCGGGTGCTAAATGTTTGCAAACCTGAGTTTGCACATCCTTCTGATTCTGAAACTTAGAGCAGATCTGCTCCGATAATGATCATATCAAGCCAGTAGCGTCTCGCTGCATTCATGCTGTTTGCCAAAATTAAAATGAGGCACTGTGCGTGCATTCAGGGGGTAACTTGTTCATGCTTTTGTTATACTTTCCATTCTCAAAGACCAAAGTTGTTTGCATTATGCAAATTACACAAACAAAATACCATCTGCTGAATGTCTGTGATAATTTTGATTCAGGAGAGGGGAAAAAACAACCTGCCCTGCTGGATTTACACACAAATAAAATGTATTAAAAAAAGAAGAATTTTTGTATGATGGAGTATTAGAACCAAGGGCCCTAAACCCAAGATATGGCAGCTTTTGTTTTTCAGTAAATATTTTTTAATCACATAAATTGTCTGAATTGTGTGAAATATTTTCATTCATCTAGCGTCTTCATCTTATCCATGGATTAGGGAGGCAACAGGTCAAGGAAGGAAACCCTGACCTTCCTCCCCTTTGGCAACTCTCTGTAGCTCCTTCCGGGGGAATCCAAGGTGAAACCCAGGCCAGAAGGGAAATATAGTCCCTGCAGTGTCTTTTAGATCTGCCCTGGGGTCTCCTCCCAGTGGGACATGACCAGAAAACTTCCAGGCATCGCAGTCAGATGCCTGAACCACCTCAAATGACTCCCTTTGATGCACAGAAGCAGCAACAGTCAGACGCTGCACTT
This sequence comes from Fundulus diaphanus, assembly GCA_037039145.1. Taxonomy (NCBI): domain Eukaryota; kingdom Metazoa; phylum Chordata; class Actinopteri; order Cyprinodontiformes; family Fundulidae; genus Fundulus; species Fundulus diaphanus. The sequence goes on from CM073125.1 coordinate 46,361,587, forward strand.
CAAGTTCCTTCCCATCCTATCACTTAGGCAGAGCTCGGCCACATTATGGAACAATCCCTTTCCACCTCGGCTGTTGAGCTGGCGGTGAAACATCAAAACCAGCAACCTCTAACTGAAACCTGTAAATGTCCTTTTTTCAATCACTGGATAACGTTAACAAATATAATTGTGCAGAAGTGATCCTAATTCCAGGTATATTATGTATGTGAAGATTGCTTGTGATAATGTCATATTTTGATGAATGTTTTTTTTTTTTTTTTGCTTAATTCAGTGATTTCTGAATGTCAGGATTCATCATTCCAGCATCTTCAATAATTGGCATGCATCACTTATTTGTTTAGAAGCGGCAGTCGGTTGGGATTCTTCCAGTCAGATGTTTTTAAGGTTTTGAGAAAGGCTTCGTCAGACTGAAACCTGCAGTCTTTTGTTAATTAACATAAACCTGGCAGGTTTGCAGTCTGTTTAGGTATTCCAGTGCTGAAACAAAGCAAACAGTGGGAGCAAAAATCTAGTTGCGTTTAAGGATGTATGATATTATCAACCTAGCTGAAATTGACAGATTTAACAGTGAAACACTGTGAAAATGAGGAAACCACATTCAAATAAGATAAAAGAAAAAAAGGTAAAAAGATCAGTAACTGTGTCAAACAGGAAAATATGCAATCTAATCCTCAGCAAACACAACAATCTAGTTTATATTAATACATGCAGCTGCCTGGTGTAACAGTTGTGAGCACTGCTTCCTCGCAACATTCAGGTCATGGGTTTAAATCCAAGTCGGCTTTATTTCTATGAGAGGTTTGCATGTTCTCCCCATGCATCTTCAGCTACTCTGGCTTTTCCCACAGTAACAAAGCGAGTGTGTTAGATTAACTGTTCGCTCTGAATTGCCCTGAGCTGTGAGCATAATATCTGGATAGTTTGCCCAGGCTGTAGCCCCCCCAACTAGGAGGTAGGGGTCATCTCCCTCATGACCCTGCACAGGTTAAGCTGGGATAAAAATGAATGAAATGTTTATGCTGTGATGTTTACTGGGTTCTGCAGCTCTCCTCTTTTTCCAGATAGCAGTCCTGGGCGGGCCATCTTTGTTTGTTGTACTTCGAGAAATACGTTGCAGCAGTTTGTGCCTCGTCAATCCAATCACCTCATTTCATTATTTGAGGCATCCACAGATACGTGTTACAAAAATGAGTCTTTAACAGTATTGTTATCAGGATTTTCTAGAAGTGCATCGCTGTCTCTGTCTCAGCGGGTCACACAGAAGCCTGTGACCCGACACCTCTTCCTGAACACCTCTCTATGTGCAGAGAAGTGACCCCATACAGCATCTTGCTTGTTGTCAGTTGTCAACACCCACAAACAGTTGGCATTTAAAGTGGCTCTGGAGGAATTTAAACCTGGACTTTTTCCCAGGAGACCGGATTGCGACTGAAATATTATTTTAGGTGCCGTTTTAAGCCGTGGTGGTTTTCAAGAAAAAAAAAACATCTTGGTATTAAAAACTGCAACCTTATGTTAGAAAAAGCCTGAATTGCTGCTATTGTAAACAAGACTTTGTTACCAGATGACAAGATATGTGTTGGAAAACATTCTGCTTACTCAATCAAAGAGCAAAAAAGGGTAATCACTGGAAATACAAAGGAAAAAGTCTCTGTGAGAAAATTCTGGACGGTGAAAACTATGGGAAGAAGTTGACATGTTGAAAGATTGAGTGCAAAAAGAACAGAATCTTTTTTAAAAAGAGCATCAAACACCCAAAACTAATCCATGTTCTACCAGATACAGACTGTAGTGTTTACTTCTGTGACAAATCCTTAATCCTGTTTTTCATTACTGTGTAAATCTTGATTTTTTTTTATTTGACTGTTTTTAATCTGAAAATGTTTTTCCCCCTATCCTTAATCCTATTTTGTTGCTCTGCAGATCTAATGTGAATTATGTGTCTTGAACTGCTGGATGTGCAAATGAACAAGTTTACTAGTTTTCAGTCTTTAAATCAACCGATTCTCATTAATACGCTCTGGTTTAGCTATCACCCCGGTGTGCAGAGGCAGTCATGAAACTACAAAAAAGGCTCTCAGCATCTGGATATTTTACACTAATCACACAAATGCACGCCAGTGCCAAAACTCATTTAAAAAATAAATAAATGGTTGTTTACAGTTTAGCGGAGATCACACAATAATACAAGACAAACTGCCTCTGGGAATCATTTCAGTTGGACTTTTAGTTTTGCAGTCTGCCAGCCAAGACACTCAATCTGATTTTTGTTTTTTTGTTTTTTCTAAACTAGAGTCTCTGTGATTCCTCAAGAAGTCAGAGCCAGCCTGCTGTCGCTGGAGACACATGTCAGTGTTTACCCACAGGAAAACCCCTTGATGGTCTTTCCTCAAGTGTGGGTTATTACTTAAAAGCAAACTAAACTTTTTTAAATCCATCTCTTGTTGGTTTGACTTTCTTTTTCAAAGCTTGATCAAAACAGTGGCAACAGAGGCGTAAAACCAATTTTCTATATATTTTAACTTCATTTAGAATTCATGGCAACATTGGTTTTATGTTGATCACAGCAAAAAAACAAACAAACAAAAAAGCCCACATCTAGATTCAGTTAATACTTTATTCTCTTGCAGATACACCACAAGGTTGTGCAGGATTCTGCATGTAACATGAGATTGGTAAAATGCTGTGGTTATTATATGGTTGCAGAGTCTAATTGAGGTGTTAAATTGCATTTTTTATAAAAGAAAGTTAGATGCAGTTCTATTTTTTCTATCTCTTTTTGTCCCTTTTTTTAACCAGCAGAACAAAAATTCAACTCAAGCCTCAAACCTAAGAAATCTGAGAATGTATTCTTGTTAATTTAAATAAATCGTTCAAATGTAATATGAAGCTACAGCAAACAACGACTGATCTCAGTGTTGCTTGAAAAAAACAGAAGTAGTGTGAGTTGTCTGGAGCAACATTAGATTTGTTTGTCTATACAAAAATATGTGAACGTTTTAGAAAGCTTTTTTGTGTTGCTTCAGAACGAAGATCACCGACTTATTTCAAACTGAGAGCTACTTTAAGAACGTAACATGAAGGGCCGTTCTTTTGAAAAGAAAAAAGCACCTGAGCTTGTGCCAGGCTTTTTAGGGTCACCCACAAACTTATCTCAGCAAGGAGTTGGCTTGTTTTGAGTTCGAACTTCAATCCCAGATAAGGTTTATCCAACACCTAAGACAAGAATAGTGCCATAATATAATGAAGCTATCTTTCCAACCCACCATGGTTTTTTATTTTTCGAAGGTGCTCTGCGGCTGACTAATGGGATCCTCAAGGGACCAGTGGGGCCGCAGGTGGATGTGTTATCACTTTTTAATTGTATATGTAATATTTTTCAAATTTTTCATCTTTGTGAAGCTTAGGCGAGGAAGAATCTGATTGACCAAATCTCGTCCTTTACGCGCAGGCTGTTCCAGCTTTCTGTCAAATTTGCTTCTTTATTTCTGATTTCGCTTTCTCGAGACAGCAGCAGCCAGAAGACTGAAAGCATTCAAAACATGAATTCCCACATTTATGGAGATAATCATTGTGGCTATATCCTCATTTCTGATCCAGCCAGTGAATTCAACTAGAACACAAAGCCTCCTCCTCAGTTCCTGATACAATTTTTTTTCTCCTTCTTGAGTTTTGTTATAAAGATCATCATTAACTTCAGTTTCCTCATGATTTTTTTTTGTGACAAGCAAAGCAGGATTTTAGCCCACTTTTCTTTTGCCACCATGTACAGTGAGGAGCATGATAATGAAGGAAAATACATCTCTAAAGCCGACTGTATTGTGTGAAAGGATGCTGTGGGGCCAGAAAAAAATGCATTTACTTTAGGGCTTTTACACATCTTCACCAGTGGTGCCAACAAGCATGAAATGTACATATGTCCCAAAACCAAAGTCATATTCTAATCCCTCTTCATACCTGTTTAAGATAAGATAAGATAAGATAAGATAAGATAAGATAAGATAAGATAAGATAAGATAAGATAGGCTTTGTTGATCTCACAATGGAGAAATTCACTTGCCACATCGGTTCATACAAGAAGGTGCAGAGTAGGAAAGGTGCATTCAGTTATATACAGTGAATCTTCATATATACAATGGATCAAAAAGGATACAAAAAAATAAATAAATACAAAAGAAATAGGGATTTCTAAGCTTTATTCGTATGTATGCGTCCAGTTTTCACATAAGGATGAAGCTACTAATTGCATTCAGTTATTTTGCTATTAGCTTGAATGCTCTCAGCTTCATAAAGACTCTTGCCACTAGCTGTTAGCCACTTCTAAAGGAAGAGGTGACATCTGACTGGCCTTACAGTGACCCTTCCCGATGAGCAGGATTTTCTGTAAACAATAGTTTGACTGAATCACAGTCGGCCTTACTCAGCGCAACAGAGAGCAGACCACAGCCGCTTAGCTGACTCAAGTCAATCACTGATCTCATCTAAAAAAAAAACAACATAAAGGGCTTTGTCAGTGATTGAGCACATTGTGTCACCTTCTAGATGAATAAACAAAAGCCCTACAAGTGCTTTAATTTATTTCTACAAAGTGCCTTGAAGTATCTTAATTGATTTTTATGCAATAAATCACTTTTTAGGACTTTGTGTCAGTTCCAATTTTCTGGCTGTGGATATGTGACGCTAGAGTACACTTGTCAAATCTAAATGGGTTTGTTTTGACTGACAGGCGATATTGACCAACAGCAGAGAACGGAGCAGTGGTGCTCAGAAATTGACCTCTGCTAGAATACAGCCTGTCCAGCGGGGTGGCGGCGGCTGAGTGATGACGATGCATAATACACTCTGCTTTAGCAGCCACCAGCCTCTCTGCATCTCTTTCATCACAGAGACATTTCCTTTGCTTCATCGTCTCAGCTGTCGCAATGAGCAGCTGGGATGTGGGACGGGTGGATGCTAAAAGTAGGTGGGTTCATTTTAGGGAAAGCAGAGAAATAATATGACTTTTGAGAGATAAAAATCTTTTGCAAATGTAAATACTGTATGTATACAGTGGTGGAGCCAGGGGTGGCCCTTGCCACGATAAGTTAATCTTTGGCCACCCCTACCGCCACACCAGCCAAGTGATTTATTGTTCTCATGAAAACCTACTTTACCTCCTGGGTCTGCCTCCGGAACAACCAGTTCCCCTCCAAAACAGATGGTGGCAGCAGTGATGCTTTCAAATGGAACCCATGACACAATTATAACAAAAGAAGCAGCTTTGGTTCACTTTGATGCAGGGACTCATGGCATTTTGAAGGGAACCGAATATTCAGAATCTGTTCACTTCAAAGAGCCGTGCAAAGTATCCATTTTTTTAAAATGTCATTTTATCCCTAATATAGTGTGAAATATGGTAATTTTGGGAAGCCTGGCATAAAATACAACAACAGTACGTTCACACACAAAAAATCACTCTTTTTGTGTATATTTTCGTGAAATTAAGTATAAATATTAAAATACGAAGAACAAATACCCAAATATTGTGTGCATTGATAGCATTTTAGTGCAATTTGGAGCATTAATCTCCTCTTTCTCAAAATGCATGTCTGTTTGGACATAAAATAATCCAAAAACATCAATTGAACATTTGGGTCACATTCTACTTCTATTGCTACTTTTAAACAAGGGTGATTTCTTTCTGCACTGCTTATGCTTGAAACGCATTGTATAGCAGGGACAGTTTTTTAATTGACAAATCTACTGTACTCTGTTGACAATATTTCTAAAACCAATTTTTGCTCTGAAAACATTAATCATATACAAAACGTTGCAGGCATATTTTACTTTACATTTTGTTGTATTTCATCCACAAAGTTCATTGTATTATATTGGGATGTTTTGTTATAAGTGAAAGGAAAATGATACATGACTTACTAATTGTCTGACAAATAAATATGTGAAAGTGCTGCCAGCATTCATTCAAACCCTTTACACTGCTATTCTTAAATATAATTCAGTGCACCCAATCCACCTCTATGAATCTCGATGTAAATACACCTGTTCTATCAAGGCAAGAGAAGTTTCTTAGGAAACATTGCTGGACAATCATGGAGCCCAAGAAACACACCCGAAAGGTCAGGATTTGGTTATTAAAAATGTCCCAAGCCTTCTGCATCCAAAATAGAAAAACTTTTGCAACAACTGCAAACCTACCAAGACATGGCTGTTCCCTTAGACTGGGCGAGAGGGCAAATACTCTGAGAAGCAGCCAGGAGGTCCATGGGAACTCTGGGGGAGCTGCAGAGATCTACAGCTCGGGTGGGAGAAGCTGTTTACAGAACAACTGAGTCATGCACCCTTTATATCTGGCCTCCATTCTGACATTACAATTGTCCTGCAATTGGAATGTGGTGGGTTTGTTACCAGCTTCCCCCTGTCACATGTCAAAGTGTCCCTGGGCAAGGCACTTAACCTAAAGTTGCCTACTGATCTGCATATCGGTGCTTGAATGTGTGTGTGTTAGTGAGTGAGATTGGGTAAATTTAAACTCTTTTAAAAATAAATTTTTATTTCTTGGCTTTCAACACAGCATGCCACTTTTTGTTTTTACTCTATTTTATTGGTTTATTGACTCTCTTTTTGTTTTTAACTGTGTTCTTATTGCTCTTTTCCGTGTTTTACGTTTTAAATCTTTCATCTTTAAAAAAACCATGGCTGGTTGTAAGTGCTTTATAATTACATAAAGTAAGTACGTAAGTGGCTATAGTGTAGAGCGCTTTGAGTGGTCATCATGGCTATAAATTCAGTCCATTTACCATTTTATTGTTGAAAAACAGAAAGTCCAAAAATTGGAATTAAAAGTTAACCACGAGCCATGTAAAAGACAACATGGAAGAAAGAGTGCTGGTCAGATGAGGTCCAAACTAGACTTGGCTTTATGTAAAACACCATATGTGAAAGAAAATTAACGCTAATGTTGCATATAACAATCCCCCATGTTGAATTGTAGAGTTGGCAGCATCATGCTGTGGGAGTAATTTTCCTCAGTAGGGACAGGAAATCTGATGGAACGATGGCTGGAGCTCAATACAGGTTGATCATGGGGGGGAAAAGAACTGGTTAGTAGCTTTAAATGACTTAAATCTGGAGTGGAGGTTCGCCTTCAGACTGGAAAACAACACAAAAGATACAGCCAACACCATGTAGGATTGTTATAATATTTCAGAACTATGCACTTTGTGTTGGTTTTTCATATAAAATAAAACAAATATGCGTTGAATTTTTTGGTTGTAAGGGGACAAAATGGGAAAACATTCAGAAGAAAAAATGCACGTCTGAAATTTAAGGCTAAACAAAGCTCAATTTAAGAATACAGGAAGTTGAAGATGTTGAAGTTATAAATGGACTTTCTTTTGTTTTTCACAAAAGGCATGAAGACTATGGCAGACATCAAACTGGAAAAGCATTCAGTGATAATTATGTGATTGCACGCAGAGCTTTTACCAGAACTCTTTCAAAGGTAAATAATCTTTAACACGTTGCAGCTCAGGTCTCCCTCTTCTTTTTTCTCTCCTAGTGCTGTTTTCTTCTTGTTGACTGTTAATTTAAATTAACAAGTAGCTCATGTTCACAAAACAAATGTTGTTGAAAGTCAAATTGTATTCTTTAAGTCTGAAAATCTTCTTCGAAATATAAAAAAGCAGGATCTAACAGGACCTCGGTATCTAGTTGCTCGTTTCCACGTTGATTTATTTCTGGTATATATTTTTTTCATCTACATAGCAGAAAATTAGGTGAGATTTACTAAGGGTATTGTAATGCACACCATATTTACAAGAACTGACACCAGTCACTGAAAATACCTGAAATTAAGTGAACCTGATATAAATCAGAAATGATTTAATTCCAGGTTATACAAACTGCATTATTTATATAGCTAAGTTAAGGAATATAATGCTAATTTTCAAGAGGCTCCATATCAGGATAAAGGTCATTAGCTCACACATAAGCATCCATCAGTACTGAGTTGAATTATCAGCTTATTGATGTGGGGATGGCATAATGAGCACGGGTCCTTGTGGACAACTGAGGAGCCAACATCTGCGGCTAATAATAGCGCACAAGGACAGCCACGCAGTATCAATGGAAATTAAAAGAAAGGACTCTGTTTTCAGCCAATAAAAATGCAGATTGATAAAAAGAATATGGTTGGTGTGGAATCCATTAATGTTGCAAAAATGGGTTTATGAAATGTTTCTGTAGACGTGATGAAAGGTATGCTGAGTTTAAGGACACTGCCACAGCTGGTGTAACTCGCTCGATGCTCCACGGACACTGGGGAAATTAGTGGAGACGGTGAAGCCCGAGTTTCATCTGAATCGCAGTGAAAACACATTCCAGGAACAGCAGCCCCAGAGCCAATTGTAATGACTTATGTACTTGACGATATCCTGTGAGAAGGGCAGTGGTAGCATTTTAAAAGTTATCAATGATAGGAAATATGTTGGAACATATAAACATGCGTTTAGCTAAAAGTGTTTTACCTAAAAACTATGTTCTCAGTTTTTAAACAGTAAGATTTATCGATAGGAAAATGATGTATTAAAGAAAACTTTGATAATTCATGTAAAGCCATATAAAAATAATGTCTAAGTGCATAGACTAAAACCTTTAGTTTTGCATCAAAAATAAAAGGAAAATACATATTTTCCATTATTTTATTGTGCTCTGTATCAAATTTGTGCTTCTGCTCAAAATGAGTAGCTTTCTTTCCAGCAGGGAGCCTGGACTCAATGACTCTGAAAGACTGCATGTGGGAAATATCCAAACCAATGCCTGGCAGAGTCCAAGAATAGAGAATGATAGCGCCAGGATTATAAGAAGCTGGCAAATGCAGCAGTTACTGGTCCACAATCCAACAGCATGTGATGATCTGCTTTGTCACTTTCAAAGCCCTAAAGGATTTTTCCTGAGCAGGTGATCTGTAACTTAAGAAATAGTAGACCCTCTCTGTGTTAATAGCGTACCGCGCACGTGACGTCACCGTCTCAAGAGCAACGCCCCTTTTGCCGCTTAGGTAGGACAAACCGATAGAGAACGCACGTAGCAACCAGCAACAGAACCAGCGATATGACCGACTTTGCAGCCATTAAACTTTCCCAAAACGATGTCCCAGGCGCACGGTTTACTGGTCGCACTGTCGAAGAACACACCAACCTTCAGCTCAAACGATGGCTTGAGTGTCGAGGGTTTAAAAAGACCGGAAAACGGGCCGAGTCGATCGAACGGTAAGCTTTGTTTTTTTTTTCCTGCGCGGCGGTCATGCCGTCGTCGGCCGTTTTTTTTGTTTGTAATCACCGTCCAGGGATCGGTATATGTTTAATGTTTGTCTCATTTGAAATGTTTTTGAGTAGGCTATCCTGGTAGCAGGGTATCATGTTAGCGCCTGCTACCATGATAGCCTATATGCTATCATGGTAGCAGGCGCTTCATTATTAACATGTCGGCCACCAAAATAATCTTACCTGTTCACTACTTGATGTCGCTGGAATTGGGTCAGGATGTTCTTCGGTTGTGCCCTTTCCTCTGACAAAATGCTTGCTACATATGTAGGCCGACCGCACCGATGGACCAAGCGCACACATTTTTCCTTGGCACTCTTGAATTTCGGGAAAGTAATGAAGAAAACATCCTTCATATGCGGCCGATCAGCGTACCTCGAGTCGCTGTTGCACGTTCCATAGCAACAATGTTTAATAACCATGGTCTTAGATTTTGGAAAAAGCAGTCGTTTAAACGAGTAAAACCTAGGCTAACGCACGTCTCTTCCACAGCAAAACAGCGGCGGACTATGCAAGCTTGTCCTACCGCGTACCACGTGATGTGACGTCATCGTGACGTTACGTTTCTAAAAATAGCTCGCTCGCGATACGCTATTCATCTCCTTCCCTCAGTTAGCCTGCTCTGCTCTCTCAGTCAGCCGTCCTTCGGATTTGACTCACCTTGTTTCAATGTTACTCTTTACTCCTCCTCAGTCTTTAAGCTCCCTGGTTTTCGTGGCTCCTTGCTGATTTCTTCCATTTCACCCAACCTGGTTCCTTGTCCTGTTCTCCTTGTCCCTCAACTGTAAGTGTTCCTTGTTTTATTAATCATTAAAATCTGCTCATCTCCATCTCAGTGATTGGGTCCTCAAACAAACCACATATCATGGTAGTTTTGCCTTTACTAGGTCGTAAAAAGTGTAAATCTAACCTCAAGAATAGAAACACAAAAAACTGCTTCTACTGTGACATAATTAAAAACAAAACTGAAGCAAAAGCCGAAAAGCAGTTGAAAAACTTTCACCCTTGGTCCTTCAGCAGGATTTAAGAGGAAAAGTATTTAGCAGCTGGAGTTTTGGCAATTTGCTGCTCAAAAGCATACAAGGACAAGGTGGAGAGCGAGCAGCATTAGCCTTAAAAAAACACACCATTAATAACCTATTTGTGATCTGTCATTCTAAACTATGAAAGTGTATTCACAAGTGTAAGACTTTTTAACCAGGTGTTGATATTCCTGTGAGTGGTCACCCTAGCTAAATCGTCTCAAGGTCAGATCGTGCGGTTTGGAGAAATTGCCAAAAATTCAAGAGCTCCAGCTTAGATTCTACAGGCCTCAGTTCTCGTGTTAAAAGCTAATGCTTATAACAGGACAGGCTACAGACAAAACAAGTGTGGCTATTTCTGAAGGATTGTCTGGAGAATGTCTCTGTTTTTAAAAAATGGCAGCAGGAGTTAGGTCTGCAAAGCTGCATCTGAATGAACCGCAAGGTTTCTTGAACAATGTCCTCAGTACAGATGAGAGTAAAATAGTTGTCCATGATGCATAATAAAATGTTTGCAAAACCCAACACAACACGAAAAAACAATCTCCACTTGATGTGTCAAGCACAATGGTGGAGGGTTTATGATTTGGCTTGTTTTGAGACCACGGGAGTACTTTACAGTCACCAAGTCAACCGTGAACGCCTTATAGTGACGTATTCTAGAGTCGAACATGGAACTGTATGTCCAACAACTACACGTGCAAAACTGACCTCTACAACATGACAATGATTCCAAATACAGCAGGAAATTGAAAAAGAATTGGCTGAAAATGAAAAGGATCACTGTGTATCAAAAGCCAGAGTTTTAATTTAAATCCTTTTATCTCTGTAGGTCAAAACGGCTTCACACGACAATGTGCAAGACTTATACAGAAAGAAAGCTACTTCAAGTCATTGTCAAATGTAGTTCTGTAAGCTATTAAATAATTTAAATGTGATTGTTTTTCACACAGCTTTTGATTTTTAAAGAAAATAAATCATTTTAGACTGTCTTCAGTTGAACCGCCAGACTAAATAAAATATATATATTCACAGGAAGAAACCTTTGGTAGGACAAGATTTAGGGAAGGTGACCATTTGTTTTATATAGGTGGGAGTGAAAATGAAAATACAGACAAACAAAGCCTGGGATAACAGCTGTTAAACAGAATATAAAAAGAAAAACACTATGTAATGACAGCAATATGTAAATATAAACAGGAAGTAAAAAGGTAACCCAAGCCAAAAGTAACTCAAAACTTTTTTTTTTTTTTAAATGGGAAAAAAGTTTAGCGTAGTGTTAAAATGCTTAATCCTAAAACATGATAAGTTTTCTTCCTCCTGGATCCTTACAGAAAGCTGAATCCACAATCAATAAGTCTGAAAGCTGCTTTCAGTTCTGCTTTTAAATACCCTAGTAACCACAAGTAAACTGGCCGGCTGAGAGCAAAGAGCTCTGATAGGATAGTATTCGACTTTAAGGTCTTAAAGATAAGCTGAAGCTTGGTTATTAACAGCTTTACATGCGGGCAGATACATTTTAAATTTCATTCCACATTTTTCCAGGGTGCCCGTGAAAAGGAGATAAAGTTGGGAAAATATATCTCCTTAGTATTCTGGCCATAACTCTTGCTGCAACACTTTGGATCAGGTAAGGGCTTTGCAGATGTTTTAACAATGTGATAATAGACCAGTACAATACTCCAAACCAGAAGTAACAAATGCATAAAGTCATTTTTCTGCATAACTCCTAAACAGGACATGTAATCAGTGCAATCAGTGTAAATTTTTTTATTCACATAAAGATATATAGCATTCTGCGAGTCTTTTAATTTTTTTCCTGCTCAACACACGGTGATAGACCAACACCTAGTATATCACATAATGGTAAAGAGCAAAGAAGATAATACAGAAGGGATGGAGTTTTTTTTAAACTAAACATCGTGTGCATATATATTGAGTCGCTATTGATCTGATACACTTAAATTAAATCAAGTGCAACCAATTGCCTTCAGGAGTCATGTTCATCAGCAGAATCCAGCCGTGTGTAATTAAAATCTGAGTATTAAATACAACTTTTCTATGAAGGCATCAAAGGTTTGAAAACATCCGTCCATCCATCTTCTTCATGCGGGGTCGGGTCGCGCGGGTAGCAGCTTCAGTAGGGAGGCCCAGCCACTTGGGCCAACCCCTCTCCCCGGCCACTTGGGCCAACTCTTCCAGGGAAACCCCAAGGCGTTCCCTAGCCAGCCAAGAAACATAGTCCATCCAGCGTGTCCTGGGTCTCCCTCTGGGCCTCCTCTTGGTGGAACGTGCCCGGAAAACCTCACCAGGGAGGCGTCCAGGAGGCATCCTAACCAGATGCCCGGGCCACCTCAACTGGCTCCTCTGGACATGGATGACCGAGCGTGGTGCACTCCATAGATCTGGCCTTTATGAAAGTGGGTCAGGAAGGAAGTTATTTTTGAAAAAAGCCATAAGAATTCCCATTTAAAGTATGCAACTGGTCATTTAGGAAACACAGCAAACTTAAACGTGTCCTGGTCAGAGCAGACCAAAACTTTCTGGCCTGCATGCAAAACTCTGGTTGTAGAAGAAAACTACCACTACCTCTACCCCTTCATACATTGTGGTTTTGGAGTGCTTTTCTACAGTAAGAACCTGGAAGCTGATCAGAGATTATGGAGGTAGGTGAATACAGAGAAATGGGGAAAGAAAAGCGTATTAGAGGCTACAAATACCTTGAGACTGGAGTGGATCTTCAGCTTTCAACAGGACAAAAGCCCCAAAAATACAGCCAGGGCACAAATGGAATGGTTCAGATCAAAGCATTTTCGTGTCTTGGGTTGGACCTGTCACAATCTGGACCTAAACGCAACTGAGAATTTGTGGCAAGAATTGAAAACTTTTCCACTGATGCATTTCCTCTAATCTGACTGAGGTTCACCTCACAAAAAAGCAAAAATATTGCAGGCAGAAGCTGGTAGAAGATTGCCCCAGAAGACTTGGAGATATGACTGCACCAAAGGAGGACTGAGCAAAATATAGACTCCGGGGCTTGAATATGCATGCCACACTTTTCTGTCTATTTGTAAAATATTTAAAAGGAACATGGATCTTTTTTTTGAATTCCACTTCAAATTCTGTGCAACTTCGTGCTGCTCCATTACATAGAATCTCAAAATACATTCAACATTTTTGGTTGTAATGTGATAAAATGTGCTAATGTTCAAGGGATATTAATACTTTTATAAGGCTTTGGAAAAACTGTGACATCAAAGCATTTCTGCCAGAGCCACAAGCAGACTTTGTACGTAAACAACAAATGAAAAATGTAATATTCAGGACACAAAACTGCAGAGATGGCATCAAAGAGAAGAGTGACAGGCATACATCCAGACAAGATGGCAGACAGGGGAAGCGAGGGATCTGCAACTTATGAAAAGAGCGTTTCCTCCCCACATGATCCTGTTCCAAAACAAAGAGCAGCATGACGTGCATCAGTCAGCCAAAGCCCTACAGCAAATATGTCACTCATCAGCACTGTGCAACTGGTTTGTTGCTAAATGGTGCTGCAGCCTTGCCACTGAGATGCCTTTGTAATCACAGGGCTCAGCGATGATACATGCAAGTTTGAATTATTCTGTCTTAACAGCGACCAAATAGCTATGTGCCCAGAAAGTAAGTGCATTCACATTCGGGTCACTAATTACAGCCAAAGGGAGAACGGAGGGGTGACACTCAGTTCCCGAGCCACCGAAAAATGCAGGCCTATTTATTACAATAAGGAAAAGAACGAAAAGCAGCACATTACAAATCACTGTAGGGGAGATTTCTTTCAGTGGATTAAAAAGAGGGGGCAGCTCATTTCATTTTCCATTTACTTACCGTATCATGTTGGCAACATCTCTGTGGAGGAAGCTGAGGGATTTGTTTGGATAACGATGCAAAAATGCAAATCCAGTCAGTATGCTCATTATTCTGACCATGATAACAGCAGGCATACACTTGGCATCTTCCCTGTAACCTCTGTGGAAGCGTCCAGAGGAATGGTCTGCTGCATTAATACGTATTACTTTACAGTAAGGAGTCACGCTGCTTTTAACACAGCGGTCCAGCTCGCAACTTCAAGTTCCTCTGCTCCCATCAGGCTTCGCATCCCTGCCAAGGGAATCTGCACCAAAACTGCAGCTTAGCCTTAATACTTCAGACCACTCTTTATGTGCATGTACAATGAATTTACAGTTAACCCAGGAGCATCTGGGTATTCCCTCTACGGACAAAAGCACAGGCCTGCCGTCTGACAGCCCTAAGTGACATGCATTGATCAGAGGCTCAGGTCAGAGCGGATTCAAGTGTGTTATTCACCGTGCCACTCTGTGTTTTGACTTCAACAGCTGTCAGTTATGCTGCAGGGGACTTGGCACAGGAGAAAACAGGGAATTTTTGTTTGTTTTTTCAGCACATATTTTATTCAGAGAGGACAGGGTGAATGGACAGACCTGAAAACTACAGCTTAAAAAAAAACAGGAACAACCTTGAAAATACAATTTAATTTAAATTTTTCTCCATCTATCCTATCCAGCCAAAATGAGGTTGTGGAGGTCAAAGATCCAAGAAGGAAACCCAATCATCTGTCTCCCCAGCAGAAGTCTCTGGTGGGGCTCAAAATTGATATAAATTGTGCTAAAGTATTCATACCTCTTTAAATTAAAAAGAAGTTGTCCTATAACAACCAAAAATGTAAATTATTGGGAACTCAGGTGGCAGGTCAACACAAACTAGAACGTAATTGCAAGGAGGAAATAAAAGGATACATAATTTATATTTTTTTACAAAGTAAGATATGAAAAGTGTAGTGTGCATTTGTGTTCAGCCTTACAGAGTCAACTGCTTGTAGAATCACCTTTGGCTAAAATTACAGCTGGAAAACCTTTGGTCTCTACTTACCTTTCACATCTAAAAGGTAATAATTTCAGCGATTCTTTGCAAAATAGCTCTATTTTGGTCAAATTGGATCAAGAGCATCTGTGAACAGCAATTTTGTAATCTTGCCACACATTCTCAAATGGATTATGGTTTTGACTTTAGCTGAAAAATATGAATGTCTTTCCTTCTAACCCATTTTATTGCAGCTCTGGTTGTGTGCTTATTTTGCAGCCTCTAACGGGTTTTCTTACAGAACTGGTCTGTATTCAGTTCCATCCATATTTCCATCAACTCCGACCAGTTCCTTTATCTCCCACAGAATCCCCACAGCCGGATGGCATCAGCAGCACCAACGTCAGGCATGGTGGTGGCAGCATCAGGCTGTGGAGCTTCTTTCTTCTTCAGTATGACAGTGCCACCTCCATGTTTCGCGTTGGGTTTATGAAAATGTTTTAGTTTTCATCTCAGCAAACCTGAACACTTTATTCTGCATGTTTGCTGTCTCCCCTGCAGAAACTGAAGACGGAAATGTTTATTTTTGTCTTTCAACAATTGTTTTTTTTTTATTCTAATTCTTTCTTGAAGTTCAAATGTGTAATAGTTATACATTGTTAAAAGATTTTTGCTTCTGAGTGTTTCATCGATGTTACCCCTGACCTGACTGCTGTGTTCCTTCGTCTTAACAATGCTGTTTATAATATTCTCACTGAGCAGCTTTGTTTATGCCAAAACTAAACTACACAAAGCTAGGATCCATTCCTCAGTTAGTTGAATTCTTAAAACAGTTTTCAAATGTTTGTTTGGGAAAGAAATTGAAATACATGTACGATTTTCTGTCCCATTTTACAGCTTTGTCTCGAGCTGTCGCCTTAAATCCTTGTAAAAATAAATTAGTTTGTAATTGATTGTGTTGTGGCAACGAGTAATATAATTGTGAAACATATTGCTTGACTCCTTTCGCTGTGGAGGAGCAGCTGCTCTACTCCAAGCTCTCAAGATGGTGGACCTCCTGACCTTATTTTTAAATGAGGAAGTAGATTTTTGAATTCAAACTTGGTGTACTGAGTAATTTTGGTTTTCAAAACGCGCACTGCCAACTTTCTGCCCTTTTCTAGCAATTAAACGCATTATCACCTTTTTTGTATACTATACCACCATTGAAATGCCTTTAAAAAATTCCATTGAAGTGACGCTTAGATGTTCTTGTTGAAATTAAAACAGCTGTTCTGAGTTTATTCCAGTAAAATATGAATGTTATCTGTACGTTTAGGGGAATATTAATCTTTTGCAGCACCCTCACCCATCCCATTTATATTCTCCCTGCTGCCTTCAGGGTATATTTCTAGGATGCATAATTTTCATTTCTAATGTCTCGCTAACGTAAGATTTATCTTTTCATGAACCGGTCTGTACTGAACTCTCTGATGGGCCATTAAAAGCTGAACAACACTGAGTTTTTTTTTCTTTCTTTTTTATCTTTTCATTTAGTTTAGAAAACCTGGTCTGTTCATTAATTCGTTAGGCGCTCTTGACCCTTTGCTCCATAAAATCGTGATCCTGTCAGATATCTGTATGATGATCTGCATGACAGCTCTTTTAAGCTGTGGGGGTACAGCAGGAATGTTGTCAAGTTGAGCCTTTTCCAGCTGAGTGTGATTACCAAGATGAGATTCAAAGATCTGAGAGAAATTATTCACACTTTTATCATCTTTTGACAGTTAGAGGATGGGATCTTTTAACTGGTATGACGCAGGCATCTGCACATAACTCGGCCTCTCCTCGTCGATATCCAGATAAATTTGAAGATGTAGATTAGCGCCATCTGACTACACAAACTTCCCATAAATTCAGACGGCAGTGAAAACACTGGTATTAACTAGCCGGTTGCTTGTCTGAAAAGCATCAAGGAGTTGAAGCAATTCTTCTGTTGATGCTGTAAATAGCTTATGATTTATATATGAACGAAGAATGGAGGAGCCTTGCAGCAGAGAGTAAAGGTTCTATGAGGGGGAAGAAACATCAAAATGTTATTAGAAATGCAAACATCTGTACAAGCCAACATTTGTTCATACTGACTAGCATCTTTAGAGAAATTCAACACAACTTATCTACAATAAGTTGTGTTGAATATCTATGAATCTCTATGAATATCTATGAATTTGAGCATTTAACAAAACTCATACAGATTTGTGTTACAATTGAGGCCTTCAGATCATCAAACAAATTTTAGAACTAGAAAAAGTAATTGGGGAGTGGTGGCCTAGTATTTAAAGCATTGCAATGTTTTTCCTGGAGGTTCTGGGTTTGGCCCCACCAGACTGCTACTCTGGGTCCCATGAGCAAGAACATTAACTCCAGAATGCTCCTCGGGGGTCGCAAAGTGGCAGCCCACTGCTCCCTAAGGGATGGGTTAAATGTAGACGACAGGTTTCATCGAAATATATGTTGCAAATGACAAATAAAACATTTTTTTAAATAAAAATAAATACAAGGTCATCTCTGAAATGATTGTTTTTATTATTAAGGGGGGATACCAAGCTGTACCAGTCGTAGTGGGTGTTACAGAGAAGTTTTGGACCACTGTTCTTTGCTGAATTATTTCAAATCAGAGGATTTGCCAGCTTAAACAGTCTTCATTTTCCTCTAAGCATTCAGAGGTGAAGTTGTTAGCATGCGTCAGATCATTGTCTTGCATAACTTGTTTGCAAATGAGCGGTTGGTCACTTACAGATGGCCCGACATTGTTCCAGATTTTCTGGTACAGAGCAGAGTTCATGGTTCCATTAATTACTGCAAGACTCTCAGATCCGGAAAGCAGCAAAGCAACCCAAACCACTACCACCTTGGACCATCAGCATAAAGGTATTTTTCCAAAATACTGAATGAATTTTATGCCAGCTTTTACAAGATGCACACATTTTCAATCAATCAATCAATCAATCTTTATTGTCAACTACAATTTGCATTGTAATCGAAATTACAGTTTCAGTACAACCGTCCATCACATACATCACATACATTTGGGACTCAGGGGGGGAGAGGTGGGCAGGGGAACGGTTGACTGAGGCCTTGCGTGCCAAAAGAACGCAGCCGTTAGGCGTATTCCTTCGACTGCCAAGGACCCGCCGTGACGCGGTTTCCTTAGCGCCTTAGGGCGGCAGTTCTGGGCCCTTCCGCCATAACATCCAGGGGAGTTTTGATAAGGGGGAAAACCGAAGCACAAAATGGTGGTGAAGATTCTCAGTCATCCAGGTCAAAGCAACTGGACTTGTTTTTCGGTAGTTGAAGACGTTTCGCTTCCTCTCCAGGAAGCTTTCTCAATTCAAAAAGTCTGGAGTAATGTGGAGTACCAAGCTTTATACTACTGCCCAAACAAAGGCCTTGTTTGGCCAGCCTGTCCGTGTACCGACCCGTATTCTGTTTCCCGACTCTGAGCCCGGATTCTGTCTTGGACTATCTTGCACTACTGATTACCTGGTTTTCGACCTAGGACTGTTTATTTGACTACGAGCTCTGTCTTGGCCCGTTCATTACTTATCTCTGCCTGCCTGTCATCCCGAGTCCGATCATTACCTCTCCTACAATAAACCCTCTTAAAACATACTACCTGCTTGTCTGGTTGAATACTGGGTCCACCTGTCCCGTTCATGACACTTTGGGCTAAATTTAAGCACTTTAAAGCTCCAAAACTGCAACCCCAGTCATTGTAAACAGCTCATGGGTCATAATTAACAATTAGGATTGGTGACTCAAGCACCAAAAGAGGGACACTGATTAGGGGACACTTTTATGAAGGCAATCACAAAGTAAACTAAAAATGGCTCACTTGCACTGCTTATTAAATAGATCTGCTGAAGAGAGCAAAGACGACATCTGTAGGGACTAATTTGAGTTGTTTCTGATCCAGAGGACCTGTTTGTATACTGAGCCTTAGGGCATGAGCACAACCAGCCATGCAGCCAGCGCCAAAGTGTTTACAGGGACACAAGTGGGCATCAAGAGTCATATGAGCCAAACATTTCTCCATCTCAAACGAGACGAGAGACAGACGACTTACGTGACGTATCAGTGTCCCATCTAACCATTTTCATCTAGTATTTTGACCCTTTTTGGCTGAATAACAAAAATCTGTCGATTTCTTTCCACACACTAAGCCAGATGCCTGGGTGGAACACCTCATTTTTGACATTTCTCTGGGTCTCTATCCCCTCCCTCCTCTCTGTGTCTTTGCTTATCTGATTCCTGCCGAGCGAAATGAGGATCAGCGCAATATGAAATTCAGATGCTACACTGTATTATCAGCCTTCTCTCTGTCTCTTGATACAAGAGGGATAACTTTTCAGATCTGATTGTCCTCTGCATAATTTAACATACATGTTAAATTTTTTAGTCGCTAATGGCTGCTATTGAGGGTACTCTGGAAAAGACTGAATATATGTAGTGAAGTCTGTCTGGTGGAATGTTTGTTCTAAATTGTTACAGACAGATCTGGCTACAAATCAATTTTTTATATTTTGTCCATATTTGAAAAGTTGAAGGCTAAATTAAATTAGGTAGAAACAGAATGGCACTGTATTATGTTACTGGTAGCTTGAAAATAGGCGTTGATCCGTAAAAATTTGCTTCCTATCTACCAAGTTTAGGACCTTGCAAAAGTGTTGAGTCCCCTAAATAAAACTTGGTGCAACTGACTGCCTTCAAAAATTCAAAGGCAAAGGTTAGTTAGAGAACATTAGTCAATAAACAGCATCATGGAAGACGACAGATCAGAGAAAACGGGGAGAAGTTTAAAGCAGGGTTAGGTCACATAACAATATCCAACAGAGATACTTGAAAGCAAAAAGAGGATGACACAGCAATTAATCTACAAAGACATGGTTGCTGACCTAAACTGACATGCTGAGCAAAGAGAATTCATCAGAGAAGAAGCCAAGATGCTCTTGGTGACTCTAGAGGAGCTGCAGACTCCGCAGCTCAGGTGGACAACTCTATTGGCGCTCATCTCCAGCATTCACTGGGCGAGAGGCAGGGCACACCTTGGTTAAGTTGCCAGTCCATCACATGGCAACACAGAGACAAACAACCAGGCACACACTTACACCTAAGGACAGTTTAGATTAAACAACTTTTGTTTTTTTTTGGACTGTGGGAGGAAGCCAGAGTACCACGAAAGAAACCACACATGTACTGGGAGAACATGCAAACGCTAATCCCAGGCTGGGATTTGTACCCATGACCTTCTTGCTGTGAGGCAACAGTGCTACCAACTGCAGCACAATGTAGTACTTTAAAAAAAAATCCATAATCATTGTTGTTCTGTGTTGTGGGACTGCAAGCAGATTACAGTGCCTGAGCCTTGGAGGAATTTCTGACTATATGATAAACTGTAATATCATTTATAATGAACAGAAAATGAAAAGCAGTTGCATCGGCTAATTAAATGTAGCCACAGGCTTTTATGCTGTTTATCAAAGACCTTCTCTCTTGAACAATTTAGTTCTTAAATCCATCTGATGAATAGCCAGGCATTTTCTAAATAAACCACAACTTAATGATACAGTGGTATTACAGTGATTATTGCATGTTAATGGGATGTGCTTATAGGGCAAACTGATTTCAAAATGCCTCAAAATTTTGCATCAAATTAAATCTTCTTAGTAGGATCACTAAAGTTTTTTGTTTTCTGCAAAATAGAAAACACAATATGAGCACTCTGTGATTTTTTCTGTGTACAGAAATTATTAAATAAAACTAATGAAAACTACTTTCGGTTAATGCAAGTTCACAATCACATTACAAAAGGTCAGTAGGTAAAAAAGTAACAGCTTTATGAGAATGTCACTTCTCAAACCCCTTCAGTTGCTGGCTTCCTGAAGCTGTTTTGTTAATGGTCATCTCAAACAAGAAGAAAGCTGTTAGGAAATCTTTTTTTCTTATTATCTGTTTCCTCAGTTTATCATATAATTACAAAATAATCCAATTTATTGCTACAGACAGCCCCCCAGAGCCATCCTTAGCCTGTGCACACCTGATTGTGTTGTTAATTTTCATTTTCTATCAGCTGATAGCTCAGCCGATTATTTTCTAATCGTCAAATTGGCAAATTATAAACAGGTCATTGTGAATAAGCTGCCGTAGCCTGGCTACCTTTCCTGCTATCGCAGCCTTATTCCTTTCAAAGAGAGTATTTTTTTTCCTCCTGCCTTCCCTCACGAGACTTTCCAATCTCTGGAAGGGCACAGAGGACCATAATTGGCATACTCAGAACAATAGTTGGTTGTCTTTATTTCAATTCAGCTCAATTTTATTTATATTACGCCGAGTCATGATACATGTCATCTCAAGGCACTTTACAAAGTCAAATTCAATCAAATCAGACAGATTGGTCAAAAAGCAGCAGATTGCATTCAAGTCTTGACAAGCAGCATTTACTCTTCCTGAAAGAATGTAGAGCCACAGTGGACAGTCGTCTGCATTGTCGATTGCTTTGCAGCAATCCCTCACACTGAGCAAGCATGAAGCGACAGTGGAGAGAAAGACTCCCCTTTAACAGGAAGGAAAACCTCCAGCAAAACCAGACTCAGTATGAACGGTCATCTGCCTCGACCGAGTGGTGGTTAGAGAAGACAGAGCAGAGAGACAACATCACAAAAGAGTTCTGATTGAGAATAAAATAGAGGTGTCTATCAATAATTATTCCATTGTCTGGGTGAATACTCGATTCTGATTGGCTGCAGGGTGTCTGTTAAAAGGTGTCCTAGGACACCTATAAAAAGTTCTGGTCAAATAGCCTGATTGTTATAAATTATTGCACTGGCTCAAACGTTAGCTGGTTACGGCGAGATAGTTGACGCTGGTTACCTTGGCAACGTGTCACTACGAGACGTTAAATGGTCTAAGCCGCTTCTTGTGAAAAATGTACGATTTTAACAGTGGAAAAAACATTCAAGGATTAATAATTGGTTTAATTTTTTTTTTTCGTAAGTGACCATGGTATAAGTGGGATAATGCCCTTCGAGGTGTCCATTATCAGAAATCAATGGACTCATCATCGTCCATTAATTTCTAAAGGAGAGCTCGTCGGGTGTTATCCCTTACATGTATGAAAAAGAACTTGAGTAGGTTGTTAGATTTTACCAAAGGAAAACAAGGTTTGGTGGAACCCAAATCTTATTGAAGATCGTCATCATTAAGACAGAATCTTAATGATGAGGATCTTCAATAAGGTTTGGGTTCCAGCAATTTAATTTTGTTCCCCAAAACACTTCATCTTCATTTCTTGGGAGTTTGTGTGACAGGACAATGATAATTGCTTTTCAGCACTGTTTACATTTAAAAATGTGAAAAGTCTGGTGCAGATATGCGTTCAGTCCACCTGAGTCAATGCACTGTAGAAGCAGATTTCATTGCCATTAAAGTTGTAAATCTTTTAGAGTATGTTGTCTAAAGGTTTTGCACCTTTATAGACCTTAATCTTTGCGTCTGCTTTGCAATGTAGTTGATTGGACAGGATATCTCTGAACATTAGGCTTCAAGTGATGCCAAATCTCAATTGCGTTTAGTTCTGAACTTTGTAAGTCTGAACTCTGACTGTACTATTCTTAAACATTCATGGATTTAAACCATTCCACTGTAGCTCTGGCTTTCTTACAACAAAGGCAAAAAAAAAGATTTATATTGTAAATTAGTTGTCAAAAATTGAAACAGTTGAACAGACTTTGTGTCTGATGAGTGTTTCAAAGGAAGATTTGATAGTAGAACCTTCGCTCATTTATTGACCACTTTGCAGGTCTTTACATCGTGTCAGTGCTCCTACCTGAGGAGCAAATGCAACTAGACAAAGGATTATTTAAGCATTGTGATTATCTGATGAGCTCTTCAAACTGAACTCATTATCAAGAAGCACCAAGAAAGTCTAAGCCTGAAAGCACATGTAGAAAATCAGTTTCCAGGCTTGACAAAAGAAATGCGACTCAGATTTTAGTAACAACCCCTTAACGAAAGCTTACCAAGTAAACTGGGACATCAAACACCAAAACCTCTGAGAGCTGCAGGTTTGTCCTCAAGGAATCATTGACAAAATAAATCAAACAATGGCTATATAAAACAGTATGTGCAACATATATTCAATTTGACCAAACTGAGAGGTCAGATTGGGATCAGATTTAAAAAACTGTGACAAATCCCCTCCAGTGTGGCAAACATCTAAGCCCCATTAGCCTGAACTCAGAGGATGCACTCCAGGTTATTTACGATCAGCAAAGGTGACTGAGGTAAAACACGGTAATGATCTCTGTGTCACTTTTACTAGTTTATATCAAACAGCTCGTATTTCATCTCTGCCGCCGACTGATGGCTCAATTCCAGCAGCAAAAAATACAATCAGAGGCAACATTGACCTGCTGTCTGGGTGAAAAATATGGTGTTTATGAGACGGAGGCCAGGAGGTTCTAGGGAGGTGCTGAGGAGTAAGCCAGTCAAAGAATTTGCAGAATTTACATGAAGAGCAGAGAGTTGTTGAAGAGTAAAGGATGAACGCACAACGCTGCAGCTCGTGAATGCCCTCATGTTCGCTGAATTCAAACATCCCTGGGGTATGTGTGACACTGCAACATGCCTTTTTCTGCTGAGTAGGATCTGCGTGGCACAGTTGCCCGCCCGTCAACCCCAATCAGGAGTGACTGCTCAGTCAGAACTGAGTTTTCAAGCTTACTGGTGTATAAAATTCATTTACTTCACACCTCTTTTCAGACTTCATCTTAAATTAGGGGCCATTCAAAACTGATCAGAGGACATGTGGCAGGCAGTCGCCTGCGGCAGACTCGGTGGAGAACTCTGCTCTCGTGAGAAAGATATTGGCGGAGTTAGACGTAGGTTTATAGCAGAACGAGATGTGCTGCAACCGTTTTCTTTGGAGGAGATCTGTATAATGGTGCAAGTGTTTGTGTGTCTGCAGCAGCAGCAGGGAGTAGTGAATCAAAACAGTCTGTTTTTAGCCTGTGCACACAAGACCATACAATGAGCTGCTTATTCATTTTGGTTTTATATTTACTTAATTGCATTTGGGTTGTACAGTGGCTGAGTCTGTAATGATCTGTACAAGCTGGTTTTGGTGTTTTCTTGTAAAGTGATTTATTTAACGGTTCCCTGTTATTTGCTCAAGTAAGCAACTCAAGAGACTAAGGCAGGATTTGTGGTTCTGAAAAGAAAAAAAAAGAAATGTAAACATATCAGAATAAGTGTTTTTCTTAAAGGAACCATACCTCAATTTATTTTTGTCTGGTTAAGAAAAATGCTTTTTAGCAATGTATTATGAGTTAAAAGATGTAATTTGATAATAACCATTCACTAATTGATTACTCGATCAAGCGAGTCCAGGCTTTTTTTTTGACATTTTTTTGACATGACATGCATGTAAGTGTTGACCGTTCACATAAGAAGATATCATTTACCGGAGACGAAGCCATTTATGTGAAAGAAAAGTCCCTCGATGAAGCATCGTCCCTCCGGAGGATTGTGCATGAGCTTGAGGTGCATGTTTAGTGTCGTGCATGTCGAGGGTTTCTCATTGGGAAAAAGTTGGGGGTGGGGCTTACAGCTCAAGGGTATAGTTCCTTTAAGGTTTGCTGGACTAGAAGAATCACTTGTGTGTGTATATATATATATATATATATATATATATATACTGTATATATACAGAAAGCTGTGGAGTCTCTCACATTCCCATCTGCAGCTTTTTAAAGTGCAGATTGGTTAAAATGTGGTTCCTCAGGCTGAGGATAAGATGATAACTTATGGATATTTGTGATGGGTTGAGAGAATTGTTAAAAAAAGGTGAAAGTAACATCTAAAAATTGGAAAGGAAAGCAAAGTAAATGTGAAATTATTTCTTTTCATTTCAACTCCTTTGGGACAAGCATGCTTGGAAGAAATGAGTTACAGGCTGATCTGTGCGGATATAATTTCTAAAAAAGAAAAGCGAGATTTTCTCACAGTTGGTCACATTTTTAAACTTTAGACTATAACATCTGGCAGATCTGTCTTAGCATGGCCTGTTTCTCCTTCAAAGGCCCTGGGGACCTTGTTTGCATGACATCATGAACTCTTTGCAAGACCTTGGGATTTAAAGGAAATCTGGTGAACTCTCCCAGCAAACAAGTCGTCAGTGGGCTTTTCGACAGGATGCTGATTCAAGACATTTGTTTGAATTAACACAAAAAGGATTAACCAGGCACAAAATCAACTTTATTTCATGGTCATCTTGGTCCAAAAACCTAAGACCTAGAGAAAACCTATGTGCTAAGCTGAAGATAAACAAGCATAAGAGATGACATAGGACATTAGTCAGTTGAGAGCTTTTCCAAAGAGGAATAGTCAAAGATCCTTATTTCTTTAGGGCTCCAACTTTGTTAAATGATATAGGACAAGATTCAGCGCTAATTAGCCAAAAGCGCAGTTGGCTCCTCACAACCACTACTGAGCATTTGTTATGGAAAAAACCTTATATACACTAGTGCACTCTCACAAACACCTACAGGTGCTTGGATCCAGGTGCTTACAAATTCACTTCTATACAGAAAAACCCTATCATTGGCTTTAGCTGTCACTTTATACATCTTGTAATAAATAATACAATGTATTTTTCAATTATGTTATCAAGGTGTTGGTTGTTTGTACCTGTAATACTTTATCGGTTTGTTTTGCTGTTCTTTTTATATCTCTATCTGCAGGTGTAGAAGCAGACTTAGAGGATGTTATCTTGTTCTCTCCTTTTCCTCTCCTCTGTTTTTGTCACCTTTTCTACCTTTTAGCATTTTGTCTTATCTTCTTGTCTTCTGTTTTTTCTCTTCTACCTTCCCCTTTTTGTGTCCACTGAACATGAAATAGTCCCAGAATAAAATAAAATAAACCTTTTTGCATATGTAATCAAGCGGAGCACTATGGCGAAAGCAGCAATGCTCCACTTGTGACAGTAAAATCTGTTGGACTCTTTTTGGCATGAAGACAGCAATTCTCAATGCAACACAGCCAGACAGGACATGTTAAAAAAACAAATATGACAATTATTAAATTATTTAAGGGTGTGTTTTGTTTTTTTAAAGAAAAGCTATTACTTATTAGATATTGCAATACATATTGATAACATTAATTTCTTAGATTTTTTGTAAGATGTCAACTAAATCAAATTACATTTTTACCTTGCTGGGATTTTTGATTAAGTGTCTTCTCTCTTTGTTCATCGTTTATTCGTGCCCTCAGTGGTCTCATTTCCTCTAACCATTGCAATGCTAGCAATATTGCTAGCATTTCTCCAGTGTATACTTTCAGTTTATCAGTGTTCTTTTACTTACTTCAATATTGAATTCTGGGATATAAAATACAATCCCTATCCTATCACCTAAACTTTTGGAAGCATCTGTGTATATATATATATATATATAACACTGATAACTATCGATGTATGCCTGTACCAGTTGATGATAAAGAATACCTTTTTTCATCAGGAAGGATCTGGTTTCTCTGTTTATCTCTGATAGTCCCCCCCTTCAGTTGCCCTGGTTCAGCCTCTCCTTCAGCAGCACATTAAGTTAATGAGACCCACCTGTTCATTGTTCCACTAATTACTCCTTCCAACATATACACTCTTTTTCACTGTTTTCTTGTTTTTCTTCATCTTAGCTTCTCTTGTCTGTGTGTGTTTTTTTCCAGATGTCTCTCTGAATCCCCCCTTGCTGTTAGTTTTTTTTCTGAGATACTTCCTGCTGCATTCTTCTGTTATTCAAACCCAGGTCTTGTTGTCTTCTTGTTGTTCCTCAATTCCCATGTCTTGAAAGTTGTTATTTTATTTCTTTAATAAACATCTAATTTTCATCCTGCCTGCGCTTGGGATCAATTCAACAACAAACCTTGGCAAGCAGGGGTATCAGTAATTGTGCCATCAGGTATTCTGATTAAAAGCAAGTATGTCTGTACGTTAGGTTTTTTTTTCACACTGAACGGTTTTTAACGGTTCTTTTTTTCTACATTTTCCAATGTGAGATCAAATGACTGCAGTAAAAGATAATTTCATAAATCTCAAGGATTTTAACACATTCTTATCAAGAGTTGCCAACAAATATTGAACACATACTGTCATGGAAAATAAAAAGTAAAGAAACTGAACCTAAAATAGCTTTTTTTATTATTAAATATCAGTGCTGCATCTCTCTTAGAAAGAACTGAGTTGAAATGTTGCTCAATTTCATACAGTTTAGCTGGAAAGTGCAAAAATGTAAATTGTTTTTATCAATTAAAGTCCCTGCCGGCTGCTCAGACCTTGTCAGTTTTCAGCAATGATGATGTTTATTTCTGCTTCTGAGAACATGTGTAAACCTGCAGCGAAACAGTGGTCTGTGTCTGTCAAAATGAAGCTTCCTCACTATTCATACTAACAGCTTCCCCGTTACCATTTTCAAGGCTACGCCTACCTGTGTGCTTTTGACATAGTCGAGTGTGCGGCCAGGATTTGGAGGGAAATAAAAAACAATGTTTCACTGGGGATCAAAGTCAGTGTTTTACTCCACTCATCCAAAAGAAAAAAACTCATGCACACTGTTAAACATGCAAAATTTATTGTGCAATGTTTCAGTCACCAACCATTAATCAAAATGTTAGCATTACATTATATAATATTATTTTAAAAAAAGTATTAAAAAAAAACTTCATAATTTGCTCAAAACAGGTTTGTGCATCAGTTTCACTTTCTGTCAATTGTTGAATGAACAAAAAAAAAACACATCAGAAATTTGTTTTGCGAATTGTGTATTTTAACCTGAGTTTTACCAAGCTCTGAGTAAATTGTGTTAATATTGTGGTAGATATGCTAAATTTGAGAACACATGTAAAGTGTGTTCTCAACAGCACAGCACAAACAGCAAAACAGGAACAGATCCCAGAAAAAAAATAAAAAATTCAGAGATTCAGACGGAAAAACAGCAAAACACTAAAGGAGACGAGAGAGTAAAATTCATCAAATTGTGAACAATCAAAACTCTCATCTTTCCTTCCTTTCAAATTATCTTTAAGACCATTGGAAAGTGTGCCAATGGAGCTTTCAGCTTAGTTTTCATAATTCTGTCTCTAAACACCTCCGCTTCTCAGCATCATCAGAGTTATAGTCTAAACCATAAAATAAAGCCTCCGTTCTCACCAAACATTTGGTAATTAAAAACTCTGTCAGAGGGGCTCTTTGCCCATCTAACTGCGGGGTTATTGGATTTGTTGCAGGTCAGATTGTCTCACTGGCTTTTTTAATGTGATTTGTTTTCTCTTAGTTTTAGAATTGATGATATCTATTAATGGTCTTCATAATATACTGCAGACGATTTAACCTCTTAAGAGGCAGTTTAGTTATTTTTCTTCAGCACGGTTTCTTTGTCCAGCTGCAAAGTCTGTAGAAGAAGGGACAATGATTTACAACCACAAAGGTTTTAGAGTAAGAATCACGATATAATGTCAATGAATTGACCCTTTAAAATTATTTTGCCAGGCCGTTTTTTTAATTGTTGATGGTTAATGCATCTCTTTTTTGGTTTGAATAAAATAATCAGCAATATCTGAATACAGCAAACAAGAGTACGTCTGTGTATGTATTTATACTGGAGATGAATACTGCTGATGATAAATTATTAAAAATCAGCTCTTAAGAGGTATTGTAAGTAAGAACGTCTTCACTATGATTACTGTAGATAATACAGTGTATTGGTCTGCACAAATCTAACATGATGGCTAATCTTTCTGTATGTTTTTGTCTTGTTTTTGATGAAGAGTTCAGTGTTTCTCAGTTTAGAAAGTACAGTTTTCTTTGCTATGAAAACTTGTCTATCCTTTATTTCTACAGTGTTTGAACTCTTTATACACTGTTCAGAAAGTATAAAGGAACACTTTGAAAACACATTTTTCAAAACTTAATTTTTTATTTTCAATTTATTTGAGCAACAATACAAGCAAGATTTACATTGAGATGTGAGACATTATAGTAGCGCTCAAAAGGAGTAGGTAGAAGTTCAAGAACTTATAAGAACCTACCCCCAATTACAATATTCATGTCACATTTAATATATAAGGTCTTTTGATAAAAGGAGGTATTACAAATCAAAGCACAGTTACACAAATACAGTGTCTTATTTTGAAAGCAATTGTATAGAAAGAAGATATCTAGTAGTACTAGTTTGGAAACAAATAAATCATGCTGGATTTCCATATTGATATAGATTGGGTATTGTGTTAAGAACAAAATGATGCCACATAATTTGATGAAAATGATTAAGTCCCCTGTGTTCTACCCACAGGGGACTTAATCTAAAGTCATTGAGAAACAGAAAAAACTGATGCAGCAGGATAGTCCAATTTGCTGTCAGTGCAGCAACTCAAAACAGTCCTTAGTGGTTTTTATGGCCCCCACGCTGGTATATGCATGCCTGATAACATTGGTGCATGTGAGATAATGGTTGTTTTCCTGGGGTATCTCCTCCCAGATCCTGACCAGGGCATCACTGAGCACCTGGACAGTCTGAGAGGTAACCTGGTGGCATTGGTGGGACCTAATGATGTCCCAGAGATAGTCTGTTGGATCTAAGTCAGGGGAGCATGGAAGTCAGTCAGTGGTGTCAACTCAATCTTAATTCTTCTGCTTTATTTTTATTGTTGTTACAGTTTAATTCTATTTGCCATTTTATGTTTGTTGGGGTAACTGTAAAACCCTTTGGTCAAATCTTGTTGTCTTTAAATGTGCTATGTAAAGAAATCTTTACACTGACATTGAAAGATTTGCCTGTTTTTTAGAGTTAACGCATTAATGCTAATTGCTGTGGAAATATGCCAATATGAGACAATGCTTATAACTTAAAACCCTATGTGCAATGCTAAAAACAAACAAAAAAATGTAATTGTAATTATTATTATTATTGATAGCATAGATCAACTTTAATATATTCACAGTAAAAGCAGAGATGAAAACATGTTTATTTTACAAGACACAGTTGTAAGAGCGCATCTAAAATCAATGTGGCTAAAACTCTGAACCCAACAAACTAAAAGGGGTATTTGCATGTGGGAAGTACAGCTTTAAACGAAGTTAGTGAGCGGTACTAGGAACAAAACAACAGCTTTCCTGGCCGTCGCCGTATTGGAATCCTGACCTTTAGTTGTTTTGTTTTTATTTTGCAATCTCGACTTCGCCAACTGTGTTAACGACCATGCTGTTTACTTGGGTTTATGCCATTCCCACCTTCTAGTTTTGATTTCCGAGGTAAATGGAAGGCAGCATAAGTGCCCAATTCTCTAATGTTCCCTCCCTCTTTCCCTCTGTTGTCTCAACTGCCTCTCCTCTCCCTCAGTGAGGAGTTGGAAAGTTTCATGGCATGGTGGACAAAGTATGGTATTTTAATCCTAAATCTGTTAGTCCTGATCAGGGGGAAAGCAACCTGCTGCTGAACGGGCTTCTCTGGCTGTGGGGGACATTATGTAGAAGATGACAGGCATTGTCTAAAATGGCCGACCGTTCAGCAAGTGCTCTCCGCTCAGTAACAGCCTCCAGAGAGTCCAGTTCCAAGCCAACCACAACCACTGTCCTGTTTGGTTGAGTGCTTCTCAGATGTGGTGCCACCCCAGTACATCACAACATAAAACAGGACACTGGCAACCAGGGATTGGTAAAATACCACAGGAGTTTCTTAAAGATGTTAAATGATCAAAGTCTCCTCAGGAAAAACAGGCTTCTTCTTCACATCCTGTACAGCTACTGTGTGATGCTCGTCCAGCGTCAGATATCAATGTCACGGAGGCCAAAATCCCACCGAATAAAGTTTTGCAAGAACAGATGAATCTAACAAATTAGAATATCATTAAAAAGTTAATCACGTCAGCAATTAAAAATGAAACTAATAGTAATTTTGTTTTTGTTTTTTTGTTGGTTTTTGTTTTGTTTTGGAGTTTTTTTGTCATGCTTGGCATCATTTCTTGGTAAGGAACGCAATAATGTTTGGAGTTCGGTTTTCAGATGTGGAATTTAATTAAAATCCTCTGGAGGTGTGCATCAGTAAGTTAGATTATGTGTACCGTCTTGTTCATCTTCATCATCGAGAACATCTGGCAACGAGCAGGTTGGAGGCAGAGTTAGAGCAACATCTCAGAGAAAGCTGGACGGGGGCCACAGAGTCCTACCTTACCCTGAGTGTGCTGCTAGACAACAGTCCTAAGAGCTCCACAAAGATGTTTACATGGGCTCTCCACACTACAAAACAACTGCATGTTTTGGGGGAGGGTGTTTTTCTGCTTCATAAACAGTGACACGATCTGCAAGCTCATTGCTCTGGCAATATGGAAAGTG
The DNA here is from genome assembly GCA_037039145.1 of Fundulus diaphanus. Taxonomy (NCBI): domain Eukaryota; kingdom Metazoa; phylum Chordata; class Actinopteri; order Cyprinodontiformes; family Fundulidae; genus Fundulus; species Fundulus diaphanus. The sequence goes on from CM073125.1 coordinate 46,393,209, forward strand.
CAGCACGTCTTGTTGCTGCATAGGACTTTCCCACAAGTGCAGCTTGCGTGCACCCATATCTAGAGCTGTGAGTAGCTGATGCAATGCACTATGAGACTCGTAGTGTGATTGGCTGAGAGCTGTCCTACCACATGGTGAGCCGTCACCAACAGATGCTTGCCCACCACACATTTTTTACCTCCAAACTTTCTATCAATATGTTTGGATACAGTTCTTTAAATAGGCTGCTTCTTTAGAAATAACCATATTTAGAGGCTTGCCTTTTTCCTGTGATGAGTGTCATTGAATGGCTGTCTGCTGGATACGGGCCAAATCACATATCCCAATTATTGTGTCGGACTCGGCTAAAATCTAACATTTGTGTAACGAGATGTGTTTATCTCGTGAAATCTTCTGAGCCATAATGTCAAAATATTAGAAAAAAGTCTTGAAGTATATCACAGTGCGTGAAATTCCATGTTTTTGGCTCTGGAGATAGGCACCAGCATCCCCGCAACCCTGCATACATAAGCAGGTATACTAGACAATGGACAGATGGATGGATGTAACAACCCGTAAGGCTTGATTTTCATTTCTTCCAAAAAATACTCACTCATAAGTCTTAATCTGAACACACTTGGGTCCTTTGCTTTGCTCAAAAGGCTCAGAGCTCTGCCTCCCAGACAATAAGTCTGGCAACACTCCATAATCCAATCAAAAGGCATCCGTAATAACCTGTGGGATCCTAATTACAGCGACACATATTACCCACACCAAAGTTTCCTTCCTGTGCACCCAGGGTCATTAGGGCTGAGTGGTTACCACAGACAAGTATATTTCAAACCAAAATGGGACACTGTTGAAAATGATCAAAGAATTCCTTGAGGAACCGAAATGGAAACTTGTGTTGTGAAGGTATGAATAGAAACAGAAACAAATCCCGAGCTCTGATCCACATATAGCACTCCATGATTCAGCCGCTAGTGTTGTGCAGAGGCTATTGTTCTTCTGACAGAAAGGTATTGTCTATAAAAAATCATATTGATTGAACAGATAAAACCTCCTTACATCTATATCACTCCTCATCATACCACCGCCCTTGAGGGTCAACACAGCGTCTTTGGTAATTGGAAGTACCTGCCAAACACTTACTGTGAAATTCAAAACCCATTTGGCCAGGATGGCTGATAAATGCGTCTAATGTTGTTGCTATTCAGATGCTGTCCACAGGACAGAGGTTTATGTATAAAGCCTAAGGCAGCGGAAATGTTGGTCTTCTCAGGTCAGCTCTGACAAATCTCTAAGCCCAGGCGGGTTTAAACTTAGAGGAAAAATGAAACAGCGAGCAGCAGATATAGAGAAAGGCACAATGAAAATAACCTCTATCAATAACACTGACAGAGAGGACACCACACACAAAACATGGGGCTTCAAAAATAACAAAAAGCACTATTTGCTTTAGGTTTTTCCACTTAAAACATGACCAGATACCTAAATAGCTGCAGAGTCACTTGATGTACTCTTTTATTGAACTTTCTTTTATTTTAGTAAGAGCGTGTAAACATAAATGAAGTGTAAAAAAAAAAGGCTGCTGCTATAGCTGTGTTGTCTGCTTATGAAATATGACTTACAGGAGGTTAAAAAGCACATAAGTACATTTGACATAAGTGGGAAAAAAACTGCATTATCAGCAATTAAATAATTAACTATAGGGCGTTCCCAAAGCATTAGCATCATTTAAACTTTTGTCATCTGACAACCAAAAACTTTAATGTTTTCTTTGGGATTTTGTCCGGCCATTACAAAACAGAAAGAAGTATTTTACAAATAAGATGTGGCAAGCATATTTAACAAATTCTATAGTTTGTGGAACCATCCTTTCCCACAATTACAACTGCAGGAATGCTGTGCCATGTTTCTGCTAGCTTTACACATCTCAAAATTGAAACCTTTCCCGTGTCTTCTTTGCCAGATAGTTCAAGCTCAGCCAGATTGGAAGGAGAGCATCTATCTAACATCTATTTTCAAGTTCACCCCAAAACTCTGTTAGATAGAGATCTAGGCCACTGTAACGGCTGAATAGGCTGGTGTGTGATGGGCCCCATCCTGTATTCCAGCTTGACTCAGTAATGCATCTCCACCTTCAACTCAAATATCATAGTGAGGTTTGTGGATGACACCCCCACCATCGGGCTGATGTGCAGAGATACAAGCCCTGGTCATCTGGCACTCTGAGAACAACCTGGAAGAGAAGAGGGAGGAATTAATCATCAGCTTTAGGAAACTCCAAGCTGCAGATGACACTCCGATCTTCATCAATACATGAAGGGTGTAGAGGTGTCCAACATTCGGTTCCTCAACACTACTGCTCAGGTGAAGAAGGCGTTCTTCCAGAGGATGCTGAAAAAGACCAGATTTACATAGGAGATGCGGATAACTTCCTACTGCTGCTCTATTCAGAGTGTTTTAACATAACTGCATCTCCATACGGTTGCAGCTGCTCTGCAGCCGACAGAAAGACCCTTCAGCGCATCATCTCCGGTCCACAGAGTTGTAGAAACTCAACTCCCAAAGCTGGAGGACAGCAGCGGCACACGATGCCTCCGGAAAGCTAACAGCATCTGCAAGGAGCCTCCATATCCACGTCACCACTTATTTGAACTGCTGCCATCTGGGAGGAGATGCAAAGCCCTCCACACTCACACACAAACAGGCTGAAAAATAGTTTTTCCCCAGAGCCTAGCTGGGATGAACAAACACAGTGCAATGCATTCGAAAGATACATAAAAACCGACTTGCATGTCAATGCACATGGATAATGTCTATATTACAAATATGTTCACTTTTGTTCATTTAATTTTTGCACAATATGTTGAACAATCATGCACAGACTGTTTTCAATGATTAATTTCCTTTCTCCTTTAACAGTTTTAATTCAAGTGTTTGTTGGTGTTATGCAAGAGGCCACTGCTACTAAGCTACTTTATAGCTGCTAAAACTGCCTCTGCTAATTTTTTTATTGTTAAATTGTTGTTAGAGTTGCTCAGACAAATTTAGTTGTAAGGTACGCTTGCACAGTGCAGTGACAATAAAAGTATTGTGTTCTATTCTGACTAAGTTACATAAACGGTTTATAAGGAACCTAACTGTGCCACATTCTTATCATTTTTTCTGCACTTTAATATCTTAATGGAAACCTGTTTGGATGGACCTGCCCAATAAAGTTATCTTTTTGAATAATCAGTTCACTTGTTTCCCCATTTTTATCAGTATGTAGTATTACTCCACGATCACAAGGCTTAATAAATGAGAGAGGGTTTTATCTGTAATCCAGAGGCAGTGATTGTAAGATTAGATTGTTTATTCGGTTTCAGTGTGCAGGCTTAGAGCCTGGTTTGCAGGGGAAGCGATCTTTGTAAAAGCTCTGCAAGTGATTTGAAATAAAAAGAGTTCTCAGCTTTGGATGTGAAATTTTTATCAATGCAAATGAAATAGGCTGAGCAACGGCAGGTTATTTCCGCCACTGAGGCCTGTATCAATATTTGATAAGCTGTTCAGTGAAGAGATGAAACAGAGGACATAATCAGATAGTGATGGACTTGTAAAACTGAGAAATAATTCAATCGTTTCCAACAATTCTAGAAGTTTTAGCATTATGCGTTAAAAATGTGACTAATCTATTGTAGAAACTCCTTATTGGTGTGCCTTGCAGTGAATTGAACTTCTCAAAGGACCCAGTGACTGTAATGTTTGCTGAAGAAGAGAAGAAGTTGGAAACAACGTGGGATCAGGTGAAGAAGAAAGACTGAATCACATGCACTGCAGTGTGAGGTCTGACAGCCCACATGTGCAGGATCAGTCAGGCAGTTTAATGGTGTTCAAAGCTGCTTACATATACTTAGACGTCCCTTGGTGCAGGTGGCCCACCTACCCAATCTAAATTATTTAAGATGTGAATTTTTACATTTTAGGAAATTCAAAACTTGCAGAAGCCTCTGACTTTCCGAGTTGTATTCGCATTTCTAGCTGGAATAACAAAAACAAACTTTTTGTTGTCTTATTTACGACCACTGGGCCCGAATTGAAATATGAATACACTCTAGTGCTTTTTTTAGTACAGCAAAGATGAAGGTGAAAGTAGATTTCAGGTGATATTTGAGAACTTTGTGACCCCAGGCTAAGGTTATGTTTATAGTGCCTTACAGAAGTATTCGTTCCCATCAAACTTTTTTACTTGTCACATTAAAGTCCAAAACTCAGCGTATTTTGTATATGGCTTTTCTAATGGACCAACACAAAGCAGCACATATTTGTGAAATCTCTTACAACTACAAATCTGAAAATTGTGGTTTCCATATTATATACATCCTCCCTGAGCCAACACGTTTGATGCAAATACAGCTGATGATCTCCAGCCTCACCTATCTCCTAGGGCTGGTGCAGCAGTCATTGTGTGAGAGGTCTGTTACCGCCTGGAGAGATCACCAGTCCATCAAAGGGCAACACAGAATAAACATCGGTGCACGCATACACTCATACCTAAGGGCAAGTTTAGAAGAACCTATTGACGTAACAGTCATTTTTTTTGGACTATGGGAGGAAGCTGGAGAGAACCCACATGTGCAAGTGGACCACATGCAGAAAGAGGTCTGTCGAGGGTTCAAACAAGGGACCTTCTAGCTGCAAGGCAACAATGCTAACAGCTGCTCCGCCTTGCAGCCCTTTTGTGAAACTAAATTAAGCTTAAAAAAGGTTGGTTTAAATATAAATACAAGGACTCAATTTACTAAGATACATTCTTAAAGGAACAGTAAGTAATAATGACACCTAGTGGTTAAAATCGGAATCACACTTACACAGTGCCTTTCATGGAGACCCCGCCATTTACTTAAGGGTCCAAAGATGGTGTCAATCCCCACTGAGTTTTTTACCTCCACAAGATAGGCATATGATATGGTATTCTGTTCTATTTCTGGTCTCCTCTTACTGCCTGTCCCTGATTGCAGGCTGCTGCTCTCTTGCCAAAATATTATACCAAATGCTGCGCTCTGTGTTGGGAAGCCTGGGAACTCTCATATTATTGGCTCAGGAACCAGGAAGTAAACACGGGCTATACTCTACTCTCTGTAGTTTCAGACGGTACCTTGTTGATGGAGAGGACCGATTGTTTATTGGGAATGTTCCCTTCCATCCAAGGTGACAAATTAAAATGATTTAGGTTGATTTTACAGTAAATATCTTACTTACAGCTCCTCTAAAGGTGACTTATTATGCTTCCTTTTAAACATTTAGGATAGGTCTAAGGGGTATACAAAACATGTTCATTACATTTTTTGCACAAAATCCTTCTCAGTTCATGAGATTTCCCCTCCCCAGTTTCACCTATTTTGAGCTCCTTTCAAAATGTGCTGTTTTTATTTTATGCAAATTACCTATGACTGGCCACGCCCCCTAACAAAATGTTACACTCACACTTTATACACATGAAAATGGCTACAAATAGATGCCCAATGGTACAGCCGTACATCTTTGACCATGAGTCAAACCCAGAAACAGAAGTGTAGCCTCCTGCACAACCAGCAAGGATGCAGCAACATTCAAAACACCCTGGTGAAGCGGATCACCTCCCAGGGCTGGGGGCTGGAATATCGGTACCTAGACCTCGGAGTATAGGAAGTGTGTGGTGAGTGCAAGTGTCTATTCTCGTGTATTATTAGATTCAGTGTATGGTTATGAGCATTTACATGTGTGGGTATTAGGGTGGGAACGTGTGACTGTGGGCTTGTTCTCTGTCAGGTTGAGTTCTGGGCTGCTCCCTCTCCTGGGACATCTCAGGTCTCCACTACATGTGGGCCACCGAATCCAACTCCCTGCCGGTGACTGGCGCCTTAACCCGCTGGTGCGTTGGTGGTTCTCGGTGTCTGGGTACCCTGGTGGAAGCTGGCTCACTCCTGGCGGCTGCTTCACAGGGCCCGAGCTCTGGGGTTCTGCCGGGGCACTCCTGGGGGTCGGTGCACCTGGGCCTCAGGTCTGCAGCCCCATGTCTGAATCTGCTCTGGCATAGCTGGCTGCTGCAGAGGCCAGAGGTTCATCACTGCAGCCCCAAAGGGGCTTCGGTACTGTGGCTGCTGGGGGGTTTCCTGGGGCTCTCCTTTGCTCTTCTCTGGGATGGGGGAGGTAGCTACCCCCGTGGGTTGACCTTCTTGGTTTCCTTTGATTTAGGACCCTTTCAGGTGACTGGGGTTCTGGTTTCCCCAGTGTCTGTTGTGGCGCCCTGGGAGGCAGGTCTTTGGCTCCTCACAACCACTATTGAGTATTTTTCTTTATGGATAAACCTTACATATACAAATGCACTCTCACAAACACCCACAGGTGCTTGGATCCAGGTGCTTACAGATTCACTTCTATACTGTAATTAGCTTTGGTGTGCTTGCGTGTGTGCACTGCACATTTAGTAGCCACATCTTGAGCGTTTGCAGGTACAAGTTAAAAACTTAACTGAGGATTTATCATATTCTTTTCCTCAAAAGAGTTACATGTCATGAAAACTTACAGGGAGCATTTTCCGAATTTACAAAATAATATAAAAGCCTACAGTGCTTGTGCATTGAGAGACACCCCACTAAAGACCAAGAAAACCAGAAAACAAGTTTACCAATATCTTTTGTTCTACCCGGATATTTAATACCGGGTATGAGCAGGAAACTATAATCAGATTTTGTCTGTCAGGAATGAACAGATTTCTCAACGTGATTTGTGAGAGACACTTTTCAATTTCAGTAGCATTCTGTGGAGCAGAATCCCCCAGAGACAGATTTTTCAGTGACAATTATTTGCTGTTAGAGTGCTGTTTGTTCTCTTGCAAACTTGATGCGACCCTGTGGCAATGATTTTCTTCTAGAAGAAAGCTTTAAGTGTGAAATGTGATTGGTGGTATTATGGATACACTGTCTCACTGCAAAATCTAATACCCTGAGTTCAATCCAGGCATTAACCTTTTGCTTTAGTCAAGTTAAAAGATAATGCTACAAAGCTTAACGAACACAGAATAAGTAAAAGTTACAAAATTTAAATGTAAGCTGTCAGCAACAGTAGAATAATGAATACACCATGCTATTATATCATAACAATGGAGTATAGAGGAAGTGGCCTAGTGGTTAGAGAGCTGGCCATTTGGGTCTTGCGGTGGCCCCAAATGTTGGCAGTTTGAAACTCACTCTGTCACTTGGGCTCCCTGAGCAAGACTCTTGACCACAGATTGCTCCCTGTGCTCCACTCAGTGTCAGCAGAAAACAGACAAATTTCCCCTCTGTGGGACTATAAAAGGGAATATATATATTTAAATCATACTATGTAGATGTTCTGGTGTTTGGCTGCTGATATATATCGCAATTGATGTAAGTAAAACTCCATGTTTTACTTTGCTAATATGCAAGCCCATTTCCATGGAAGCTAATTTTCACCACTTTGATGAAAGAAATTAAGTATCTGATGAACTACAGTTACACCTTATTCCTCATTATGTGCTTGGGTCCCTCATTTCGTGGGAGGTTTCATCTGCAGTGGGAGAAGTGTGGCTTTAATATTCAATTCAAATTCAAAAATACTTTATTAATCCCAAAAGGAAATTAACTAACTAAATATGGGCTATGGACCAGATCTTTACTCTCACTGAACTTCTGAGGAAATCATCATGGTGGTCTGGTTGTCCATATGTATACATGTCTACATGTATTTTGTGGATGTGGAGAAGGTTTGCTTTTGTCTATGTTTTTTTTTTTGCATGCCAAGAACAAAGTTTGTGCCCAAATTCTCCAGACAAAGTAAAACGTGTTGCCTCCATTGGACTGCTTTAGTCTTTTGTGGTGGAGAAGGAACTGAGATTAAAGGCAATATTCTAAATGTACTAATTTGTGTAGTTCCCAGTCCTCACTTATGATCACGAGATATGAATTTTGAACAAAAGATTGATATCCTACAAACAACTTAAATGAGCTTAGTCAGTAAGGTGACTGCACTCAACCTTGGAGAAAGGTTGAGGAATTAAACCGCTCCCGCCTCGCATTGAAAGGGGTCATCTGATGTGGTTAGGGCATCTAATCAAGGTGCTTTCTGGACAGTTCAATTTCAATTCAATTCAATTTTATTTATATAGCGCAAATTCATGAAACATGTCATCTCAAAGCACTTTACAAAGTCAAGTTCAATCATATTATACAGATTGGGCCAGATTATACAGATTGGTCAAAAATGTTCCTATATAAGAAAACCAGTTATTGCATCAAAGTCCCGACAAGCAGCATTCACTCCTGGGGAAGCGTAGAGCTACAGGGAGAGTCGTCTGCATTGTACATGGCTTTGCTGCAATCCCTCATACTGAGCAAGCATGAAGCGACAGTGGGAAGAAAAACTCCCCGTTAACGGGAAGGAAAACCTCCGGCAGAACCGGGCTCATTATGAACGGTCATCTGCCTCGACCGACTGGGGGTTACAGAAGACAGAGCAGAGACACAACAAGAGAGACAAACAAGCACAGAAGCACACATTGATCCAGTAATCTGTTCTACATTAGATGGTAATAGCGGGTGAGCCGTCTTCACTGGATGATGTCACAATTAACAGAACGCCAGACCAGGTGTACCTACTATGAAGATAAAAGAGAGAGAACAGAAAGTTAAAGCAGAAATGACAACACGTAATGCATAATTGAAGAACAGTAGAACTCTATAGAGTGAGAAAATTAGATCCTGATGTCCTCCAGTAGCCTAAGCCTATATAGGTAGCTCAGAGTAACATGAGCCACTCTAGTTATAAGCTTTGTCAAAAAGGAAGGTTTTAAGATTAGTCTTAAAAGTAGACAGGGTGTCTGCTTCACGGACCAAAACTGGGAGTTGGTTCCACAGGAAAGGAGCCTGATAACTAAAGGATCTGCCTCCCATTCTACTTTTAGAGACTCTAGGAACCACCAGCAGAGCTGCAGTCTGAGAGCGAAGTGCTCTGTTAGGAACATACGGGGTAATCAGAGCTCTGATATATGATGGAGCTTGATTATTAAGGGCTTTATACGTTAGAAGAAGTATTTTAAATTCTATTCTCGATTTAACAGGAAGCCAATGAAGGGAAGCTAAAATAGGAGAAATATGATCCCTCTTGTTGATTTTCATCAGAACTCTTGCTGCAGCATTTTGGATCAGCTGAAGACTTTGAATTGCATTTTGTGGACTTCCTGATAGTAAAGAATTACAATAGTCCAGCCTTGAAGTAACAAATGCATGGACTAGTTTTTCAGCATCACTCCTGGACAGAATGTTTCTAATTTTGGCGATATTCCGGAGGTGAAAAAAGGAAACTCTGGAAACCTGTTTAATATGGGATTTAAATGACATGTCTTGGTCAAAAATAACACCAAGATTTTTTACTTTATTACCAGAGGCCAAGTTAATGCCACCCAGATTAAGTGATTGGTTAAGAAGTTTATTTTTTGAGGACTCTGGCCCAAAGATTACAACTTCGGTCTTGTCAGAATTTAGATGCAGGAAATTTAAAGTCATCCAGCTTTTGATGTCATCAAGACATGACTGCAGTCGAAGTAATTGATTGGATTCATCAGGATTTATGGATAAATATAGCTGAGTGTCATCAGCATAACAGTGGAAATTAATCCCATGCTGTCTGATAATTTTGCCGATCGGAAGCATATATATAGTAAAGAGAATTGGTCCAAGGACTGAACCCTGTGGTACTCCACAGGTGACCCTAGAGTTTGAGGAAGATTTATTATTAACATGAACAAACTGGAATCTGTCAGACAGATAAGATTTAAACCAACCTAATGCTTTCCCCTTAATCCCTACAGTATGTTCAAGTCTTTGTAGGAGAATATTGTGATCAACTGTATCAAATTCAGCACTGAGATCTAACAGGACAAGTACAGACACAAGTCCATTATCTGAGGCCATGAGAATATCATTAGTGACCTTCACCAGAGCCGTTTCAGTGCTATGATGAGCTCTGAAGCCTGACTGAAACTCCTCAAGTAGATCATTGCTTTGTAAATGTTCACAAAGTTGATTAGCAACTACTTTCTCAAGAATTTTAGATAAGAAAAGAAGATTAGATATAGGTCTGTAGTTTACTAGCTTATCTTGATCAAGAGAAGGTTTCTTAAGTAAAGGTTTAATAACAGCTACTTTAAAAACCTGTGGTACATATCCATTTACTAAGGATAGATTAATCATGTCTAAAATAGGACCACTGATCAAAGGGAATACCTCCTTAAACAACTTGGTTGAGATTGGGTCTAACATACAGGTAGAAGGTTTAGATGAAGCTAAGATTTTAGATAGCTCAGAAAGCTCTACTCCTTCTAAACAGTTCAAACACTGTGCAGGTTCTAAAGATTCCTCCAATGCTGCCTTACTTACTGGGGATGAGGTAATCATGTTTGGGAGGATGCCAATTATTTTATTTTTAATGGCATCAATTTTATTTATGAAGAATCCCATAAAATCATTACTACTAAGAGCTAAGGGAATGGATGGATCAACAGAGCTGCAGCTCTGAGTAAGTTTGGCAACTGTACTAAAGAGAAATCTAGGATTATTTTTATTCTCTTCAATTAATGATGAAAAATATGCTGCTCTAACTCTGTGAAGGGTCTTGTTATACAACAATAGACTGTCCCTCCAGATTAAGTAGGATTCCTCTTGGTGTGTAGAGCGCCATTTTCTCTCCAATTTCCTAACATTGTGCTTCAAGGAACGCAGCTCTGAATTAAACCAGGGAGCCAGCTTCCTGTGAATAATCACCTTCTTTTTCAAGGGAGCAATGAGGAAGTCACACTGTTAGCAAAGGTATCGATTTGTGAATGGGAAGAAACAGTATTGCTGCCATCTACAGGGCATTTCTGCAATACTGAGGATATTAAAAGGGGGACAGACTGTTTAAGTTTTGATACAGCATTATACGATAGAGATCTACTATAATGGAACCCTCTTTTGGGGGTGGAGAACTCAGTTAGATTAAACTCAAATGTTATTAAAAAATGATCAGATAGGACAGGGTTGTGAGAGAATACTGTTAATTCTTCACAATCAATGCCATATGTCAGCACAAGGTCCAAAGTATGGAGCCGAGAGTGCGTTGGCTTATGCACATTTTGAGCAAAACCAATTGAATCTAGGATAGTTTTAAAGGCTACACTAAGGTTATCTCATTCAGTGTCAACATGGATGTTAAAATCACCCACTATAATAACCTTGTCAGTGTTTGACACCAAATCAGATAAGAAATCTGACAACTGATCCAAAAACTGAGAGTAAGGGCCTGGTGGACGATACAAAACAATAAACAGAAGAGGTTTTATTGCTTTGCAGTTTGGATGAGGGAAACTGAGGGTTAAATGTTCAAAAGAACTGTAATTATCAATCGGCCTGGGACTAATTAATAAACCAGACTGAAAGATAGCCGCCACTCCTCCTCCTCTTCCCACAGATCTGGGAATGTGGAAATTTGAATAACTGGAGGGAGATGACTCATTTATACTAATGTGGTCCTCTTGTAGCCAGGTTTCTGTGAGACAAAACAAATCAATCTGATTATCAGAAATCAATTCATTAACTAACAAAGTCTTTGGAGGGAGAGACCTTATATTTAATAGACCACATTTAATTCTTTTATTTTTTTTGGTTCAAAGTGATCCGTATGGATTTTTATTAGATTTTTATGATTTGTTCCCTTTAGATCAGTTTTTGATCTGTTAAGTTTTGGCCGTGGGAATGACACCGTCTCAATAGGATAATGGGTGGGTAACAGTACAGAAGCTGCAGAGAGGTGTGTTAAACTACGGCTCTGCTTCCTGGTCTGGACCCTGGGTTGTCAGCATTTAGGAGAACTAATAAATCCGGCCAGATTCCTAGAAAGAAGAGCTGCACCATCCAAAGTGGGATGAATGCCGTCTCTCCTGATCAGACCAGGTTTTCCCCAGAAAGTTTGCCAGTTATCAATGTAGCCCACGTCGTTTTCTGGACACCACCTAGACAACCAGCGGTTGAATGACGACATGCGGCTAAACATGTCATCACTGGTCAGATCAGGCAGGGGACCAGAGAAAATTACAGAGTCCGATATTGTTTTAGCAAACTCACACACCGAAGCAACACCAACTTTGGTGACCTCTGATCAGCGTGACCGGGTGTCATTACCGCCAGCGTGAATAACAATTTTGCGGTATTTACGCTTATCCTTAGCCAGCAGTTTTAGGTAGGATTCTATGTCGCCCGTTCTGGCCCCTGGTAGGCATTTAACTATGGTCCCTGGTTTCTTTAGTGCCACGTTTCTTAGTAAGGAGCTGCCAATAATTAAGGTCGGCTCCTCGGCGAGACTGTCGCTCAGAGGGGAAAATTTGTTAGAAACGCACACGGGTTGGTGGTGATCTGGGGGCTGAAATCTAGAGCTATGCTTACTATGAACCGTCACCCAGCCGGCCTGCTTAACCGGTTGTTCGAGTGCGGCTGTTGGTTCGCTACGTGAAGTTACTGTTTGTGGCTCCGCGCTAGCAAAGGAGCGGCTATCAGCTGGTTTTTCAACAGCACGGAGTCGGGTCTCCAGTTCTGACACCCTCGCCTCCAAAGCTACAAAAATACTACATTTATTACATGTACCATTATCACTAAAGGAGGCAGAGAAATAACTGAACATCTGACACAGAGAGCAGCAGATAGGAGACTTAGTCAGAGACGGAGAAGCCATTATGAGGCTAAGGCTTGGCTAACGCTAGGCTAAAGCTAGGCTAGCGCCCTGTTATCACGCCAAAGAACAAACCGTGTGAAACACGAGGAGTTCCCAAACGTGATGAGCAGCCACAGAAAATGTTTTAAACAGTTGCCTACTTTTGGTGTTTTTTTGGGCACATATGCAGTTACTATGTCCGTTCTCAGCTGGGAATGTTTTAAATGTTGGCCGGGACAAGGAAGCATGGCCTTCCCTGTCGGACCTGTACTCATTATGAGCCAATCTTAGTGTCAATGAAAAATATTGTTGGATAATTATGTGATAGCTAGGTTATAGGGGACAGCTAAGTAACAATTGTAAGACTAATTGATAACTGTGAGCAACTTAGGTTATAATTACAGCAAATTTTATCAGAATCAGAATCAGAATCAGACATAAGCCCCGTTTACACTACACCTAAAAACCGAGCCATGCCGAGACCAGTCCGAGCTTGGATCAGTTATCCAAGACAAGCCGACCCGTTTACACACAAAGCTTATCTCGGTTCCTTGGTTGCTCCTCGCCCCCTAGTGGCGATCTGCGGTACTACCGCTCTCTGAGATTGAAGGCGGGACCGAGCAAAACAAAACGGCAGCGCCCGTAACATTCAGGAAGTTATGCTTGATATTGTGATATTTCAGTGTTTGCGGAGAGTCAGGGGAAGAAGGCAACCATTGGTGAGTTTACTTGAGAAAGTTTGCTTTTTTGGGAAGTGGATGAGACAAACGAACGTCTAATAAGGATTTACAGATGCAGGAAACAACGACAGACGCTGAGGTTCATTGCGCTGCTAAGCAGATTCATCTCTGGAAACCGTGTGGCACGGTAAGGAAGCTAGTCTTATTATGAATGTCTGAAATTTGTCTGAATGGAGTGTGAATCGGGACGTGCAGCCAGACTGCCGGAAAACCCGTGGACAGTCAGCTGACTGTAAGGAGATGACGCGGTCTGCTCATGCGCTCTTTATCAGAAAACTGGGCCCGAAATAAAACCAGGTCGAGACCTACTCAAGAGCTGGTCTGCAGTTAGCGCGGTCCGGTTATGTTTAGCGCGGTCCGGTTCAGTCTGCTGACCGTTTACACACAAGAGTTATCTCGGTTACCGAGCTCGGACTGGTCTCGGCTCGGTTAAAAATGTGTAGTGTAAACGGGCCTATACTTTAATAATCCCAGAGGGAAATTACTTTTGTTACATGCTCCAGATATACACACATTTATATATATATATTTACAACATTCCACACAAAGTAATGTAAATATATACATAAATAAGTCAATATATATATATATATATATATATATATACTAGGGCTGTCAAACGATTAAAAATGTTAATCGCGATTAATCGCATAATGTCGATAGTTAACTCGAGATTAATCGCAAATTAATCGCATATTTTATCCTTTTATTTCTGAAAGTGTAATAGCCTGTTTGGGCATTTTAATATGCAAGTTTGCAATAAATGACACTAATAAAATACATGCTTGTACAAAAAATATTTTTATTTTGTTATTTTTCAAGCACTTTTCAGAACTGGAATGAAAACATCCTGGTGCCAATTGTTAAACTCTGGACTATAATGGCTAAATGACTAATCATGATGCCCTGATGTTTACACAATGTGTAAACAAATGTGTAAATAAATACCTGTTTTCATGCCGATATATTTTTTTTGCCTCTTAAACAAAGATAGACATGGTATTATGCATAAACATATAAATTAATAAAAATTGTACATTTCAATAAAGTCATAAGTTTTGTTCATTTCTTCTCTCTCTCACACATCTAATTCTGAGCTTTCACACCAACAACAATAATTTCTTTGAATATTTTTGCTTGCTGTTTCTATCCATATTCATAGAGTTTAAGCCTGGAAAAAGGTTTTAAATTTCCAGGTCATTCCAGTCTTACACTTTGCTTGCAACTGGGCCAGGAGCTTAATACCCTTGAAAGAAACTGTTTAGGAACTGATTAGTAACTCCGGGTACTTCGTTTGGCAACGTGATTCATCCTTGGTTTTTCAAATACAGAGACAACAAATTAATAAGCATTAAAGTACGGTTTATGGGTTGGGGTTTCTGTTATCAACGTGTAAAAACTCATCTTCAGAACCAATCTCTGCTTAAAATGGTGATCTGCACCATGTAATCTACTTTCAGCAGTTATCACCGGTTATTGCACCGTAAACTGCAGAAAATACGAGCAGAGTTGCTCTGTCTGCCTTTACTACCATCGGCTCCTATGGCGGAGGGATATTTTAGCTGGATACACTCAAATGTAGTGCAGGCAGGTCTCATTATAGACCAGTTCACGCGTGACGTCACGTGTGACGTCAGCGCTACATCCAGATCTCGGTGGTTGGCAAAAACAGCACTGTTCTCGTCTACTACTGTGACAAAACGGGTGATTTAGAGCGTATTTTTAGTTAGTTTATTTTTGGAATCTAAACAATGCCTACGACTTGTTGTGCTCCCGGTTGCACACAGAGGCATTCCAAATCGTCGGATGTACGTTTCTGTCGTTTACCGAAGGAGGAAGGACGAATAAAGAAATTGATATTTTCAATGAAAAGAGCGCAGTCAGACACTCCCAATGGACTGGGGGATCCATCATACTGCGACAGAATTTGCAGTCTACACTTCATCTCCGGTAAATACAACTTAATTCTGCTCTAGTCATTGTTCTACTGAAATAGCGGCGGAGGGGAGATGGTGATCGCTACACGGGCCGGAGAAGCGGTAGCAGCAGCCGCTGACTATTCCGGCCCGTGTAGCGATCGCCACCTCCCCTCCCCTCCGCCCGTTCACGGGCGCTAGTACTTCTGTGTTTACGCTGCAATGTCGCCGACATCCCCACCCATTTTAACAAGACAAAAACACCAAAATAGTCCGTAGTAAACAATGGGTTTTTTTAACCTACCGGGCGGGTCTTCCTCTCTGCTGAGACGCGGTCTGTATGACGCCGCTTTGTGATTGCACAAACGTGTGAACAACATCCATCCATCCATTTTCTGACCCGCTTAATCCCTCATGGGATCGCGGGGTTGCTGGTGTCTATGTCCCGATATAAGATAATTGTAGCCGTCCAGTGGTTTCATGGCTTTCACCCTCTCTCGTCTGTACTGGCCTGCGTGTTTATAAGGTAGCTGTATATGTCGCGGTACTGAACGCTTGGCAGCATTTCACAGACTCGCTCCGTCCCTTCAGGCTTTTGCTGTGTGGATCTGGCAATCTGATACCATCAACCATCAACTTAGTCTTAAAACGATCTTGTGATACGTTATCTAAAGAAGAAAAATACGCGGAGAACTCGTCAGTTTCTCTGTTTGCGTCCGCCATTGTGTTCGCTTTTTGTCAACCAGTCCGGCGCACATGCGCGAAAAACCCGCATCAAAACAATAACAATGAACTGGTCTATAACCCCTATTTCGTCACTTATTTTAGAGCCCAAATAAGCGATTTCACTTTCAGAAACCTGCCCAAAAAAACCGCGACCTGTGACTCATGAAATTTAGAAGCGCTTTTAGAAAAAAGAAGCCCAAAGTCGCATGAAATAAACAGTCTTTGGCAACAGCGCGGGTCTGTTTTGCTAGTTTTCTAGCACTCTTGAAACTACGGAAAGCGCCGAGGGTAAAAGGAACACAGTCCGGAGAGCGCGGCGGGGGGAAAAACATTAGGGAACGGTGTGTGTGTTTTGACGCGCGATTAACGGCGACAAAAAAATTGTCGGCGTTAAAATGGGTTTACGTTAACGCCGTTAATAACGCGTTTAACTGACAGCACTAATATATACATGTATATATATATACATATGTTTAACTATAAATCCAAGTAAAGTGATAGTGACTTGTGCAAGAACAAGAACAGTGCAGAGAATGAATAAATGTCAGTTACAGTGGGGGGGTATCTGAATCACTGAGGGAGGCGTTGTAGAGATTGATGACCACAGGCAGGAATGATTTCCTGTGGCGCTCTGTGGTGCATCTGGGTGAGAGTCTTCTGCTGAAGGAGCTCATCTGCTGGGCCAGTGTGTCATGGAGAGGGTGTGAAACATTGTCTAAGATGGACTGGAGCCTGGACAGCATCCTCCTCTCTGCCACGGTAGTCAGAGTGTCCAGCTCCTCCCCCACAACATCACCGGCCCTCCTGATCAGTTTGTTCAGTCTGTTGTTGTCCGCGACCCTCAGCCCACTGGTCCAGCATGTGACAGCAAAGAAGATCGTACTGGCAACAACACACTCATAAAATATCCTCAGCATCGTCCCACAGATGTTAAAGGACCTCAGCCTCCTAAGGAAAAAGTGTCGGCTTTGGCCCTTTTTATAGACCTTTATCCTGATTATTGTGGCAGAAGTAATTTTTCCAACAACTGAAGTAACTTTCTGGCACAACAGAATAAAATTAGAGCTATTTAGTGACCAGTCTAGGTAAAATATCCAACATTAACACTCAGCAACCAAATGTCTCCTATTTTAAAAACTAAAGTTCTAGTAAAGCTGGATCTCCAATCTCCTTTCTTCTGCTCTGAGAATGTGGCCTCACCTTGAGTTTAATAAAAAGGTGTGATTTGTCATGTCTCCCGGCTTTGGTGTCCTTATCAAAGGCTTGTCTTTTAGACATTTGAGGAATTGCATCAAAAAGGCTGCCCTCTCTCCTTCATTCTCATGAGAAAATATTAAATAATCATGAAACAGAGACTTTTGTCTTCAGAACAACTGACATGAATATCTGTATATCTTTTGTTTCGTCCAGCTCACTGTTGAAAGTTATTTTCCTTTAGCTCAGTTCTTTGCTCTGGGAGGTTTTGCATCAGAAATCCAAAAGGAGGATTTGATGCAGTCATTAAAGGGCATGTTTTGAGAGTGGCTATGATGTTTTTATAATCTTAGGCAAATACTCGGTGTGTGCCTTAGCTCATCGAGCTGAATTAGGACATCCTGTGTTGAATCTTTGATGTCTTGATTCACCTTGCCAGGGTCCAAGTCTGAATCCATGGCTCTCTGCTGAACATTTTTCATTTTCTGTGCTTCTGGGAGATATGGGGAACAAAGTATTCAAAAATACCACTTGAATTAAAACACCAGTGACATTAATATAAATTAACACTTGACAGTTTACATGTGGTTTGAATATGAACATTTTTTAAATGCAATGACAACACTGTATTTTTTTGGTGAATATATTTTCAGTCCAATCATACAATAGCTGCAAAAAATTGTCTGCAGATAATAACTAATCAGCTTTCATTTCAGTGCCAGTACTATTTTTTCACAATTTTTTTCAGCATAATCAGCATATTTACAATTGACTAGAAAGCTTGTGGACACAACAGGATTCGGAAATCTTCTGAGACTCCAGTGGAGCGTTCTCTGACAGTAGGAAACATCCGCTATGTTGTTATAAGTCTCCCTTTTTGGAAAAACTGAAAAGCTGCTCCATTTATTGTTTTGCCACTGCTGCTCTTTCAGAGATCTGAGGATTGTAGCTACTGATGTATGAGGACGTGCACTCTTATATTATCAAATGTGGACAAAGAGTTGTAAAGGAAATATTAATTTTAACTTAAACTACAGAAGGTGTCTCTAACAATTAAGATCTGTGTCCCCAAAGGCATTTACAAACAGCAATGTGATGAATATGTTGCTTTTGGAGTAATGACTTTTTAGTCTCTGTGTGGCCCTTTAGTCCATGTTGTTGTTGTTACACAACCAAAAAGACAAGAAGCAGAGCTGGCAGAGCTAAACATATTGAATTGTTCATTAGAAATTACTACATCAGAAAGACAATTTGAGTTGATAAAGTTAGAGACAGTGTTACAGGGGCAAGAATGAAGGCTTGGTGGACCAGAAAAGGACGAGGGATATTGACGATGGAGCTGCGAGGAAGAAGGAAATAAAGAAGGTCAATCAAAAGGATTCTTGGTTATACCGATGAAGGATTTGCAGAGATTTGGTGTGACAGAGGGAAGGGATCCAATTTGAGAAGAACAAACCGAAGAAGAAGAATTGGAGAGCATGTTATTGGCAAAGAGGATATTCATCAACATAATCAGGAACCTACTGACAGAGAAGACTTTGGACTCAATGCCAATAACTTGGCTGATTATGGACTTCCAAAACTGCAAAGGACACAATAATATCAGCAGATAACAATTGGTATTGAGGTTGTCTTGTCCAGGAGAGCTGTTCCTTTGGGTTATTGATAAAATACATCTGTGTTTGTGTTACGAGTTAGAACATAGAAATGTGTTCCAATACTAATGTGGATACTACAAATGTCAACAGTAAAAAAAAATAAAAAATTACAACCTAGCTTTGGAAGTCACTCAAAATCAGAACATGTGGAGAATATATGGAAATGCTCAGGTCCACATGATGAATGATTGTTATAAAGCAGTAACACACTGGGTAAAACTGCAGCCCTAACACGTTTGAAGATGTTGAAATTTGGTTAAGTGTGAAATCCATAAAGCAATCCATCTTTGACAGATTTCTTCTTCCATAAAAGACAAAAAGGGCAAAGGGTACATTTTAATGTGTAAGTCAAGCTTTCTTCTGGTTACACTGTGGCAGCTTTGAAGAAATAACATTTGATTCAAGTTCTCATTGTTTTTCTTTTTGTCCATTTCTCCCTGCTGAAATTCGACAATGAAGTTGGGGGCTTTCGTCTAGACATCGCAAAGTACCCTTTTTTCTCTAGGATCAATGCTTTGTTAGGAGGAGAAACACATGATTTGAGGTGGAAAAGCATCAAATACAGCTTCAATTAAAAAACAGTGAAGAAGTGTGAACTGACTGAGCACCAAAACCCACTTTTACTTCAGCTGGTGTTGCTGACACATGCCTCTTTGCACCTTTTACCAAAAAAGTACCAGCATAATAAAATGAGTTGTTGCATTTATATATAAACAATTACAGAAATAGGAAAGAGAATGTGAGGGCGATTCCAGACTGTCTTTAGCATGGGAGGTCTACAGATCAACACTGGGGGCATTTCTGAGTGGTGGAAGGAGCACTTTAAGGATCTTCTCATCATCATGTCCTCCATGGAGGAGACAGAACTTAGAGGCTTTAAGGAACACAAGTCTATCATCCTGCCAGAAGTAGTTAAAAGCAGCAGGGAGCCATAAGGGAAGAATAGTCATCCAACGATGCTGATTGCTATTGTGGGGCTGTTGTGACAACACCTGTAGAGTGGAAGACCAGGATGGTAGTCCCAAAAAGGAGACCGGATAGTGTATTTTAGTTATCAAGACATATTACTTCTCAGCCTCACTGGGAAAGTTTACTCTATGGTTTTGGACAGGGGAAAATTCTTTAGTCTTGTTAAGTTGTTAGGTAGTCATGAGTAGTCATATGTACTCATGTTTTATAAATCTGGAAAAGACGTCCAACCATGTTCCTCAGGACGTTTGGTTTTGTTTGGGGTGCAGTAGGAGTACAGGGTGCAGGGTATCCTTGCAAGTGCTTTCTGGACTTTGTGTAACCTAAGCAATTGTTGTGCTATTACACACTGTTTAAGTTATTTAATGTTTAATAAATAACTCTCTGTCTGTTAGGTATTGTCTGGTGAATATCAGCCAAAACAGCTGATGTTAGGACAATAACATGCTTTGAGCACTGACGTTCTTTTAACAGCAAACTCTGCAGAAATATGGAATAAATGAGTGACAACATCTCTTCAAGTTCAAGAATTTATCAACAGAAATAAAATTAACATCCAGAGGACTTCACTATAGAATGCTGTTTATCTGAATTAACACTATATTTCAATCAACAAATCCTCTCTACGAGGCTAGTGAAACTTAACTAAAACTGCTAAGCAAAATGGAGATAAAAAGAAGCTAAGGAACTATGTACACACAAAGGAAAAAAAAGACAAAATAAAATGGTTGATCATAATCAGAATGATTCAGTGAATCCCGGTTCACTGCAGATCTAAGTTAAAGAACCAAAGTTCATCTTAAAGAATGTGGAATGCGGTTAAATTAGCTTAATTAATTTAGAACAACATTTGGTATGCGTTTCAACCCATTCACAATGCAAATCCTGTGTTAAACAAAACATTATTTGATAAAATAACATTTTAAAGAATGATTTGCTCAGTAAAATCAGTAACCTTTCGGACACTTGATTTTATTAATGTGATTATTCCTCTGGGAAGCTAGGGGCGCTGTAGCAATCCGTCGCGAAATGGATTAATCCTAAAGTTCAACTCTGCCAAACCTGTCGGTGGCTCTGTCTCAGTTCGGTTCACTTTGTGGCATCCAATTGGAAGCAGTTGAAGCCCGGTGAAGGCTGGTTGTCGGATCAGCTATGGCCGGCTATGCGGCTAGCTCGAAACATGGCTGTTAGGAGGCGGCTCCAGGTCCTAGGCCGTAGGAAACTCAGCGCTGCGGGGCTGCGGCATGTGGAAGTGGGGACCGCAGCATGGGGTCTCTGCACTCCTGCGGGATAGTGGCTCGGATCCCAGGTCACCTTTCTCCTGCTCAGCTTAGACAGACCACCACTGATTTGATTATGATGTTAGTTTCACAGAAAGCAGACTTTACTCATCTTGGTCGACTGTGCAGATACTTGTGAGTCTTTGAGCCCCATGCGGCCCGCATTGATGGCTGGTCTCCCCAGCATGGACTCTCTCCTCGAGGGTCCACAGGCAAAGAGGAAGATACGTCTGGTGTAGCCTGGCTTCATAGCAATGGCACCCTGCTGAGGGGGGCAGTTCCTTGGTGCTCAAATGTCTTTGCTTACAACTCAGTCTGAGTTTTCCTCATGACTTGATTGCACAACACAATAAATCTGTATTCTTTGCCCAAAGTTGATCTGGTTCCTCATGTATGTTGGACTCCACCATAGATGCCAATGGACAGACTTAAGCTGTGATCAAAGGAAGTAGGTTTTCTGTTTTTTGAGAATCAGGGTCTCAGATCAGTGGCTGGGCTCACCCTTAGAGTAGACTGAGCGATGTTATTGATGTGAGAGTTGAAGGAGAAACGGCTATCAAGGATGACACCCAGACTCTTTACCTGAGGTGAGAGAAACTGCCAACTATGGATAGTACAGATTTGGTTCCTACAAGGAGGGTCTCCGTTTTGTCATTGGCTGCATCCAAAAAGGTCGAATTGATACAGATTCTTTAGCCAAAGCAGAAGTGGGTCAGCGTTCACTATGATAAGTTCTGTCTGAATAGTGCAGTCAATAAGGAAGGAGGTAGGAAAAGGAGGCTATATGCTTCCTATCATAGCTCCTTTAGCATAGGAGCTATAAAGGAATTAATGAAAATGTCCGGAGAGAAGAGAGCGCGCACTTGAAAGTAGCACCATTTATCCTTTCATATTACATGACGTATTGGTCATCCATGAGGATAAGAGGCCTTTGGCCATCACCGCCTTTGTTGTCTACAGCGAATAAAATCTAATACACAGTGTAACAGTGTAACGGCAAAGTTTTAAATCAAAGGGAGCATTTAAATTGCCAGCTGTGATGTGATGAAATGTAATGTATCAAACATTTGTTAACCTTAGAAATTAAACTGTTTATGTTGTACACATTGTTTATTTTGTATGCAACGTGTATACACTATGTTCTGTTAAAAGATATTCATAAAATTAAAACAACTAAAATAAATAAAACAAAATCATCCCCAGTATGTTAACGCTAATTAAGAAGACAATAACAAGGCTGTAGGCCCAGAGCTAGGAGCTATGATTAGAACATTTCACATGCAGCCACTCTTTAGTTTTAAGAAGTTAATGCTGAACCAAGATATAAGGAGGACAACATGGCTTTTGACATACTCTTAAGGATCCTCCGGACCCACATGCAGAAAGCCACCAGCAGGACACAGAAACCAGTTTGTTATTTATTTTGAAAGGAGTGTGTTTCAGAAAGTCAGTTCAAACTGGGTTCAGCGTTGCCTGGAACAGAGAGACAGACTTGGATTTATGGTGTGTTAAATCTTGAAGGAGGAGAAACAGAGAAGGCTTAAGGCTGAGACACAACAGTTCTTCCACAGTTCTTTAGCCCAGGCGAGACGCTTCTGACGCTGTCTCTTGTTGAAGACTGGCTTGACACCAGGAATGCGGCAGCTGAAAGCCATGTCTTGCGTACGTCTGTCTGGTGGTTCTTGAAGCTCTGACTCCAGCTGCAGTCCACTCTTTGTGAGTCTCCCCCTCATTTTTTAATGGGTTTGGTTTCACAATCCTCTCCAGGGTGCGGTCATCCCTATTGCTTCTACACTTTTTTCTACCACATCTTTTCCTTCCCTTCACCTCTCTATTAATGTGCTTGGAGACAGAGTTCTGTGAACAGCAAGCCTCCTTAGCAATGACCTGCTGTGTCTTGCCCTCCTTGTGCAAGGTGTCAATGGTCATCTTTTGGACAACTGTCAAGTCAGCAGTCTTCCCCATGATTGTGTCGCCTACAGAACTAGACTGAGAGACCATTTAAAGGCCTTTGCAGGTGCTTTGAGTTAATTAGCTGATTACATTGTGGCACCAGGTGTCTTCATTAATGGACCTTTTCACAATATTCTAATTTTCTGAGATACTGAATTTGGGGTTTTCATTAGTTGTCAGTTATAATTGTAAAAATTAAAAGAAAAAACACTGGAAATATATCAGCTTGTGTGTAATGAATGATTATGATATACAAGTTTCACTTTTTGAATGTAATTATTGAAAAATGTAACTTTTTCACAATGTTCTAATTATACTACCAGCACCTGTAATCCAACCTGACGACAGAAACCAAGTGAATGAGCTCGCAAGAAGTCACAGTTGAACTTAAGAATCATAAACTCTGGAACACAAGGAACCGCTGAGTTTGACTATAGCACCAGTGTGGGATCATCAGGCAATGAATAGCTTTCACGCTGCTCCATAAAAAGGCTGCAGCTGGTGATTGGGATAACACACAGGTCTGCCATCTGCCGAAGGTAAACCACGCCCTCCAGCAGAGATCCTCATTGGAGGAGTGACGACTTACACTGCCACACAAAACAGACTCACTCACCAGGATAATGACTGTTTCAGTAAATATGAAATATAAAATCAGCTTCCTCTGCATTTTTTGTCTGAATGAGGTGCATGTCTTCGCAAGGAAGCTTGGAGAGTGACAAATTCACAGTGGACTCCCAAGTGCCCTGGAATCATCCATCCTGTGCACAGTGGTAATCAAGGCACAATCAGCTGCAGAGAGACATGAAAAAATCTATCCATGACTGTGACCCCTCAGTGTGAAAGACAGGCAAATGGCTTAATTTAGCAATCACAGCACAGCTCAGATATATGATTGGGTCCATTTTGTCCACGCTCGTGTACAAATGATCAGTCTGTAAGAGGGGGGCTACATGCTGTTCAGCTCTCAATTAAGAGTAGAAAACCTGTTATTACTCTGGTTTATAATAAACTGCTGTGACAGAGTACAACAAGTCTCTGATTTCTTGTAAACACTACCAATCTGTCATAAGGAGGCAGGCCCAGGGGCTGTGAAGTACACTAGTGATGGCTCTTGGCAATGCCCAATCAATGGCAGCTTTTATTGGATGTTGCTAGGATACAAAAGTTTTTAACATGTGAATCACTTCCGACATGGTGAGAATTGAGCAGGCACAACACTCGAATGTGTTTCATCATTCAGGGTATTATGCACTTCAAAAACTACTTGGATTGCACAGAAGCTGGAAATCTAATGACAAAAGCCGAGGAGAGTAGTGAAGGGACCGCAGCACAAAAGTAGATTGGGTGCATGCAGGAGGTGCTGATTACGGAATTTTGTAGAGACTGTGGAAGTGATGTGACATGTTCTCGCTCCTGAAAAGCAACAAACACTTTGACTCTAATCCCATTTTTAATGTCGGCTGGGATGTTTTGTCAGCGAAGCAGTGAAGAATGACAGGAAAATCTTCTTGAACCAAGACCTGACAACTGGCTGTCCATATTCAACTGTATATCTAACACAGAAATACTCAGATACTTTCGATTTAAAAAAAAAAACATGAAGTAATCTTAATTTCTTCAGTCTTGAGGAGAACATAATTCCCTTTTAATCTTGCTGAGCCCCTTCAGAAGAGAAATGTTAAAGGTGTTTTATAAACTACTTAATTTTGCTTGAAAAAAAGATGGAGATATGCTCATCTCTCTTTGTCTCTTTCACTTCTTAATTCAGCAAACAAGCCATGCACTCACAAAGACAACACCTGATAATCCTATAAATTACCAGAAAAAAAGGCTTTCTGCAAAAGTTATAAATGATTAAATAAATACATGGTTAAATCAATGATACATGGAGTTGTGGTCATACGTTTACATAGGGCTGGACGATAATTCAATGACAATATATATCGATTGAAAGACATATATTGACGATAGAAAAAAGGGTCAATAAAAAGTTCAATAGAAGAACAGTTTTCCTTCCTTTTGCATTCTAGCCAGTCATTACATAATCCCAACCAATCACAAACGTAGATCCAGGAACGCACCATCACTAAGCTCCACCGCTTCAGAGAGTTCAGAGACTACATTCTATTTTCTTTTTTAAAAACTTCCATGTTTGGTAAAAGGTTGGTGGAATAAAGGGTTGAGCTTGAATTCAGTGTTTGTGTTTTCTGTATCTAAAAATAGGCTAAGCAACAGGATAAAATGGTCAGGGTTGCACTTAAGATATTTATTTAGAATTTGTTGATATCGATATCGATCAATATGTTTTCTATTTTATCGATAAGCTTTTTTTCTATATCGTCCAGCCCTGCGTTTACAAATATCACTGGCCTGAATGTCACAGTAATTTCAGGCTTTTACTGATTTATTTGAACTTTTCCTTTTTGAGGTGAAACAGTAATAGAAAATTCAGCTGCAGTTATTTGTAAAAACAAGAATTTGTGTCAAGTTTGAATTTATTATGGATTTTATTTAATCCAAACTGCCAAATTTATACATAGAGGTTAAGGACCTTCACTAATATTTCGCTAAGAATCTTTTACCAAGTTGCAGAAATGCCACATGTTCTGCCTTGACCTCAATGAGATTCTGGAAAATTCTGGCTGGATGTTTGACCCCTTTCCTTGATAGAACTGAAATGGCTCGTTGTATGGCCTTAAGCAAACAAGTTGTTGACACATTTATAGTAGCATCAACTTCTGGGTGTTGGGAAGGTCATTCCACAAGCCTGATGATATTCAGCTTTATCCAAGTAGATTTAAAGTGTGTTAGGGATAATTGTCCTGTTGGAACAAAGGTTCAAACACATCAGAACTGATTCTGAAATGGATTACATTGGCTAATTTAAGATTCTAGAATGGCAAAAGCCCTGGTTTCAGCCCCGTTAGAAAAGTTGTGGACTATGCTTAAAAGCCGGGTCAGAGCCAGGAAACCAACCAGTTACTTTACCAAGTCTGCCAACAAAAGTGGTCCAATCTACAACAGTATGGCAGAAGCTTGTTGGTGGGCAAAACACACACGGCACATATATATATATATATATATATATATATATATATATATATATATAGATAGATAGATAGATAGATAGATAGATAGATAGATAGATAGATAGATAGATAGATAGATAGATATACTATATATAAGAGGCTGTGTATGTGATTTTGAGATAATTTGCTAGTAATTTGTCTTGCTGCTACAGTTTCTTGGTTTTATGAGCAGTAGCTGTTCCATGCTGCAAGGTTATTCTTTACTTGGAAGTACTTTGGAACAGGATCTTCAGAGGCATCATTAAAATCCCCCACATTTTATGACATTTATATCTAAAATGGCTGCATAATCTGTCCACAACTGTAATTCTTTCACATTCAAAGAGAGCAACATCTGCATAGTAAAAAACAAAATTCAACAATTGATGAAGCTATGTAGTGTGGATTGAAGCTACATGCTGGGAACCAGCATATTTCACCAGCTGAGTGTGACATGCTAACTGGGACTGTTGCTCACTTGGGAATATTATTGGATCATTAAGCATTAATAGGACTCTCAGATCAGTATTTGCGCTTCGCCAGATTCTCCCTTTTAACTCGAACACACATGACACAAAGAGATGTAGTTGGTATTTATGTCTAGTCACACTACAGAAACAGAGATGAGCTGCAGAGCAAACAGTGATTACCAGGTAGCCCTCTCAAATACAAACAAATCAAGCAAGATAAATTTGTGTAAACTGACAACAAAAGCTAAATATAAATTTAAACATGGAGAGAAGGCAAGGGGCAAAAAACAAACATGAGCTAGGGAGTAATTGTTGCTAAACAGTCACTTAATGATGAAGGAGGGAAATGAATGGTGACACACAATAATCCTCTTGTATGTAAAATCATCAAATTTCAGTTACTGTGACAGTGACATAGGTTATTGTAACAATAACCTATGTGTTAGTGGATGCAATACTGCACACAAAATACAACAAATACATCTGTAAAATAAGAATTGTTGGCATTAGAAGGGGTAGATATTACATGGTCACTTTGTTTTCTGTGTTTGGCTGATTAAATTGTGACATTTATGGGTTAATACGTAATTTCTGCTTGAAAGAGCATTTTAAGTGGTGTGTAAGTATGACAAATCGGTGAATAATGAATAATCAGTTTTGGTTGTTAGGGATTAGGAAACTGACTAATGTGCAATGGAGACAATATGAAGCCAAAGACTGTGTGTTGAAGGAAGATGGGTAAACACCTTTTGTAGTTACTAAAGACTATACTTATCAAAAGAAAAGTCATTTTTGATGGTCTGTTAATTGATATGCACCATTTACACAAGAAAAAAAGTGTTTCATTTAAAATGCTGTTTCTCAAAACTGTCATAACAAATATCACATTAAAGATTTTTATTTATTTATTTTTAACATGTCCTGTCTGGCAGTGTAGCACCCAGAATTGCTTTTTTAATGCTGAAGTGAGCCCAACAGATTTACTTTAACAAGTAGAGCATTTTTGCTTGATATTCATGCAAAAAACTATTGAATATTATTTTGGGATTATTTCAATTTCAATGGACACAGAAACGGAAAGGTAAAAGAGAAAGAAAGGAAGGGAAAAACGTGGGTCAAAACGTTAAAACAGAGAGAAGGTGACAAAAAATAGACTAGAGGAAAAAGGGAGTACAGGATAACATCCTTGAAGTCTGCTTCTACACCTGCAGAAAGAGAAGAAAGAACAATAAAACAAACAGAAGAAGTATCACAGGTATTGATGTTGTGAGGAGCCAAAGACCTGCCCCAGTGCGCCGGGGTAGACACTGGGGAGACCAGAGCCCCAGACATCCAAAGAGCCCCCAGGGCATGGGAGCCCAAACAGGACCAGCACAGGGATAGCTGCATCCCCTATCCCAGAAAAGAGCAGAGGAGAGCCCCATGAAACTCCCCAGCAGCTACAGTGCAGAAGCCCTATGCTATGCCAGATCAGATCCAGCCATGGGCCCTGTGACCCGAGCCCCAACAGAGCCAGGATGTCCATCCCCTGCGGGAAGTGAGCCAGCACACACCTGAGCAACAAGCACTGGACACTGAGAACCACCAATGAACCAGCAGGTCAAAGTGCCAGCCAATGGCAGGGAGCATGACAGGGGAGATGGGCCACACAAAGGGGAGACCTGAGATGTCCCAGGAGAGGGAGCAGCTCAAAACCCAACCTGACAAAGAAACAAGCACACAGTCACAGGCACGCAGTCACAATCACGTTACCACCCTAATGCCCATACATGCAGACACTCATAACCACACTTGCACTCACCGCACACATCCTATCCTCCCAGGTCCAGAAGGGCGCCCACCAGAGGGCAGGTGATCCCCTGTCCGAGCCACTTGCCGAGACCAGGGCCAACCACTGCCCTAACCTGGGCAAACCAGTCCATACCCCAATCCCCACTACCCCAGGACCGACGACCCCCAAACCTATACACCCAGAGATAGGACCAACACAGTTCATACAAGCCAGCCAACCAGAGCCTACCCCATGAACCCAGAATTGCCCAGACGAGCCTATACACCTCCCCCTCCAAAAAAAAAGCACACCTCTGCCAAGAGGACCGCACAGAAGCGCCCCGATTGTCCCACCAATCCCCCCACCCCACCATGTCAGACCCACCAGACTTGTATTTAGAGTCTCATTTACACAAGAAAAACTCAAATGAATCCAAAATGGAATACTGAAAAGTATGACACATTTTAT
This sequence comes from Fundulus diaphanus, assembly GCA_037039145.1. NCBI lineage: Eukaryota > Metazoa > Chordata > Actinopteri > Cyprinodontiformes > Fundulidae > Fundulus > Fundulus diaphanus. Next base: position 46,422,133 of record CM073125.1, read on the forward strand.
GAGTGAATGGATGTGATTGTTACTTTTAATTTCATAATTTATGTTTACTGTGTCTAAATTTCTTTCCTGCAAACTTGACGGGGCCAAGGCCAAAGCACGAGTTTCCAGGGTTCCCAACACAGAGCGCAGCATTTGGTATTTCATCTTGGCAAAACAGCAGCAGCCTGCTAACATGGAAGCCAGTAAGAGAAGATCAGAAATAGAACAGAATACAACATCATATATCTATCCCGTATAAGTAAAAATTCACAGCAGCAATACACCGTTTAAAAAAGGCATAATAGATTGTTGTGATCGGCAAGCTGTTGTACCAACTTGAGCCACAAGGTGTCAGTATTACTTATAGCTCATTTAACCAATGACCTTCTCAATGGCAGTTAGCTCTTCCTGCTTACTTGTATAGGTAGGACTGACCATTCATTATGACATTATAGATTGGCATACAAATATGCGCATAGAAGGCGACTTGTGAGAATGGAAAGGTAGGGATAGGTTGCTGCTTGCAGTGAAGTATAGAGAGGTGCAGCTTGAGACACATCTTGTTTCGGTCTACAGACAGTGCTCAAAAACCACATAGTGGTGAAATACTGTTTATTGCTCCTTTAAATTGCACTAAATAAATATTTCAAAATACATATTTATTCAATGACTAATTTATGTATTGAGCTGTGGCTCTATATCTGATCAAAGGAATTGTTTCCTGTTAGATGGGAGTTAAAATACGATAGGAACTTTATTGATCTCACATTGGACAAATTCACCCATTACAGCAGCTCTTGGCTGCACCAAATGTAGAGTGCAAACAGTTGTTAAATAAACAAATGTATAAAAGGAAGAGGAGATGTATAACTATGAATAAATCACATCAAACAAAAAAGATCAAGGTAAAGACAAAACACACACACACACACAAAAACACGTAGTATAGGATAATATAATACAATCAATTTACATATCAATGCAATGAAATGGATTATAGATTAGTAGTGGAGGTGATGTGCTTTACAGTAATAAAGGAACAAAGTGAGTTTAATCAAAAATGAATAACAATCATCACTTCAAAAGAAAAAGTTTGAAACTGTACATCTCTAAATATATGAGACTGGCGTAGTTAGTAGCACTCTTGCCTTGCAGCATGAAGGTCCTGTATTCAAATCCCAGGTTTGACCTGGGGTCTCTCTGTATGGGACATTCCAAAAAAAGTTAAATAACAAAACAACTAGACATTTTTCCAAAGTTTGAAGAAGATTCGCTTCCCATCCAGAAAGCTTTCTCAATTCAAATGTCTGAAGTAGGGTGGAGTTCCAATCTTTATATTATTGCCCAAAAGGGCCTTGTTATAATTTATGGCTTAGATAACATGCAAATTAAACCGAAACTGGTCCACCCCTTAGCAATGGGGAATCTGGATGGGAAGCGAAATGTCTTCAAGCTTCGGAAAAAAGTCTTGTTTTTTGGAATGATCATGACCTGGATGACTCAGAATCTTCACTAGCACATGTGACAATGTAGCTTGGATTTAGATGTGCTTCATATGTGCTAAATTTGTACATTACGTTTTCACTGTCAATGTTAATTAAAACGTCGAAATAAAAATAAAACCGATAAGAATCCCGATTACCGGTTATTAGATCCACGAGAGCTCGAACTGTATTTACTGCTTTTATTTTGATAGTGCGTTTCGCTGACGTAACGCACCGAAAACAAACCAAAACACAGCGTCATCGAAAAGCACGTGTGGACCTTCCGCTTGCCGTACTTGGCTCCGCCATTGTTTGACAGGTCCCGTTGCTAACCGGACTTCAGTGACTCGCTGGAGCCTTTGGGATAGAAACATCACTTTAAAATGCGTTTGTAGGAAAATGTTCAGCAGCTCAGAGGGCATGAGAGACCCCAGCCGCCTCACACAGGTACTTTTCCTCTTCTTTGCTTCTTATGTCACTTCCTGGTCGCTAGAGAATAGTTACAATGCACTGTAGCTTGTTTCGAAGTGTAAGGTTTCTTTTCTACGACGTCCCGTAACTACAAATTGTCTTTAAACTACTTTTCTGCAGGTTTTATTTTACCGTTAGTTGTAATTAAGCAATCTGATAACATAGCGTTAGAGGCACTATTGTGTATCTGGAGTAGTTGTTGATCCGCTGAACTTCTTGCTGTTTTTACAATAAATGTCAGAGGAGGTTTTATAGCTGCTAAGTCTTGAGAGGAAACTGTTTTTGCATAATTAATGCACGTTTGGCGAGGAAACGTGACGTGGTTGGAGGCTACACACCATTCTCTTTGCAGGTGTTCAAAAGTAGGAGCATATAAGAGTTAATCTAGCTGTTAAGACTGGAAACCAAATATATGATCTTTTTTTTTATTGTTTCCAGCTTTCACCTCAAATGATGAATGAGAGATGCAACTTTTTACACGATCGAAGGTTAAAAATGTATAACTGTGACAGCGAGTTGATGTTTTGCTTATGAATGAGGCTTTTTTTTGTGAACAACTCAACGCTGGATCGAGCCAAAGGGCCTTGCAACCGTGTTCACGCCTCTTGAACTTTCCCACAACCACAAACCTGAACGTATTTTGCTGAAACTTTATGTCACACCACAACATAAATTAGTGCATGATTGCAAGATTGTTTTCCTCTCTCCACTAATACAAATCTGAAAAGTGCGGCATGCATATGCATCCAGCTCCATGTAGTCTGATGCATTAAATTCAGTTCACGTAGGAGACACAACAAGCATGTCAAATGTTAGTTGTGACTGTACAACAACCTGAGCACACCTTTCACTGCCTCAGTGAAACACATAGTGTTAGCAGCATCATGCTGTGGGGATGCGTTCCTGCAGGGAAATTGGTCAAAGTTGATGCATGATGAACAAAGCTAAACACAACACAATCCTGCATACTGATGCTTAATTTTTTTCTGGTTATATTTTATTTGTTTTTAACCCGGCCAGCCAGATTGATAATGTTTATCACTCTAGTTCTACACATTATCAATGCGGGACTGCTCCATTTGAATCCGTTTGGGGACATTAAGCAGAGCTCTCTGAGCTGATTGGGCAAAGCGACTCTTAGTGCCCGCCTACCAAAGGTTGGTTCTAGCCAATCACGGCAACAAATTAAAACGTAAGCAACAGCTGCTATTAGAAACCTCAAGAAGGTAAGCTAGTCAAGACAGACACTTCTTGCTGTTTTGCTATCAAAGATAAAATGGTGAATTCTTGCAAAACAGATGTGATAGCAGCAGCTACGCGTGCGTCCTCCTGCGCTGCCGGTGCGGCTCAGCCACTCGTCAAACCGGCATGTCCCGCCTTAAACCACAGTACTGCAACGCGATTGGCACAAACTGTTTTTGGTTTCGGGCACAAACCGTTGAAGCTGTACAAGATGGATTCTCGTGTGTTTGTGAACACACAAATACCGTGAGAATTCATCTTGCAGACGAGGTTAATTTGTTTTGGTTTTGATTGTGATGTTTTTACCTCTGCCTCCTCCTTTTCATGCAGAACACTCTGAATTCCTTTTTGGAAGAATGGTGCTCTACATGTCTCATTTCCTGGAAAAAAATCCTCGAAGAAAACCCTTTAGAGCAGGGGTTCTCGAACTTTTCGTGGCCAGAGACCCCTTAGCAGCGGTAACATTTTTCAAAGGATTCCTTTAAATTCCTCATGCTGATAGTATTTTTAAATAGCCTTTTGCACTGTTAAATACATTAGGAATTATATATATGTTTTTTTTCATATACATAGCCACACCTAATATTAGAGATTTGGTGGAGATTAGATCCTCATTCTCGATTAAGCCAAACTCGATGTAACTGTTGTCATACTTCCTAATTTTAGCTGATTTGGCTTTTACCTTACTTGATGAAGGGGACGGAGTTAAATATTTATCTATTATGTTACTTTGTTCAACGCATCCTCAGCAGTGCCTCCTGAGGCCTGACAACATACGTTTTACGGACCCCCAACCTGTGGTTTGTGGGACCCCAGTTTGAGAGCCGCTGCTTTAGAGGCTGCTACATACCTCAGACCTCAGACCATGGAGGGTCCCCTAGCAAGACAACAACGACCCATACAGCCAGAACTATAACAGAATTGGCACTATCAGAGTGCAGACCTAAATTCAATTGACAGTCTGTGGCAAGACTTTAATATTGATATTCACAGAGGCTCTCTGGCCAGTTTGACTGATATTGAACTATTTTGCAGAAAGAGGAATGGACAAAAAGGTGGTAGAGACATGCCCTAAAAGACTTGCAATTTGAATGGCAGCGAGCGATCTTTCTACAAAGCATGGACTCGAGGGGACTGAATACAAAAGCAAGCCACATTTTCAGATTTTTATTTGTTAAAAAAAAACAAGCTGTCCGGTCTATTACTTCATATAAGGGGGGTCGTGGCCGAGTGGTTAGAGCAGCGCGCTTGCAGTCAGAGAAGGTTGCAAGTACCCGTTTCGATCCCCAGTCCCAGCACTCTGGGTCCCTGATCAAGACCCTTAACCCCAGATTGCTCCCCGGGCGCCGCACATGGCAGCCCACTGCTCCCCGAGGGTGATGGGTTAAAAGCAGAGAACAAATTTCGTTGTAATGTATGTTTCAATGACAATAAAGATACTATTACTATTATTACTATATTCTAATGTAATTCTTTAAGGTTGTGGTTTTAATGTGGAAAATGTAAATACTTTTGTAAGGCACTGTAGCTGAACCGTTGGAACCATTCAGCATTCATAATTATGCACTAAGTTGTATTGATCTACATAAAATGGCATAACGAATAACACTAATGAGAAACTGTTGAGAGGCTGGTCAAAGCTGATCCAACATTCTCATCGTTGGGATGGATATTGCCTATCTGACGTGAAGTTTAAAAGACTTCTAAGCCTACTTTTAGAGTCGGCATTCAGCCAAAATCATTAACAATAAACATACAGCTTAAGATGGAGCTCAGAGTCTAAAGCTCTCTTCCTCAGTCAGTTCTTTTCTACAGTCGAGCCAAATGGCTACACTGACAGAAAAGGACTACCGCTATGAAACATTGCTTGTTTGAGATATCGTTCCTGTGAGCTTTAATGTTTCTATGACATTTAGATGAGATTTAATGATGAGATTCCATTTGCTAGTAAAATACAAATGTATTTTTTTAAGAATTCACCTGAGAATGAACAGATGTGTTTTTCCCTTTTGGAACTAATGATTGTTTTTTTGGGTTTATTTTTGTCATAAAATGTAATGACAGTTATGTTAGCGCATAAAAAAAATAGTTTAAAAAAAATTCAGATCTGTCCTGTCGGTTTTCTAAAATTCATTTGTTGCTGTATTGCATTTTAGCCGAATATAAAGACTGAAGGCGTGCTTCTTATATGTTTTCAATTGTTTTCTTGCCTGTTTAGTTGCCCGAGTTATATTGTCTGATAATGTTCAGTCGAAATGTACCTTGGTTTCAAAATATCTGCGTAAACACATTTAACAGGAGCTACTTGCCTTCATTTAAAACAGAGAAGCAACAACAGTTTCCTCCTGCAGGTAAAATAATACCACATTCATAATTCAAGTTACAGTTGTACAAAATGTATTGTTTTAAATTAGATACATGGACTTTAGCAAAAACAGAGAATAAACAGCTTCTTCATTTGTTAGTTTTCAAGTACTCACTGAATCGGGTGATGTGCGTTGTTTTGATGTTCTGCTCTTTCCAGAATGAAACAAGCGGGTTAATTAGTCGAGTTATTTGCTTGGGTTGCTTGCCTGCAGACAACTGCTTAACAAACATGCACCTCAAAACACATTTCCTAACAGCCAGATCTGTATTTGTGTCTAACTTGTAAGTGAGGAAAAAGTAGGAGGCTCCTCCACCGGGCGACAGGCAGAGCATAGCAGTATGTGGGGGAGGGGCGGTGCTGTGTTACTCTACGCTTCATACAGCAGGAGATGACTAACTTTTTACAACCTTAGCATATTTTGATATAGGGCTGGCCGATAAATCAATATCCCGATATATTGAGCAGTTCACCTCGATAACGATAAATGCCTCCATGACGTGTCGTGAATTGTTGCTGTATAAACTTGTGTAATTTAAGCCATTTTAATTGGGAGTAATTGGGGTTGTCCTAATTCATTCCTCACAGGCAGCCGCGTTTTTTTTTTATTACATTTTACAAAAAAAACTAAATGAAAAGGTTTTAATTTTTTTACTGTTTATGTATCAAATTAAACTTTTCAGTATTGTGTAAATCTCTGTTAGATCCCCTTATGCAACATGTTAGAAACGCACACAGGCGGTCATGGAGTTTAGTGCGAGACAATTTACTTCAGCCTGAAGAGGGAGAAATGTGCAGAAAGACAACTTTGTCTAACTGAAAATACACGTTTTGAACAATGGTTACATTTTTTTTGACTCGATCCCTAATCGTAGGAGATAGGAATGGAAATTCTCATGCAAACTGGTCTTATTTATTGCCACTAAATCCTGATTTCACTGTGACCCCCAGCAGAGCCCATGAATGATGCCCATTTACGTTGTATATTGTGCCCGGCTCTGTAAAAGGAATAACGCCCTGGAAAATATAATAAGCTGTAATTGTGTAATATTTGTGCATAATGCTAATGCAGTAAGTAGTATTTTCTCAGTAAAGCTCTATTTTTCATGTTTCCATTACAGGGTTGGCTTGAATTTGTGAGACACACACACATTACAGTGAGGCAGTATGATGAGTTCTGTAATGGCAATACGGAAATAATAGGAACCATTAGGGCACTTATCTAAATGTTTAGAAGATCAGGCTCTGCACAGAAGCGGGGAAGCTGTCTCTAAAAATATGGAGGATCATAGCTGTACACACCTCTTCAAATGCATTCATTTCCTGAAAGGCTCACGATGAGCTGCATTTCTTTGGGGAGATTTGAGGGATTACTGAGTCATTAATGGTAACTTAATGCCGCTGATTTATGGGGTGTCATCCGGGTCTGAAGATCTTAGCCCAATAATGAGCAGAAACACGTCCTCCCTGGTAAAACCCAAACCTCAACTCCGTGTTTAGCACGGCGAGGCATCGCTGACGGAGAGGTTAATCCTCACATTGATTAAAGGAGGACGCCAATTGTTCTGTGCCTGCTATCGAAAAACATAGCCAGGGTCCGGGAAAGAGGTGTGAACATGCTTTGCTGTAAGCTTTTCAGTAAACAGGTTTGCTCGTGCAAAACCAAACTGGCACGGAGCTGCATAGGTTGTGTTTATTTTCGAACTTTGTAGCGTTCCCTGTTTCATCTGGAGGCTTGATAAGTCAAGGGGCGTGACAGGGGATGTTCATGTGTGCCCTGCTGATTGCTTATTTCAAATGCAACGTGCCCCCTTGACAGCTTAGAAGAACGAGCTGGAGTGTGGCTGCATGTTTTAGTTTAGTTAACTAATTGCCTTTATCGATGTAAACATGAATCAACTAAGTTGCTGCAATGTTGGTAGGATATTTGTTCATGTGGTGCCTAATAAATATAAAAGGATTTAAAGAAACTGTTATAAGACTCTAATAAATAGTGTAACATTCCATACAATGTGTTTGCAATTTCACAACACCAAACAACGAAGCTAAACAGCAGTTTGCATGCGTTAGTCGGCTGCATCAGCATAGTCCGTGCTGCACAAGCCTAAACCCACATCAGTTTTGCTAAACTCAAAGTCCAAGCTGGAGTGAAGCTCCCTGGATTTGTGGAACGATTCACGTCCTCCTCGTATCTTCCCAAACAGCAGTCCTGTGCGTCTGTGTGCGTCCAAAACCAAATAATTGCTGTAGAGAGATTATTTGAATACGATTGTGGACGCTTAATATTGACTTTTTTTCTGCTTGCCTGATTTACTTCCACACTTTTCAGATGAGCTAAAGTTGGACCTTTGGTTACTATTTTAGTTTATGCACTAAACAGAGAATACATTTGTGACCCAGATAAAACAAAAATGACAAATGTGTCTTTTTATCGAAGAACACACAACTTAACCATCAAACGCAAGTAAAGGACAAAGGTCAATACTGTTATTTGCAAAAGTTTTTGTGTGATTGAAACTTAATTTTCTGACATTTGTCCCCTTTACTATACTATTTAACCTATTTTATTGGGGTTTTTTGGCCATGTTTAGGAAAATATCTGACACCATGATGGTGGCAGCATCATGCTGTGGGGATGTTTATTAAAAGCTGGTTGAGGAGAAGATGGATGGAACTAAATAAATGGCAAACTAAAAAAAAAAAACCTGCTGGAAGCTGCTAACGACTTGAAACTGGGGCAGAATTTCACACTGGAACAGAACAACAACCCAAAATTTACAATCATAGCTATGTTGAAAAAGTTCAAATAAACATTTATTAATATGTTTGAATGCCTCAGTCAAACTCCAGAGCTAAATCCAATTAATGGGTGCCAGACTTGATAAAAAAACGTATGTTTACAGACGCTCCCCATCCAATTTAACTGAACGTAAGCTGTTTTGCATAGAAGAAAGAGCAAAGGTCTAGTCTGTGAATAGAGGCAGCAAACATTTCAGATTTATTTTTTTGGAAACCTCCCAATTCAGCTTTAACATCATAACATGAAGTAACATTTCAAAATGTGGATGTGCATACTTTTGAAAGGCCCAGTATATTTTTAGCACTTATAGATCAACTTTAAATGAACAAATATTGATTTGCAGCCAGTGATAAACTTTAAATTCAATTATAAACTTTAAATGCATTTGCCTCCTGCTTTATGGCAGACTGAGAGATGCTAGAAATAAAGATGGTGCCATCAGGGGAAAAAGGAGCAGAAAAATACGGCAGTATGTATATTTTGTGGTGATACTGATTTAAAAAACAAACAAAAAAAACCCAAAATAAGTAGGTTTCAGGTAAAAAAGAGACTAGAGGATCGCTGGATGAGCTGTCTGTGCAAAAGAATAAGAGAACCAGGTAAAAGACAAGACCCTAGGAATGAAACTGAAGTAGCAGCTTCCACTGCAATGCTAAATATTTTAGTTGTTTCAGGGCAGTTATAGAGTAGTACCTTTATTCTTACATGATCTTATAAGGTAAATTTTGTTCCTCTGATTAATATTAAAAGCATATGTTATCCCTCCAGTTGTTTTCGTTTAAAGGAGCAATAAGCCCTGAGTGACAGCTATTCACATGGACCTGCCTAGAAGAGACTGGAGAACAACGCAGAGAGCTGGTGTGTGAGCATATTCCATCTATAAAGATACCTTCACCTCTTCACAAAACTATTTTTTAGTTGTTTCTGTCTAAAATAAGTACATTTTACTTATTGTTCCTTTAAGCAGCAGCAATATCAGAAGTAGCAAAATATGAAAAGAATAAGAGGCATAATACATTTGATATGATACATAGTTATCAGAGCTGGTTAATAAACATTTCTTCTTTTGGAGCGTTGTGTGACGACGCATCCTAAGCTCTGCCAGATTTACCATTTTAAAGTGACAGTCTTCCCTACATCCGCTCCACTTGTTCATCCTGTAGAGAATGAAGGATGAGGTTCAGGAGTTTACCTGTCCACTCCTACGCCGGCCTGATTTATTTAAGTCCCGTTGAGGACTGCAGGACCAAGATGTAAAAGGAGTGTCAGTAGCCCCCATGTCAGCATGCAGCTCTTCATTAATCTGTCTTATTGATCCTGCATCCGCGTGCTGTGCCGTGACCTTGCTTTGCTCCAAAAGGAGCTGCACCCAGGCCAGCCTTACCCGACGTGTGTTACTGTTCTGATGGATCTGGGCTTGACTTATTGAAGGCACCACACCTACGAGTGCTGAGTGGATTGTACTGAACACCAGGGGAGGTGGCTTATCCTTTCATGTTATGAACTGTTGCAATGGCATGAAGTCATCAGTGTTTCCAAGTCCGTTTAAAGTGAGCTTTAGTTTTGCCACAGAAAGGGAAAATAAAAATGACCAGACGTGTTTTTGTTGGGGCTGGAAGATAACTAGCATCTTTTTTTCTTTTATGGGAGGGTTTATTGCAATACACAATTTGCATCTCTGCATTTTCTCTGACCCCCAGTATAATTAAATTTAATCATGCATCAGGGCGGTGTTTAAATACATAATAATATAATAATGATTTAGGGATTCAATACATGCTTTAGGGTTTTCATTAGTGTTATAAAATTTTTTAAGTAAATAGTCAAATTAAAGCTGTGTTGCTGTAAAAAAGGAAGCTGCATCGCTGTTGATCAGCGTGCCGCCTGATCTCTCCCTGAATTGTCCAGAGCAACAGCGCCGGTGCTTTAAACCAGACACACTAATGGCGTTTTTAAACTTTGCATTTTTAGAAACACCAACGGAAGGCATTACTTTGCTGATGTGCTTGGCCTCTGAAGATGTCATCTGTCTCCACGTGGCACTTTTTTTGTTGCACGGGACTGATTTAGCAAACCGGAAGGCAGTCATCTGATCTGCAACAGGTTCATTTCACATTTTCATTACGGTGGGTTCACACGCAGAGTTGAACACGTCCTTCGTTCACCGGCTGATGACATTTCATGTTGTTAAATAAATGAATGGTGCCGTTGCCTTTTGTGGCCACGCTCTTACTTAATGTTTTACAGATAAACACATTTGTTGCCCTTGGGAAATCTGAACTACTACCAGATAACGCTGTTTTCTTCTAAACAGATTATTGTTCTGTTCTTCAATTACTGTCTCTGACTGATTAACTTGTTTTGGCGTTCCCTTCTTTTTTTGCCTTCTTCCCTTTCTTGTTGATACATAAATGATATAGGCTGTCCAGAATTTCAGCTACAGTGAGGAAACTAAAGTAAACAACGCAGTAAAGGCTCATATCTGCAAAGACCCATCTGTAGGAAAGCCGAGGGCATTAAAAAAACCCGCTCAGTGACCACAACAATTTAAATCTCTAAACCAATACTTTAACAGATATTAGAAAGGTCGTGCAAAATGTGATAAAGGCACCAAATTTTGAAACTTTAGTTGTTTTATTTATTTATTCATTTATTTCTGGTGGTGGTGTTTTTCCTCTGCAAGTGAAAAGGCAGTGTGCAAAGATGGATTAGAGAAAAACAAAGACAAACACCAAAAACAGTTTCCAAAATCTTAAAATTAACCAAACTGGAGTCATCACAATTGCCAAGATAACACGAGGCCCCTGGTTGTGAAGCTCTAGCATAGAGTTCGTCTTTTGGGCCGAACCCGAGGCACACTCTCGCCTGAGAGCTTCTGCTCCAGGCTTTACACTAGACTGCTAGATATGCTGCTAGACAAACAACCATTACTTAGAGTTCAACCACCATAGCTAAGCTTTAGTCAATCAAAACCCACAGAATATTAAAGGTAAACCAGATCACCTTTAAAACTATACTGTCATGTTTTGTTGGATGCCTATATATGCATTTGTTAAAAATGGTGGAGAAAACACAGGCACCCCTAGGCAGTGCCTTAAAAAACTAAACATTCCATAATAAGCTTGTTCATAAAGGGTGTTCATACTGTAGTTTACCTAAAATGAGGGCATGGGTCATTATACCGTCCCCTTTCCTTTTTAAACTTTGTTTTTTTTTTTTTAACTTGAAAATTTCTTTTTAAAAAAATAGTTTTTTTAATAAGCTGAAAATCAGGAAAATCTGGTATTTCCTGTACTCTTGCTGAATTTAGCAACTACGACATCGGCAATATAAACCAATTAATAAGACATACAGAACCTTCACGTTGTGATTTCCGCTTAGAATAAATATGTAAGTGGGTGCCTCTGTTTACCACGCTACAACTACATGTGCAGCAATTAAGGTTTATTAATGGATATCCACCTGTGTATGCAGAGGAGTAATCTATATATGTGAAGCGATCTATGCTGTCCATGTGTCAAATATGTGGAAACGGTTTGCTTCTGCATCTTAACAGTTCATTAGAGCGCATTAATATAAGACGCCCACATTTCACCATATGGTCAACATTTCATCAATTTATTACTGGTCTGTGTGGTAAAAAGTTACTGTGTCCTCAGAAACAGCATATACGGTGTGTCGTTATGCATCATTGGGTTGACTGGATTTCCTTTAAGAATACCAAGAGGTAAACAGGCTTAGATTAGTTCAGGCAGTTTAAAGAATATGTTAAGTATTGCTTTTCTACACAAAATCGTGCTTTTTGTCAAACATGAGCAAAAAAAATCTTGTTTTTTCCCATTGGATCTGGTTGGTTTAAAAGCTGTTTTCCCTTAAGTGAAATCCTCCATTGAAAACTGTATCCTGTAATTACTAAGGTTTGATATTTAATTGTGTTTGATCTAAAACAGGCAATTGGACAAAAACAGAAAAGAGAAGAAATTTGTGAGATGTGTTTTTTTTTTCTTTTTGAAGCCTTGTAAATCTTGTTCAGCCAACATATAGTTTACCTATCTTTATCCTATTTTTCTTGAGAAACTATTTTTCTGCTGCCATATCTGGCTTTTAATGGATACAGTACCCCAATTGTTTGAGCAAATTAAATCTGTTTTCCCACATTTTCCCTATATTTCTACTTCAAAGTCTTCACTCTCAAGAGCTATGGGTTATATGCCCCTATTCCAATGAAAGCAAAACTAACTCTTTTGATGAGTTTGGACAAAGATACGCATGTCAAAAAGTTTTGTAATCGCATTTTCAGCAGCATATTAAATGTTCATTCCCACCATATATGGAAAAAGATGTTGCCAGATCTACTTTGCCAATGCTGGGCTATGTGTTAGCTGTGTTGTTCTGTGCTTTCACCTGAACCTGGCCTAACCAAACCGCCATGTTATCCAGCTAATTAACACATAACTCTCATTCTGAGCTCTGTCCTATTAGATTTATTCTCAGAAGGGACAGAGTTTAGTAGCATGACATAAATCCCACTGCTATTCATGCAGAGAACCCATGCTGCTTGCTTCCATAACCATGTGTTTGTCAAATAAAATTACAAACAAAACATAAAGGCACCACAGAAAATGAATTTCTCTGCTCAACACGTACAAAACAGTAATTTTAACCAAAATGACACCAAAATCGGTCCTCTTTTCCTGAGCTATCCCCCAGGATGTTGTTGCAGCTCATGTTCCTCTCCACCCCTTGTGTGTTCTGACAACAGTATTAACACACTCATTGCTCCCTGCTCAGTATTTTGGACAGTATTTTCAGTTGATTGGACCAAATTACCCCTCCTGGTTATCTTAAACACAGGAAACCATTGTGCTGTCATGCTGATTACTGTGTTTCCCTGACCCCAGCCTTCGACCTCTCCCTGCCCCACCCACTTCTATGACCTAAGGTGACTCTTCAGCTATTTCCATATGGAAGTCATATTTAAATTTTTTACAAAGCCAGGGTACCAACTGCTTAACGGGTATTAAAATGTTATCCTACGGCCAAAATTAAGCGTTGAAGTGTATTGTGATGAGATAAGGCCTTTAAGTACAAAGGTAGGACATTAAAGTAACGACTAATTAAATCAGAACACCTGGGTACGAAATAGGAGTATAAATTGGTAAAAGAACCCTGTATAGATTCCACTTTATGCTTAATGCTAGGAATAAATGATTCTATAGATGTCAGGGTCCTCACCAGGATTTCTTTTCAGCGTAACGGTGGACGGCTGGTGGGGGTGCGTGTACGTGTGTTGGTGTGTCGGGAGGCTGGTGCGCACGCTGGTGTGCCGTTCCGTTCCCTGGATGCATTCCCAAAGCGGAGCGTTGCGTTGTGCAGCTCGAAGGAGGCTGTTCGCCAAGCTAGTAAAAGCTAGCATTAGCTAATGTCGTTTGGGAGGTTTATAGCAGGGCTTTGAACCGGTTCAAGGAACGAAAACGAAAACCGGGAACTTTTTGTATTTTACAGGGAACAGAAACGAAACCGGAAACGTTATTTTTTTATGTTCTGGAACTGGAACACTTATTTAAAAATAATGGTAACCGGTTAATACCGGTTTTATTTCGTTCCTCAAAGTTTTCGTTGCCTAATTAACTAAAAAAAAAAGTAATTATTTTCCTGCGCACATTACCATGACGGCTGAGGTTCACTTCCTGTGTGACATCACATCACACATTCGCTGACTGAATGGAGAGAGAGCGGTGTCTCCACTAGAGCTACACATCTTAAATAAGAGGTAACTTACGATCCATCCTTAAGTAAAACGCTCATTCCAAACAGCTGACAGGAACGAAATTTACCGTTCCGGGAACAGTATTTTTTTGTTCTAACCGGTTCGGGAACGTCAATTTATTGGTGGAACTCATAACCGGAAACGTTATAATTCCGTTTCTGTTCGGAACGAACCGATTGGGGAAAAAAAATCGGTTCAAAGCCCTGGTTTATAGCTGCGTTGATGCACGTTCAAGTGATTTACTGCCTTTTCTATGTTGCTCTCAAACATCCATGTCGCACTGTTCCGTGTCCTACTGACCATTGCGCTCATAAAAAATGAGCGTAACAGTCTAATTTCAGCGTAACTTTGACAACTTTCAGCGTAACGGTCCATTACGCTAAAATGACCTGGCAAGAGCCCTGGATGTGCTAATTACAAATTTTGTTGGCATAGTAACATCATTTCTACTTATATAGCAGTCTATCTACTGTTCCTCATTAATCAATTCTTCAAAGTAAATGTACTTTATTAATTCAGACCACCCTGTCGTGCCAACAACACAGCGACAAATATTGGCTTAAACAGAAGCTTCAGAGCATATGCTCCGCTCTTATCAAGAGGCTTGAAAAGCAAAAAAACAATGAACTAACTCCATCTGCCACTTTGAAGACTTAGATGAGGTATTAAAATTTTAAATGTCCTTGCAGTGCACTCTCACAGTAAATAAATGTAAATGCATTACTATGTTTGCGCTATAGGGGCATAGCTCCGGGGCTTATAATGGGTTCCCTTTAGTTGAAAACACTGACCTGAAGTACACCACCGATTTTGGCCTCAGGCAGTTTGAATTACTGTTGAAATTGGTCTAAGATTCTCTCCACAATATAATTCATCTCTCCCCTCGGTCTGTCATTTAGGCTAGTTGGATTGCAGCTTTAGGCTAAATCTCTTCATGAGATCTCAATGGACACTGATTCTGTGTGAAGTCAACAAAAGGTGCGAAGTAAATTAATTTCATACCTGAGTAATTCTGGAGTGACATTGACGGGTGGATGTGTCTGAAGTTAATTCGTCACGGGAAACGGTGTTGTGTTGATCACACCCAACAGACTTCAGACATGCTTGACCTTTTCAAATGCATGAGCTGATCAACAGTATGAACAGTACCCTTGTTTTGTGAAAATTAACTGATCATCTTCTTCCTAAAGCCTTATCGACTGGGTGGTTATGTTTAAAAATGCCGTATTTTTTTTTTTAAAGAAGGAGATAAAAGCCATGTTTAATTAAAGGGTATTGGTGGCAGGTTTTAATCATGTTAATGGAGCTAAATCCTCAGTCCTGATGAATCATGAGGGCTTATTCTTGTAAGAAGGTGCTTACTACATTGTTGGATAATGTATCCATTTTTGATATTTCTTTGTTTAAAACGTAACATTTTTATCTTTGTTGTCCAGCATGTGTTTCTATCTCTCTTCCTCCCAGTAATAAATCCCTGGTTGGCTGTCAGCCAGCTCTTCCCCAAATAATAAAAGTTTAAATCACTAGTTCAACAGAAATGCCGTGTTATCCTCTTAGATTTTGTAGACAGACTCTCGGCTGTCACTGGAGTTTTTTGATGAAAAATTGCTCCTTAGCGGCAAAAACAATCTGAAACGACTTCAGCTGTAAAGCCAGGATACAATTCTGACAGAGCTTTGTCTGACAGAGCCTAGCATTTAGAGCAAAAGCAGCTTACTGGTTTCTGCCCTTAAGAGCGAGATTTCAAATCAAATCTTTGAGTTATACCAGATACCCGGCCATTATCCCTTTCAGTTTCTGCTTGTTTTTTTGTTTTGTTGTAAGTATGGATGCACTTAATGATCAATGAGTTCATTTATAGATGATTGATCTTATCGATCGAATAAAGATTAATTGATAAGTGGCCATTAAAAAAAAAAACTAGTTTTCTTTTGTATAGAGGGTCTTTTAATAACAGGAAGGACTAACTTTTTTTTTTTTACAATCTGCTAAATTTTAAGAGGCACATAATTATATTTTAACAGTTTATTGTGCCACCTGTATTACATACTGACTAAATAAACAGAAGTTATGGTTTTCTCACACATTATTAAACTTGAACATATTTATAAAATATAACAGAATAGGAACTTTTTAGGTTACTGAATAAAATATATGAAACACTAATAATTCCCACAAAAGCCTTCACCATCAACTGTGCTTTTGGCATCATGTCTTTTTTCTATCATGTTACAATTTTTTGCATAATGCTCTCCGCTTTTCCGTCATAACATCCTTGTCTATCTCCGTCTGCTATATAGACAGATATTTGTTTTCGGCAAATACCGACTTTTGGCCAAAACAGCAATAACAATATCAGATATTGGTAAAATTTTAACCGAGCGTAGAGATAGAAGACAAATAGCCGAGGATTATATAGTGTGCTTCATTTGCTGAGAAACCAGGAGTGTGTTGTGCTCTTTTGCCCCATTCACTGAGATTGACTTTTAATTTTCTCTTTTTATTGCCTGGGCTTTATTCCGTCTGAGCCCTAGCCTCTACCCCCCGCGTGAAAGGTCTGATACTGACCTAGGTTTACCTGGAAGATGACTGACAGCTGTTGAGGCGCGAATGAGGAAGGACACCGACTATTAAGGGGTTGGACTCTGCTTGGCCTGACCTTCTGATCAATTCACTGCCTTTTTAAAGCAGGTGGAACCGAGAGTAGCGCTCGCGTTTTCCCCGACTAATAAAGACGGCACAGAGAGTAGCTCCTGTGCTGGGCTGCCAATACTTTTAACACCCCCATTGATTCTCATTACTGTTGATGGTTTATTTGCTAGTGTGAGGCGGGCTTTGAAGAGAGTGTGGGTGGAAGGGGGTATAGTTAAGAGTTTTATTCAGGAGTCGACTCATCATTTTATGACCTTGGATCAGTTGAATTTGCAGAAAATGTTTCAGTCGTCAGTGTATTGATTCTTTCTTTTATTATAATATGTGAAGTGTTTTTGACACTATTTATAAGATCATAAACGTAACAACAAAAACAGCCATTTCTAATTCGAGCAACCCTTCCGATGTTAGTTAGATTCCGGAATTGGGACCTTTTTGTGTTTAGCAAGTCAAAAACATCAGTCAAATGGGAGGTTATTATAGCAAGAAGCTTTCCCAAGAAAGCTGACAGTACTACAGCGTCAGACTGAATGAAGTGAAATACAATAGTTCTAACCGGTAAAGAGAAAATGAGAAAGTACTATTCTGATTAAAGGGTTAAAAAGCACACCTCATCTCCCCTCAGTACTAAATTTGTACACAAGTGTTTATCTTGAGAAACCGCTGGATTCTTGTGTGACTTAGAAGAATCCTCCTTTAGTTTGCTACCAATGTGATGCCTAAAGCAGACACATCTGCTGTGGCAGCTAAGGTTACATACAGTTAGCATAAATCCTATTCATTCTGTAATATGACAACTGGACAATATATTTTTATTTTAAGATGTGTGAAGAACCACATAAGGCTTTACTTTGTGCAAAACATGGTCAGTTTAAATGCAAACAGACACGGGCCTCTCCCTGGTATCAAGGCATATCAAGTTAGGGTTAATTGTGCAAAATGTTTCTTTCATGACATTCCTAAGGTTTTGAGTCCTTTTAATGAGCTGCCAGAGGAAGCGCAGATGTACGTGTTTGTTTGTTTTTGGAGGGTTTTTTTTGGGCTGTATGGAGCATAACGCAACACTGCCCCTCCCTGATCTGTTGAACTACCAGTCAACTGGGTGAAATAAGGCTTTCATGTTTTTTTAATTTATTTATTTATTGTTCTTGTGTGCATGACAGACTTTAGCTGTTTGGAAACATTTAAGTTCACCTAAACCACTGACAGTCATGGTGCGGAATAGGGTGCTACCAATCACTCTTCATAAGGTAACATTGTTAAATACTACAGCTTGCTTTCAGCTGACTACAGTCTGGCTACCGGAGCAGATAGCCTGAGTAATTAAAGACCTAAAAAGAGATACGAAAGGGGCAATACACACTTTTGTACCCTAAAATTTATACAAAATTCTTCTGGCATTTATTGAAGATTTTTGCTGAAGTCTAAAGCTAAATAATGCGGTTTTGCTAAATTTATTTGTCATATTTGTTGTTTTTGCAGCAGCAATAATAATTCCTGATGTATTTATTTTTTGGCTTCTTAAATACAATTAGATCATGTTTTAGTTTTTTTTTTTTTTTCTATTATATTGGGTTTTTCTCAGAATCTAAGGCACATGTGTGTCTCCTGGTTTCATGTTACAGGTTGTATAGGGGAAGATGGCCCTTAACTGGTGTCCCAGATGGCACAGCTAACAGAACGCCGGACCAGATGTACCTACTATTAAGAGAAAAAAGACAGAGAACAAAAAGTTAAAAGTGGAAATGACAACAAACAATTCAAACAGTAGGAGAACCCAGCAGAGTGAGAAAAATAGGCCCTGATGTCCTCCAGTAGCCTAAGCCTATAGCAGCATAACTGAGATAGCTCAGGGTAACCTAAGCCAGTTTTAATCTAGTCTTAAAAGTAGACAGGGTGTCTGCCTCACTGACCAAAAATGGGAGTTGGTTCCACAGGAGAGGAGCCTGATAGCTAAGGCATCTGCCTCCCATTCTACTTTTAGAGACTATAGGAACCACCAGTGGACCTGCAGTCTGAGCACAAAGTGCTCTGTTAGGAACATACGGGGTAATAAGATCTGATATATGATGGAGCTTTAAGGGCTTTATATGTGAAAAGAGGAATTTTAAACATCTATTCTTGATTTACCAGGAAGCCAACAAAGGGAAGCTAAAATAGGAGAAATATGATCCCTCTTGTTGATTTTCATCAAAACTCTTGCAGCAGCATTTTAAATCAGCTGAAGGCCTCAAACTGCATTTTGTGGACTTATAGTAAAGAATTACAATAGTCCAGCCTTGACGTAATAAATGCATGGACTAGTTTTTCAGAATTGTCTCTTTTGGCTCCTTTATTTTTCAGCTAGAATGTCCTTGCATCAGCCTGCAGCTGCAGGTCGAAGAAAGAAACAAGAACACAAGAGCACAAAAAATTGACAATTTGTGTGTGTTCCAACTTAAATAACTAGAAACTGGTCCATACTGGACTTCTTAGTTTCAAATTGAAAGTGTTACCTTTACAGTAACAAAGCTTTTGCCTATACTCAGGGGTGGACTGGGACAAAAAAATCGGCCCTGGCATTTTGGATTAGACTGGCCCACCACATTTTTTTTTGTGTACTTAATGTGTATACCAACTGTGCAATACCTTGAGGCCAGGTTAATGGAAATTAGTGAGAGTGGACACTTAAAATACTTCATCACACATATTATCATGTTACATCATCATAAGAAGTTATTGTAAGTTGCTCATCAGATCTATTCAGTCTTCCAGATACTGTAGTGTAACATTGGACTACTGTGCACTCACTGTGTAAAAAAGGATGCCAATGACAAAATGAACCATTTGAAACGTGTAGAAATCCTGTCAGAGAGGATGAGAAGGAATAAAGATTAGACAAATGTAGCACAGAATAGTATTAAAATTATTATTCATAATAAATTTAAGAAGTTCCTCTCACCTTACTACAAGAGCAGTTTTGTCAGCAACCCACTCTTCTCAGCCACCTAATCTATCACTGTGTCTGTGTCCAGTGCCCTGAGGATGTCTTTTTCGGTGGCCATCAACATAAATGCCTCCAGCTTGCTTGCAGACAGCTTGCTCCTAAGTCTGGACTTGATGAACTTGAGCGTAGAGAAGGTTCTTTCACAGGCCACTTGGGTAAGGGAAAGGCTCAGCAAGAACTTATAAGCAAGCCCAAGGAGATGATAAGCATCTGAGAACAATTTAAGCCGCTGTAGAATCTGGTAGCAGCACAGTGGGCAATTTTTGGGGTTATGTTATTTTATGATATTCATCAAGGGGTTGGTTGGTTTATCCTATCATCATTACATAGTTTGGGGCTCTGAAAACTGTCCGGCTTACCGCAGGTTCTGATAATGCAGCAGACACATTTCGCAGCGTCCGTTTGAAGAACTCGTTTCTTTTTTTCGCGCCTCCCTTGCGTTTCTTATCCATTACTACTGTGAACACCGCTGCACAAAGGAGCGTGAAGGTGTTTTTCTACTTTATGATTGGCCTAGCCCTTTAGACTGTCAGGGATGATAACCAATGGGCTGCAGTAGCCTGTGGTAAGGGCCGGATGATCGGAACAGACTCTTGCGCTGCTGATTTTATTTTTCTTCATGCATTATGCAAATATAACGAGGCCGATATATAAAATAATAATAATAAATAAATTAATAATAATAATAATACATATTATTAATATACATGTCGGGTCTGCCGGCCCAAACAGCACGTCGGCCCACCGGGAAAATGCCCGGTACGCCCGATTACCAGTCCATGCCTGACTGTGGCTCTACGCTCTTTCATGAGGAGTGAATGCTGCTTGTCAAGACTTGATGCAACCTGCTGGGTTTCCTTAGATTGGAATCTTTTTTGACAATCTGTCTGGAAGATTTGATTGAATTTGTAATTGGGCCTTTGTAAAGTGTGAATTTGTAAAGTGCCTTGAGATGACATGTGTTGTGAATTGGCACTATATAAATAAAATTGAATTAAAAAGTATTTTGTGTCACAGGTTTAAATTTGAATGCAATATAAAAAAATGACTATTCTAGCCATGTTTTTCTGAATCAGAATCAGAATCAGACATACTTTAATAATCCCAGAGGGAAATTGCTGTTTCAGTACAACCGCCAAGACAAAACATCACAAACATTTCAGGGGAGACGATTTACTGGGGCCTTGCTGCCAAGGAACGGCATTACACGGTACTAACAGGGCGCTGCCTTAGAAACTGTGGAAAAGATAGATTTTCAACACATTGGGGAAGTGGAGGGAGATAAAAAAGACAGGTGCTTCACAATTTATGTTTTCACATATAATGTGAAGCATACGATAAAAAACCTCATTGCAAGAAGCACAATAATTACGAGACACATATATGCTGAAAGGTAAAAATTTGATGCTGGTCGGGTGCAAGTTCATCTGTATTTGTGAGCATCAGTTTATGTGTGACTGTATGTTTATGTTTCCGTGGGGCTCTCCAGAGGCCATTTGTCCTTGGTCTTATCCGGCAGCCAACAAGTTCAGAGAAACATCCACAGATGTTAGTGGGGGTGAGGGGGGAGCAGGGGATTTGTGCGATGTCGCCATAACAACTCAGGGAGAATTGATAGTGGGGAGGGGATGATCCAAATATGTTATTTGTTATGTGGACAAGCTGCACTGCCTTTCCTGTCAGCTTTTAAGTCTTTTGCTGGCTACAAAAGGTAAATCCAATTTTCCGAATTGATTGGGCTTTTTCCACGCTTCACTTCCAGATTTTATCCCATCACCCCTTGAGTTCAACCACCAAAGCCAGTCTGCGTTCCAGCACAGCCAGCTTTTGGCTCTGCTCCATTCACCTTCCAGGTTTTGTCCGTTCACAGCATTAGTGAGCGCGTCATTTGCAGCCAGCAGCCTGATCAAGGCCAAATGGCTACCGACATCCGCTGTATTTGCTGATACTTCAAAAGTCCACAAAAACCAATAAGTAGAGATCCAAGTATCCTTAATCCAATGTAAAAATTTCAAACGTCCAGGAATGACAAACTCAAAAGACACACCGTTTTCCATCCAGGAATATAGGGTGTATCCCACAAAATCAGTCAAATCAGGACCAAATGGGTCCCCCTTTCGTTGCCTACCCGTCGAAAAAAATGTATCAATAGTATTGAGAGACCAGCTTACCAGATCCATGTTTTTCAGCTTTCAGTTGCTATGAAGAAATGGCACAAAAGACACAAAACGAAGCAAATAGCAGGAGAGAGGGGGGCAGGGTAATAGCAGATAAGGAGCTCCGGAGAGCTGAAGAAAACCGACCGACCTCGAGGAGAGACAGAGAGAGAAGAGAGGTAGGTATGTCTAGGCGCTCTGCAAAAGTTTAATGATAAGTAATCAGAAAAAACATTGTCACTCCTGTGACAAGCTCCACCGCTTCTTCTTTTGCTATTCGGCTCTTCCCAGAAGCTTAGCAAATTTCCTGGTGAAAATGTACGTCTAATACCAAAAACAGGCTTTTACGTACAAGGATGCACCGAGAGCGCAGCAACCGGATGAGCTTTACGCATGCTGCTGCTCTGGAGTTTTAAATGTCCTGCCCCACAAGCGATACATCCACGTGACGGTAATTTCACTGGCTACAATCTCCACATGTTGCAATGAGCGTCTAAACCAGGGGTCGGGAACCTTTTTGACTCAGAGAGCCATGAAAGCAAAATATCTGGAAATTTATTTCAGTGAGAGCCAATAGGTACGTCCGCGCTACTTCCGGGTCCCGCTTGTAGGCAAAGACAGGACTGTTCTCGCATCTCCAGTAAATACAACTTAATTCTGCACTAGTCATTGTTCTACTGAAATAGCGGCGGAGGGGAGGTGGCGATCGCTAGACGGGGCCGGGCAGTGTTTCCCGCAGGAATTTGCTTAGGCGAGGCGGTGAGTTGGGGGGGACAAGTTTTGCGCGGGGGGGAAGGGGGGGGGGGGGGTCGACGACAACTTTTGCGCGCTGGGGGGGGGGGGCGTATCCATGTTTTTTTTCCCTGCCATTTACTATATTCACGCGCGAAAGCAACAACAACAAAAAACGCGCGTTAACGTCAAATAAATATGCAAGCATATCGAGTCGCCTCGCCAAGATAGCGCTGCGGGAAACCCAGCCGGGAGAAGCGGAGTCGATGCGCAGCAGCAGGCTGCAGACAGCCGCGACATTACGCCCTTGTTCACACGCGCTAGTATGTCTGTGTTTACGCTGCAACGTCGCCGACACCTCCACCCATTTTAATAAGACAAAAACACCAAAATAATCTGTAGTGAACAATTTTTTTAACCTACCGGGTGGGTCTTCCTCTGCTGAAGCGTTTTCTGCTGTTACACAAACATGTGTGAACATCCATACATCCATCCATTTTCTGACCCGCTTAATCCCTCATGGGGTCGCGGGGGTTGCTGGCGCCTAAGTCCCGATATCAACCATCAACTTACTCTTAAAACCATCTTGTGATACGTTATCTAAAGAAGAAAAATACGTTGAGAACTGGTCTGTTTGCTCTGTTTGAGTCCGCCATGTGTTCGCCTTCTGCCTTCCAGTCTGGCGCGCATGCGCGAAAAACCCGGATGAAAACAATAGCAGTGATATTTGGTTTTACCTGCGAGCCAGATGAAATCATCAAAAGAGCCACACCTGGCTCGCGAGCCATAGGTTCCCGACCCCTGGTCTAAAATGACTGGTCCAAGCAATGTACGTCAAAACAGGAGGATGGAGAGTTTTGATAAATGAGCTATGGGAAATAACATTAACTCTGGAGAAACTGGATCAACACAGTTAGTCAACAGAGGTGTCAATCAAAGGAGGAGGGCCTAGATGACCATAATAAAACAAGAGTTTTAAATATAGAAGTGTACGACAGGAACTACATGGCTTTGAAGTCAAAAATATGTTCTAATGGGTAAAATATACCTAGGCAGTGAAATAAAAAAATACACATTATTTAGGTGCTTATCTACCATGTATTCACTGACCATTAAAAATAGATTTTTGAATGCCAATTAGTTTTATACCAAACAGTTCCAAGAAAGACGTTGACTTATCTCTACATTTAACACATCAAGTTACGTATATGTGCTAATTGGGATAAAAATCTTTATTTTTATCCCACTGAAAGAAACACCACCCCATAATGTCAGTCGGTGGTTTTGGAACACCTGTACATGGTCTTTCTATTTGTATTGTAGCCAACACTTGGCTCTAAGTATTAAGAAACCTTGACGATATTGTTTTTTCGTGAATTTATTTTCTTATTTTACCTCAGTGAATTCACTGTAGTCATTTGTGGCAGGCTGCCTGGGACTTTTTTTCTCCTCACTCAAATATTCAGGGATTAGGAAAACATCATATTGTCCTCATTTCAATGCTGCATTAGAGGATTTACTACTGACAACAGCACAGAAAGAAAAGAAAAAAACACATTACAAAGGGTTATGTAAGTGTTGGTGTATTGCTGTTAACTGCATGTAAGGAAGATGTCCAGAAACTGAGCTCATAATGTCCTTGTAACTCCCAGAAGTGTTTATTATACAGCAGTTGATCACAGTGGAAATAACATTTCCTGCTAAATCCTTATGCAAACCATGTGAGGCACAGGTTATTCGGAAAGGTCTTAACCTGCCTCAGTTTGCATGCTTGCGCATACTTCATTGACCAAGGCGATTCTTTACCAGTTGGCTTTGAAAGTGCTTTGGAAACGAAGATGATATTTGTGGTCTGCTTTGGCTCACCAGTCCATGGAAATGATTCTGTTTCTGAGGAAGTGCCAGGTTTGTGAGAAAGCTGCTTATTTAGCTTACCGTTGTCATCAAAAGCAAAGTGGGCTTTGTCCAAATTTTTCTAACACTGTCAGTCTCCAACTCCAAGGCTGGGTTGAGCTATATCTTATGTATTTAGTATAGCCTAGTATAGTATAGTAATCGGCTTACAGGGTCAATAGAAACTGCCACATGCAGTACACTTTCTTTTTCACGTTAGAAATGTTTCTTTGGCTACAGCAATGCAGATATTTTCTCCATGGCACACAAGATCTGTGCTTTTCATACCTCAATAATCAAATTTCTTATGGTTCATTACCGTTGTGTGAGGATGTTGGTCTGCCATGACCCCGCCTTCTCCTTGTATCTTCCTTTTTTTTCTCTCTCTAATCTACTTTATTTGTGTGTTTTTTCCTTCTTGCTGCTGCTTCTGCCCTTGGACGGTGGACTTGTATGCATAGTGAATGATACAGCTTGTGTACAAGGACTATATAAACCTAACTTCAATCATCTTTTCCCTCTTTGCTATCTAAATGTATACATGTCTTTAGTTCAAATTCATAGAAACTTTATTCACAGCCTAAAGACTACAACAATAACTCAAAGGAATGTTCAGATTTGCAGCTTTTGGCAATATCTAAGACTATAGTAGTTTATACAATATTCAAACAGCTTTCTTTTGCAGATTTAATACAGCACAAATGCCTTTCCGACAAGAGCTGGACAATAGTCACAATTGCATTTTCAATATGTGCAATATTGCAATTGCAAAAGACTGGTTGCATATAGTATTTAGTGGGCTGAATGTTTCAGGAGGCTTGCATTCAAAGTCTTTTTTGCCCACACTTGATATAGATATCAGTAACCAAGATGCTGAAACACAAGGAGAGGGTAGGGTAATCATGATAGGAATATAAGAGTGAGAAAAATGTGGGTAAATCATAAAATCCTGCAACAATCCTGCAATTGCATCTTGTTCAAGTATATTGTTGTACCACTCTCAACTCTGTGATTGCCTAGACCCGTGTTGTCCAAGGTCAGTCCCCAAGGGCTGGTGGCTTGTTTGTTTTAGGTGTTTTCCTGTTTCAGCACACCTGAATCAAAGGAATGGGTAGAGCTTGAAAACATGCCGAGGAGCTAAATGTGCCATTTGAATCAGCTGTGTTGGAGCAGAAACGCAACTAAAACATGCAGGACTGACTTTTGACATCCCTGGCATACACTAACTAGACAGTGTAACATGGGATGTGGCTTAAAAATGGGAAAACCTGAACTTGATTCCCTGCTTGTTTTTGTGTTTCCTGTTTTCCCTTCAGACAGTCTTGGTATGTCCTATATGCTCCTGCTTCATCCTGGTGACAGTGTTGTTGGGCACCAAATTCTGTGAAATTCCACATTTAAATGTAGGTGGTGTATTAGTATCACATCCTCACAGAAGGAGAATATTACTTTTCAGTTTTATAAAGCAGAGCTTTACTTTTCTGTGGGTCGCTTCTGCCCTCGGAGTCCAGACAGGCTCAGAAACTTTAAAAGTTTACTCCGCCTTGTGCTGCATCTTCAGAAATAATTCCTCTCGCCCCTAATGAGGAGATTTGGATGCTTGGCATGAGCTGATGTCTCACGTTACAATTAATTTTATTCTGACCAGATTTCCATATGATTCTCAGCAGACAAAATGACGTCCCACTTTCACACCTGCTGTGGAATCAAATGGGTCAGAGCTTCTGTTTTTAACCGGGCGCAGAGAAATGTCCGTCAGCGCAGATCTGGATAAAAAACCATTCAAGGTTGAAGATTGGATAAAAGCCGGCACTAAATCCATGCTGTTATTTGAATTCTGAATCACAGCAAGGGTCTTCCTCTCAGAGCAAGATAATTTGGAGTTTCTGGTCATTATGTCTTCAAAACTACCCACTGGTGTCATCTGTTAGACATGATAAGAGCTTTATTTTCAGTTCTCTTTCATCAAACTCAAATGCAAAAACACTCTTGCTCTTTTCTTATTTTGCGTTTTTCTGTCAATCAAGGTCCCAGCAACTCCTAAATATCTCTTAATGTTGTTCTGCTGCAGTATTATTTCCAATTTTTTAGTTTTTATTTAGTTAAAACATCAATGGGGGGGAATTCTCTATTGCTTCTATGTCCGTCTTAAAAACAGTGTTAATTTGTTTCTTTAAAACAAAAGCGACCTGAATGTGCAGTTGTAACATGAAACAGTGAGTGTATCTCCCCTGTACTTGGTTCTCTTCAGTTGACGTTATTGTTGACCTATAAAGGGTAAGCTCCTTTTATCCATCCAAGCTCCTAAAAGCTTTTGCACCCTCATGGTCACACAGATCTCCTGAATGTTTTCTCTAAGTTTTTTTTTTTTATTTCTTTTGTGATGTTTTAGTTTATTATATTTTCTTGCTTCTAGTTTCTAAACTTCTTTTATGTGTACTGCACATAAAATACTGTTATGTCACTACAGATTTTTCACAAAACCTCTTTTTCACATCATTGCACACTTGCCTTTTTTTTAGGCCTTTGTGAATATTGTATCAGGCTTATTATTATTTTCAAGACGGATAAGCAATACTACCATGAAATTGTGAATTTTGTAAGTTTTTCCCTCTTCAGATTAATGTTTCATATTTTGTAAACTGAGAAAAATAAAAAGGTTTTTTGATGATGCCGTTTGACATGGCAATTTAAAACAAACACATTGAGAAAGCTCAATTTTATGGAAGTTGTAATTATTCTTTATCCTCTCGGTTTCATGATGTACACTAAGTAGTAAATGTTTCACCAATGGTTATCACCAATATCACTGAAGCCTGGACCATTTTCTTCATATGTCACCATTGAATGATAAACTGAATATATGTTGCTCAATTACTTCACTTGTTTTAATTTAGTAAAAGTTTTTAGTTCTCTTGTATAAGCCCATGTTTTGGTAGTCTCCAGGAGTTTATGACGGAGTGCAGATTCCTTCATTTTTTCCAACTATTTTGCTTCTTCTATTTACTTTATTTCTAAATTGGATTTACAAAGCAGATAACACTGAATACATGCAGGAGCAATTTTGCCCACTGAGTCCAATTTGCTTCTATTTTTACATCAGTACGTAGTTATTGCCGCAAACAAATAACAGAGATAAATGTTTTACTTTTTATTTTTATTGTTTTAACTAACCCTCCTGGGTCCCTAGATTTCTTTAGTGTTTTCTTCTTGTATTGGCTGAACTCTGGTTGTGTTGATGAAAATGACCAGGTTGTGTGTTTTAGAATGAGTTAGAATTTTTCACAACTGTTTTTTTTCTCCTTTCTTCAGGTAATATTGCTGTTAAACTAAACGGAGCAATGCTGAAATCCCTTGAAGATTTCTCTTTTTATTGTTTTCTTCTTGGTCAAGATATTTTTCATTTACTATAAATGTGCATATATTAGGTGGGAAAAATGCTTTTTCTGGCATTAAAAAAACACAAAACAAAGAAATAATCTCTAATTGCTAAAAAGGATACAATTCAGATAACACATCAATAACTGTTATGCTTAGCAAGAACTGAAGTTAATTAATAAAAAAATATGTTTATAAAAACATTGACTTAAGTTAAAAATTTGAGATCAAAAAATATATGTACTCATGGAGGATCTTTCACAAGACGGAGGGGACGTGGAGTAACTCAGGCGGGACACACACGATCTAGGAGGTAAGGGAAAATAATTAGAAGGAACCAAACGCGGGATGAAGGACAATAAATAACGCAAGCTTACCACTGAGCTCGGGAACCGAACCAGGGGGGAAGCGGAGCGGACTCAGCTGGATGTTTGTGAGCCAGGTGACTGAGAGACCGGAGAGCGAGGGCTTGGGGCAGGGTTCGAGCAGCGCCGGCGAGTCCAGGGATCCAGGGACAGCAGGAGGAACCAGGAGAGTCCGGAAGTACCAGGGTGAATCCAGGGAGGGGAACCTCGTACCCGGCTTGGTATTACCAAGGGAGTTTGAGGGGGAGATCGCCAGAGTAAAATCTGAGCGGGTGGGGATTCAGGAGACTGGTCTTCGAGGCACAGAGTCACACGGGTGAAAAGTTCCAAAAAAACACGAGCAACTGGAGAAACACAGGAGGCGAAAGGTTAAATCCAAAAACAGGGATCGCAAAACTCACGGGTTTGAAGCTCAGGAGACAGATCAGTGGCCTAGGCATACCACGACGGGGTAACACTCTGGCATCCTCCTGCTGTCGGTGCGCTGTTCTTGCAGCCGAACGCTGCTGAACATGCTGCAGGTGTGCGGGCCCCGCCCCCCAGTCAGCTGCAATCACCTGCGAAAAAGCAGAGAGGGCAGAGCCGGTGTAGGTACCAGATCGACTCGGGGTGCCAGATTGACTCGGGGGGCCTGCGCTTCCCGATGTCGTCAAAAATATGGCAACTCCACTCAAACAAACTACATTACGCCCGCGGTCTCCATTTGTTACAGATCAATTTTATTTTGTTAATTTACGGTTATTTTCCAGTAACTTAATCGAGGCATGAAAATTTTTAACATCATTTTGGAATGCTTATGGGGTAGTCTGACAATTTAATCAGTAATTTTGCAGGATCAAAGTTACACCTTAAGAGAAATTTCCTTCCTCCAATTTAAAAAAAAAAGGAGTTGTGAAGGGAAACTAAACCATAAACTCTTTTCATTTTTAATAAAAGTCTGCAGCCATTTTTTATTTTATCACGGCATTCATCACTTTAAAATCGATAACATTTATTCCTCGTTTTTCTACTGATATTACTCTTTTTTTCTGATCACATGTTTATTATTCCAGATGAAATTGGGACAATATTCTTCCAAAAATTGAGCCAACTGTCAATTTTTTTGGTTTTTTGTAAAATGGCTTGAATATTTGTTGTCATTTTCAGTGTGGTCCTTGTTAATCATTATACCTAAATGTTTTACCTCATTTTTATCAATTAAAGTGGGTTGATTATTTTGAATTGCTAAGATTTCACATTTTTCTATGTTCTATGGAGTTTTTGAGAAAAAGGAAACCGCTAAATTAACTAAATAAAATTGATTTGTTACAAATGCAGACCGCGGGCTCAATGTAGTTTGTTTGAGTGGCGTTGCCATACAGCGACCGCATCGGGAGGCGCAGGGACCATGGAGAATTGCGTGACGTCATCGGGAGGCGCAGGGACCATGGAGAATTTCTTCGTAAAATTGTCCGTTTACAAACCGCAATCCCGCTCTCGAATAAAACCTACACCCCGCTATAATTACTTTTATTAAGTTGTCCAGCCCAATCACAATGTTTTGCGTAATTGTGCAAACGTTAAAATCAATCATGTATAGTGACGTCACCCAGAGGCGCAGGACCCCAAGTCAATTTGGCACCCCGAGTCGATCTGGTACCTACACCGGCAGAAACTGCTCGGCTCTGCCTGCTGAGTCCTGACAAAAACATTTTGGTCATTTGGAGAAAGAGGAGTGATTTGCTCTAAATTTTATAGAAACATGCCTAAATGTAGGCAGGCATTCCCCCTAATACATGCATGATGTCTTACATGTGAGCAAACTGTGTTACTATAAACTGAACCTGTTTCCTTATGATCTATTTTAGGAGTAGATCTGCCTTTGGAAATAGTTTCAGAATTGGAAGCACCAGCAAACTCGGGTTTGTAAATATTTAGCACCTGCAAACAGCTTTGTGCATCTGCTCCTCAGTTTCTAAAGTTATATATTCTAAGCAGTATTGCTGTAACTATTAAGGTCAATAAACAAACCATTAGACTCACTCATTTTTTTTCCCCCAACCCATTTCCAACGCAGCAATTTGGTGAAGGTTGTCCGTAATTACAATATCTTGAACTCATGTCTGCCTCCAGCCTTTTGTATTTCTAAAGAAAAAGCTGGGGGTTGGATTACTGGTAGGCTGAAACAGCTTTTAAAGCACCTACACATACTTCAACACTCTTTTTCCACACCCACACATATTATTGAACGTGACTTTTTTTTCCCTTTCTGTCTCATCAGGAGAGTGTTTGTGGAGCTGCTTTCATGGCAGAGCACATAAAAGCATGTTACTGCTCATTCTAGATAAGTTTTAAAAATTGGGTACATGTCAAAGAAAGAAAACAGAACCTTTTCCTTTCATTAAATGTTGCTGCATTTCTTCGATAAATTTGAAATTAAAGGGAAGTAGTGTTTGGACTAGAACAGAAAACAATGCTAAAAATAGCTACAAAATACACTCAAAAAAAATATAAACACAACACTTGGTTGCGTTTATTGGAGCAAAACTTGTTTTTGCTCCCATTTTTCTAAAACTCTAAAACTTTTTCCACTTACACAATATCACCATTTCCCTCAAATATTGTTCACAAACAAGCCTAAATCTGTGATAGTGAGCACTTCTCCTTTGCTGAGATGATCCATCCCACTTCACAGGTGTGCCATATCAAGATGCTGATTAGACACCATGATTAGTGCACAGGTGTGCCTTACAGTGCCCACAACAATTTCAGAAAACAACTTGAAATTGCTCCAGCAAGAGATAGGACTAATACAAAGTAGTGAAAAGTTTATCTGTTTCAGTAATTCAGTTGAAAAATGGAAATCCAATATTAAATTGACCCATTACACAAAGGCTGATACGTTGCAAGGGTTCTATTCTTGTTCATTTTTACGATTACAATTTAAGCTAATGAAATCCCAAGATTCAGTTCTTCAGAAAATTTTAATATTAAAGAAGCCAATAACAAGATATTTTAATATAGAAATATTACGTTATTACCTAAACCAAGGATCACCAACCTTTTTGACACTGAGAGCTACTCCATCGGTACTGTCATACAAAGAGCTACCAGTACTGACCTTTGAACTACAAGAGTCCAAGCTCAGCTTAACTTTAGATAATATAAATATGTTTTTAATGCTTTTGTCATTTTTAAATCTATGTAAATACAAGTATGATTAAAAAGGAAGAGCAACTGAATAAAATAGCATTTTAAATGCAGCTCACTGGAAGGTTGTGCTATTTTTTGAACAGGCTTTTGGGCACCACATGTGGTCCTTGGGGGCTACCGCAGGCACCGTGTTTGTGACCCCTGGCCTCAATGATGGCAAAGAATACTGACTTGACAGATGCCCGGTCATCGACACCCTTCACAATAGTGTTTTGCACTGCTCACACAGATCCAGTAATTAATTTAAAAGGAGCACACATATTTTTAGTTGGCTGACATTTCAGTACTAAAAGTTATTAAATGGTCATATGTACGGCTGTATCACTGTACCCAATATATATGTCACAAAGAACTGCCTAGATTGCAATAAGTGTTAACTAATTATTTAAGTACCATCCATTCAGTATCTCTATGCCTGTAATATACTTGTTAACACTTGCATAATGCATCATAAAAAGCTTTCAGATGGTTAAGAGGTGCCAATGTTGTCAACTACAGCTATGTTGGTTTAAAGCCAAAGCAGCAGCCAGAGGTAAACACATGGAGCTGTGTTTTTTTCTAAAATGTTATCTTAGGAAATGCTCCAGTCAAAATACCAAGCTGGACACGTTTACTCTGAGGCATGGGATCAACATGTACCATATTTGCAGGTGCCCAAATCAAAAACTATAAAAAGAAAACAGAGTACCCAGTTGTCAGCGTCAAAAATGGGACTGAATCAGAGTCTTCTTCAACAGATAAAACAGTCTGGCAGCCATGTGTGCTCTTCAGGAGGAAATTAAGTTTCTTCCTACCGTTGTTGACATTTAAGGACACAAAATTAGCTCATTGCTGCTGTTTTTATTTAAAACTAAACAAAAAAACAACATAAAACCTCTCAAAGGACACTTAACATATTATTTTGTCTGCTACAAGTTATAGTATTCAGAAAGGAATTCACATTTGGCTACAATTAAAGTACATGTTTGCTGAAATTGGTATTGGAAATTTCCACGGCTAGTTGCATTTAGAGCATTGGGAGTAAACCCAATAACCCTGACCGAGCTTGTTTCACACAGATGGCAACGGGTCTCATCAGAGTGGCATCTAGCCACTCTGAAGCCCAGGTGAACATCTTTGTTTTTTTTCTGCTCTTTTTTTTTTTGGCCATCTTTAGCAAATTCTGTAGGTTCCCTGTTGCTGGAGGCAGCGACTGACAGACAGTGCTGTTGCCATATGGGGAGTTTAAATGGTCCGTAAAAAATGTTTAGGTGGGCTGTTAAGTGTCAAAGTGACATCCAAGTAAATGTCAGCACACAGATGTTCCCTGGGTAGCACTTTAGTGGTTGACGTTGGACAGTGCTGGTCATTTTCTCTTTCAGTGGTCATATCATTATGGCTAATTAGTGTTGACTGTAGTAGGCTTAGAGTTATGGTATAAACTTGCTTTTTGAGCATTCAAACCTTGTGCAAAATCAAGAACATTGAATTCTGAAATAGTTAAAATATTTATTGATTCATCTTAATTTGTGCCAGAATATTTCTTATTCTCAGTGTATCCTTATAACATTATTTTTATTGTTAAGTATAGAGCTATTTACAATCCAATTAACACTAAAATGTAATCCTGTTTTAAAGATGCTACCCAACTTATTTGTTATCTATGAAGACCCCAAATCTGAGTAACTTTTACACAGTTGCAAGTTTCTCTTTTGACAAAAAAAATGCTTATAGAGGACACTGTTGTTTATTCCCTTGTCATAGAAAGGAAGCCTTTCACTGTCCCTTTTGGTCCTCCTCTCTCTGCCTCTGGGCACTGGGTGTAAATTATGTTCCTATAAATAGAGTTCCAGTCTGGTTAGACCAGGTGGTCTAACCTGCCAGTTCCACGTCGTGCTCCCTGCTCAGGAAGGTGGCGTGGTGATTATTTGTCTACATTAACACTGGCCTCAGTCCCACAGATGGGCATGTTGTTTCACATTGACAAAGTGGCAGACTAGTTTATTTTTACATTTCATACCCCCCAAAATGGAAAGGTGCTATACTGGATTCTTATGGATTCTTGAAAGGTCTGAAAAGGTATCAAATTTTATTTTATATTTTGCCTGGATAGGTAAGACTAAAACAAAAAGTGAGTATCGAAAATCTTCCATCTTCCAGACTTTTCTTATTTAGGGATATATAGACAAAAGAAAAAAAAGTCTAATAATACTTAATAATATAATGCTTTTCTGAGGAACTTGAACTAGCAATCTTCAATTTGCCAATATACAGCTTTATTTAAAGATTTCACACTTGTTTTGGTTTTTGACTTTCTGACTGAATGAACGCTCATTCAAACTTGAAAAAATACCTTCAATTCAAACGTTGGTCTCTTCAAATACAATTTTAACTGTGCGTTTATTCTTAAACTGGGTCTAAAATCCGCAGCAATCCCCAACTTTATGAACAAAAAAAAAGATACCAAATCAGTTTGATAAAGAATTTACATTTTTCTGAAGAATAAAATACTTTTAAATCAGAAGCCAACTGCTAAACACATTGTCGGCGGATAGACACCTCTGTGTTGCTTCTGGCTCTATTTCCCCAGGAGCAATCATGCTTTAAATACAACTTCTTCTTAAGGAATGGAACTTATACTTTAACACCTTCAATTTAAATAAGCCACAGAAATGTTTACGAATCAGCACTGAGACTCTTGACAGGTGTCGACGCGGGACTAGGGATGAGAAAGAGCCTCAAATGATGGTTACAATAGCTTTTTATAGATCACTAGGCACATGCCCCTGCAAGAGCGGTACACCCCTCACATGTTGTCAGTAGAAAATGTGTCACCCAACGTGTGTGTATATATATATATATATATATATATATATATATATATATATATATATATATATATATATATATATATATATATATATATATATATTGACATATATATATATATATATATATATATTGACATATATGTATATATTTCTATTACTTTGTGTGGAATGTTGTAAATATAATTTTGTAAATATATATATACAGTATATACCCAAGTGATTCTGACCACTTGGGTGTTGTCTGATAGACAGTCTTGGACACCATGTGATTACACAATCAAAGTGTGGATGATGCTCTCGAGATTACTGACTGTTCCATCTATCCACCCCTTTGTCCATATCAGTATCTGTATGAATCACCTGGTATTTTTCCAATAACTGCTTTCAACAGCTCTAACAACCTGTAGCTTCATCTAATATCTAACACAACCTTAACCTAACCTAAGACTGAAGCACTATGTTGTTGTTTCTATATAACTATTCATTATTCCACTAAGCCATCAGCTGTTGAATATTTTCCTGCGTTAATCCATACTGCAGCAGAACGGAGCGTTGCGTGGTGCACCACTGCGTAGTTCGAAGGGTGAGCTCAGACCAATAGTACCCCGTCATTGGGCTGTGTTTGTCAAGCTAATAACAGCTAGCGTTGCTTAAGGAGAAAATACACCAGACTCATTACAGCAATTAAGCGCAGCAAAGCAGAATGTGTGTGTCCTACGCTGGTGATTTTCCTCTCACAACACCTCGTCAACTAGCAGAAGGAAGACCAAGATGTGCCGTTTACTTGGTGCTCTTTCCATGTGGCAAATATTCTTCTCTGCGCAGAAACACATAGCTGTGGAGCAGCAAACGGGCTTAAACCAGAGACAGCCAGACTTTCTATCAGTTCTTTCTGAAAACGTTTCGACACCTATCAAGGCTTGCACTTGAGCAACCTGTAGTTGGTGCACAGCTGTTTTTAAGGACATGGAGGCCCATCCCCCTAGGTACATTCTAAGTCAGATGCAAATCAATGACCCACCCGTCATTGTCCTGGGTCGTTAGAAGTTATTGCTTGGTGTGAGTGGAGTCACACCAAGTGTGGTGTGAGTGGCGCCTAGGTCCTTAAAAACAGAAGTGCACCAACTACAGGTTGCTCAAGTGCGAGCCACCAGAATTGACAAAGACTCCTGGATAGGTGTCAAAACGTCTTCAGAAAGAACTGAACGAAAGTCCGGTTGCCGATTTAAGTCTGTTTGTTGCTATGATGACTCGTATAACTGAGAATTTGCACAGACATAGCTGTGGAGCGTAATTTGTAGCGTCATTTGTAAATTTCTGCTTTTAAAAAGACGAACGAAAGCTGCGCCGCTTACGTCACACGCCCAGTTTATTTACAGCTTTATGTTGTCCGGGAGGTTTCCTACTTCACTGTCACAGATACAGCAGCTTTACCGGCCTTTTCATGATGCTCTCAAACATCTGTGTCTTACTTTTAGCTTTGCATGTAGCACCTTCAGCATTTCGTATTTCTTGTCTGTCTGCCAGGGATAAACACTAAAGGTAACCATTTTTGTGTTTATTTTTGTGTTTATCTTATCTAAAGAGGGTTACATTTTCTTCTGGCTGTTCTCCACATGTTAGCAGACTTTAAGACTTCCAGCAGCAGCTCATTATTTGGGTCAGGTGAGCTGAGGCAGGAAGGAGATGGATTGAGTGTCTCTGCGCTGCTGCCGGAAGTAGTGCAGTTTAGGCAGATGTGAATGGGTCAGTCTATATAGAGTTTGACGGAAATATTTATCTTTGAATAATTCCTATTTTAGTATTGATTATACGGAGGCATCAATTATTTTTGACAAGCCTACTATGTATCATCTTTGGTATCTCTGTTAC
Source organism: Fundulus diaphanus (assembly GCA_037039145.1). Classification (NCBI taxonomy): domain Eukaryota; kingdom Metazoa; phylum Chordata; class Actinopteri; order Cyprinodontiformes; family Fundulidae; genus Fundulus; species Fundulus diaphanus. Next base: position 46,458,280 of record CM073125.1, read on the forward strand.
TGGTGTTTAGTAAAGGTTGGTGGCCTGCCAGGCAAATAATACAGTTGGGGAAACCCTGAATATATTGTAACTGATATCTGTATTGTGATATCTATCATTATTATCATTGTTGCATAGTTTTCTAATATCGTGTAACCATATTCAACAGCCACTGTTATGAAGTTGTTTAAATAAAAGGCAAATGGACTGTCTTGATTTATGAAAACGTTTCAACTCACATGCAAGAAGTTTCCTTCTGTTCTCATCACGTATTGGGAATTCCTGACTTTTACAGTGTTGTCAGACAGCAACCCAAATCTGGTCATTAATTTGACATGAGCATACCTACCTACCAACCAATAATAAACACCCTATATTGTAATTATACATTTTTAATAGCTATATTAAAAATCTAATATAGATATTATATGTTTAATGGCATTTTACACTAAAAACTAGGTTGATGTGTTTTTCTTTCTTAAACCCATTGGACAGAATAGTTTTTTTAGTAAGGCATCTATGGAAGATGATGTACATTTAATTATATTTTTGCAAAAATAATAGTTTGACAGAAAACCTTTCAAAGATTTAGGGCATTGTTTTCTACTGAATATGCCATCTCAGTCTAACTCACCCCAGTCATTCTCTCTAGTTGCTGTGTGGTCTGTCTGCCCCGCAGCAGTTCCCATCATTGCTTTCCTCCCCGTCTTCAGTTATTTCCAATCAGAGATGCCAACGTGTCACCAGGAGTGCTAAAGTCTAATGGCTATGGGAACATTTTCTGTGACACCTGCAGCAGACCTGAAGCCTGCAAGTCTGCTGAGAGAACAGAGGGAGGTTTATCTGGGCTGGCAGGCCTCGCCTTCGATGCCTTGCCAATAGAAACAGCAGCACATAACTTTGTGCTTCATAGTCAGATAAGGCCTGCAGACAAAGAAGTACTGCTGCTACACTGTGCTCAAGACGACTGAGGGGGGGAAGATATATGCCTAATAACCCCCTTACACCTTGTTCTAGTTAAATGTTTAACTTTCTGGATCCAAGTTGGTAGACTGCGCTTTCATCTTGTGTATGAATGACAAGAGTCAAAGTGCAAGTAATTCAGGACAGCAAAATAAAGTTCGGCTGGGAATCTGGTTGGAAATGTGTCACTTTCTTTTGCTATACTAAGATAGTAGAAAAATAGATTAAACTAAAAAAAAAAAAAAAAAAAAAAACAGTCAGACCCAAAAACATTGACATATTGTATTGTGCCTTTAAAAAACAATGGAAAGAGTTACAGTTTACAGTAAGTAGGTGGTTTATTGTAAATATTTAGATCAAAGCAAACACTTGCAAGGGTCTTTTAAATAACATCCTGTAGTATAGAAAGGCCACATAAATTAAACTAGCAATCAATTTATTATTTATTGAGCACTTTTCATACACTGTAAAGGAGAAATACACAGCTAAATAAGGTTAAACTACTATGTGGGTTGTTCATAATAGTCAGCATCATCATTGCTGATGCAATTTACAGCAACATTATGGCAAAGTACAGCATAATTTTTTTTTTTTTTTTTTTTTTTTTTCCCCCAAGTGTCCTGTCTAGCACTATGGCAATAGGAATTGATATCTCAATGCCAGATGGAGCTCGACAGATTTTGCTTTTACAAGTGGAGCAAACAGCTTTCGCCATAGTGCTCCACTTGATTTATGCTTGTAAATAGCTTTATTATGATTCCTGCAAGGAGAATTTCAAATTATATGGACATGACAATGGGAGAGTAAAGGAAGAACAAAAAGTGAAAGAAAAGAAAAAAAAAAAGAGTAGAGGTGAAAGTAAGAGGAGATAAAAGGAAGAGAATGATAAAATGTCCTCTGTCTGCTCCATCACCTGGAAAGAGACACAAAAAGAACTGCACAACCAACAGACATAAAGCAACAGATACACTCGAATAACACCTAGGTGCCATTGCTAAATCATATATATTATTATGTAAGCTGACATGTGTAATGTGATATTTGAAAAAAGAACGTGACACAACATAAATAAATAAATAAATTATAAGATTACTGTATATAAGTGAACACTTAATACCTGGGACCCAGCACCAGTGGGAGATGTGAAAGTGCACTAGTTTAGGTGAAGATTATCCAGAAATAGCTTGATAGTGATTGTGGAGAACCAAAGACCCACCTTCCCCGAGCACAGAGGCAGGCGTCAGGGGACCCGTAGCCCCGGACTCCCAAAGGGGTCCCTAAAGCAGGTCGCCCAGGAGGGGCCGACACAGGATATCTGCAACCCCCCCCCCAAGGAAGGAGCAGAGACGACCCCGAGGAAATCCCCCAGCCACCGCAATGCCGACGCCCTCAAGAGCCGCGGAGACGAGCCCGTGGGCTCCGCCGGCAGCCAGCCCCGCTGAAGTGGTCCCGGCCATGGGCCCTGAGGGCCAGAGGCCCCAGGGGCGCCCCGCCCCCGTGACGAGGGCCCCGGCCGCCCCCCGGGGGGCCAGGCCCCGCGAAGAGGCCGCCAGGAGCGGGCCGGCGCACGCCCGGGAACCCGCCCCAAACCCGAAGCCAACTAACGCGCCAGGGGGCCAAGGCGCCCGCCAACGAAGTGGAGGAGGGCAGGACGTGGGGGGATGGGCTCCGCACCTATCGGAGACTTGAGATGTTCTTGGGAGAGGGAGCGGACCACACCCATACCTGAAAAAAAAAAAAAAAAAAAAAAAAAAAAAAAAAAAAAAAAAAAAAACTCATTCACCCCATCCCTCCCTTGTGCCCCACTCGCCACACACAAAAAAAAAAAAAAAAAAAAAAAAGACGCTGTACACACATTCCCACATAACACTCACATCCAACACTGACCAAAGGGGGGGGGGTCACCCCAAATCGACTATACGACTGCTTGTGCCCGACCCCCGGCCCCCGACCAGACGCCCCCCGGACCGGGCCCCCCCAAGAGGGCGGGCCAACACGACCCGCACGAGCCACCCGGCCAGAGCCCCCCCCTCCCCCTAAATACCTAATAAACCCACTCCCTCCCCCCACCTTACCCTTGCCATCCCTGCCCCCCGTCCCCTGGGGCGTGCGGAGGCATCAGCCCCAGACCTGGTAGGCCGCTGACCGCACACCGCAGCCCCCCGCCAAGACCCCGGACACAGTGGCCCGCACCTCCTCCAGGCCCCAGACTCCTTGCCTCCATCGGAGAACGGGGGTGTGCAGAAGACCCCGACCCTCCCTACGCCTGCTCAAATGTTGTGTTGTTGCATGTTGTTCTCAAGTGCGTTTAAAAACTGGGAGCGCCGAAGGGGATGCACGGCAAAGCCCACCCCCCTTTCGGAAGGTAGCTGTTGCCAGCGCACCCCCTCCGTGTGACTGCCCAGAGCCCTCAATGTCTAAGTGGGAGAGGAGGTGAAGGGAGCCGTCCGAGGTGAGGCCCACACAACATAAGCCCCCTCCCAGACGTCTTCCCCCCACCATGCCTATATGAGTGTGTGATGTGAAAAATGTTTGAAGTGAAAGTGTCTAAGATGCAAAATAAAATTGGGGAGAGGGGCGTCACCAGAAAGTGGCAACCTCCAGTAACGCCCCCTCCCTCATGACCTACATGTGTGGCGGCGTGATGGAGCAGGCAGAGGGAGGAGTCCGGGGATGGGGAGCAAATGACTGGGAAGCCAACCCAGGGAGCCAGCTCCCCTACTGACTCCAATAGGCACCCCCGCTCCCCGAAAGCCCCACCTAGAGAAGGGGGCCTCGCCAGCGGCACCACCGTAGCCCGGGGGCCAGGGAGAGGCCGCAGGGCCCGCCAGCCAACCACCCACCAGGACCAACACCTAAGCCCCCCCCAGCCCACCCACCAAGCCTACTTAAACTAAATAAATAAATAAATAAATACATAAATAATAATAATAATAATAATAATCATAATAATAATAATAAGAGGGGGGGACCCTGGCCAGCCGGCCCGCACGAGCCACCCCAACCCCACCCCCCAGGTGAAACCCGCACCGGAAGACGACACGGACCAGGACCGGGACAGGGGGCCGGACACAAGCCCACCAGAACGTCAACCCCCCCCAACCCCCCCCCCCCCCCACCCGTGGATTTAATCCCTCCCCAACATTAACGTTCAAACAACTCACCATACATTCGACAGTAGACATCCAGGCTGGGTAGATCCCTACTCCCCCTCCTTTCCCCCTCCCCCCACTGGCAGAGTGCCTTTCCAATAAAGGAGAAGAGCATCTGCCCAGAGGTGTTAATGACCATGCCCCCCTACCAGCTCAACGGGCCCCGAGGCCCCCCAGCGCACCAGAGGCCCCGTGCAGGGGCGGACACCCGGGCGCGCGCCGGCCCACACCAAAAGCGGCACACCCCCCGGAACCGGAACCCCCGAGGCCCCGCCGGGGCCCGCGCCCGAGGGCGGCGCGCCCCAGGGACCCCAGACCCCCAGACCCACCCCGGCCCCACCCAGCGGCAGCACAGCCACCAGGTCAGTAACCCACGTCCGTCAACACGCAGCTCCCAAAGAGCGCCGCAAGCGGCTGCTGTAGGCCACCCGTAGGCCTCCCAAACTCCTCCCAGATGGGGGCAACAGACCCCGGAGCCGGATCCACCAGGCGCCCTACTCCAAGTGCCCCCAGGGCCCCAGGAACCCCTCCATCCAGCCACTGCGCCCTGCAGGAAGCAACCCACCGCCCCCTATTCCACTAAGTGATGGTGTTGATCAGAGGAGCCCAAAAAGACCAATCAGATGTGGAAGCAGATGCTGTCTCTAGATTAATATGATCCAACAAAAGGTCTCTATACTGATTGATACTGAGATTTTGTTTACTTTTCCAATTCATGAGGATAGTTTTCTTTGCGATGCATAAAGCAGTAAAAACCATGTAAACTATTTCTTTTTTCAGAGGACTTTCCTCAAAATTACCGAGCAGGCAAACTGATGGGGATGGTGTAATCTTACAGCTCAAGCACTTTGATAAGTCCTTACATATCTGTGTCCAGAACCTCTGGACTGGTGTGCATAACCATAACGCATGAAAATAATTATCAGGATGATTGCCTATGCAGTGTGGGCAGATATTAGATTGTGCCAGACCCATCTTGAATAATCTTTGTCCTGTGTAATGTACTCTGTGAAGGATTTTGTATTGTATTAGTTGTAAGTTGGTGTTTCTAGTCAATTTGAAAGTTCTTAGACATGTCTGAGCCCAGAAATTTTGTTCAAAGGTGCCTGATAAATCTTTTTCCCACTTCATTATAGGAAGAGATATCGAATCATCTATTTTAGTCAGTGTCCTGTATGATTTAGACAGTAGTTTGGGGGGGGTTAAATCTAAGAACTCTATTATATTAGTTGGGACTTGTAAACCACCATTAATATGCTTATATTTATTTTTAATTATAGATTTAAGTTGCTCATATTCCAAGAATTTATTTTTACTAATGCCATATTGCATATTTAGTTTAGCAAAATTGATGAACTCGGTTCCGTCAAGTAGATGTTCCAGATATTTAATACCTTTATTCTTCCAGTATGTAAAGTTTATCATTTTATTATTTTGTAGGATATCAGGGTTATTCCAGATAGGTGTACGACTGCATGGGATAAGGGATGACTTTGTCATTTTGAGGAACTCCCACCATGCTGTCAGAGTAGAACTAATGTTGATATATTTGAAGCATGTATGCCGTTTTATATTTGAGCTTATAAACGGCAGATCTGAAATCATGATATTATTGCACATTTCCTGTTCTATATCTAACCAAGGCTCATCTAAAAGACTATTTTTTATCCATTTAGAGATGTATTGTAGCCTATTTGCTAAGTAATAGTTATGGAAGTTAGGCAGATCTAATCCTCCCCTGTCTTTAGTCTTCTGTATTGTCTTTAAGCTAATACGTGGGGGTTTATCTTTCCAAAGAAATCTAGAAATGGCAGAGTCTAGAGATTTAAACCAGTCAGATGATGGTTTATTGGGGATCATTGAAAATAAATAATTAATTCTAGGTAGGACCATCATTTTTATTGAAGCTACCCTACCCATAAGTGTGATTGGAAGCGATTTCCATCTTTCAAGGTCCTCTTCTATCCTGTTTAAAAGTGGGGCATGGTTAAGTTTAAGTAAATCTGTTAATTTATTCGACACAGTAATACCTAAATATTTAATATTTCCTGATTGCATTTGTAAATTTAGGGAGTTTTCGAGAGAGCAATTAATTGACAGTACCGTAGATTTAGACCAGTTTAACGAGTAATCTGATACTTTGGAGAAAGATTCTAGTATTCTAATTACTTGTAAAAGAGAGTTATTTGAATGCTGGAGATAAAGTAATACATCATCCGCGTACAGACTAATCTTGTGCTCTATTTTCATGCATTTTATACCTTTTACAGCTTTTGTTTGTCTGATTGTTGCTGCTAGAGGTTCTATAAAGATGGCAAAAAGTGATGGAGAAAGAGGGCATCCTTGCCTGGTGCCCCTCTGTAGACAAAAACTGGAAGATATTTGATTATTTGTCCTGACACAGGCTGTTGGAGAATTGTATAGAATTTTTAACCAGTTTATGAAGAAATCGCCAAAACCGAATTTATGAAGAGTAGCGAATAAAAATTTCCAATTTACTCTATCAAATGCTTTTTCTGCGTCTAAAGACAATATATTGGTTTTAATGTTTTTACTGTAGGAATAATCAATTAAATTAAGTAATCGGCGTGTATTTGTGGATGACTGCCTTCCTCTGATGAAACCAGTTTGATCTGGATGTATTATGAGAGGAGTTACTTTGTCTAATCTTTTTGCTAAAGCTTTACAGATTATCTTAATATCCACATTAATTAAGGATATGGGACGATAACTAGTGGGCAACACAGGATCTTTGTCTGGCTTGAGCAGAAGGCTGATGGTGGCAGAGTTCATATTAGCTGGAAATCTACCTTTTTCCTGTATTTCCTGCAACATTCTGTGGAACGTTGGGGCTAGAATATTCCAGAACTCTTTATAAAACTCAGTGGGGAATCCATCTGGACCTGGAGCCTTTTTATTAGGCATGCTTTTAAGAGCTTCCTGGGTTTCAGCTGTTGTCAGCGGGGAATCCAGTGTCATTCTTTGGTTATCTGATAATTTAGGAAGTGTAATTTTATCCAGAAATTGCTTAATATCCTTCTCTGATGGATTTATCTGTGGTGTGTATAAAGATTTATAGAAATCGCGGAAGGTATTATTTATACACTCTGGTTCACTTACTGTATTACCAGTTGAATCTGTAACTGCAAATATAGTAGTTTTCTCCTTATTTATTTTAAGCTGATTAGCTAGAAAGCTTCCTGACTTATTGCCATGTTCAAAATTTTCTATTCGGAGCCTTTGTATTAGAAATCTATTTTGCTTTTCAATATAGTAGTTTAGTTCTAATTTTACTTCACGGATTTTACCTAACTTCCCTTCTTCTTGAGATAAATCTAGTAACTTAAGTTTCTCTTCTAATTCCTGAATCTTTTTGTTTTCTTTTTTCTTTTTATGAGATGAGAAAGAAATTATTTTACCTCTCATCACTGCTTTTCCAGCTTCCCACAATATCGATGCCGATGTACCTGGTTGATCATTGTATTCTAAGTATGAAGCCCACTGTTCTTTAATGAATTTTATAAATTCTTCATCTTTAAGCAGTGATGTATTAAATCTCCAGCTTTTGTTTTGTGTGGTTATTTTTTTATTAATTAAGGTGAGAGTAACAGGAGCGTGATCACTGATAGCAATAGGATGAATTACCGTCTCTGAAACGACCGACAGCAGTGAGCTACTTATAAGAAAGTAGTCCAGACGAGAGTACGAATGGTGAACATTTGAGAAAAAAGTGTATTCTTTACTAATAGGATGAAGAGAACGCCATGCATCGCAAAGACCAAAATCACTCATGTATTGTTTGACTACATTTACTGACTGCCAACTACGCTGAGTCCCTGTTTTATTCAACCTGTCTATATCGTTATTTAAACCAAAGTTGAAGTCACCTCCTATAATTAGTGAACAATCCCCGTGTTTTGAAAGTGCAAGGAAGAATTGGTGGAAAAAAGAGGGGTCATCAACATTTGGACTATATATACTGACAATACATAGCTTCTGGTTATGGATAGCTATTTTAATTATTATGTATCTACCTTCAGGATCTATAGTTTTATCTAATATTTTAAAACTAACGCTTTTGTGGATTAAGATTGCTACACCTCTCTGTCTAGAGTTATAGCAGGCCGCAAACACATTAGGGAACTCAGGTGAGTTAAGCTCACTTGCATTTGTAGCTGATTTGTGGGTTTCTTGCAATAATACAACATCTGCCTTTAATCTAGTAAGCTGGTTAATGATCTTCATTTTTTTCTCTCTGGTGCCAGCCCCATGCACATTCCATGTCACAAACTTTACATTCGCCATAGATGTGAGTGAGAAGTTAGAAGATGCATGCCCTTGAGAAAATAGTCATACATAGACCCAGGTAGCATCATATGATGTGCTTGTGATTGACTGATGTTCAGGAAAGAAGCAGACAGATAAGATAGAAATACACAAAAAAATAAAAAAGTGCAAAGAGTAAGAGAGTGTGTAAAGGGATAAACCATAGCCCGTGCCTTCTGTACCCAACCGTGAACACCAACCATACCAACGTGCTCTTTAGCTGTGCGTGTATTTAATTTATCACCGTGTACCGATCTGTGCGTCTTATTTATTTATTTATATTATTTATTTATTTTAAATCATTGAAACATGCTTTAAGTCCACCTGTGGTGTAACTAATAAAGCCAAGGGGTGATCTTCTGATCCCTGAACAACTGTCCATTAATATAAAGTCTGTCAACCGATATGGTGGCTTTAACGCCGTCCATCATGTATTTCTTCCTGATTGGGAACAGCACTCGCCTGCGATCTAGGATTTCCTTAGGAAACTGATCATTAACACTAAAGTCTGTCCCTCTCAGTTCCCTGCCGCAACTTCTAACGAATTCTTTTTGTTTATAATGCTCAAATTTAGCTATGATCGGGCGAGGACGGGTTTTGTCGGGTTTCTTACCTCCGAGCCGGTGGACTCGATGAAAAGTGATGTTTTTTACCTGATCCGCCGGGATTTTAAGCTTCTGCTGGAGAAAGTTCCGGACCGTTTCTTCTGCTATCTCTCCCTGCTGCTCCTGAATGCCTGCAAAGACGAGATTATCTCTCATACTTCGCGACTGTATGTCCAGAATGGATTCCTTCATTTTCTTATTTTCGCCGGAAAGCTGGATAATCCCTTCGGTCAGCTCCGTAACCTTCCCCCTCAGCGCGTCGTTCTCGGCGGCCATAGCTGTTAGCTGGGCTTGGCTAAACTCCACCGACTCCCTGAGGGACTGAAACTCCTTGTGTAGAACCTCTACCAAGGCGAGACGCGCATCAAGGCTGGTAAGCTTCTTGTCGATGGATTCCAAGATGTCGCTGAAGTTCCTGTCTGGGGATAAAGTGGAAGAAGAAGCACTGGTGGAATTAGAACGCGTGCGCTTAAGTGACGGTGTGCTAGCAGCTGTAGGCTTCTGGGCCTTCCCCATCACGATGCTATCAAAACACTCGTCCAGGTAGCACTCCAGGCTCGTCACGGTCTCTTCGTCCAGTTTGTTCCCTCGTAGAAAATAAGACAGTTGTAAATGTTTGGGCTTTAACTTTGTATTATTTTTAGTTATTGGTTCGTTCTTACCTTAGCTTGTTTGATTTGAATTACATGAACGCCTCCATTATACTTACGCACAGCTCTCGCGAGATCTCAGCCGCTCATCTCAGCCACCTTACTTTTCCAGTACAGCATAATTTAAAAGCGCCACAATCTATGGCAGTGTAAATCTGTGTGTCATCAGCATAGCTGTAACTATAAATGTCTTCTGATTGTCGTTCTCAGTGATAGGACATTTCTTTCATGTTAAAATTACAATGTCATAAGGTAGATATTACCAAATACATTGATCTAGAAGCGGTACACTGTTTTAATGTCTTAAAAAAGGGCATTGTGACACAAGGATGCTTATTTATGTCAAAATCAATATAAACTGAATTGTTTTTTTTGTTTTGTTTTTTGCCTCCCCAAGCTAATTTCTTACCCAGGAGGCATCTGCAGCTGGATGTTTAATACCCACCATACATCAGAACCAATCCGCAGGGGGGCGTAGGCAAAACTGGGCCAGAGGCCAGTATTTACACAGGTGAATGTTAACTTTTGCCATCTGACGTAATATTCTTGGTTAAATTACCAAGCTTGCAATCCTTGCATTGTGGAAACCCTAGCACGAACTAGAAAGTTAGAAGCCAGGCACTCAGTTCATGTAATTGCTAACAGATTTTTTATATCTTTGCTCTACATGCGCTCCAACACCTTCTATGATTACTTTTTTGCCGTTTGTTCACTTATACTTTGTATCTTTGACATTATGACTTCAGACTGTGAAACCAGCATTGTTTCGTTACCCATAGCAATGATCATTGGGTCACAGCGTACCACAACATGCCTGGGCCATCCAGTCTATCACTATTAATAATAAAAAATGATGGCTGCACTAACACTCATATATGAGAATAATAATAATAATAATAACCTGAGGTAATGGAAGCCCATCCTTTTTGCCAAGGTTTCTTATGTTTACATGCCAAGACCTGCTGCTTTTCTCTGAAGATGATGTTCTATTATTCATGGTTAATAAATTCAAGTAATGATTACAAATATGTGCTTTTAGCTCTGAGCATGATGTTTATCTAAGCAAACACCTTCTGGATTATATTTAACTTTAATGAATAGAGACAGTGTTAATTACCGACTGTACATAGAAGCACAACAGCTTCAGCTTTAATAGACTGGCTTTTTTAGAGCTTAAATAGACAAAGAGCAAGCAATTTACTCAGATACCTTAAAGGGAAGTCATTTGGCACGCTTCATCTCATGCAACTAAAGTATTTGCCTAAAGCACTAAGAGAAAATAAAGGCATTCAGATGATTCAGTTTTCTTTTTTTTTTATTCACTGTTATTTATCGTGTATGTTGGCATAAACGTTTCTGCTTGTTTGGCAAGAAATTAACTTAGTCACAGTGGCCCTACACACAAAGGCACGCAGGAACTGCTGAGCCTGATGTTGTGCTGTGGGACAGGGATGTTATTTTGCTTCTGCAGAGCACTTAGCAGGTTTGGCTGATACAGAGTGTAGAGACCCATCAATAGGGCCAAACGGAGATAGTTGTGGGGCTGTAGGAGATTCTGATCTATAACATTATAGGCAAAATGTTAGAGTCAAAGCTCTAAAAGGCTTCTGTTAAACAATTCCTGTTTGATATTTTGGTTGTCAAGATAAAACAATAATACATTAAAATGTCCAGTAGCAAAAGGCTACCTCTGCCTCATATTGAAAAGTATGATCTGTAAATAAATTTAGTATATTTATTTTGCTATTTCAGCAGAGGTGGCACATTAGTTTGCTGGTTGATGCCGAACACACTCTTACACACAGCTAGTCGTTCCTTTGTCTGTACAAAGTATTTCCAAAGACAGCAGAAAGCAGCCGGCTGGTTTGATATGATTTTTGAACGGATGTTGAAAGTGGTGGAAAATTTAAAACATTTAAGTTAAAATGCAAAGTAATTAAAGGAACAATACCTGAATTTATTTTTGTCTGGTTAAGAAAATTTCTACATATTATGAATTAAAAGACATACTCTGATAATAATAATTGACTAATTGATTGTGTGATCGAGTGAGTTCAGTTTTTCTTAAGTTGAAATAAGCAGCAAAATGGGGGCAACCTGGGACGACTTTTCTCTGCCAATGGCTCAATTAGGTGTGAAGCCTTTGCTAGGCAGCAGCTCCTCCAACGTGTGTATGACAGGGTATGTAAACATAAGAGGGAAGCACTGATCCACATTTTCACTTCCGAATCGATACCAGAAATTGGGTATCTGCCAATACCAATACTTTTCCGATACTAGAGCTCTTTTGCTTTAATGTTAATCAAAATTGAAATTGTTGATTTTTTTTTAACAGGCTATAAAAAACTCCTTTCTACCGACAAGTATGATATGTATGAATGTAAGCTTGTATATCCCAAAATACAACTTGGGTTAGGGTTAGCTCAGAAAACCTAACCCAAGTTGGGTTTCACAGGAAAAACTTCCCTGCTGTTCCAGACTTTAAACCTAACTTTATATTAATCACTTCTGATTTTTTATTTTTTTTATTTCTACTACAACCCTCTTAATTGTAGCAATTCGAGATATGTAAACCACATGTAAAGTGGATTATAAAAAATTATTAATATTATCTAACTGCTACCCCATTCCAAATAAAATTCAAAGGGTTGCTTCATGTGATCAGCACAAATACAGTATACTGACAACAAATCATAGACTTTCACATATTATAAAGAACTGCAATAAGGGGGTTAATAAATAAATAATAACTCCATGATGATGATAGCTGTCATGTTTACCTTGTCTTAAGTAGAGGCGATTCCTGCCGCCTACTACTTAAAGGCTCCCACATACTCGCGTGTAAAGTCTCTGGACATCCACCCAACACGTTTGCACAAACTAGCTACATTTTTCTCGGCACATTTAACTGTGTGATGGTGAGCTGATACACAGAGCTGCTCCAAGCTGGGAGCAGCAATGATGCGCAGCGTCAGTCATTCTGCGCCGCAGAAGTACAGTGGCTGCCTGGTGGAGACTAGACACCGCTAGGCGCTCAACTATCTCATTAAACTTAATAGTATACATCCTGTGCTTTGTCAAACTAGCAGAAAGTGTGACGAATGTGAGATTTTGTCACAATAAATGTATGGAAAGGCTCGACTATGAAGTCCGCGGACAGCCCGTGGCTCGCAGTCTTCACAGTGTGTTGCACTGGCTAAAAAATCCCCGTACTCTTCAATGGAGGGTTTTTCGGATGTTTAAGTCCATTGTATTATTGATCGCGTCAGAGCTTTCGTCTCTCGGTACAACGACTTTGTAAGATTGTTTGTTGCGGTCTGGCTTTGCGGTGTTTCTAGTGTAATAATATATTTCCACACAGTGGGTATGTTGTGATTAAAGGTTGGTTAGCCGCGGTGCTAGGCTCCATGTGTCTCTGCTAGCTGGCTTCTAACTGTGGAGTGGATTTCCTGACCGGAAGCGGATCTCATCGTGAGAGAGGAACTCAGCTCCGTTCAGGAAATACTTTCCACAGTTAGCAGCCAGCTAGCAGAGCAAACGCCTGAGACTATGGAGCACGGGTCACCAACATGGTGCCCGCATGTGGTGCCCTCAAGCCCGTTTTAAAACTAGCACAACTCTCCAGTGAGCTGCATCTAAAATGTTATTTCAGTCTGTCGCTCTATTTTTGAAATCACACTTACATTTGTATAGTTTTAAAAATGACAATATATAAAAAATAAAAAAAGCATTGTAAATATGTTAATCTAATCTTCTAGTTCAAAAGTCAATACTGGTAGCCTTTCGTGTGACACAGTAGCGATGAAGTAGCTCTCAGTTTCAAAAAGGTTGGTGACCCTTGCTCTGGAGGCTTTCCAGCAGAAAACACCAAAGCTAAGACGCAGCTTATAGATCGAATATGTCCGCGGGTTGGATCGGAATTTTCCGATCTGTAAAAAAAACAACAACTGTGATATCGGAGCCCGATACTGGATCGGATCAGCCTCATACCTAAAACAGAACAGCATGGCATGGATGTATGTGTTGACCTTTCACATAAGAAAATATCATTGATCCAAAACGTAGCCATTTATGTCAAAGAAAATGAAGAAAAGGCCCTCGATGAAGCCCTGTTTCCTCCAGAGGATTGTGCACAAGCTTGAGGCGCCTGTTTAGTCTCTTGCATGTCGAGGGTTTCTCATTGGGGAAAAAACTGTTGGGGGCGGGGCTTACAGTTCAAACTAAACTGTTCTCCTCACTCATGGTTCGAATTTGTACAGAATCAGGTTTAGTTCCTTTAATCACAGTTTGGATGAGGTCACCTTCAATTTCTGTCCTGTGCTCTGCTTTTAATGTACCTTTTACTTCACTGACTTTCATCAGTGTCTTTTTGTTAATTTTTTTTTTTTTTTTTTTACTTTTTAATAATTCTGTGTAATGATATGTGAGTAAAACATTTCCAATCATGTTACCTTTGATTACGGAGAGCTTTGTGATCTGACCACTTTTAGACTTCAGATTTAGTAGTACTAGGTCAAAGCAAGGGCGTAGGTTTGATTTCAACTTTGGTAGGGAGACTATTGGTCCAAAGCTTCATTGGTCTGGCGTTATTGGTCCTACGCAATATGCATGCTCCTATTTTTTATGCTTGACTTGAGCTTCAGGATGCGTTTCGTCTGTCTAAAGAGAAAAACAGTATTTCTTGCTACATTTATACAAATTTTATAAGCACGACACACACTAGATGCTGTTTGTTAATATTTAAAGCATCACCGGATCTGATGAATGTTGAATTGGGACTTTTTTCCCCACTTTGTTGCTGGTAAGTTCAAATGCAAACTTTTTCAGACAGACGGTAAATACGTGCCTATTAAACCAAATATAGTCAAAACATGTCTGTTGTCTAAATTTATCCTGTATTTTCTTTTGAAGATATAGAAATGCGCAGAGATAAACCCCACCCTTATTTTTTTAATCTAAAATCTAAAACTCTGTCTGCACCATTAAACACAATGAAATTATGCATTAAAGGGACTCCAAATAAATTTCTTGTATTTACTCTGTACTGGAAGTAAAAGTGTAACGGACACTGACAGCATTTCAAATATTAAATTCAAATTTCAACAAATGTACAACTGGGTTGTAGTTGCTCTGTGTAGCCCATTTTATGTAATTTATCTTAACATTCCAAACACATTTCTTACATCATATATCTAAAGTGTAGATAATAGCTTCTCCTTACCTACATCTTCTCAGACGACTAATTATTTCCCTAACAATAGTGAGTTGTCAATGTTTAAATGTGCAGTAAATCTTAATACATAAGTGGCATGGAGGACCCAATACTGTACTTTGAGTAAGATTGATGACACCAAGACTGAATTGTTACATGAGTGTTTGTCCATTTCATCATTGAAATGAGAACATATTAATATACTATTGAAGAACAGCAGATTAAACCTTAACATATGTAAAGGCCTATATTAAATTCATTTTGCGATCACATCAACAGATTAAATAATTTCTTACTTTTTGGTGTACCAAATTACCCTCATAATGATGAAATATGTTGTGGGCTAAGCCCCTGATGATGAGAATGTCTAGCTCCGCCCCTGGTTTGTACTAATTTACTAATGGGCAGTGTGGAAATCTATGTACAATAAAACCAATGTAAATACTGTTCCTCTGTTTTATTTGTCTTTATCATAATTCTAGAAGTAGATATAGTTAAATAAATAGCACTATTATTTTGTGGAAAGCTAATCATGCTATTATAACTAAGCAAAAGTCTAAACAATTGATAGCAGTTGTTTAGGCGGCATCTAGTGTTGTTATGATGTATATCATGTAAGAAAAACACCAGCTATTTATACCTGAACTGCCTCAAAAGGTTGACAAAAAATGAAAGCAATAATAGCAATGAAATATTGGTAAAAGTGACACTCTCACCTTTTCTTTTTCAGACGGCTGTGGCTAAGAATCTGAATTTTTAATAGCCTTCAGTCTTTGCTTTTCCATCTTTCCAGCAGACTTCAGAACTGCCTGGCACAGAATATTTAGTTTTATAAAATAGATTAGGTTTTTGTTGATAAAATGTATTATACTTCAGAATTAAATGCAATTTTGAGATGCTAAACTTGGTTACTTACATTTCTCAAGTTCAACAAATCAAAACACTCTCCTGCTTCTGTTCAGAACTGCACTCAGCAGCTTTCAGTTTTTTTCTGTTATTTTGTCTTTTTTGTTTAATAAAATGAAATTATATTAGTCTACCTATTATTTGCTTAATGAGTTTTGACTTAGACTTCTTATGCTTCTACACCCAATTTTGGAGTATAATCCAAAATTCAATTTTATGAGAAAATCCACTTGTCTTTTACAGAACTGAGTAATTAAGCCTCATTTTTTTACTTTCCAGATAAAAGATAGGTGCCTATAAGATTTCAAAAGTGAACTTGTTTAAATGTTGTTTTAGTTCTTAGCAACATTGACGGACATCATCACCTCATTTTCAAGGAGTTCCTTCATTCTCAGATTCAAGGTCTCAATGCATGACTGTATGATATTTACGGCTGTGTAGTATAAAACACATTTACTTTTTTAGTCTGTCAGCGGGCTCAATATGTGAAATCTGCCCCTGGGATCACGATTTTACAACTGGTTGCCTCAACAAACCATGTAGGCCTATAGTTTACTCTAATTCCTTTAGAAACTTTAATTCACACCCTTCAATTTTTCCAGCAAGGATAGCTTTATGAATACATTTCTGCCGTGGGAAAATATGAGATGTCATCATCAAACTCAGGTCTCTGTGAGTTTATGAATAGCTGAATGACATTATCCTTGTTGAATTGGTTTCTACTTAATCTACGTAATAGAAACTTACACGAATACAATTTCTTTGGTTTATATGTAAAATAAGAGGAGTATAACAAACAAAGTGTTGCATTGTTAATGTCTTTAATGGGTTATGATTAGTCAATAAGCTTTTAAAAGTAACCTCAGTTTCAACACAATTACCTGACTGGTCAGGATTGCAGACACATTGCTTGTAATGAAGTGCATAACCTTATGTAACTTAATCATCCATGATGATGGTGCAGTGCAATACGTGTGAATTAGTATTCACTGCGTGTGAATATGAATTATTTATCCTTTCCTTTCAAGGTAAACTAAGTAAGCATTAATGCATGACTACCCTTCTTTTTAAACGCCTTCAGAATATTAACGAGTAAAAACTGGTAAGTTTGATGTATTTAACTTCTACTGAGCTCAAGACCTCTGGTTCTGACTATCCATTTTGCAAACAAAAATTAAAATCACAAACTGGAAAACTCCATGTTGTTGTTATAAGCACCTCTTCACAGTGCTACGGGTTTTGTAGATATTAAAATAATATTTTCGCAAGTAATTGTTTAGGACAACCTTTCATTTTCCAAATGCAGCTGGCCTTTGCTCTCTTCTTAAGCCCGGTATATTTTTGGCCGTCGCTGACGAAAACGAGGATTGAAGGAAAATCGTGGTTGTAGCTCTAAATCTGTTGTATTATGTCGCACAGTGAGACAGGTCGAAGGACGGCCGTTGTTAGCGTCTTGCGACCAAAGTTAGCCTGTGATCAATATGTGAAAGTGTCAGGTATTTAGAATGAATATCTCACTGTCTGACAGCTGCTACGACCAGCCTCCACTAATCAGAGCCATCACAGCACGAGAGGCTCCACAGGTTCCGAACCGTGCTGCCCCGCAAAATAAAGAAAAAAAAAGAAAACGTTTTGGATTTCCTGAATCAATTCCTGTCCGTGATAACCTGTCCTGTTTGCTCGCTGCCACACGGAGCATCGACCAGGACTGTGAACAGGTGCATCTTTATTAGCTGAGTGCATGGCAGTTATAATCCAGGGAGAGCTTTTATTATTCTGCTCTTATTGTGGTAAACCGTATCAAAACTGCATTAAAAAATCCAACAGGAAGAAGTAATGAGTTGGGGCCCAAATTATTATTATTATTATTTTTTTTTTTTGATGGGCTGAACTAAGGACCTTTTGCTGAACTTATTTTTTTATCTTTATTTACGAAAGGACATTGACGTTTGATTAAACAGATTCATCTAAAGAGAACTCTTTAATTTTTTTACTGGACTATTTTTTTATTAAACTCATTTGACTGTGGTTTAGTTTTGGATCAATTTGGGATTGAAGAGTATAGCAGTGCAGCTGAACAGCTAATTTTGTCTGTTTATATTAAATCCGGCCGGCGCTGTACATGGATGGCAGACGCTGATGAAGTTTATTATTGTCGTACGTCGTAAGCTATTTAGTGGGAAACGTTGATCGTACGATTTGCGCACATCAAACGTGACGTTGTAACGAAGATTATAAAATCCACGTTATGGAATAGTCTTGCTAAAATCTCACAGTGTAAGCAGCCCATTAGTCTTAACTTTAACTTTACATTTGACTGCATGCTGCTCACACACTGTAATACTCACTCGGATTTAATAACTTGTGGTCTTGGCAGCTGCCAGTTTTACTTGGGCTGAATTCAAATAAAAAGTTTTTCATAATGCAATAGGTTTTATGTATTTTGCACATTGCTGAAAAGTTATTTATCTAAGGATGCCCAACTGGTTACATTGAGTCCTTGACTGTGCAGTAGTCTCTCTGACAAAGCCTAGGGCTACAGTGGAGGTTGACCACTTGGAAGAAGCCTTCGGCAGAACCGGCAGCACGGCCTTGACACTTTCTATGGGAAAGAAACAAGAAGAGCGAATAAAGTTAATGGCTACTTTGGCTCCGTCAGTGCCCCTGTCCAGAGAAAATACACCACTGAACCTGGAAACAAATGACCTGGAGCACTTTGGGAAAGTGAGTAGGGGAAGTTTAGAGGAGCAGTAGTGGTGAATGGATTTTAATAACTGATTGATGCCACCATTCATGTCAGCTTTGTGAGTTGACAGACATTTTCCTTGACCAGATAAGCATAAAGTTAGTTGTCGAATGAAACATCCGGTGCAGACAGGAATGTATCAGTGTCGTAGCCTCGCAGTGCGCTCTGTACATGTGTCTTAGCCTGCCTCTTACATTGCAGCCCTGACTTAACACTTCGTGATAACGAGAGCTGAGTCCCATCTTTCTTTCACAACATGCAGCTCTGCCTTTTAAAACTGGTATTTGCTATAGCTTGAGTGACTCAGCACTCTGGTTTTCAGTTATTTTTGTTCGTTGGTTGGTTGTTTGCTGCAGTTGTCTGTGACCTAAGTTGCTTGTATTTAAACTAATATACGTTTTATGTACTTGTGAACACAAAATGAAAGGTTATGTTATAAATGACCAAACTTATAGGGAGTTTAGAAGCCATTAAGTATTTTACAGGATGCAAATTAGAGATCAAAAAGTTCTTAAAAAACGCATCATTACGCTCCCCGTTGTTGCCAGGTTTGGTGTTTGGTCAGTTGCTCTTATCATCAATATTCCAGTTTGCCAAACATAATTAACATCATACCCTGGTCTTATCTGCTTTATATTTCCTTTAACGGAGTCACATGAAATGAAATTCAGTCAGGATTTTACTAGCGAAACATTTTTCTGTGTCTCTTTAGCTGATATTAAATTAGGAAACTTTTTAAGCAAAATCCGGTCTCTCCTGGAATTAACACATCCCAAACCATTGTTCACCATGACCGCGTGCTAGTGGGAAAAATAATGTCCCCAACCTCGTCGGTTGGCCATGAATGCAAAGACGGTACGTGTCTACTGCTGCTGAACAGCACTCCCTGGCTTCCAGCTCACTCATAATTTACAAAGCAAAGTCTCTTCCAAGACTGCCTTCAGAGACACGGTTCAGTCAGTACAGCTTGTTCCTCCGAGCATCCCGTCTGTCAGTTAATGGAGTTTTTTGACAACGAAAGATGTTAAAATTATTATTCTAAATAAAGGCAGTATGTTTATTCACATTAAATGTCATGTTTAGCCTTTTCATTAAATTCAATTGCACTTGGAAGGGCTATTTGTTATCAGCAAAAATGTGATTGTAGGTATTCTGATAAAGGATGACAAAATCAATAATACGTTTTTAAGAAGAAAAGGAAACATGTGACTTATTGATTTAATAATTTGTCAAGTTAAGCTCTCCAGTGGTTATTTAGATATTTTGGAAATTCATCTGTAACTTAGCCAACTGCTGTGTACTACAGGTGCAAAACATCAGATATACGTTATGTCCACTAAATTTAACTTTGAATATAAAGAAATGAAAAGTTTACTCAAAGCAACTGGTCTCTAGATCATAGGTCTTCAATGTGGGGGTCGAGACCCTTAGGGGGGGTTGTGAAATTTAGTCCAGACTATGCCCCCACCCTGCCTCTTTACCCCCAGGCTTGTAAACTGCTGTGGTTACATGGAGAATAGAACTGCTGACAGATAAAGAGTAGAATAGTCTCCTTATTCACATGTTTAAGTTATTCTTATGATTAAATGTATATCTATGGTCTATTTTTTTATATTATACATTGTTCGCTAAAGTTATCACTTTTCAGAAGTGTGAAAGTCTCACTTTACCAGACGTTTATGAATCTAATGGCTGGTAAAGGTGTACACTTTAGTTGCTCACCTTCAGTCCCATGTAAAAGAAGGTGCAGCATCCCCTGCAAATCGTGTGAGGAATATAATGTTCTGGTCCAAACCCTGACTGATGATGGCTGATTGTTACTGTATTATTTCTTCCTTTCTTCATTTCATGGCAGTGGTGCCAGAATGTCAATTTTATGATATTTCTGCAACTTTCCCACAATGTTTACCTTAGAACACGGCACTCCATCATGCAGATCATCACCAAGTTTTCTCTGGATATTTTGGCTCCACTCATCATTCACGGCAGTGCTTTCAGCAGATTTGTATTGAAGCATGAGAAGCTGCTCCACACATTGATTTTATCAGGATGCTTCACTGTTGGCATTACAAAGAACCCGTAGTTTTCACCTTTTCCTGTACAGACAAATGATCTTTTAAGAACCTACTCACATCTTTTTACCTCTGGCCTCAAGTGTTCTACAGGATGGAAATCCGTGCCTTACAAAAAATGGACTTTGTTGACCTAAACCCCCTTTTTTGTCTCCCTCTCCTTATTTTATTGATAAAAAGGCAGGTCATAAACTTTTTAATTTGTGATGCAGGATTTCACAAATGAACATGGTTTTAAAAAACACAATAAAACACTGGTATTATTTTGCATCAGGAACAGCCGGGTCATTGGTGACACAGGAGGTTGTAAGGACGGACACTAGGCGGCCAAATTAGTATTAACTAAAGTCAACAGATTACCATGAAACCTGCTTTGTATCAAACGCAGCTATTTACTGCTGTAGTCCACTTTGCTGGATGAGTGAATTCTAACAGTGAACAAGTAGCTTCATCCAATGTGAGGGAGATTTCTCTGAGGAACATAACTCAGGTGGAGTAGAGTAAGAGATTCAGCTGTAAGGGGTACGGGTGGGTGATATGGATTTAAAAATGTATCAAGATATTTTGTGCTACTATTGTGATAACAATAAAAATGGTGATACAAGGCTATTTACAGCTTCTTGCGACTTTTTAAGTAACTGTGTGGCTGTAACTGCACGTCAATTAGCCCAATAAACACACTGTCCGTAATAAACATTTAATAATGTAACATATAACATATTAAAACAAAAATTCTAAATATGTTTCATCTAGACATTAGTTACTTGAAGAAGTGATTTTTCTTTTCTTTATCACCTAACTTTTCAATTCAATTCAATTGTATTTATATAGCGCTATTTCATGAAATATGTCATCTCAACGCAATGTCTAAAGTCAAATTCAATCAGATTATACAGATTGGATCAGATTATAGAGATTGGTCAAAAAAATTCCTATCTAAGGAAACCCAGCAGATTGCATCAAGTCTTGACAAGCAGCATTCACTCCTCCTGAAAGAGTGTAGAGCCACAGGGAGAGTCGTCTGCATTGTCCATTGCTTTGCAGCAATCCCTCACACTGAGCAAGCATGAAGCGACAGTGGAAAGGAAAACTCCCCTTTAATAGGAAGGAAAAACTCCAGCAGAACCAGGCTCAGTGTGAACGGTCATCTGCCTCGGCCGACTGGGGGTTACAGAAGACAGAGCAGAGACACAACAAGAGAGACAAAAAAGCACAGAAGCACACATTGATCCAGTAATCTGTTCTACGTTAGATGGTAATAGCGCGTGATCTGTCTCCCCTGGATGATGTCACAGCTAACAGAACGCCAGACCAGGTGTACCTACTAGGAAGAAAAAAATGCACAAAGTAGCTGCATTTAATTAGATTTTTTTTGCATTTATTGATATTTATTGATGCTCTCAAAAAACCAACAGGAAAGAAAATAGCAAAAATAAAAAACCTGACAATACTGGCTGTTTCAGGGGTTTTCAGACACCACCAGTTGGACTTTATTGTTGTCAAAATAAAGTCAAATTCTTTTTACAATAAGAAAATGTTTGTGATAAAATTATATGATTAATGCCCACCCCTAATAAGGGGTTGAACCTTATTTCAAGCCAGAACAAAACGCTGGTGATTGATGGCTGAAACAAACTGTGCCCAAAGCACATAACAGCTGAGGAAAATCACTTTCTTTAGAACATAAACTGATTAAAATGTATTTATTTCCCTTATGTATTAATGCAATGTGATATGTTTCAACACTTTCACCTCTTGGTAAACATATTTGACTATTAACACCTTAACTGGTTATGTGACCTGCTCCTACAGCAGTCGTAAAGGTGTTATGCCAGAAGATGGTTGAATATGCTTATTATTATTATTAATTATAATTTGGCATTATAATTTAAATAATAAATCATTCAACTCAAAATTCCGCTACAACAAAATATAGTTCAAATGGTGGTGATGTTAGCTATAAGCTTGTAAGTATTTATACCACTAATGCTTTAGTTAATTTGCTGTTATGAACTCATTTATGCTGGGATAAATGATCTGGTCGGACTTGTGACCGACGAGGTTTATCCGGCAGGCTGTGAGAACCCCAATGTAACTGCAATTAGAGTTTAAATCCTTATTCGTCTATCACCATCCAATGATATTGTCTCTGTATTAATGTCAGATGTTAACTCCAAAGGAGGTTAGCTCTGATTTCTGAATAACCAGGCAACTGTGAATTGGATTGAACACAAAACAATGTCTATTCCGCAGTGGTGTTTTATTGAACCAAAAGCAATTCCCTGTTACAGTAATTCTCTGATTCAACGACTTTGGAAATCTTACTCACTACTAACTAACACGCAAAATATATATGGAGATAAAAGAATAAACAAAACAAACAAAACGAAAGGAAAGAAAAACAAATGGATTAAAATGAGCGGTTGCAACTCTTAGTTCAGCTCACGGTTGTTTAAACCACATTCAGAACATCGGCATTTGACATAGCATTGACAGACAGAGCAGCTGTGAGAGTCCTACCGGACGCTTTGATGCCTTACAAAGCTATCAGCTAAGCTACAGCCCAGTCATCCGACACCCTCCCAAGATGGCTGCTACGATGACGTATGGTCTATCAATTTACGTGAAGCGTGAGGGGAGGTCCTGATGACGTAACCACGCTTACGCTGATGGGGTAATGCCTCGCTTCGAGAGGGCGCGGCTAACTGGTAGTTTAAAACAAAAGCCGCGGAATGAGCTCGGACAAAGAGATTAAACTGATAAGAAGAAGCGAAAAGAGAGAGGGGGGGGAAAGCAGGGAAGAAGATGGAACAGAACTGAAGCAATGACCCACGGCGGGGTTATTGATGAATCACAAATCAACACAGCAGAATCAAATGTAAAATGCATGCACATACAAAGAAAATATTCAGCAAAATAATTCCAACTTCGTCGTGGAATAAAAGCATTAACCTAAGCCTACAAATTTCTACGTCTGCCCAGGCACTTCTAAACACCCTGTTGGTGAGACAGAAATAAAAGGGGAGAACCCGTTACTTTGAGGTGCCTCGGGGCTGGTCCGGAGTGAAAGTCCCGGCTTCGGTCCGGAGCGCTCCGGATCACGCGACGTCCTGAACGCGTCTTGACGACCGCAGGGTCCGCAGGCTGCAGCGGGGACCAGACAGAGAGTTCCTTCGTCTTTCTCTCTCTCTCTGGGCTCCTAGACGCTTGTTGGGCCAAACAACGCGTCGTCCTCTCTCGATCACTGGGAGATAAGGCGGCTTCCAGTATTTGATCAGAGGGAATTAAAGGTACCTTTTTGAGTCGACCTCCTGTCTGCACAGGGAATGGTTTTGCTTCGAAAAAATCTCGGTCCAGCGAGAAACTCGAGCACGTGGCGTGGGATTGCCCCAACGGAAACAGCTGTGTGTGTGTCTTCTCGGGTTGGCAGGGCGCCAGGGAAGAAGATCGATTGTGAGGGCGAGGTGCAACCGAGTTTTATCAACTTTACCCTAGCAACGTTATCGGTTGCTAGGGCGCCGGCCATTTTGGGCCGCGTTGCATGATGGGAGTTGGTGGCCATTTTGACCACCATGCATCATGGGAAATGCAGTCTGTCACGTCCTGACATGGCACAACAAAGGTGACATGCAAAACCAATGTAATGTACATTCAGACATACTTTAATAATCCTGCAAAGTGCTTAAACAGATCAGAGAAGTAGATTTTGTGAATCTGTTCAGTAACTACAAAGCTTGCTGTTTTTTTTATGCCGTTTATGCCATGATCCAAGGTCGTAAAAACCGACCTTGGATCATGTTTGAAACCTTTTGTCCTGCTTCCTACCCCCAGTGTCAGCTGGAGTGGTGATGAAGCTGTTTTGTCATAGGTACATATTCCATCATCATATTTAATAACAATTTACAAAGTAATATCGAATCAATTTGAAAAACCAAATTAATTTTAACCAAGGATTGCTTATAATGTGAACATAAAGCAAAGCGGTTCCGAGAGGTGCGAAAGTCGGACCAAGTGTCTTTGTAACTGCTGACTACTGTAATTACCTGGAAGGACAGGGTTGTAGAGGGCTCCGCCGTCGGTCATCAGTTATTCAAAGTATGGAAATTACAGCAATGTAAGGGGGAAGCAAGTTTGATAAAAAACATTCATTGCAAAAGCTTGTCTTAATTTAAAAAAATTTAACACGGTCAGGGTTTCTGGTCGCAATGCATTTCATTTTTTTAACTTTCGAAGATTTAAGATGCTAAGGATGTTGTTCTTTATTTCAACCAGCATTGAGCCACCCTTACTCTGAAGTCTGTGGGGATTTTACTGAGATCCAGTTATTGCTTCCCCTTACGTGTTTGCCTGGTGGTTATTACAGCTGCTGGAGGTAAATGAGACATTAACTCAGATGTAAGTAAGCATACCTGAATCACTGGAAAAGCTGCTATTGCCATGCCTCCTACTCCTTCACTGCTTATGGTTAGAAATGCAGACTTCACTCGAGTTGGAAGGCTGTGCAAAATCGTATTGAAGAAAATAATAGAAACACAGTCGGGCTGTAATCCTTCTCCACAATTTGTGACACTCACAAACTATTATAGGTGACAAGACATATCCGATAAATTAGGGAAAAGTGGCAATAACACAGCAGTGGGTCTTTATTCCTTTTCCTATCAGTGGGAGGGCTGTTAGGACCTGAATTACTTCCCTGTGGCCTTTCTACTAGAATGCGGCACTGTATCAATGTTTCGTTTGCTAGCAGCCAGAAAAAGTTTTCTTTATTGAAACAGAAACTCCTGAGATATTTGCACTAGTACCAGGGGCCTGTTTTATGCTATATAAAATGCACTTTTAGGACATTACATCTGGATTTTAGGAGGAAATGTGACTTTTTGGCTTTTAAAGGCAAGAAATCATTCCTTTTATGATAAAAGGCAAAATATTTAATGCTTTCAGGTCAGTTAAGCCCTTTACCCATTCCTTTCCCCATTTTGTACTGTGTAACTTATCCATACTTTGATCTGTAAACATACTGTTTGTGTGCATTACCAAAAAGCTCCACTTTTGTTTCACCTGTCCATCAAACATTGTCTAGAAGGCTTGAGGTTTGTCCAGGTTCTCTTTCGTGAAGATCAATCGTTCTTTTTTATGTCTTTTCTTCAGCAATGGTGTCTTCCTTGGCCTCCGCCCATGAAGCCCCGCTTTGTTTAGTTTGCGGCGTATGGTACTTGTTGATATAATTACACCAAACTGCTCCAGGTTGGACCTCAGGTCTTTTGATGTTTGACGTGGTGTTTTTTCCACCATTCGCACCAACCTTCGAAGATTTCTGTGATCAGTTTTTCTCTTCACCCCACGTCCGGGGAGCTTCTTGACAGTTCCATGCCTGGAAACCTCTTAATAACATTACACACTGTTGAAACAGGGATACCAAGGTCTTTGGAGATGTCCTTATACCCCTCGGAGGTCTTGTGCTTGCAAATAATAGCTCATTTGTTTTTATCACTGTCACACATGAAGGGGGAATAACAGGAGGCTTTTTAAAACACCAAAATGTTCATTCATTCATTGGATAATCCATGTCACATGAGTGGAGGCAATTCATCACAGGTGATCCTTATTTGTGATTTACTACAGGTGAGCCAAATTGGGTTGGATTTGCAGCAAAGAGTGCCAATACCATTGACATGGTAAATGTTGTTTTTCTATGTTTTCCTCATGATGTTTATCTTTTTAAATGTTCTTTATGATTTGCTGTTTTGTATCAAACACAAGCTGTGGTAAAATGTTGTTTCACTTGATGAATTTCCTTCAGTAGATATTCCATAATATGTACTTAAACGTCATGGGTGCCAATAATGGTGAGCAGGACTGTACTTATCTTATTGACTCTTTAGGTTTGGACTTTCTCAAACCGATGTGGAAATTTATACTAGCCAATCTCATCTATTCTTAGTCCTGTAATAATAACAGTGCTGTGAAAGAAATGCAACAATGCACCGTGTACCTAAACATGTTGGTTCTGGGGGGTTTTCAGCCCACATTATTACCTCTGCATTACCATTTTGTCACTTTTAACTTCCACAAACCAATTCAGGCCCACGCTTAACTGTTGGATATCAGTTAATTTTTCTTGGTTGTTACTGCTTTCTGATGAACTGCAGAGATGAATAATCTTAAAAATGCATAAAGCTTACATATATGATAGATCAAGACCCCAAACCAAAACACACACACACACACATACGGAACATAGATATACGTCTTTTTCTTTTCTCTGGGCGATAAGAAATGTGACTGTGTTGCTCCTCTGGCTGTGTCTGTTAACATTGTGGAAAATTGTTTTCTTGCACAGCATCAGAGTTTTCAGTGTGAGCCATGTCTAAGTGATGGGGGAATGGATCCCACTTGTAACCAGCTATTTCTCTTTGATCATTATTTGGCAGAGAGCTGTCTTCTCCACTCTTTCTGCCCTCTTGTTGCCCTGTCTCTGCCCTGTGGCTGTTTTCTAACTCTTAAGTTTTTGAAATCCCTATCTCTAACATTGTCAGTTGTGAAATTAACTGTACTATGGAGTATATATAATTTTAACACAATGATACAAAGGACTAGTCTCAAGCTTGAAACGGTACACAGGTAATTTATACTGTGTTGTTTTAGTCACCCAACATTGAATGGAGAGAATATCAGCAGGCTCTAATCAGCATTTGATGATTTGAGGATTTATGACATAGGAGAGCGCCAACAGGACCTTGAGAAATTGCAACCAGGGGCCACAGATGAATGCTTAAAGACAGAAATCAAGTAACGCCTTTCGTCCACATAATTTCTTAAAAATGGGTTTACTTACTCCTGCATAATACCCTCACATATTGATGCACAGCGGTGCCGCCCTCTCTCCAATATGTTGTTTCCCTGTGTGTAGGAAGGTTTGACAGACTGTCATCTCTCCAACATGTCAGCAGAGGCCCACTGACAAACATATTGTGTCACGTGATCATGTATTTGTTGTGGCATGGGAGCATATGTGGCTTCATTTCTCTAAGAGTACCACACGGCTTTACGTAGTAAATTATTTAAATAGGGTGGTTTTAATTAATGTAACCGGCTTAGCAAGAAGTAAAATAGGAAAGTCCACATCTATACAGACATATTGCTTCTGTACAGTAAAATATGCAGAGAGTATAAATCAACCAAACTGCATAGCCCGCAGAACTTCATAACCAATTAATGTGCTTGACTGTAGGAATGTCTCAATCAAGATTTTTTTCCCCCTTCAATCCAAGTTAAATTAGTTTGAGAATTTTCCCCTACTGAGTCTTTTACAAGTACATTTACCTGAATAAAATCTGCGTGTTGCTATAAAAAAAAAAAAAGACTTTCAGTGTACATCCTTCTCAATTATACGTACAATATGCTCTGCTCAGAACCCCGTGTCCTTTAGTTTTCTTTCATCTTCCTTGCATTATCACTAAGGCTGGGTATTGTTAAGAACCTCATAATTCGATTCAATTTAGATTCAATATTGATTTATTTTGTAAAGATTAGGAGTACACATTTTTTTTTAGAGTACTTGTCGTTACATTTTAGATATTTATTTATATTTTTCCCATATGAAAAGCCATAGTGTACCAGGGTATGTATTCATATTTTTGAGCAATTAAATATCAATATAGAGTACAAAAATGAAAACATGATGGTACTGTGTTCACATTGATGTAAAGAGCGGACCTAAATCATTCTCCTTTCCTCTTAGAAACTTGGATAATCTCATAATTTTTGAACAATACCACATCTGAAAATAAAGCAGCAGTGCAGTAATACTTGTGATGAATATGGAGAGCAAATGTAAAAAAAAGTATTACAGAACTCAGCCTGGGAGTTACAAACTGGCCCCCTTTCAACTGCTGGGTTGAAATTTTAATGAAAGACAGGTATATATCAGTTACAGCGCTAATGTGATGATTTTTATTCTCAGATGGCCAATATAATATACAGCAACAACGTACAGTATACAGCCTTTAAGGTAAACTATAAAAAAGCCACAGTTTCCTTTCTTGCAACAAAATAACTTAGAAACTTATGAACCTAACCTAACAAAATAAAGAACTGGAAAGCTCCTGTATCTATAAACCTATATATTGTTCACTCTGAGTAACCTCTGCAGAAACAGCTACACTATAATACTATCACTCTCCAGCATTTTTAGCAAATCTGGCTTAAGTTAATCTTTACTACAAATGTTTCAGTGTGTTGCTGCACTTTCCTGGAGGGTTTTCTTTTTTTATCTCGACTTTTCAGCAAGTTTTGGTCCGCGGTGGCAGTGGCGCAGTGGTCCAATACTGGTAGCGCTGTTGCCTTGCAGCAAGAAGGTTCTGGGTTCAAATCCAACCCTGGGTCTTTCTGCATGGAGTTTACATGTTCTCCCTGTGCATGCGTGGGTTCTCTCCGGTTACTCCGGCTTCGTCCCACAGTCCAAAAACATGACTGTTAGGTTAATTGGCTTCTCTAAATTGTCCTTAGATGTGAGAGTGTGCGTGAATGGGTTTTTTGTCCTGTCTGTCTGTGTTGCCCTGCGACAGACTGCCGACCTGTCCAGGGTGTACCCGGCCTCTCGCCCAGTGGGCGCTGGAGATAGGCACGAGCAACCCCCGCGACCCCATGAGGGATTAAGCGGGTCAGAAGATGGATGGATGGATGGATGGATGGATGGATGGATGGATGGATGGATGGTCCGCGGTCGTGGTGCAACGACACGACGAGTTAGATGCAGGAACGGGCCTCTTTCTGATAAATGCAACAGACAAACTGGGAGGTTTAAGAGGGAAGAGGCTTTTCAATTCCTGACTGCTGAGTTATAAACGCTACAGAAGGTTTTTAAATTTGGTTTGTTTTGACGAACAGCCCCCTTCCAGCTGAACTACGCAACGCTCCGCTGAGAGAATGCATCGAGAGAAGCAACAAAACGACACACCAGCCCCCTTCCCCATTCCACTCGTGCACCCCCGCCTCCAGCTGTCCACCGTTACACTGAAAACAAAATCCTGGTGAGGACCCTGCAGGTTTTTCTGATGTCGGCTGCTCAGTCAGCTGGTTAGCTCTGTGGCGCTTGTTCATGAGTTAAAGGGTCCACTGCGTGCTGAGTAGAGTCTGACCGGAGCAGAAGGGAAGCAGATAAGGCTTTTGAGGCACCATACTGTGGCTAAACAAGAGCGTGACTATGGGGCAGAGCACGATACCGGTACTCAACGGTACCTATTTTCGGTACTTTTGTATGTTTATGTAGTAATAAATGTTACTAAATAAAATCTCTAAATGTTTCTGTTTAACATATTAATTTCTCAATATATAAACTTGCATGGCACTACAAATCAACCTTATTAAGTAATTTATGAATTTTAATACATTGCCAGAATCCACGCAACATAAAACTAATTTTTACCAAAACAGTTATCAGAGACACAGAGTGAACAAGGTGACTACGGGATTGAAGCTGCGTGTAAATAAAATTCAGGGAATTATTTTAGTGCAACAGCTTCAGAGAAAAAAAACTATATTAAAAACATTTGATCCCACTTTAGGGTGGAATACATTTGCAATGAGGGAACAGAGTGACTCTCCTCTCTGCTCTTTGCTCTGGCTGCAGGCGGGTTTCAGGACAAGGCTGCAGCAGCTGCCTCTGTGAAACAGCGCTAAGAGAAGGGGCTCACAGCAGCACTTGCCGCTGCCTCAAGACAACAACTGCATAATGATTGGTTACCAATAACAAAAGGAAGTCGCCAGATTTTTCTCTGGTTGCTTTGTTGAAAAAAGGTCGCTGGATGGGTCTGAAAAGTCTCTAAATATAGTGAGAAAATCGCTAAAATGGCAGGAGTGACTAGGTGCTTCCTAAGATTAGAAATATTCCCGCCGCTGGCCTCGCACTTCGCTTCACAGATATTGCAACGAGCCTAATCTGTGTTGCTACTGACGTCATTACGCTCGTGCGTGCAATCCTGTGTTCATGTCCGGCGTGGAAAATTGCCCACACTTCCCCTTCCTCAGTATCACAATTCTGCGTTTAGTTACCGAAACGTGGTACCGTTTGATTTTATGTGAATCGGTCCTCGGTAGTACCGACGGGATTCCAACGCTTAAGAGGTTTTTCTGAATCAATATTAAATTGTGAAAAAATTAGTTTCAATGTATTGACGAACCAATATTTTCACCCACCCTTAATTATCGCCCAGATTTACTTAGGCACACTCCTTGTCCTCTTTCCCATGCATATAACATATTCACAGTAGCCTGTCTGATGAGCTCTGATGTATTGGATCTACCCTATATGCAAGAAGCACTGAAAGCTATTGATCACTCATTGACCACTGGAGAAAGAAACGTTCTACCTTTACTGTGGGACAATAAAGGCATTCTTATATTAATTTTAATTCTGATTTATGGATAAATTTGGTCTTAACTATGCACATGATATTTTTCTTACAGAGACCCCAACTATCTGAACTGCTAGCACAAGCGTGATTTGTTACATGCCGTCAAATCACCAAGGAACTGATCCATTCTGTTACCTAATGTGGGTGGTTGCACAGAATGGTGTTTTTGATTAGCTTGGTCTTCATGGGTAAATGCCAAAGCAGCAGGTGCTAGTGAACAATCGCCTTGTCCAGAATAAATAAACATTTCCCTTTATAGTCTTAAAAAAGGGGAAATGTAAGTCTGTGTTTAACACATCCCTTAGGCAGCAGTGTGCTGCCAACATTGAGCGGCACACGGGGAGCAATCTGAGGTCACAGGTCTTGCTCAGGGACCCAGAGTGACAGACTGAGTTTGGAACCGGCAACTTTTTTTTTTTTCCCAGTGTCCTGTCTAGCAATGTGGCAATAAGAATTGATGTCTTAATGCCAAATAGAGCTCGACAGATTTTGCTTTCACAAGTGGAGCCAACAGCTTACGCCATTGTGCTCCGCTTGATTTGTGCATGTAAATAGCTTTATTCTGATTTCTGCAGGGAGAATTTCAAATTATATGGACACTACAAAGGGAAAGTAGGAGAGTAAAGGAAGAACAAGAAGAGAAAAAAAAGAAAGAGAACCGGCAACTTTTGAGGCCTCTCCAAGACGCAAACTCCCTAACCACTAGGCACCCTCTCCACTTTTTTTCCAATCCACAGTAAGGTCCTGTTATCCCTGCAAAAATTACTTCCTTAGTCTTATAGTCGCTTCGTAAAATATTGAATCACAGATAGCGCCTCACGGCAATATAGCTTCTGAGATCCTAAGGATGCACAAATCCTTCCACCACGATAACTTGACAATTTCCCCAGGCCGTGTCTGTAAGTTGCTCTTGATTAAAAACACCTGCATAGTGCCTTAAGGTAAATTCATTTCTATACCCATATAGTTATTCCACAGATTTTTCAGATTTGTCAAAGGAAGCATCCTAAACTCCACAGTTTGTTGCCCATCATCAAAAAGATAAGCTTGTAGGCTGAGGGGTGGCAACAGGAAATTAAAGATATCGGTGAACTACTTGCGAAACACTGATTAGTCTTTGTGATGTCGCTCTGATAAATCAGAGGCTGCAAACCGTTTCTGAGGACGTTTTAGTCTCTTCCGTTCCAGGCTGCCGTTTCCGCTCTGTGGAGACAAAAGATGAATGAACCCTTGGGGACTTTTATAAGGGTCGCTCTCCCTATCCATCACTTTAGTGGGCAGTTAACTCTAGTAACCCTTTTTCACTGAGGTGTCTTTCCTTATGCATTTATCACAAAGAAGAATATACTCAAATGAGAATGAAAATATATGACAGTCTACTTAAGCAGCCATTCCAGATAAGATCATTTTGACAGCTAATTTTCTTCTTTTTTTTCAACCAGATTCAACCGTTTTCCTTGGATCTGGTATTATCCTTTTTTAAAAACTCATTGAGATTGAAACCTCGTTTCCAAGAGTGGCTAAGACAGCAGTGTAAAACACACAATAAGACCAAAAAACTAAACAAAAAAAACAAGATCAAACACAGAAACATAACAGTTTCACATTTCAACAAAAATACCCTGGAGTTATCACATAGCATTAAACATTTGGGCCGCTACAAGACCCAAGTGAGCTAATTTCTCTGTCCTTTGAAATCAACTTAAATTTCCCCAAAGCTATGAGAAATGTCAGTTTTAAATCCTTTTGCATTTCACTCCAGGTAGCGGGAGCAAAAAAAAAAAAATGTAAAGGCCTTGTTTGACCAATTTAGTTCTGACTTTTGGGACCTGTATCAAAATGAGCATAAATATGTAGGAAGAAGCCCAAGAATGCGTTTATAGATAAAAAAAAAGAAAGGAAGAAAAAAAAAAAGAGAGAAAAAGTCTGCCAACAGACGGAGATGGACAATTTGCTGTAGCATACAAAGTACAACGACGTACGCGATAGCTGCAATCAGTCATAAAACACAGAGCACAATGATACAAGGTATGCAATTTTTTTCAAATACTGGGCTGAAGCGTTCATGAATAACAGATCTCCATAATCCATCAGGAGGAGAAAGGGTGAAGTGATCAAGTGCTTCCTGACTTCCAGTGAGAAACTCTTTTTTTTTTTTTTCTCTAAAGGGGAAACCTAATTTAAGTTTCAGCTTAGAAACCCGTTTATCAATATGAGGTTTAAAAGATAAGATCTCATCAATCAGAATGCCGAAATATTTGGAGCATCTGACAATTTCGTCTTTCATCTTGTTTTTTGTTTTTTTTAAATCTCATATGAGATTTCTGCTACAAAGAGAATGTAGACTCTCCTCTTTGAAAGGTTCCTGCTTCAGTGACTTTTATAGCTAGTTTGTTTTCTCTAACGCGTTGCTTATTTGTTTTTAAAAAGTATCTGATTTACATCGTCAGGCTGATGACGCCGGTCTTTGTGAAACTCCCTGGCTGCTTCATTCATAATCATTAGTCTTCACATTTGCTCAAGTTTGCAACTAAGGCTTCTTCTGAACCATGGAAAAGTATTTTTTCCATTGAGTGAGTTAAAATGAAAGATGCTGGTAATAAGTGTGATAAGTGTTTTTTGTGCCCACAAAAGACTTTAAAATGGCATTTTCTTTGCACTCCCCCCATTAAGGAAAAAAATCTAAATAGCTGTCATTACTCTCCACATATGTTATTCTAATGCCAACCTGATGGTGTGACAGCAGCTTAATTTACAGTCTTTACAGATGGGAAAGTGTGCGTTTTATTGTTGGCCTTAGGCATGCCCTCTGATTGTTGTCGCTCTTTAAAACGGTTTGCTTGCATTCAGCAGTTTCTCGGTTGCTTTTGATTAGACCGCCTATATGTCCACGTCCCTTTCTGCAATGACGGAGCATAAGACGGAGTTGCCAGCTGTACCTGACCTATTTTTACACAATCAACATTGTGTAACCAGAGAAAAACCATATTATTTTGTGGAGGTTGATTTAGTTTTACTTGCAGACAACAAATTAAGTCTAAGTGGTCCAATCAAACAGCTTCTGAGTAGTTACTGT
Organism: Fundulus diaphanus; assembly: GCA_037039145.1. NCBI lineage: Eukaryota > Metazoa > Chordata > Actinopteri > Cyprinodontiformes > Fundulidae > Fundulus > Fundulus diaphanus. Next base: position 46,492,382 of record CM073125.1, read on the forward strand.
CCATTTAAAAAAAAAAAAAAAAAAAAAAAAAAAAATATATATATATATATATATATATATATATATATATATATATATATATTAGTTTTTAATTATTTATTTAGGCATGCTAAAATATGAAATAATATATAATAAAGCCTATAAAAACTGCTGTGTTGAACATGGAGAAATACTTATTTCATTTTCTGTTGGAAGGGAGTCTTGGCTTTAATATTGTGTTGACAATTATTGTTGGAAAGCATTGCTTTTATTTATCTGACCACATAACAGAAGAATATGTTGCCAGTCTGTTCCTATTTTGTACCTTTCATCTTTCAACTGAGAAAATAGCCGTGGCAGAGACATGCCACCCTGAGTATCGCTGGTTCTTATATGCAAACATAGACAATTATCTGCCAAAACAAGGGCATAATAACGCAAACAACTTCCAACCTCTAGAGTTATCTACTTATGACCTCTGCTTTTTTTTTTCCTCTCTCCTGCAGCAATTATAACCAAAATACGCTATTATCACTAATTTCTTTAAATGAAATCATCTCTACACCCCGCACACGGTGCTTACATTATCCACTGCTTAGTCTCATATTCTCATGCTGGCCTTTAGACTTACCGCGTTAATTGAAAAAACATCACAAAGTCAGCTCAGACACAAGCAAAGATATGAAAAAGTCGAAGCATGCAGGTCTTGAACCGAATGTGAAATTCATGAGAATGATCAGTAATGTCTTCCTAACAGAACTCAGAAGCTGCTGTCAGCTGGGCAGATTGAGGTTTGGGGATCACTGTGACCTTCTCACTGGTCTAAGAGTGTTGGCGAGGCATGACTGATGCAGATTATCATAGCTGGAGAAAAAAAAAAATGTCACTGTGCTCATCACTGCTCCCTGGGGGTGTCGTCTTGGTGGAGCGAAATGCATTACAAAATTCTCTGTGCACCCATCTGGCAGCGTTTTGTATTTCTTCGCTGATCCTCCCAGTCTGAGTGATAATGGTGCAGTCAATGGGACCCACCCCAGCCTCGGAGCCTTCTCCGGCTCCAGTGAGCTTCTGCTCAGCAAAGCAGGGAGGTCGTGTCTTTTAGAGGAGCGGATGAATTACAGTCTCCTCTGCTTGTCTTCTCCCTCTGTTCGAGACAAAAGCCTTTCTTTATTCTGGTCCCTTCTTAGAGCTCATCTCTCTCAGTGTCCTTGAACGAGTGCCGAATGAATAAGTTGTGTTGCAGAGTTTGCGGTATAGTAGACTCAGCCGTTGTGAGTCGTGAACAGAGCAAACACTGACTAATCAAGAATTTGTTCTGCTTGGTTTTGTTTTCCAAAACAGATTTGTTACAAGACCAGAAAAGCTGAGATCTCGGCGCGCTACGCTGCATCTGTAGGATGTACAAAGACTACAGATCAGGTCGAGTCACAGGTAAGAAGCCTTTCCTGCCACTTTGTAACCTCTGCATATACCTGCACAGCTTTTGAATGATGAAATTTCAAATCAATGAATTCTTAACATTATATTTCCTATGAAAACAACCAACATGTGAAGTAATCTCCGAAAGGTATTTTATCACAATCTATCTTGGATAGTTGTCCCTGACACTTTGTTCTGTGAACAATCTTCTCCCTTACATCATGTTTAATTACATATTTTTCTACGTTTTGCGTTCTATTATAACAAAGAACATCCAGAACTGACCAAGGCTCAAGCTTGCTATGAACGGGGGAAAAAAACTGCAACATCACTGTCCACAGTGAGCTGACTCTGGTTTTCCAACGCTAGAGAACAACAAAAACCTGCAGAACAGGCCAGAAACGTTCTGAAGAAAGGCTTCATGGTCAGAAATGTGGAAAATCGAGCCGTTTGCCAACAATAACAGCAATGTTTGAGGAAGTCAAGGTGAGGGGTTTCAAACTTAAGAAAACATGGCAGCATCATGCTGTGGCTTTTTTCTGGCATTTTAGCTTTAGTGTTGCATTGCACAAGTATGAGGAATAAAGAAGGACGACCACTAAGGTCTTCACCTTTACCTCAAACATCAGGGCTGGTTTTGGGTAGGGATAAAGCAGGCTAACATTAAGCTCCTGCAGTCCCCGGCTTCAGCTCTGGACCTTCACGTGCTGGCTTGGTGATCGACTGATGATTTTTCCATTTCCATCACAGCAATTGAAGCATTTTAAAGGAGACATTTCAAGAATGCACCAGGATATTTTTCACACTTTTTTTTTTCTAACTCAACAAGAATATAATAGTCTAAATTCCATTCTGACAACAGACACAGATTCAACGTTTGCAGAAACCATTTTTCTACATGCTCAGAAGTTTGAGTTAACATTTTCAAATTCTGTATTTTTTTTACAGGTGTTTTATCCTGTTTCAACAAATTTGTTGCTAAGACAGTTTTTTTTTTTTTTTTACAACAAAGTACTCAACAGCAGTCTCCATCATACCTTTTCTTGCCATCAGCATGTTCATCTAAAAGTCCAGAGCGCCGCTGTGCACAGGCTCTCAGCACCGTAGCACCCTCTCAGCTCAGTCACCATCTCATTATAATGCCTCCATATAAGCGGTAAATGTGATTCAGGACTGTATTGGCTTTTTTCCTGCTATTGCACATAACCTAACACGATGAGTGCTCAACACGGGAGAAAAGATAATGATTTTCATTAAACGCGTAATTAGCTTCCGTACAACCCTGCTAGTCATTGCGCATGACATTAGGCATGATATCACTATATTTCACTGACTATCTGTTATTGTAATTTTGAAAACAATGGGCTCGTGCAGGGCATTGTGTGAAAGTAGAAAGTGAAAGATTACTTTGAAGAAAAGAAGAGGAGGGGGATGAAAAGATTTTTTTTTTTTTTTCCTAGGCTTTGGCCAATGACTGTGTCCTCCCCCATTACTCTCACACAGAGCAGTATGCAGGTCAGTCAGGTGATAATGAATGCTCTGTCTGATGCTCGGCCTTTCTCCTTCCCTCCAGCATGTCTGCTCGGCTCTCTCAGTTCCATCCTCTCAATTTCTGCACTCTTCCGATGCATTAGTGGGTTGGACTTCAGTCGGTTTAATTATCTGGCCTCGTCTGTTCAGGAGGATCTCACAGTAGAACGGTGTGTAAAACGTCCGGATGGGAGCCAATGAAATCAAGCGTTGTCTGTCTTTGTCAATCAAAAGAGCTCCAGTCATCAGAATGGTGATATTGTTTAAATGTGACAAAAGAACAAGCAAATGAGTCTTTGCTTGCCCTCTACAGCAAGCAGTCATATTCTCCTATCGCATGGCCACCTACAATTGCTGCTGTTATTTCCCTTTTGTGAACCTGGAGTTTCTGTTCAGTCTCAGAATCTCTTTTTCTTGCATCTTTTTTGCTTGAGCACGGCATTAATAACACCAGTAAGAATGCTGCTAATAAAGTAACCCAGTGTGTGATTCCTTACATGTAATTTGTATCTCTGAAGAGGTTCTTGTTTCACTTGTTGTTCCTGTGAATCAGGTACTCTATTTAAACCCTGCAGGGTGTGTTGTATAAAATACAACAGTATCCAAAGCGCTGGAAAGTTCAAGGCGTATTGAAGCGTGTAATGTTAAAAACGCAACTGTCTGCAGCATTGGCGAGTTTTAATAGCTGATGATGGCTGGATTCTGTGGAAAGATGTAAAGAGTGGACATTTTAAATAGAATAAGTTTAAATGGACTCTGCTTGTTAGATTTACACATTTGATCAAGTATGATGTTTAATTTAATACGGCTCGAGACTTCAACTCTTACTGGAACGCCAACAGCGACATTTTTGTTTTAAATATATGACATTGTGGAACAAGTACTAAAAGAAGTAGTACTTTGCTCAACAACAAAAAATAGCAAACAAAGCAGTATTATACGAGTTTGTCATCATTTTAACCTCCTTTAATGTTTCTAATAGAACGGTTGTATCGGCAGCACAGACAGTTTTGCTTCCAGACAGCATCTCGCTACTGAAAGCAGAAATATGTCACGTTGGTGTGGGGTGCACTCAGGTCAGCTTGTCACATTCAGAATAACTAGATCCTGACATTTAAATGCATGCCGATCGGATAAACCACCATTCTCATTCTGAATACAATTTTGTTCCGATTGAGCTTAATCTAATCACAATAGTCCGATTGGCGTATTTACTTGACACATTTTTACTCCGAGTGGCCATTTTTTCCAATTACTGATGTCTATGTAAACGTAGCTAGTTTGGTATTCTCTGTCTGGATACCTGTAAGTTTAACCTCAGGTTCTTTGATAGTAGCGTGTCTCGTTGCTCGTTAAGTCTAGTCCATTTGTTTTATTCCTGTTTGTAAAGGCACTTTATTTTCTGATGCATTACTTTTTGTTGTAAAAAGAAACAAAAATTGAGTGGCTTTGTTTCAAAGAAAACCAGTTGTAGGCTTAAAGTGATACTTCTATTGCTTGCAAGTTGAATGCAAATTTCAGAGAATGGATTTGGTCATCACTAGTTATCCTAGACCTTTGCCGTTATTTAGAAGTCAGATTTAAAGTTGAGAAACTAACATACCAAACGTTTAATTTCCTCTACTTCAGACTTTTTTTGTGGCAGTAGTTTTCAAAATGAATGATTCTCTGGGCCTGAGGGATGTTAGGGCACTACTTGCAACATTTCACCGGTGCAGAGGGGTTAACAGTTGTTTTGCACTCTGTGTGAGACCCATTTTCCATCAATATTCATGCTGAGGGGAAATTCTCCAGAGGAAATCCTGGCCTCCTTTCAGGTTTAGCCTAATCCTGTTCCCAGAACAGATCCTGCCATCACCAGGACACCTGCAGTAGTTTCCTCCACCTCCTATTATCACGAACACTGAGGCAGATACAATATTTCCTCTGAAACATCTTGACTAAATTTATGTTTTTATGTTGCTTTGTTACTTCTTGCCAACTCATTACACTAATCCTCACAGGAAAACAGCAATATTATACCGTGAAATTCACAGAGGGCGTCACCTTAACCTTTCCTCTGCGGATCATCTGCTAACCATCAGCCAGGCTGCAGGGATATGAAATGAGGAGAGGAAGAAGGAAAAGATGATGGTTTGTCATTAGAAAGAGAAGGAATGCAAAAGAGAAAGGCCAAAGATGAAATTGTGAGATAGAGACGTCTTCTCTAACCTGTAGGATTTCTGCAGTGACTCTAGCATCACACTGTGCAGTGAAGTAAATTAAATTTGTTGTGAACCCATCTTTTATTGATCTGTTGAGGAACCCTGGCAAACAAAAACATAACCGCTTTAAACTACTGAGCAGGGCTTTCTGGAGAATGTATCTACCTGTTGTAGAAAAAATTCCAATTTTGGCATGGATCAGTTATCGGTATCGAACGTTTTAAAAACGCTCAATTGGAAAGCCGCTAAAATTTTCCAGTGATTGAAAGCTTTTTTTTGGTTAGACGTAGAGGAGGCTAATTTAAGACCAGAAATCACAACAAGGTTTCTCTTCAGCACAGGCTCATTGGCATCAACGTTCTCCCAGTCACTGATCTTCCTATTATGAAGCATTTTTGCATGATTTGAATGCAGCGTTTTTAAATCTTTTCCAGCTGTACATAGCACAGAATAGCAGCACTCCCTGTCCGCCAACAGTGAGTGAAAGAAGGCTTAAACACTTTCTCCCTACAAACCTACAAAAGCTGTATGTAATATTTCCGATTTCAAAAAAACAGATTATCATATAGGGATGGACTTGAAGTTTTTATCATGATGTTGGTATTTATTGAAAAAACACTAAGGTAATGATCAAAAGTATTTGTTTTTTTGATGTACATACACAATAAATGGTCAAGATATTGCACATGTTAGAGAAATGAAATACCAGGGCCTGATTCTGGACCGCCACATTAAAAAGATTAAGCCAAAGCAAATTTGTTGAACTTTAAAATCATGAGAGGCTGTTGTATTCATGCATGCTATGATTTTTTTTTTCTCATCTCAGTTACTCTATACCCTCCTGGTCTCAGGCAACAACAGCAATCAGACCAGTGAGAATGATTTACAACAGAGCACTGAAAATACTTGACAGAAAATCCATTCGAACACACCATTGTGAAATTTTGCAGAGACTTAATGTTGTTAGTTTTGAAAACTTTGTAAAGTTTTGCCATTTAAAATGAATGCATACATGTGTACACAATTCGACCCCTGACGTCCTCAGACGGTTCATAGTCCCACTCCCTTCAGTGGGTTCTGCCACACGAGGAGCTTCAAATGGAAATGTCAAAGTTTCCCTGAGAAAAGCCTCCTGTGGGTAGTTGGCCTTCTCTGTCCAGGGAGTCACTGTGGAACTCCTTCTCTCCTGAACTGAAACAGGACCTTGGTTTTAAAAAATTAATTGAAACGTGTTTTTAAAAGGGATCAACATTACAGACATATTTGAGCCTATATGAACTGACTTTAAGTTGGACTTTTGTGTGATGGGAATTTGTGAAGTTTTGTAAAGTTTTTTTTTTTGTCTCTTTTGTGTTTTTAAAGGCCCTTCTAGAGACAGACATTGCAATAAATGTTTTAGTATTTACATGTTAAATGTAAACTCTAAAACATAACCTTTATCACAAAGGCAAGACTTACTGTGCTTCTCAGTACAACAAATTGTGCAATTCTACCTCTATAGACTATGATACTTGCAGCCATATTTTCAAATATATTAAAAGTATTTTGATTTCCTCATGGAACCAACAATGAAAAACAGTTCAAACTGCAAAAGTAACAATCCCAACCATGCTGTTAGTTTTTTGGGGTTTGCAAATGTCATGAATTAGAATTTTTTTGTCAATACAGAAAACTCACTATTCTCATAACAATACTTTAATTTTTCTTAGATAGCGAGGTCCGCGTGGCCATGTTACGTAATTTTCAGGAGAATAGTGCTACTTCGGAGGAAAAGCCACACAGCATAATTTCTGCAGACGCTGTGTCCACACGTCTCATTTGCGCACGGAACGTATGTACGTCAAGCATGAAGCAGCGTTTAGTCAGCTAACATTAGCTCTTATACCTGAGTTCCTCTAAAGAAATAGAGGAAAAAAAAAGTCAGTTGAAAAGTACTATGAAAGTTAAAGTGAAAATTAAAACCAACTTATACTGTATTTTTTGCTTAAACCTATGCATCAGTATCAAAATAGCAATAAATAAATGTTGCTAAGTACATTATGTCTCTAAATGACTTTTTAATTCGAAAATTATTGTTTGACTCAACTAACTGATTTCACTTCTGGAAAAACACAATATTCTTATCTGCTTCTTTGTTTTTTGTTTCGTTTTTGTTTTTTTACAATTCATTCAGTGGAAATTACTTTTCTTTATATGTCCAGTGAAATGTTGGCTGCTGACGCCGGGGATTCTACTGTTTCTCTCTTATTAGACTTTTCGGCAACCTTTCGATTTTCTTAATTATCAAACATCTTTATTTGGCGGGAACTGTTTTAGAGTGGTTCAGGTCTTGAAGCCTTTTTACCACATTGTGCCAAATACTACCAATGCCATTTAGCTTTACTGCTCCTCGAAGACTTCTGTGTCCTTCCAACTGTCTGAATGAATTGGTTATAAAATGCTTCTTGTTAATTGAAATCCTACACAACCCTGCGTCTAGCATTGTTCTTCTAATCAGGCGGAAGATTGGTCTGTTAATTATGTCGTCAAGGCGAGCTTAAAGGGTAACTCACCCCCAAATCAACTATTTTTCACCAATAAACTGTTAACATGGTTGTCTTATAGTACTGTCTACATATCCTGGTCATTATTTTGACAAATTAGTGCATATTTGTTGAAATCCTGCAAAAACACCACTTCTGACAATCAAATAAACCGCCAGCCCATTTCATAGACTGTTTCAGCAAATTCTGCATTTTATGCAATACTACATGCTACATTTGTCCTTCTACATATTCTTCTTCCAAGGACTTTTATTCGATAAGTTTTTCTTATTTTTCTTCAAAGAGTCAAAAATTATGTTGGATATTTCTTCTGAGGGTTTTACATTTTTAAGGGGGTCCTTCAGGGATCCTTGTCTCTTTTTTCTCTAAGTGTTTTTAATTTAGGTCTGCCTCATCATTCTGAGTGTCTCACCAAAATTTCACTGTGGTTACATAACAACAATAAAAGACACTTGATTCTTGAAAATGTAGTTTAGAGCCCTGCTTCTCTCTCATAGGCAGTACCTTCACTCAGACTTTGTCAGCAAATTAAAACTTGAAACTTAATCAACAAATTATTAACATCAGAATTTTATGGTTTTGTGAAGCGCAATGTGCTCCCTATCTTTTCAGGACTTGGTGCGAGTTGTTTTCTCTGTGTCGTCATTTGTAGAATTTACTACAAAAAAGCAGTGTTTGAAAAGACCACCTCCACCTAGTTTTGTTTACATCTGCAGCCAGTCAGCATCGACGACAGCCTGCAAGTAAAGTAAGCAGCTCCGCGACGTGGCGAGTGACACATTAATCATGTGACACAACGAATCAATGACAAAATTGATGCTTTTAATTGTCGATTTTTATCGATTTTACCGATTCGTTGTTGCAGCCCTTGTAAAAATGTTTACAGAAGTGGAAAAAATGTCTCATTTTCAGAGGATGTAAACAGGGTTGGTCCAGACTCTGCAGCAACTCTTAACTAAAACAAGAGCTCATATCGAACTTTAATAACCAATATATTATTTTAGAAGCAATAGGAATATATTTTCCTTTTCAGTTTTAATCAAAAGCAAGCAGATGATATTATGCTTTGACGTTTAATAGTTGTGTAAAAAGTGAAAACACTGTATTTTTACCCGGGGTATCACGCCGTGATAATCTCATTTGTGTTCATACCTAACACAGAGTTGTCCACTCCTAAATTAGGGAAAAAATCACTGTGGGATTTGGCAACCAACGACAAAAAGTCAGCAAACATTGTCAACATCTCAGGGGAGAAATAGTCATGAATATCTAGTGAAGAGGCAAATATTAAAGGAGAGGAATGCTTGCTAAGACAAGAGGAAAGCTATGCCTCCCCAAGCCCTTGTTAAACTTTTACTGTTATTGTTGATGAGATGCAGTTTTCATTTAATATGCACTAATTAAATTTGAATTATTGATTATATAAGATCTTCCTCTTAACTAAGCAAACGTGTTCCATGGGAGATTTAGTTTAAATAGGATTTTTATGTATCTTACATGAAACTAACATGACCAGGCTAATAGGAGTCACGATAAACACAGCCGATGTTTAATATCCAGCCTTTTATTTGACATAATAAAACTGATGTCGCCGAATGCACTCGCTCTTGTACCTGACTGTGAAAGCAAACCAAGGCTGCTTTCATCTTCCGACGCATAGAGACTGAAATTAGTGTTTGATTTGAATGTTTTGCCACACTAAGCTGACCACGGAAATAACATCGTTGGGAAAACAAAAAACCAAGACATCAGACAAACATCATTCCCCATTGACACCAAAATTGAATGAGAGTATGCACTGGCCGTTACTCATTGTGACTTGCTGACAGAGGTAATTGAATTTTGCCCTGACAAACATCCTCTTTATTTCATGACAAGGCTTTTTGCGTGTTTTTTTAAAAGAGCAACAAGACAGCGAGGTTCGAGTTGGTTGCTTTGCGTTTTTTACGACCCTGAACACTAAATAAAACATTTGAAAACTGTGGCTGATGGGAAAGTGTTTGTGTCTTCTGATGCCTAGTTGTATAATCTGTCCAAAGTTTCTGTACATCGCATTCTGTATGTTGGTTTTCCTGACCCATTTTAGTTTGTGAAGCAGTTTGTTTAATCATCCAATATTTTTCAAAGGCTAGGATGCAGTCCAAATGTTCGAGGAACCCAGGTGCCTATTTTTGAGCACCAATCTTCTGAGCCGTATCCAAATATCCAGATTGGGAAGTATTCTGCATAATACACATTATGCTGTTGGGTTGCCTACGTCTAAACACTGCGGTTTCTCTTCGGTTAGTCTTCAGGAAACTCTCAAGTTTGTTTTGAAGTTTAGGATTTGTATAAAAACTGGCAAGATTTCTAAAACAAAAGTGTGTGCAATAACAAATTAAGTCAGCACAGAAGATGCTTCACTAATGTTTTTTTTTTATTATTATTATTTTATCTGTTGCCTACACTTCAGATTCTTGTTAAATTGTTCCACGGAGGCAAAGCTGGAAGACGGCAAGGCATTTTACTGTGATATGTTGCATGTTTAAGCTAAATCTCTGACAGCATGCACTGTATATCCTAATCATCCTTTTAAGAGTGGCTTAATATACATAAAAGTATTTATACACCCTGAACTGCTCATATTTGGTTGATTTTCTACCACAAACTTTGGTCTGGTTTCTGGTGGAATCTGATACCCTTGTTCAATCTATCATCTGATAATAGGAAGAATATGGCAGAGCTAGAAACCTTTCCAGACATGGCTGCTCCACCTAAGCTCACACAGCTGGTCAAAGAAAACTTTAATAAGAGAACCAGTCAACAGGCCCATGGTAACTTTAGCAGAGCTACAGGTTTCCACATCTCGATTGGGAAAAACAAAAATCAAAAAGTTCATATGCAATTGTATCAACACCAAACAAATGGAACCTTTAATCATGGAGCGAACTATGTTTTGGCCATCATCCATGGTGCTTTATTTTCGCCGACTCTTATTTTGGGATACTTCCGGATGGGAACTTTGACAAAGGATGTTTTCCCGTTTATTCCCAGCCAAACAGGAGAAACTAGAAATTAGAACTTCAAATCTAATTTAGCATTCGCGTAGCATTATGCTTCTGGTGTACATTTATTGACTCGTTAAAAATGAAAAGCTAACCTAAGCGTAGGTCGCACGTACGCTGCTTTGCTGCACTTTGCAACACGTCCGGCGTCTTAACTCCTTAACATCGCTCTCTCCTGAGAGGGAGAGCTATATCTCTGCCGGGAGGACAGAGGAGTTGGACTACACTACCCTGTTTCTAACATAAGTCCAAAATAAACAGAACTTTTATTTTGAATTAGCTTACTTGGTTTATTGTTGCTAGCGTGTACTCCGGGCGCGGGTTGCCTTACATGAATGCACTCCTAGTTTAGATATTACAGTCAGGCAGTCTTGTAGACAGCTCAGGGGTCCGATCAGGTAGTGACACAGTGTACCGCAATGCTCTGAATATCCGTTGAGCGGAGCAGCTTTGTTGCTAACCAAAGCCATACTTACACAATGTAACAGATTTTTGAGCGCATTGTACCACATAAAATCGGTCAGTAAGCACAACTTTAATCATATATAAGGTGCACCGGACTATGAGGCGCACCATCATATAAGGCGCATTTAAGTGCGCCTTATAGTCCAATAAACATGGTAGTTGGTCCAGTAATCTCTTTAGCTCTTAAAAACTCCAACTGACAAAGTACTAGGTGGGTTTATTCTGCTTTGTTTTTCATCTGCACTTTTATTCTGAACAAAAGAAAAGTTACCGGCTGCCTGTGAAGGGTGCATCAATCAAAGCAAAAGTGCAGTGAACTCTGAATAGGGTGACCACCTGTCCCGCGTAGCGCGTGCGCGCACAGCGTTTGAAGCCCAATTCATGCGTCCCGCAAATTGAGACCGTGTCACGCATAATCAATGCTTTCTCAAAAAAAAAGTTGGTCGCTCTATCCATCTTATTTTCGAACGCGGAAGTAACTATGGCCACAGCTTCAAAGTATTCATGACTGAGAGAATGACATGAAGAAGTGGCCTCATAACGTACGAGGACATTTTAACCTGTTTTGTGTCACTTGGCACGGACGGTGTTGTGCGCAATTCTGTTCCCCCGTGAAAATCTGTTTCCCCCCGTGTCGGGAGCGCGCTTTGCAGCCGTTTTCCAGGCGCTTCTAATTGATTTCTCGGTAAAACAACTCATATAATCATGTCAAGGTTGTAACAGTCAGTTTAATCGGCAGCTGTTTACAAAATTGTAAAATAAAAATAAATAAACGAGGTCTTCTTACGCTGTTTTGTGTTATTTTAAATGGCAAGATAAACGGTCTTTTTCCAACTTTTGTCACTTTAACCTGACAAATAAAAGTAAGCCATAAAACACTATTCCAGCACGTAGTGTGTATTTATGATTTTACATTGCTGATAGAGGAGGATGGGATGGTTGATAGCAGGACACAAACATTGTGGCTGTTTCTCAATTCACGAGAACGCGAGCGCGTTCTCGTGAATTGAGAAACAGCCTAAGACTTTCTGAAAACACAAGAGTGTAGACTTCCCAGTACATCCCTATGTAATGTAAAATATGACAGTTTACTGGATTAAGGAAATTTCTAGTATGCTATCACACATAATTTTTGAGAATTTAGAAACATTTGCTCTTTATTTCCCAAAGTTTTCGGGAGATGTCTGAAAGACCTCGTTTATTTATTTTTATTTTACAATTTAGTAAACAGCTGCCGATTAAACTGAATGTTACAACCTCGACGTGATTATAGGACTTGTTTTACCGAGAAATCAACTAGAAGCGCCGGGAAAACGGCTGCAAAGCGCGCTCCCGACACGGGGGAAACAGATTTTCACGGGGGAACAGAATTGCGCACAACACCGGAGCGCTCTGGTGCTGCAGCTCCAGGAGAAGCCTTCAGTCATGCAGCGGCGATCTTATGGAAGGTAGGCTGATGAATCATCTGATTCAGAAACATCCTGGCTGTTGGCTCGTTGTGATTAGATTGCTAGTTAATTTTGTAATGTTTTGGATTAAACTGATGTTATAAGTGGACATCTAAACATTCTGCCCACTTCATGTTTTGGCTTGAAAAGGTTTGAGTCCTAAAGGTGACCCCAATGACCTAAAAGTGTCCCCAGAACACTGAACAGTTTTTTTTTTCCTGCGCCTGCCTTTACCAACATCCAAGTTCACCATCCTTCCTCCCCCTTCTCGTTCTGTGAACCTCTGGAGTCGTGAGTTAAGACTTTTGTACAGTTCCTGTGGTGTAGAGCAACTACAATTCCTGTTAATCCTTTAATTTTAAATTATAATATATTTAAAGTGTAATGAAAATAAATAAAATTAAATAGCTAAAGTAAATCGGAATTGGAAGTGCATCTGTTCATTGAATGTTCAAAGTATTATGAATCTTTATTTAGAAAGAAATACACATTGGTTGGCCTATTCATGAGTATACATCAGCAATTACACATGTTTATGGGAATAGGGCATTATTAATATACCATGTAAGGTGGTATGTGCTAGAAATGTGTAAACCACTATCAGTGAGTCTGCCCGTGAGGTGGGGGCACCGCCGCGCCAAGCAGTGTCCCACTTTGTCCCTCAGAAACATACCCCTTGTCCCCCCTTGGGCTTATTAGCAGGTGGTCACCCTAACTCTGAAGTAAGTTGAAAAAATCATGACAAAGACAACAAGGCATGTGAGTTAAATGTTGATTTAAAACTTCCAATGTGAAGGACACTACTATAAAAGCAAGCTGCAACATCAAAAGTAGGTGAAATAAGCAGGAGTCTGCTGCAACCCATACAGATTTAATGCGTTTTAAATTGCACTCTTCCTCTGCAATGTTTTCATGCAGCCAAGTGAAGAATTACAACCACCATCTGTTGGCGTTGATGTACATTAATTCACATTTTCTCTTTCGCGTTTTCTGCAACTTGCTTTAAACTAACTGTGTTTCCAAATGTGGCTAATTTACCTTTGAGTCCACTTCAGTTTACATAGTGTCACGGTATTGTTGCATGAAGTCCTTTTAAGTCTGAACATGTGTGTTTACAGACAAAGTTGGAGGGTTTTTCCTCCATACAGACGAGTGTTGATGCTATTAAATTGACCATAACTCGACCCTAGAAAGTATCACTGAGATTTGAAGCTTCTTTTTTATTTGCTTGAATAACATATTGCTAAACTGTCAAAACGACGAGTGTCAAACTATTTGACATTCTGTTGACATTAAATAATACATGAATAATTCACATTCGGGAGTCATTGCCTCTCCAGAAACCGCTTCTGAAGCAGGACTAAAGGAGCCAGCTGACCGGCTAGGCGATAGGCGAGACAACGTCCTCATTGATATTTTGCATGTCTCTGTACACAGCCAGTGCCTAATTATGGAAGCATAATAGCGTTTGCGCTGCTGTTTTTCTTGTGTAATTAATCTTTTGACTGAGCGCTGATGGAGCCTTGTTCATTTTTTTTTTAACAAATGTGTTGTTCACAGTATGAAAACAGCATAGCATAAAAGTTTGAGTGGGGAAGACATTAGTGTTCATGGAAGCACTTTGATGTAAAATTAGAAATGGCTGAATGCAGGTTCTATTATTAGCATGTCGATCATCACAAAGAGGTGAGACCGTTGGCTCAAAACATTTGCAGTAAACTATCATATCAGATACTCTAATTCAGACACACAGTGTCCCAAGGTGTTTATGTTAGATTGTAGTGGCTATGGTACTATCAGTGTTTGTGTGTGGCTGCTGGTTTGAGGTTATGCTACTTTTTGTACTGGTTTTAAACAGCCTAATAATCCTTTAACAAGCTTCTCACAATAGTTTGTTGGCGTTTTGGCCCAGTCCTCCTCACAGTACTGGTGTATATGAGTCTCGTTTGGAGCGCCCCTCGCTCCCACAAACCTTTTCTGCTCTGCCCACAAATGATCTATGGAAATGATTTTAGGGTGTTGTGTTAATTTTGTTGTCCTCAAACCCCTTTGTTGCTAACTAGGTGGTATGCTTAGGGTTATTTTATGCCCAGGCTGTACCATCCTTGCTGATGTCTTGACATGTTGCTTCAATATAGACCAGTTCACGCGTGACGTCACGAGCTACATCCGGGTCCAGCTGGTAGGCAAAAAGAGTACTGTCTTTGTCTACCAGCGTGACAAAACGGATGAATTCGAGCGTACTGTTTTTGGGATCTAAACAATGCCTACGACTTGTTGTGCTCCCGGTTGCACACAGAGGCATTCCAAATCGTCGGTTGTACGTTTCTTTCGTTTACCGAAGGACGAAGAAAGAAATGGATAATTTCAATCAAAAGGATGCAGGCAGACAATCCCTGTGGGAGCCATCATACCACGACAGAATTTGCAGTCTACACTTCATCTCCGGTAAATACAACTTAATTTTGCACTAGTCATTGTTCTACATAAATAATTATATAAATAAAAAAGTAGGATATATACTTAAGTCAAGACGTTAACGTTCGTTTCGTAATAATATACGTACATGTACAATGTATGCAAACCCTCTGGCATGAGTCTGTGAAAAGGATTAATAAGACAAAAACACCAAAATAATCCTTTGTGAACAATGTTTTTTTTAACCTACCGGTGGCGGGTCTTCCTCTCTGCTGAGGCGCTGTCTGTGTCCGACTCCGCTTTCGGATGTTACACAAACATGTCTGAACATGTCCCGATATGAAATAATTGTAGCCGTCCAGTGATTTCATGGCTTTCATGCTCTCTCGTGTGTACTGGCCTGCCGTGTTGATAAGGTAGCTGTATATGTCGCCGTACAGAACACTTGGCCAGCATTTCACAGACTCGCTCCATCCATTCAGGCTTTTGCTGTGTGGATCTGGCAATCTGATACCATCAACCATCAACTTACTCTTATAACGATCTTGTGATACGTTATCTAAAGAGCAAAAATACGTTGAGAACTTGTCAGTTTCTTTGTTTTCGTCCGCCATTGTGTTCGCCTTTTGCCTACCAGTCAAGCGCGCATGCGCGAAAAACCAGAATCAAAACAATAACAATGAACTGGTCTATTTCCACACAATGTTCTCTCTCAACTATGCCACCTGTATTGTGAAGTGAAAGGAGTCCTTCCCCCGCACAGCATGATACTGCCACCCTCGTACTTCACAACAACCTTCCCCCTTTGTTGTTTAAATGTGAAGAGGTTAATCATGGCCAAACGCCTCAATTTTAGTTTCATCGGACCACAAGGCATTTCTTAAAAAAAAAAGTTTATTGCAGAATGTATTCTGACTTTTATGTTGCTCTTAAAGCAATGACGTCTTCCTCTCTGAGTGGACTTTCAGCGCCAGTCAACACAGGGCTTGTTTGACTCTAGATGATGACGCTCTGTTGCCGGTATCAGCCAGCATCTTCACAAGACCTTTTTCTCTTTTGTTCTGGGGTTGATTTACACATTTTGCACCAAAACACGTCTCATCCCGTGGTCACCTAACGAGTCTCTTTTCTGAAGGACTGATGGCTGGACATTCCCATGCTGTTTATATGTGCATGTATTTGTTTATAAAGATGAAAGTAGTGCCTTCAGGTGTGCAAACATTGTACCCGAGGTGGACCCAGACTTGTGGAGCGACCCGAGTCACTCTCTCATGAACTGACTAATGATGCCTATTGAGGCAACTGTGGGGGAAATTGTAAGGGCATGTATGGGAAAGAAAAAAATATATACGTTTAATCTTTAAACTTGTGCATTGCTCCTTTAAAGAAAGTAAATTGAAAACTAATTTCACCCAATATTCTGGCATATAGCAAATAAAAATAAAATTTGTAATCCTAACTGACCAGAAACAGGTAAAATTTATATTTATTTGATCTGAAATATTGAGTAAAAAATTTTTTGCATTCTTTTTTTTTTTATCTTTTTAGCCAATTTTGAAAATGTAAGAAATAGAAAGTACATATATTTGAGTTCAAATGTGGGGAGGAAAACTAAAATAAAACTGCTCATTAGTGGTATTAATAGTAATGAACAGTAAAGTACAGATATCTGAAAAAGCTACTTAAGTACAGTAATGAAGTAATGTTTGTTACTTCTCACCTCTGGGATTAACCAAAACCTTTTGGCTGAATTGAGAACTATAAAAACAAATTTAAAAGAATAATATTTGTGGAACCCACTAAAATACTTCTAGCGTTCACCAAAGAACATTTAAAGAACTTTGTCCACCTCAGAGTTCCAACATAGACTGCATGCAAAACGCTGACATCGGTGTAATACAACACCTCTTGTCCCACTGCACCTCCTTTCATTTTTGTTGTTTTGGAGCTGTGTGGGAACTTTGCGTTCCCACTTGTGATTTCTAAATAGTGAGAGGGAGCTGGCTCATCTTTGCCGATTTGTGATGGGAATGTTTTGTGAAAAAAGCTTTTTCAACCACACTTTTTCCTTCCACTCACCTTCCCTCATGCCATCAGTGTATTTAGCGATGCTCTTTTGTGGCCTGTCCTCCTGAAGGAGAGTGACCATCTGCTGGACAGCCGTCAAGTCAGCAGTCTTCCTCATAATGGCGTAGGCTTTGACATTGCCATGACGACATAAGATTTCTGTAATAAAACTCTGAATTAAAACAGTTTAAACGCTTATGTATTTTTACTTGCGTGTGAAACTGAATTTTGAATTTTCATTAATTGTAAGCCACACCAATCAGAACTGACATATTTTCATTTTTTTTTTAATCGAATCATTGAATAATGAATCTTTTCTATGATAAATTAATTTATCCACATTTGCAAAGCCTTGATATCATTTGAAAGGTCTTGTAATGCCCTTTGAAATGAAACGTCTTTTGTAAATTGGACTAATACATCTAAATACAGTGCATAGCTCAAGGTTCAGTAATGAGAGGTATGGGTTTTTATCTCAGGCTGCATGTTCAGCATTTTATACTGAAATGTTTATCTCTATGCGTCTCCTCCTCCAACTGGCAAGCTATTGAATGACACCTTTTACACTAGAGCTGCTAGAAGTTTGGAACAAATAAGCCATAGTTATTTCTCTCCTTTGATGCAAACACTGTTTTAAAACGCGTATGTGTCCCAAAGCCATGTCGAGGCAGCTCTTAGTGAATTGGACTCGGCTGGGAGGGAGGCTTGTCTTGACTTGGCGGCGGCATAATTTCCTTTACACTTCACCAACGCTTGAATTCGCCTTTTTGTGGCAGACTGTCAAAGATTAGGCGCGACGCGTTTTTTTTTCGGCACCGGCGCGAACACGGACCAGCGTCGCCTGCTCGCGTTCGCGCCGCCCAGGCGACGCCGTTCGTCTCCAGCCGGCGAACCGCGCACGTCGAGAGGGCGGGCTCGCTCGCCTGCCGTAGTCAGAAAAAAGGGTCCCGCTTCGACTGGCTGCTCTCATTGCGGTCCAGTCTGCCGAGCCGATACGAGCGGAGCGGACCGACAGAGAGACGAGCCGCGGCTCCATTGAAGGATTTGTTTCCCCCCACCCCCCTCCGGGGTATCTCCCACACTTCACCCACACCTCAGGACGGACACGGACTTGCAGCTCGCCTTCCGTGGAAAATGTTTCTCTTGCAGTACACGGGTAATTATTATTTTTTATATATTATTTTTTTCTCCAACTTTCATCCCACTCTCGCCGTTCTCCGGCTGTGTTGATAACGGGAGCTGTTATTGTCACGCCGCCGCGGGCTGCAGCGTGCGTCTGTGCGCGCGGCTCGCCGCAGCCTTTCGGGACATGTTATGCGCGCATCTTTGATGTTTGCTGTAAGTTATGACGGCGGAGCCGGAGGATCCACTTGCCCCGAGTGGTCGGGGCGTTTGCCAGCTGTTGAGACCGCAACGCCAGAGCAGGGCAGCCTCTCGGTCTCAGTGTGTCTTATTTTTCCTCTCTTTTGGGTGATTTATTATTATTTTTTTTATGTGGATTGATCTGATTTATGATGGTATAATGATCGGGAGAAAATCTCCTCCTGTAATTTCCGCTCGTATTATCTCAGCCGCCTCCAGATGCTGTTGTTTTTTTTTTTTTTTTTTTTTTGAGTGGAAGTTTGAATAAATGACGCCTGGATCTCTGCTGTGAGATGTTGCATGCTTTCACCTCCCGTGGGGCTCCTGTTTCTGAGAGGCTGCATTAGAGCATCATGATCGACCCCGGTTAGCCACATTAAAGTAGCCAGGCCCATCTTGGCAGGGGCTTCTTTGCTCCAGAAATGCAAGTTGTTTGGTTTTGTTGTGGGATTTCCGTGTCATTTATTCCCAAATCTCCACAGCTCCATAAGTAGCTCTTTTTTTTTTTTTTGTAAGGGGGACATTTTCTCTGGACTCCCAGGATCTAATTAAGCAAGGATGATGTTTCTGAACTCTGCCATTAACCTGCTTACTCTGCTTTATTCTGGCACTCTGTTCTCCAGCTTCCTCTGTTTATAGTCATGGTAAATTTAACTCAGATGTCCCACAGCTTTCTTTCTATTTTTCCTATGCTGTTTATTTATTTGCCTGTTGTTCTGTGCGCTGCTAGAGTAAT
Organism: Fundulus diaphanus; assembly: GCA_037039145.1. Lineage (NCBI taxonomy): Eukaryota > Metazoa > Chordata > Actinopteri > Cyprinodontiformes > Fundulidae > Fundulus > Fundulus diaphanus. The sequence continues at coordinate 46,511,597 of CM073125.1, forward strand.
TAGTGCCTTCTTTAAGCTCATAAAAGCCAAGCCTTGTCAAAGATAGGTCTCATGGCAATGATTTTCCATTTCTTTTAATGCACCACTAATTAGCCCTCATATTCTCGTCGTTTTGAGCATTTAGGAATGTAGTCCTCGTTGAGCGCAAAGTACCCCAAGCCTTTAAAGCATTTTCATGCTGAAGTTTAAGGTATTGTTGCTACTAATGCAGCTTGATTAATTAGATGCTTTTGGATCCAACTTGGATACTGATCCAAAGGGCTTGAGACTTGCGGTTCGGGTCGGTTACCGCAATTGAGTTTGTACCAGGAAATCCTTTTTAATGAGATGTTAGAGAAAGTGCCGGAGTGAGTTTCTCCTGGCTGTACGGAGCCCAGCGGACCCCACCCCACCCACCCCAACCCACTAACACATGTTGCTGCGCGCTGCCTTCTCTTGTGGACCAAAGAAATCTATGACTTCTCCTGTTTCTGAAAAAGTGTCCTGTTGCGAAAATCATCAGTCATGACATGCAACCCAATCAAGTGCCACCTATCACTCTAATCAAGGTAACAAGGTTTTATAGCTGCGGTTGGCAGGCAGTAGGTGGGTTAGCCTGGCTACCAGAGCAGATAGCCTGACTAAACACTGCTATAAAAAGCAGAGTGGTAAAAACGTGTAACATTCTGTCACCTAGTGCTTGAAAAAAAATACCTCTAATACTAGCGATGCATGTTTATTCTATATTTTTACGTATTTGTTTGAAAATTTAAATGACAACAATATGGTTGCAAAAATATGCAGCAGTATAGAGAATTGTTGCTTTTCTGTTTTTAAATTAGGGCACATCAGGATCATAATATTTGCCTTTTTTTGTCATTTTTGTGGTTATCCAGTGAAACTGTGGTACATTTAACTCAAGGTTATCGCACTGCGAGAATCGTATATCGGCTGATGCCTGCTTGGGAGTTGTATTTCTTGTCTTTCTCTGTTTGAATGGTCTTTATACCCCCCACCCTCCATTTGTGGGGATAATCCTGCGCAGGCAGAGCTCGGTTCCCTCCAGTCCAGCCACACAAACACGCATTGAATCAAATTGAGTGAACGGAGGTCGAGTGCCTCCCCGTGACCACTGGGAGGGAACAGGTCCATCAGGCCCGGTGACAGCAATTTACCTCCACGCGGCCGCAGTTCCCTCTGATCAACTGGCACCGCGTCTTTAGATTGCCTTTAATGGGGCGAGGGGAGGGAGGCACTTTGCTTAGATCTGTCAGAGAGATGAGGTTTTAAGGTTTTACATGCAGCGCTCGAGTAGGAGCTTAAATCTTTCAGCTCCGCTTCGGCGTCGGGAGGGGATGCTGCAGAACAAATTGAGATTTCTGTACAGGGCAACACTTTATGATACAAAGAGATGCGGAAACTTTCGGGAAAGTTTTAATTGGTCGCTGCATGACGGAGGTTGCCAACCGAGATTCTCACTGCAGAAGTGAATTAAGGAAGGGAAGAAAAGAGAGAAGTGGACGGATGGAAGACAGAGAAAACAATTTAGCAAAAATGTGACTCTTAAATTAACCTCTGCCTTTTTGATTTCTTCAAACCAGCGAAATCCCTGGCAGCATTAAATGCATGTCGATGCATATAATTTGGCATTGTTAAATGTCGCCTCACAACAGAGACGAGCCTTTCCTCTGCGTTTTGAAAGCCCGAATAGCATCTCTAATGTCATAATGGATACTCAAACTATTAATCTTGTGTTTTCTATGAAAGTGGCCAAAGCTAAAAGTAATGCACTCTAGCCTGTCAGAAGCGTTTCTCTATGATTTGTTGGGTTTTTCTGGTTCCGGCAAAAAAAAAAAAAAAAAAAAAAAAAAAAAAAAAAAGCAAATGTGCCAGCAGAATGCAGACCAGCATGATTTATTCATCTTTGTGTCACAAATAGAAGCTATTAACTGCCTCTGCCTGCCCATCGCGATTCTGCTCTGCTGTTGTCACCAGACGGCTCAGAGCCGAGCTGACAACATAGGTAGGAGACTCCTTGGGTTTGTTACGGGCCAAGTTCTGCATTCGAACGAATGCCGTCTACGTTAAACGCTTTGGCGGGATGCTGTTTGTAGTTCGTTAAACCGAGCTAGTCAGGGTGAACCATTTCATACTGGCAGGAGAAATTTGTTTTTGGAGGCTGTATAGTTGCTTGTTGGAGGGTACATGGATTTTCTTTTTGGCATAAAACACATTGACTCCTGTTTAACAGCTTGAGTTTTTTTTTTCTTTATTAAATGGATCTTAGTCAGTCTCTCGTAGTGCACAGGCAGTCTTGCTGGATTAAGAATGAGTTTTATGAAGAGTTTCTTTCAGCAGATACTTATAATTCTAATCGTTAGGGCCATAAATAACGCTCAGTCAAACATATTTATAGAAAAGTACAAGTTTAGAGGAAGTTTTGCTTTTGTTTCTATTGTGATTAGATTAACCCCTTTTTATTCACCTCCTACTAAATGGGTTTGGACCTGATTACATTGCCATTTAACGTCTTCCTAACTTCAGACGTTTACTGTCCGAAATGCTACAAGCTAAAGCATTTCTGACACGGAAATCTATATCCAGTTTAAGTCTTATGACTAAAGTTTAAAGATGGTAAAACGTTGAATCCAGTTCAGTCCAGCACCTGTGTCTTTGGATTCAAACAGCTGTAGGCTGTGGAGATCCATCTCAAAGAAGGCAACTTTCCCAATTTTATGCTAAAAGTTTGTTGGTCTTTTTTCAGGTACAACCCAACTTGAATTTTTCACAGAAGTAAACCAAAGTTCTTAACACCAACTATAGGGTGATTGTCACTCTGTCCGTCTCATCACCCTTTCTGCACAGCGTTCCTGTGTAATACTGTCCCAGGTTACTCCACATCGTTGGGCTGTGTTTAGTGGCAAAGGTTTTCTCCCAAGTCTGTGTGCTTTATTGATTACGGTGACATTAGTTTCTCATGCTGCTTGGCCTAATGGTCCACTGCTCACACACATCCAGCTCTGACTCTGCAAATGTTGAAATGTTTCTGGGTTTTCACGCATTAAACCCCCCACTTTAGTGGCAGTTTTTTTATTACTGTGTTATTTCTGAGCTGATAGTGGTTCAGAAATAAGGTTTGGTCAGGACAAAGACGACGTTGGTCTGGATGGGGGGGGGGGGTTGCCATCCATTGTGGATACCCACGCTCCTCTTTAAATAATCTGTAGATTGCTGTTTTTCTCCCAGCTTTTATAAATGAGGAGCTGGGATGAAATTTGTTTTTCTATATTTCTGCTTTCACTGAAGCACATCAAGAAAGTATAGAATTTGTTTTAATCATTTTTAAAGTCTGAATAAGTAATGAAACCAGCGAACTGAGGAGATTATTTTCAGACTTTGTTTTACTTTCTAGGATATAAAAATCATTTTTTTTTAAAATATCGTACTTTAACATCAATTAATATTTGAATGCTATCATTTGTCTATGGGTTAGGTTTAGGGTAAAAAATTCAGTTTAACATTTTAACTATTAATCTTTTAGTGTTTGCATTACTAGCTATGTTTACATGGGCAAAAGTAATTGGAATAAAGGGCTGATTGGAATAAAAATGCGTCACGTAAACAAGCCAATTGGAATATTGTAATCGGATTAAGATCAATTGGAATGAAAATGTAATCCGAGCCTGGACGTTCGGAAGATAAATTAACTCGTACAATACGGTCTTTTTTACTATTTTTTTGTTCAGCAAAGACAGAAGTTCTTGTTCTTATATTTTTTTTTAGGGAAATTTGATAACTGCACATGTCAGAGTGGTTCTATTCTGAATAAAGCCAGGTGCATATACATGCACATTATGATCGCATTAATTGATTGCGTGCCAGTATAAACGGTACGATGCGATTATTTTTTGTTTTTTAATCCGAATACATTTCAATCTGATCTGGAAATTTTGTGCATGTAAACATCGCCACTGAGAACCATCAAAAGCTAAACACTCAAGAATCTTTAAAAAATTCAAGAATCCAAACAAAAAAAGGCATTTTTCTGCTTTTTTGGGTTCTGGATGACTGGAACTTTAGCATTTTACTAGGTCAGGTTTAGATGCCAAGAAACAAAGCAGTGCAACGATCTTTAATAAAGTATTAAAGATCACAAATTGCGTCAAAGAAAATGTCAATAGAACCTGTTTTTGTTCTATTTTGAGAATCTTAAGTGGAAGAGAGTCTGAAAAAAGCTACAGAGAAAAATGCTGTTGCAAAGCCCTCTACCATGCTGCTGTGGACAAATGGAGAAGCGTCTGTAAAAGTATTGTCAACATAAATGTCTTCTACTTAAATCTCCATAATCTTAGAAAATGTCTTACAAAAAGTGAAGATGACGGATTGTTTTTGTCCTTTGGTTTCTTAGAGGTGTCTTACAAATGAAGATTTTTGCATTTTAAAACTCACCAAGGCCTTTGCCGTATTTTGTCTAACGCTACTGGTTCTTCCTGCTGGAGGACATTGGAAAACTTTCTTGAGAAAAGAAGCTGTGCTGTGGGTGCCGTTGAGCTGTTTAGGTTTGCATTTGGTTGGCTGTTTTTTTGTGGTGTTTTTGTTGCAAACAGTCCCATCCCGTGTCTAAGGATCAATCCAGCTCTGTTAGGCTGTGTTCCTGAGGTTGTAACCTGAGAATTTCACTGCCCCCTTGTTGGCTCCAGACCTCTGTTGAAGACTATTGTATGGTTAGAACTGTTACTTTTACTATTTCCTGTGTATCTTTACTTTACTCTGACTTTATATTAGCTTGTTGTTCATTACTAGTCTACCTTGTAACTCTGTGTATGTGTTTATGCCACTGTCACACCCAAATTTCCCCATTGTGGGACTATAAAGGCATTTTTATGCTTATTCTTCGGCCCTGTTTACATGACAGTGTTTTCCGGAGAAAACAGAACAGTTTGGTTGTGTTTGTACTGTTCGTTCTGACTCTGACTTGCGCACACATGATGCTCCTCGCATGTAAAACAAAGCCTGTAATGAATGGGCTGTGAGTGATCCGTTCACTGTCTGTGCGTTCAGAGCTCGGTCTAAGCCCCGCCTTCTGCGGAGCTGCTCCGGCCTTTATCACAGCCTGGTGGGTGTCTGTAGTTTCTACCGCTGTTGGCGTCAGCAGACGCAGCACGTGTTGAAATTGAAAATTTAGGCACATTCTTCTTCACAGATTCTCTTTCCAGAGATTCTTGATGGGATTATTTAGGTCTTGCTACCCCCTTTTTTTCCCCCCCAAGATCGCCTTGTGTTCATCTCCATCCGTCCTCTATTTATTTTTACCAAATTCTCTGTCCCTGCTGACACAAAGATTGTGTTTGTGTCGTTGTGCAGGGTTAGGTTTTCATCACATGTGGCATTTTGCATGTCAGCCAACATGTTCAGTGTTGGTCTCGTCTGACCAGAGCACATTTTCCAGTTGTTTGCCATATTTCTTGCATGACTTTCGGTAAACTGCATGCAGGATTTTCTTCTAACAATCTCACACTTGCAATCTCATAGCTGTTTTGGAGCCAGTTTGTCCTCTGTGAGATGTCCAAATCTTGATATTGTCTTATAACTGAACCGTACTTCCTCCACACCTTTTACCCCTGACTTGTCAGATGCGTCCCCTTGGTCCTGGTGACGCTGTTTGTTTTCTGATGTTCTCTAACAAACCTCAGGGCTTCAAAGAACAGCTGCTACTGAGATTGAGTTACACGGATAGGCTCTATTTACTAATTATGTGACTTCTAAATGCAATTTATAGTGCTGGATTTTATTTATGGATGTCAGAATAAATTGGGGGCTGATACACAAGAACCCCACATTTCAAACTAAACTAAACTGAAGACCATGCATGTCTTTCCTTTCTCTTCATAGTTCAGAGGGTATGAATACTTTCTCCTTAAATGCCCTCTGACTTAGTTAAAAATTTCTATCCTTAAATGCCATTAGTATTCTTAAAGGTAATCTAAAACCTGTCCAGGTAAAAAAAAAATCTATGGTAGCTGGTGTAGAAGATCCCTGGGAGCAGCAGTAATGCTTGCAGCAGCAGCACTTGAACCTGCCATCTGGTATTGAGTCTCTAAGAGAGCTCAACAGCCTGGAGGCAACCGACTCTGGGGCTCCGACCATATCAGCGGGGAGAGCGCTTCATTTCTAATCACTTTCATGATAAGCCACCACGCAGAGAACCTTGAAATTGGAGGTAAGGACTTTGCAAAGCAAGTTTCAGCCACATGAAAGATGAAGTGAGCCATTACAGCCTTATTCTGCATTTGCTTTATTTGAGCCCGAGTGTGAGAGGACTGTGACTCCAGTGCAGCTGTGTTTAAACCCGGTGGGGAAAGGAGAGAGTTTGTAGAAGCTGGATTATGCTGATCACCACGAAGTTGCTGTAAAAGGATCTAATGCATGTTTTCATAACTTCTGTCAACAATACATAATTACCGTTTTCTCCTCAGTCGTCCACAAGGGAACCGGCATCAGGTCTGAGGACGTTGGGTCCAAAACTGAATCGGACAGAACTGTTCCACAGATTATATCTTCAGAGATACAGTCATAATTATATGTTAGTTTATCCTACTCATTGCTTATTAGCATACATTGCTTAATCAAAAAGTCCTAAATCTATTTTTGCATATTGATTCACTTGTGCTGAATAAATAACTGCCTCTTCTGTTCATGATGGTCTGACTCGCTGATACGTATTTTGGTTGATTTGCTGTAAATCGTCATTATTATTTATATGCAGGCAAGAGTCCCACCAAACAACAGCGGATGTACTGGATTTTACGATTATTAAAACAAAAAAAATATGGAGTTGCCATTTTAAACTGCTTTTAGGAAATTGCTAATTGGCAATTAGCACAGTTAACATTGCTACTACGACTGAAACCGCAGTGTGGACACTCAGTGTGGATTGCCTAGACATGATGGATCCTTTGCAAAAGGCTGTTCCCCTCAGAATGACGAAGTCCAGCTTTTCCGGTGACAGACAGGTTGAATGCTTGAAAGGATAAAGCGGAGCAGCCTCCGTATTTTCTGCTGAAACTTTTGCTCTCTGTCGCAGCCTGAATACAACACAGACGTGTCATAAGAAACAGAGTTTGCCTTTAGATGGCTTCTTACATCTGTGCTTCCTCTAACTTCATTTTAAAAACCTCACTGATATTGAAAAAAAGCTAATTACGTTAAATAGCTAATTGCATATTATACCAAATTGCAATCGTCGCCATTTCAACATGTGCAAATTCACAATGAACTGCTAGAAAGCGATGTGTTGTTGGTTATTACCATCAAGCCAATGCATTCATGCTCTGCATGGCAATACGATGTTTGATCCTTGGATGGAGTTTCCTTGCGTTTGATGTCCACAGCTGAAATAAATTCAGTGGCTGAGAATCTCGTTCCTGGACAGCAGTGGTGACATGATGATGGAAAATAATGAGAAGATAAAGAAAAGTGTGGATTGATAGCAACCAAAAATCAGTATTCCAATAGTCTTCCAAGACGGTGCGATAGTATAAGTCCCTAATATTGTGCAACTTTATAAAGTTTGAATATGCTTCATTTAGTAGTAGCAGTCACACTGAAGAGTGTTGGGCAAGTTGAAGATCAAGCTGATAATCACGCAAATCCAGTCCCCAGCTAAAGTCTCAGTGCTTTTCTATTGTTATGACCAGAAGTCTTGCCTGGTCCTGTTATCCTTTACAATTTGTTTGGTTTAACGCAGAAGTGTTTTATCACATAAATTATATCTTAAAACTGAACTTGAATTCAGATACAAAGTTTAAAACCTGATATGAATTATTTTTTAACTTTAAGCTAGCCCAAGGAGGATCCTGTTTTTTGTTTCTAGAAAGTATTTTTCTATCCAATTTGCCTTGTGTCAAGTTGTGTGTGAACCCTTTTTCCCTGTCAAAGCCTGGGATGTGGTGACAGCGTTCCAGTCAGGCTACCAAAAATTGTGCTTAGGCATGTGTTTCTGTAGTGAAACGATCCAGAGTACAGGTACAGCTGTCACCGTACTGTTCTGGGCACATGTTAGTGTGTCCCCCTGAGACGTCCCGCTTCAGTGCATTTCAAGATAAAAGACGGTATCTGTGCCTGAAACAGCACAAATATGTTGCGCTTGTCTGGAAAGAAGGCAGTCTTAAAGACACAGTTTCTTTTCTTTTATGTTTTCTTTTACTCATCCAGAAGTTACAAATGAGGCACTTTAAAGTCGAAATGATGTAGGGGGTCCTTAAAGTTACCTTTTTCCAATGCCGCTTAGGAGACAGTAGGTATATTGTTTTTCTGCTCTTCTATCAGATGATTAATTGAATCATTAAATTGCTATAGTTACATTCAAGCTGCATTCTGTCAGGGTTATCTGCTTTAAATGTACAGTTTATACAGGCTTTTAATTTATCGTGGGTTCAATTGAGGCTGACCAGAATAGATTACAAACAAAACTCTTGACATTTATTACCCCTTAGCTGCTTACCTTTGGGTACGGGTTGCGTCAGATTTGACCCTCTTAGCCAAAGTTGTTTCACGTGTTGATGTAGAAAATTCCTCCCTCATACCTCGGAGCCTGGTTCAGTAGTTTGGATCGGAGAAAGAGGGGGTGTCCAGAGATTGCCTGTCTGGAAAGCAGTCATCACTCCACTGTAATAGAGACTGAGAGGCCAGATTTATGTGGCTGTTACTTTAGGAAGAACGAATGGCTTAAGGGGGCGAAGGAGCTTGAAAACAAAATGGTACCAAAATGGATGGGCAGAATGTAACCAGGAATGCATTATTAAAAGGGCACCAGAGGTTCTATGCATTCTCTCTGTCTTGCAGAGGCATATTGCTATTCAGTGGAAGTCCAAAAGGAAAACAGGGGCTGCTTTCATGGGATGGTGAGTTGAGTAGTTCTGCCGGGCTATTAACTTCATATTCTGTATCCTGTTTACATGATAGCTCTGCTCTCTGGGGGAAAGGAGGTTGCAACATTATGGCTAACCCAGGAATGTTCCATTTGCAGGACTTTTTTTGTGGTTACTTTGATTTTTTTTTTTCATTTTATTTATGTTTTTTTTTCTCCCCCTTTTTAATTTGCATCAGCAAACTTAGTTTCTCACTGTGCGGCTCTTTTTCATGAAATGTCACACGAGCAGCTCTGAAAGGTTTGCTGTCTGAGCTCAAAGAAAGCCCTGTACTCTCGTGTGTACGGCGGTGAGCCTGGCTGGGGTCAGATCCCTGCTGCTGGATAAATGCAGGCTTCTTTTTTTTTTTTTTTTCTCTGCTCTCAGCATATCTTACTGCCCAGTCGCAGGTCGGTCTGCGGCCTTATTTTCAGCCACTTTCTGAGGAATGACAGGTCAGCATTCAGAGGAGGATGATCCAACTCCGCTTTAACATTTTACCGGGGGAACGGGGCTGGAGCTTTATAGATGGCTTCTTCAAATTATAGCTCTGTCTATTTTGAAACACTGGAATGTTAGTTGAGGTCAGCATGATGGCGAGAGTGGATTTTGAAGAGTCAGTCCCTCAATGTGTTTACAGGGAATAGATGTCCATCAGTCTCACCTTAAAAACGCTTAAGTGAAAGGGGCTACAGTCTACTTTCCATATGATTATTATTCCTCGCTGTCAGAGTAACTCAATGTAAAATGCCAGCTCACAGTTGCTCGTATTCGTCTTAAAGCCCGGGCAACAATCTTTGTATTCACTCACGCTAGTTTAGAAAAGCAGCCGAGGCTAAAGCTCAAATTACGCCCAGGAGAGCGTCAGCAGAATCTCGACATCGTTTCAGACAGAACGCCGCAGGAGCTCTGGAGGCACCCGTTTGGTTGCTCGTCCACTTCGTGATCTTGAGAACTGGAAGTCCACGTCACAGAAAGCCGCATCATTTGGTGTCGTACGTGTGAATTTAGTCACGCGTTTCGTCTTTACCCTGAACTTGTTCACGTTCTCCCGACTCCAAGCCTCATTGTATTCCACTGGGCTTTGATGTGATAGAGCGACACAGAGCAGCACATAATTACAACGTGGTAGGAACAAGACAGATGGTTTTATTGTTTAGAGCAAATTCTCAAACGTGAGACATGCAAACGCTTGCTGCCGGTACTGAGTCAGTATGAGAGGTTTCTGTCAATTCTCAGTCTGATTGGAAGGGGGGGAGCATCCATAAAATCAATCTGTAGGTCTTTGCAGTCAGATTTACTTCTAGACTTGGAGTTGTTCATTCTTACACATGGATAGGATTTTATCTAAATCACTCCACTGCAACTCTGGCTATATGTTTAGAGTTATTGTCATGCTTTGAAGGTGGACTGTTCCACCAATTCTAGCCGACTTCCCTGCCTCTGCTGAAGGAACTCCTCCCTACAGCACGAAGCTGCCGCCACCACCATGTTTCAGTGTTAGGCTCATGCCGCACGCTGTGTTTTCTATCTTAGCCAAGAGGTTCTGGTCTCATCCGACCAGACCAGTCCTGCACATGTCTGCTTTGTGCTCTTATGGCTTTCTTTCAATATTGGCTTTCTTCTTGCCCCCCATCACCAGCGTAGCCAGGTTTGTGGAGTGTACCACTAATAGTTGTCGCGTCAACAAATCAGTGCCCCTGAATTATGGATGTCTGCAGCTCCTCCAGAGATGCCATGGGCCTCTTGACTGCTTCTCTGATTAACGCTCTCCTTGCCTGGGCTGTCTTAGTAGGTTTTTGCTGCTCCATTCTTTGTATCAAGTTCTAATATCAGAGTTTTTATTAAAAGGACTAGAGACAGGGTCTATAGGACCTCTACTTGTTTTATTTAGATATTTGTACATGCAGTATGTTGGGACACTTAAATTTTCAAATGTTTTGTAAATTGTTGTAATTTTTACGTGTTTTAAACTGGTCTCTCTTGCAAATGAGACACCGAGGCTCAAGACTAACCTGCATAAATAAAGGATTAATAATAATAAAAAAAAATACTTCAGAGCTATTTTCTTTGAGTCACAACCTTCAAGGTGAACAACACGCTCTTGCATCTGTGTAACAGCGTGCACTGCAACACACAATGTTAGTTGTTTTAATAGATCAGTACAAGATAGCATCTTTCAGACTGGATGCTGGGACCTTAAGGACATACGCTGACAATAGCTGACTGAACATTACGGAAGTGAGCACAGCCATTACAGACGGGGACGTAATTGGATTCACAAATCTGCCGTGGCTTCAGGTTTATGGTGGCACTGGCCTTTATGGGTCATATTTCAGAGGCTGCTGGGCGCTTCATTATAGGAGACTTGGTGCAAAACAAAAACTGCTGAATGAGAGACTGTTAGAGCAGCGTCTCAGCTTCCTCTTTCATATCGTAGACATGATCCCTGATGTCGGTAATTGTCATTTTCGCCGCCGATGACCTTGCGTTCTTTTAGATTACAGGTCCATTTGGTGTGGAATGCCAAACCTGCTCCTTTAAACCACTCCTTCTGTACTTATCTATTATTTATTGTTTGGTTGTTGTCTCTGTTGACAAATAAAATGCAGTGTAACAAAGGAGGCCGATGATGAAGTACGTCCATGCTTGTGAGACTGTGTGGGAGGAATAGCTAAGGCAAGGCAAATCTTTTCCTCTCGGCGAGCTGGAACACACTGCGGGTTCTCCGTCATGCTCCCCATGCTTGTCCCAACAGAAGTCAGAGGGGTGGATCGATATGAAGATTAATTATTGTGTCCACGTTGAAGGCTGCACCCAGAAAGTGCATTTTTCAGGCCTCTGGTGAGAGGCCAAACGCTGGCCCTGACGAGTGTGGAGCTGGAGCTTGTTAGTGTGGTCTGTGGACCGAAGCTGCCCTGAGAGTAAATTGGACTAAGCTCCTGGAATAACTCACTGAGGCTGAGTGAAGCTCAGCTTAGCAGCACCAACCAGCCCACCGCAGGTCCCACGGCATTTTCTAGGCCTAATATAACCACCTGGATATTAAGTATTAGGTTAACGCTTCTCTGAGGAATTGGAGGCCGAGGGATATCCAGCCAACTCGGCTGGAATGAAAAGTTTCTGGTGAGCCACCAGTCTTTATTTTTTCCAACATAACTTGCAAATCTCATTTTACAGGCTTCCCACGCGGTCCGCATGGAAGTAAGGGATTTAATTTTAGTTTTATCGTTATTTTAGTCCGGCTAATTATGAGAAAAGAAAATCGGGGCTGGTAAAAATATTTACATCTGCAGATGCAATTCATTGCCCCGCTGTCTAAATGTTATCATTCCTTCCTTTCTTCCTTGTGTACTTTTTTCCTCTCTTTACCTGTGCCCTTACTACTTTCTCTCCTTTTTATCCTTTTCCTTCCTTGGGTTTTTCTTCCTTCCCTCCATTTGTCCTTTCGTTTTCCCTTCTATTCTTTTTTTTACTCTTGTTTTCCCTTATTCCCTGTTTCTTATGTCCTTGTGTCCTTCCTTACTTGCTTGCTTACAGCAAATCCTTTTCTTTCACCTATTTCCTTTCTTCTTTCCTTGTGACCTTCTTTCTTTTCATGTCTACATCCTTACTTCCTGTCTTTCTTTTTGTGTCCTTCCTGTCTTGTATCCTTTCTTCATTCCTGCATGTCTTTTTTCTTTTCATTTCTGAGGCCTTCCTTTGTTCTCCTCTGTCCTTCCCTCCTTCCTTGTGACCTCCTTCCCCACCTTTCTTACTGCTAGCCTCTGGTTTGTCCAGGTCACGTATTTAAAGCTTGCCCATTGCAAAAGTATCTGCTCTAAATCCATGGTGAGTGTTTTTAAATTAACATAAGCGACTGAGAAGTCTGAAAAATGCATCATAGCCTTGCAGTTCAGGAAACACCCCATCTCTGTTATGGAGACAGAAACGGACAGGAACTCTTCTTAATGCTACAGTAGATAAGTTTAACCAGCCTGCCCTCCTGCATTGAGATTATTTACTGTTTGCACAGTATCGCTGTGTCTCTGCTGAAGCATATTGATATATTGTGTCTTAAAATGTCCAGAGTGTCACGCCGATAAATCAGCAGCATGTGTTTGGGTGGATGCCTGAGCTGCAGAGGCAGGGAAAACACGGCCAACAGCAGAATGATAAATTTCCCTCCTGAAGGCCACTAGAGGATTTTAGTTTGTTGAAGACTTGTCGAAATCATGAACAGAACTTGAATCACTGTCGCTGGCAGATGCTTGGTTGATTTTAATAGTCACAAGTCCTTGATTTGATCAAAGCAGATAATAAATAAGACTGTCAAAGCAGCTTGCATGTCTCCTTTCCGTCCCCCTTCACAGAACAGTTATTTCTTTTTCTTTTTTTTCTTTTTTTTTAAAGTCCCCTGAATAAATTGATATGGATCCAGTGGTGCAGTGGATTTGTTCATTCCCTTGTGACTGAATTTAGCTACTGGTCATTTCATTTTCTACTTTTGCAGTTTGTTCGTTTGATGCCAGAGTTTTCTAGTTACAAAAAGCAGCTGTCTTACACATGGCTAAAGTTTGTACTAAAACAATTGTAACCTAGGTTTTTATAAATAAAATGATAAATAAATAAAAATACAGTTTATGGTTTTCTTCCAGATATGAACTGGCTCAGCTTTTATTAGAGCTTTAATAGAAACCAAGTCAGGACAAGGCGAGGCAGATGTGGGAAGAAAACATAAAAAAACGGTTTCGCTGTTGTTGTTTTTCTTCCAGAGTAGGCGTGCGCAAAGTAGGCCTTTGTCATAGTTTTTATCCACAGTTGTACGCCACAGAGAGAGTTTATAGAAGTCTCCACTGTATCATCCATCCATCCGTTGTCTTCTGCCTATCGGAGGTTGGGTCGCGGGGGCAACAGATCCAGGAGAGACACCCAGACGTCCCTCTCCCCAGCGACATCCTCCAGCTCATTCTGGGGGAACCAAGGCGTTCCCAGGCCAGACAGGATATAAAGTAATCTCTCTTTCCATCTACTTACTTTAACTCCTCCACTTGAGGCCGGCTGACCTCCAGCTCATTATTAAAAACCTAATTCTAGTTTTGTAACCAAAAGCTACATGTGGAGAGGATGTCCTAGCAGTGGACATAAAATGTATATATTTTGTCTAGACCAAACGTGATTCCATATAGCAGAAAATGAATAGGACTTTTTTGTCTTGAGATGACATTTAATGTTAGTTTTCTGTCTTAAAGGAGCAATAAGCAACATTTTATTATTTTAGATACTCCTAAATAAATTGGTATCTTTTTGGATGGATTATGGTATGACGTCACACCAGAGGAGTGTGTAGCGTAGGAGCAAAACGGTGGCGAGCACGTCCAGCGGACCGAAATGTTCCTTGCTAACAGCATTATAAAGTCATGAGTTACTTACCTCTTCTCTAGACTTGTTCCTCCAAAGGGTGATGCTGTTGTTCTGTGTATTTATCCTTTGCAACTATACTCAAACGAGGCGACGGGTGAGAAGGGGAGGGAAAGGGGGGCAGTGTTGCAGCTGGAGAGGAGGTAGAGAGAGGCGTGGCTTGTCACACATCTTGTTTTGGTCTACAGACAGTGCTCAACAGCACACCTAGTGGTGAATCTTTGCTTATTTCTCTTTCTTGGCCATTTTGTGCCCTTTTTAACATAAAACTGGACTGTTCCAGTCCCTCTAGATTTGGTTTTTGGTCTACAGACTTGACATTAATGGATACGGTTTGTCAACCTATATTTGTTCTATAATTATAAAAAGCTTAAAAATTGAACATGGTGAAAAAAAAGAGACTACATTGACATTTATATAATAATTTACCACTCTTTGTCATACTGTTGTAGCATTAGTCTAAGAAATGAAATCACTTGGAGCTGTCTTTGCTCTTCCTCACACTGTTTCTTTACCCATGCTCTAAAATGACTCATTCACAGTGAAGAATATGCCAAGCAGTTCAGGCGTTTGCTTTATAATCTGTAAATATCACTGCACAAATGCAAATAATGGTCGTACAGATTTATCACATATTAAATAATCAATCTTTGCCATCTTGTGCCTGTCACACCATTTGCTGCAGCATTCTCATCGCCTTGAACGTTAATTACAGGGCCTCTACAGTTCCCAGAGTGTCTAGTCTGACGTTGCGATGGATGCATAGTTGCAACAAGGAAAGGCAGAAGAGAACATGGAAAGCTCATGGGAGAGGAGCTGGGCTCGGCCAAATCGTAGCAGCTGGGCCTAGCCCGCTACATGATCTATGGCGATTCATTTGTTTGTTCTGTTTTGGTAATTAAACAAGGGGAGACCCACTCAGTGGTCTCTGGCTGATTGCTTTGTTTCTCTCCCCTAATCTTCCCATAAGACCACATAATTAATGGCGGAGCGGCAGGAGAGCCCCCAGCCCTCCTGTTAATTGAAGGGATTCGTCTTGTTTACTCAACTTACTCCGCGTTTCTTCATTTTGAGCTCGGCCCGGGTGTCATCTCCGTGGCCGTCGGAAGACGTGGAGATCCGGCACGTGTCTGGACGCGTGGTGGCGGACGATGTCCAGACCAGTTCTGCCGCTGATTGGAATATTCCCATCATCTGAAATTTAGTTTCCGTTTTCGTGAATTGATCCTCATCGTTTCAGCCCCACTTAGACGAAATTATTGTTCTTGTCTGTTTGGTCCCACATGGTTGAGAGAACGGGGGCATTTTCTCACCTTGGAGTCGGGCAGAAGTGTTTATGAGCAGGATGTCACTGAAGACAGATGCATGGGAGATGGAGACGGGCTTTTAAACATTAACAATATAAGCAAGATAAGACCCCTTTCATGGGAAAAGAAAAGGTACCATTTTAAGCTGTTACGCCCGTTTTATGTGCTACAGACTGCCTTCTTTTTGATTTAACTTTCCGCTGCTCCTGTTGACTGTAGATATTAAAGCATTTTATCTGTTTTCTCTCCTGGCTATTGACGAGTGTCGGCCTGAATGTGGTCTGTCGGGAGCGCGAGGTAAGACATGCAGCCTGCAGGTAAACAACTCTGGGGAAATGAGAGCTATGCTCATTGTAGAAGTGTTCCTGTGGGCAAAGAGCTGCTCAAGCAATATTTTGACAAAGGCTTGTCAGCGTCTGCCTTCTGTCCAGAACGTCACAGACGGTCCCACGCCAGCAGCAGGCGAGATGGATACAGCCGCACTCAGGTGGAAATTGCATTTTAACTGCAAAATGTGGTTTCATGCAGAGGAGTTGCGGTTGAAAAGCAGCCGGGCAGTCCCAGTGAAGCTGGTGTTAATCTGAACGATACGTCGCACAGACTGACATTATGTATCCAAAGGTGAAGTAACTCTTGTGAGCTGATTAAATGTGATAAAACGGATAAAATGAAAGTTTGTCCCATGGCAGGTTTGCCTTCATTGTTCTGGTGTGTGTAGGTTTCTACAAAGCTCTTATTTCTTCTTGAACTCTTTTCACATTTAGTCACATCACAAAGTATGAGGTTGTATGTGCTAGATCAAAACGACGTACTACATAATTGTGAACTGGAAGAAAAAAAACGGCACACATGGTGTTTGAAATGATTACAAACGTCAATCTGAAAGGTGTGTAGTGCATTTGTTTTTTGTTTTTTTGTCCCACTGTGCTAATACTGTGAAAGCGGGTTCAGCAGTTCCACTACTGCATTTTATGTATGGCGCTATGTTAGTGCCACCAACCTGAGCATGCAGTGAGACTGGTGTGAGAACATTATTCTGTGTGAACAGTCGTTTGTGGTGTACAGGTTTAAATCCCTCTCTCCGCTCGCACCACCAGCCAATCGCAGACAGATCTTTTTCATCCAATTGGAGTTTTCCTAGAAAATGCTGAATTTGGTTGGCTGAAAAAACCCAATCACAACCATCATATCAAAATACTGCACCAAGCGGCAGAAATTACAAAACGGTCAGATTTAGGAAAAGCACAAGAGAAAAAATAAAGACTTGAATTTTGTAGCCTAAGGATATTCAGTCAAGCATATAAATTTGCTTACTTGCATTTTAGGTCATATTTCTAAATTTCTTGAGCTACTAAGTGAGGCGTGAAAAATGCTTTTGTCTCATTTTTAGGATTTTATTTCATCCAGCTCCTGAAAGTTGGCATATAACTCTCTTTGGTTTCCACCAAAGGAATATCTATACCATATACAGAACAAATATTTCATTATTTTACTATAGATTTTTGGATATAGACATAGATGGAAACACATGGAGAGTGGAGCGTGTGCCAAACGCGTATTGAATGTTTGTGAGATATAAACACGCACACCACCAACTATTGTTTGTTCACATAAACATATGCGTTCACATCACTCCCACTGTACGCTCAGGTTGGTGGCACAAATATCACGCCATATATATGAGAAAAATATTATTTTTCTCATTCTTTTTTTTTGCAATATAGCTCAAGCTTAGTGTGATTGAATGGTGAGCCTCTCTAAACAGGTTTTTAAATCTGGACTTGGAAAAACCTTTATCACCCGTAAATATGCTTAGATCTATATCCTATTTGTAACCGTGTTTCGGGTTGTTGTCATCCTGGAAGGTGACCTTCTGCCTCAGTCTCAAGCCTCTAACAGCTTTTCCACCAGGATTGCCTTATATTTAGCCCCATCCATCTTCCATTTAACCCTGCCCAGCTTCTCTTTCGCTGCCGAAGAAAAACCTCTTCACAGCATGATGCTGCCCCCTGCGTGATCCACCCCAGGCAGCGGTCCAGATCTTTTTGTGCCCCACTTTAGCCACCTGCATGATCCAAAGCGGTCAACGCACCCCGGGGTGAAATTTGGGATTGTTTTGTTAACAGAAACCTCTTGCATCATGAAAGACTGGGGCGGGGCCAGCATATATAAAGTGGACGTCCACAACAACAATAAGCGTTGCTAAGGGCCACACGCTGGCCTTCCTGCTCCTTGCCTGTCGTGCATTTTCACATCTGATAAGCACGCCATGAATAGATGTGTGGTTCTGCTTTTTCATACATTTTTGAAATAATTTTTTTCCTCAATACATGTGGCCTTTAAATTTGGCCCCAAATGGGTTTCACCGTTGCCTGGCGACCCCTGACCTTGGAGATGATGTGTTCAGATGGATGCAGTGTTAGTTTTCCAGCACACGTAGCGTTGTGGCTAACAGCCAAGTGGACTTCCTATGGCTACCGTGGGCCTCTTGGCTGCTTCTCTGTTTAATGCACTACCTGTCAGTTTAGGTGGACAGCCATGTTTTTATAGGTAGCAGTTCTGGCATGCTTTTTCTACTTTTGATGATGGGTTGGACAGTGGCCTATGAGATGCTCAAATATTGGGATATTGGTTTATAAGCCAATCCTGTTTTAAACAACTCCAAAAGTTTCTCCCTGCTCCGTTTGCTGTGTTTCTTATCCTTCATAATGTCTTTTGTACATTATTGGAATTAAATTGCACATGGGTAGAATCAGTTTGCTGATTAGGTGACTTGAGAACATGTTTTTTGGGCTCTGGATTTTCATAAGGATTATTTATTTTGGAGCAAAGCATTAAATTATGTATACTTTTTTGTCAGCTCAACAATTATACACTGCTTTTCTTGGTCTACCACATTAAATCCTAATAAAATGCCTGCAAGTGGAAAAGGTTCAGGGTTGTGAATACTTTTGTGAGGAACTGTACATGTTGCCGTGCTGCTCAGACCTTTCATTGGTTCCTTGATGCTTGAGATTCTCCAGCAAGAAACTAAAACCAAAGTAAGTTTGTATCACACCCACAATCCAGATATAAGGTGTCATCTTAGTATTTGTCACCATTCACTGAAAAGTAGTCTGCGGCCCTTCTGAAGAGTTCAGTCTCAATATGGTGGGGTTAGATTTTTAAAGAATGGATCGAGGGTTAGCCGGGTTGCATCACCCAGAAAAATTGCACACAAAGATGGCCTGGTGCCTTTGGACAGGGCAGCTGTTGGTGGGCTTTCAGGGTATTTAGAGTTCTGTCTATGCTGGAAAAGAAAAGTCAACTGTAATCTGTGTTTAATTCTTCCACAAATCACCAGTGCATCAATAGATTATTATTTCTATCCCTTAAAATCCACTCGCAGTACTCAGTTCTACCATCCAGCTCCTGCATGTCAATAGGCTCAGACTGCTGCACCTGTTCAACTGGCTGCAAGCAATTTAGGCCAAAGATTTGAAACAACCAATACTGATATAATAGATTCCACTCTAGCTTTGGAAGCCTTAAAACCTGATTATAAGGCCATGGTTGGATCATGGAAGAGCTATTCCTTTCAAATGACCACAAAACCTAACAATTAAAGGACCATGAGAAATTCATGGGATGATGTAGTTAATTAATTCTACCTTATTCTACCTTACCAATTACCTTATGCTACATCCATCCATCCATTTTCATACTCGCTTTATCCCTCATGGAGTCAATTAGGGGTGTGCAAAATAATCGTCATGACGATGCATCGCGATTCTAATTTTCGCGATCTACTGCATCGATTCTTGACGGCAAGTATCAATTATTAATTTAAAAAAATGAATAAATACAATAGCGTACCGCGCACGTGACGTCACCGTCTCAAGAGCAACGCCCTTTTTGCCGCTTTGGTAGGGCATACAGGTAGAGAACGCCCGTAGCAACCAGCTATTACACGCGCAACAGAACCAGCGATATGGCCGACTTTACAGCCGTTAAACTTTCCCAAGAAGATGTCCCAGGCGCACGGATTACTGGTCGCACTGTCGAAGAACACACCAACCTTCAGCTCAAACGATGGCTTGAGTGTCGAGGGCTTAAAAAGACCGGAAAACGGGCCGAGTTGATC
Source organism: Fundulus diaphanus (assembly GCA_037039145.1). Taxonomy (NCBI): domain Eukaryota; kingdom Metazoa; phylum Chordata; class Actinopteri; order Cyprinodontiformes; family Fundulidae; genus Fundulus; species Fundulus diaphanus. The sequence continues at coordinate 46,531,315 of CM073125.1, forward strand.
GAGCTTTGTTTTGCTTTGTTTTGTTTTTTCCTGCGTGGCGGTCATGCCGTCGTCGGCCGTTTTTTTTTGTTTGTAATCACCGTCCAGGGATCGGTATATGTTTAATGTTTGTCTCATTTGAAATGTTTTTGAGTAGGCTACCCTGGTAGCAGGGTATCATGTTAGCGCCTGCTACCATGATAGCCTATATGCTATCATGGTAGCAGGCGCTTCATTATTAACATGTCGGCCACCAAAATAATCTTACCTGTTCACTACTTGATGTTGCTGGAATTGGGTCAGGATGTTCTTCGGTTGGGCCCTTTCCTCCGACAAAATGCTTGCTACATATGTACGTGAATTTGGTAACTTTTTCCGGGTTGAACTGTTGTGTAGGCTGACCGCACCGGTGTACCCAGCGCACACATTTCTCCTTGGCACTCTTGAAGAAAACATCCTTCATATGCGGCCGATCAGCGTACCTCGAGTTGCTGTTGCACGTTCCATAACAACAATGTTTAAAAACCATGGTCTTAGATTTGGAAAAAGCAGTCGTTTTAACAAGTAAAACCCAGGGTAACGCACGTCTCTTTTACAGCGAAACAGCGGCGAACTATGCAAGTTTGCCCTACTGCGTATCACGTGATGTGACGTTACGTTTCTAAAAATAGCTCGCTCGCAGTACGCTATTGTATGAATGGTTGGCGAACATCTGGAAAAAACAAGTGGAATACAACTTCATTGGTTTAAAGGACCGCTGAAGCCATCTAAACGGCACTGATTAGCCTTATTTTGTTATTTTAAGTTTTATAAATCCTGAGCACTTTTTGTCAGTGTGTCCAGTCCAGTAATAGTAATATTTGTTTTCATGGCAATACCTCCAAAAGTCGTTTCAATAAATGCAGCTATGTGTGAATTCAGTTGCTTTCAGTTATGTATCAATTGAAGACACTATCCAGATCATACACAGCCAGTCAGCCACTGGTAATGGCTGTATTTTTTTTATAACAGTGTTCAGTGAAAATATCGCAATGCATCACGATAATTCAAGTATCGTGATGCATCGTGATAGAATCGGATCGTGGCATGTGAATCGTGATACGAATCGAATCGTGACTTCTTTGGCAATACCCACCCCTAGAGTCAATATGCACAATATGCAGTTAATTTTCAACCTGTTGTTCTGTTGGAGGTTTTACTCAGTTTTAACATGATTAGATATACTTTTGCAGATATGAAGATATAAAATCAAGAAAATGCTGGTCTTATAACTACGCCTTCAAATGGAAGAAGGCCTCCTCTTGCTGTTACATTTGCTCAGTGCATTAGATCGCTTAATGGATCCATCCTTCAGTTGGGAGTGGGACTCATTATTCATTTTGTTGGTCGAGCATCCTCTGCTGTGCTTGGTTGCCTCCTCTCGAGCTGCATAAGTGTGATCTATAAAGTGCCTAATTGCTTTTGTCCTGATCCCCTCCATGACCAGGCCATTTACTGTCTTGCTAAGATCATTTCCTGCTCTCTTTCTGTGGTATTCATCAGGGAGGCCCCGGCGCTGTGAAGTGAAATACCGCGGATGACATTATTGCAGTATTATTGTTTGGTTTATCTGCCAAATTATCGAAGGCTCGTCCCTGGAGAGGCGGCGCGGGAGGAGCGAGCAGCTGGGAATGTCCAGCCGATGGTTGTCTCAGCACATCTTTCAATGAGAATGAATGGGTCTTTTTTTTTTTGTACTACAAATCAGTCCCTGTTCCAAGGTCAGACTGAGATGAGCAGCCTAGATTAGTGTTGCAAATCTTTGTGTGTGTGGTGCTGAAAGGAAATAAGAAGCAGGGACTCATTGTCCCTTTGTTTGCCGTGATGGTTTTCTTTATTGGGTAATGACTTCAGCTCCTTGGCTGTAGTCAAAAGACTGACCTATCCTGCTCTATCTGTTGTTTTCTCGACTACCAAATAATGTTTTGGGTTGATTGTCGAACTTTTAAACGTTTTCCTCGAATACAAAAACCTGTTAGATTAGCTCCAGTATCTGTACTCTCCAAACAACTCATTTTCCCCTCAGGCTGACGGCGCTCAGGTATATCGGATTTTATAATGTCAGGACTGTGAAAAAGAAATTGTGAATTTCGGTAAATATGTGTCAGTGTGTTAAATGGACTACTCTGTTTATGGTTTAGAAAAGTATTTTTAAAGGATCTATGAATAGGTGATTATAAATAGTGATTAATGTGTAAAATGAGGCTGTGTTTTTAATCAGAAAGACTGCATGTTTGGAAACCTTAAATGTGGGAGCATCTCCAACCAACTGGCTCCATCTTATCTGCCGGTTGCTTAAATTCTTCATGTCCTTTTACTATGCATGGTTTTATGGACCATATGCTTTTTGTAATCCTTTTTGAGTTACATGATGTGAGGTCCGAGTAAGTTTAGCTTTGTTTGCTTTTCCTTTAGTTTCAGTTTGGTTTGGGAGTGACTCAAAGCGTTAAACCTCCTAACATCCAACGACTCGCACCAGATACACCAGCCCCTGCCCCTCTGTCGCAGGCGACCTTCAGGCCAGCCCAGAAATGGGACGGTGAAAACCAAAGCTCAAAAATAAAAATACGATTCACATGTAAAGCAATCACAATAAGATATTGGCCTTAAAATAAGGTGTTCCCCAGAAACTGACATATGTCGATATTTTGGAAACTTCTAGTCCATCCTCATTTCTCCCTCTCCTAAACTTTTCTTCTCAGATTATCATTAGAAATCCGGCCTCAGTTCCTTTCTTTAAACTCCAGAGAGCTGTTAAACGATTGACAATTTGGGGAAATTTATCATAAATTATATTTAAATTATATTGTTAATCATAAAACCCTTTCCACTTTGAAACATTAATAATGCTTTTATTGAGTTTCTGCATGTTTTACATCAACAGGTCATTAAGAAACAGCTCAGTGTGATTAGTAATAAATATGATCCTTGACAATTATTTGAAGGATGTAATAAATCCTACTTTTCATAATTATGTAGAATGTCTATGCCTCTTAAATGTGTGATGGAGGTTGCTCATTGGGAGGAAAGATACAGTATCTCACAAAAGTGAGCACACCCCTCACATTTTTGTAAATATTTCATTATATCTTTTATCAGAACAACACAGAAGATATGGCATATAGCTTGTATAACCAGGTAAATTTGCTTTCCCCTCAAAACACACAGCACTTTCACCTGTGTAACTTCAAACTAACTTAAAAAAATAAGTAAATGAATAAATTGTGTATAAGTGTAAAGAAATGTTCCTCTTTACACAATTTTGACAATATATTTTCCTAAACATAAATTGAGCATTGCAAGCTATTCTTTCTATGGAAGCCCAATGAGTGTATTGGCAAAATAAAATCCATATTTTTCAAAAATTAAATCTTAAAAAATTGTAAATTCAAATGAATCAATTAAATTGATTTATCGCCCAGCCCTAATGGGGAGCAGGTGTGTTAAATTTGGTGTTATCGCTCACACTCGCTCTCTTACTGTGCGCTGGAAGTTCAACATGAGACCTCATTGCAAAGAACCTTCTGAGAATATGAAAAAAGGATTGTTGCTCTAAATAAAGATGGCTGCGGCTATAAGGAGATTACCAACAGCCTGAAACTGAGCTGCAGCCATAAGACCATACTGCAGCTTAACAGGAGCGGTTCCACTCAGGACAGGCCTCGCCGTGGTCGCCCAAAGAAGTTGAGTGCACGTCCTCGGTGTCATATCCAGAGGTTGACTTTAGAAAAAATAGATGCATGAGTGCTGCCAGAATTGCTGCAGAGGTCGAAGGGACAGCAAAGTCAGCGGGTCAGGGTTCAAACCATACGCCCCACACACTGCATCACATGGGTCTGCATGGCTGTCATTCCAGAAGGAAGCCTCTTCTAAAGATGATGCACAAATAGTTTGTTAAAGACAACAGAGTAAGAACTTGGATTACTGTAGACAGTGATGTTGTCATGGAGGAGAGGAAGAGGAGTCCAGTGGCAACCTGTGATGCTCTAGTCAACTCCAGGCCCAACAGACTGAAGGCAGCGCTGGAAAACAATGGTGACCACACTAAATGTTCACACTTTGGGCACGATTTGGACATTTCCACTTATAGGTGCATTCGCTTTTGTTGCCAGCGGTTTGGACAATTATGGTTTGTGTTTTATTTTAAGGAGACTGCCAATTTACACCATTTTACAAGCTGTACACTGACTACAGTGTACTACTACCTTTTCTGAGATACAATACCTCCAGCAGAACTCATTTTGAATATGGAGCTGGTTTTTCCATTTAAATAATCTAAAGCAGCCAGAGTTGCTACATGCCTTTATAATAACCAACATGCTACAGTCACAGTGATTTTAAAACGGATAATTACAAATTCACATGGCAGAACTGTAAGAGATACTGTATTTCCTGCATAAATTTAAACAACGTAATGAATCAAAACACCCAAATTTACTGGAAAATTAACCCGGTCTTGTCTGAACAGCTTGTCAGTCAAGCTAGTCATGCCAACATGGTCTTTAGGAGCTAATCTCTACCTAAATGTGAAATTATTCTCACAAGGGCTATTAACACATGGATCAGTAGGTCTAAAATGATCTAACAGCACCACATCAACTGTGAAGATAAATTAATTGACTGACTATCTTATGAGAGGGGTTGCTGCCTCCTAATTGGGTGTGTGTTTGGGAACTCCCGTATTGGCTTTTTTTTTTTTTTGAGACTGGAGACGATCTTTTATTCACACTTTCTGTTTAAACAGCAGCTCTTTTTCCACATCTGGAACTCTGATGCATAATAAATGTAAGATAAAATATACAGTAAGAAATTTCTTAGCATGTTTAGTGTTTCCTGAATACAAAGCCACCGTATTATGCCAAATTTCTGGGGATTCTGCACAGACATCAGTCATAAAATATGTTTTCGTTTTGACGTAGTTGCCAAGGGAGGCAGATAGTGAAGAAAGAGATTTCACAATGTGAAGCTTTAATTGAGCAGCAGTGGGACTATGTGAGCCCAGCTTCTTGGGTAGCAACCTGTTGGTCTTTAGCCTGTTTTATGAATTTTATACAAGATTAATATAAAAGATTTATGCACACTATTGTAAATATGCAAATTTGCTCATGTAGGAAATGTGGAAAGGTGTAAATTTCCCTCTCTTATTGTGCACAGGGTTATTATAAATCAATACTTTCATTAGCAAGAACATACTGAACCATAAGAAAACGCACTATGCAAAACCACATTACAACCATACTACCTTATATAAAGATAAAAATATTACAAGGAGGACCAGAAAAAAAACATTTTTATTTATCTTTATCATTCCAGCCATTAATCATATTCCCATAAGGCTACCCTGAACCTTTATATTAAAGAATATAATTACCCAGAATCCTCACTGACATGTTTTCTATCCGTATTTCCACTGCCGTGCTGTTCAGGTAAATTACTGTATGTCTCAAACCAACTGAGAGCTTCACACCAATTGCTTCTCCTCTGCAGTGTAATAACTCCAAACTGTGCAAAGGTCTGACTCTAAAGAGTTTTAAAGGGATTTAAGCAGGCGCAGGCTACCTGCAGACCTTCTGTATCCACTGGATTTATGGCAGAGAAGAGACGAGCTCCACGAAATGGTGCCGTCTGCCCCAGAATGAATCACAGCGACCATGCATATGCACCTTATAGAGATTTCTTACCTCCCTACTAGCAGACCTTTCATAACTACATTCGTTGAATTACATGGTTTTCCTCTGGCTGCCCTCTATCTCTACTTTTAGCTAATTTAGACAACTATTAACAATGAAAGCCAACAGTGGCAAATGTGTGCTTTAATTATGCTTCTACAGACATAACAAGGGCACAAGTCTTACAAATTGGTGCATTTTTTCCACAAACATTTATAATAGAAGAGGGTTTATGGAAAGAACGTGTGTAAACCATGCTAAAAACAAAGAATATTTACGCAGGGACAAAAACGGCAGACTTATGGTACTAAATGGTATTTTTCTAGGTATGAAATGGTAGCAGAAACGGACCAGATCCCAAGCCGAGGGTATGAAATGGGGGTAGGAATTGACAAAGGAGGGAAATGACCATTCTGCAGCTGTACATTTTTACAGCAGTTACTCTCTGAATCAAAAATAAAATCCCTCCAAACTCTAAAGAAATGTGCAACATTACATATAAAAATACCTAAACATGTCCCAAAAGAGATTTGTACACAAATGCAGCGACAGAGTAGCTCAACTTCTAAAGCATCACTTTGACTTGATTGGAGAAGTTACCCACTCCCAAAAGCTGAAGTCAGCTATTTAAAATCTATAACAAAGAAATACTAGAAAATATGAAATTGAGTGGAGTCCAGGCTGTAATTACTGGTGCATAATGCTGAGGATACTCTCTCCAGTAGCCAACGGCCTCAGATGCATTAGCCCATCACAATAACATGGTTTTCGCAACAGAATTTAAAATAGATTAAAGTGAGACACACATTTGTTGAAGAGCATAACTCTTCCTCTTCTAGGCCTTCAAACCAGGTGGGAGCTGCAGCTTTAACAAGGTTATCTTAATCTTTAAAGAGATTGTTGCAGTGAAAGCAGTCGTCTCCCAAGTTGTCGTTTCCTCTTGTGATCTCTTGTAACTGAATAAATGAATGTTGTTAAAGTGGGATCAGAGTCCTCTTAAAGTGTGGCTATGAACATGCACGTGTATCCCTAGAGCAGAACGACTTATAATTTTGTTAAAGGGGAGTTTTCACAAGTTCCTTTTCGAAACCTGAAAACAAGGACACACAGTGAAAGGATTTCAAATCTGCTCAGAAAATGGGAATTTTGTGTATTCAAGGAGGATTTGTCAGTAAAGCTTTTTGCTTGAATTAACCCATGGTTTAATAAAACACAATGGTGTGTTTTAGTTGAAGAAAGGGTGATACTATAGGGTTGGAATATAGTGTGATTCCTCCCATATTTAATGTTTGTCTATTCCATCAAAACAACTGGATTGATGTACACTGTAGTCGTGTTGCTGGACTTTAAAATAGAGCTGATCGAAAAACATCCGCTGGATCAACATGTTCTCCTAAATGTGTATAAACGAAGAAGCCGAAGAGATAACTTTATCAGCTTGCTGTAGCGTTTGGAAACAATCTAACATTAATCCGGCTATTATTAATGCTTCAAACTCCTTTCTTTCTGCATTTTGATGAATAATGCACTCAGCTGCTATTTTTGCTCCGTGCCTGGATCTAAAGAGTTACTGTTCTCTCTACGACGGTTTACTTTGTTGGTGAAGTCTCTAAAAAAGATGATTCACCTCAGCCTTTGTCACAGTGTCTCTCCCTTTAAATGAGTCAGACCTTAGCTTCAGCATGCATGAGTAAAAACCCAAGGCATTTGAATAAATCAAATAAATCAGTGCTCCTAAGTGGGTGTTTACTTGACTGAGTGCAGCCTGTTGTGACCCCAACCGCTTCTAGCCTCCCCAAAGTATAACAAAGATGTTTTGCACTCTTGTGCCCCACTTGGCTATTTTCTTTATATATCACTCGAATTTCTGTGTGGCAGCTTTTGGAATGGATTCTCCCTGACTTGTACTCCGGTCATTACAGGAAAAACTTTGTCTTGTTTCACTGAATAATTCCTTCTGGCACACTAAAACCCTGTTTGCCACAAACACCTTCCCTACCATTTTCCAGTGGCAAAACAACAAGGGACTTCAGACAACAAGTGCTGACGTTCATTTATTTTTGCCATAGGCCCCATTAGCACATTCATGTGTGACTAAATTTTTTTTGGTATGTTTTTTTTTTTTTTTTTTTTTTTTTTAGTGGAAGCAAAACATGGAACGCACTTGTCAGTGCAGAGGACTAAAAGCTTAGATGCAGAACAAGCCATTCGTAATAGTTGTGTTGGGACTTGCATAAAAAAATGGAGATGAAAGACAATGTTCTTCATTAAATAACCTGAAGATTGTTGTTTTAGTCTCTTAATTAAAATCTAAAACTAAAGACTTTTAGACAGTACAGAATTTAAACACTGCAGACATGCAGTTTAATTTATTTTATACATGAAATCAGTTTATTGAACACTGTCTTACCTGTTATGGAAATGCTCTTGTATGATAATGTGAAAATTACCGTAGTTATGACAAAATGTGAAGTTACTTATGTTGATTGAGATTTTAAACTTGATCAAAGATGCAGAATAAACACCCACTAAGTTTTCAAGTCAATATTACATTGGGGACTAAACACTAAGAAACTAGTGGGGCTCCATGTTTGAGTCTCCCCATGAGTCTGCAAAGTCTTTTATTGGTTTAAAAACTGGAAATGCATATTAGTTAAGCGAAGCACTTCAGTCTGTCATGCAAACGTGGATCCGTAAAGGTTACTATTCATCTGCACCCTCTGCAAGGTTAATGTAAATCGTAAAGAGGACTTTATTATAAAAACTATGACAAGAAAGTCTGAATGATAATTAACGTCTGTACTGGCCAATTTGGTTCCAAGTCTAAACTATTTTCATTACTGCTTCTGGTTTTAGCTCAAATAAAATCCACAGCATCAGGATAACAGGATGGAAGGATACTGGCTGTCACCAAGGCCAGTATGTCCAGCTTGACTAACCCAAAAACACAGCTGTTGCTGTTGTATATGCTGCATGTACAACAGCCAGAGCTGTTAATATTTGCAATAAAAAGAACAATGTAGTTGTATCATCCTGGTCGGCTCAAAGCTGTGACTTGGCTAGCAGCCTGTTCACATTCCTTGCATCCTTCCTTGATCAGCTCACAGCCTCTTCAGCAGGTTGCCAAGCAATTTCCTCTGCATAAGATCATGTTTTATTTTCCAAACATAATTTAAAGAGGACATATCATTTAAAATCCACTTTTTAGCCCTTAAATGTTTTTTTTGTTGACTTGGAATCTCTAGGAATGAAAAGTTGACTGTAATCTCTTCAAGTACCACATGTATATCTTTATATTTGGGGTTATATTTTTCAAGCTGCTCAGTTTTCTCTGTTCCCTATTACGTTTTTTTAACAATTACGTCAGAGTATTTACTGTGTAGCTGATAAACAAGGACACTGTCCAGTTCACAAATTTCTGCAATTTTTTTTAACTGATTTTGTAGTGCAAGCTGAAGGATGCCTAAGCTACAAGTGGATAAGTCAAAAATGTTTGGCTGTTGAGTGTATTAACCCACACAACTCAAACAAACTACAAAAATGGCCGAACAGGGTGGAGAGGAACGCTCTATCTGGTGAGTTGGAGGGGCTCATTTAGATTTAAAGAGATGGCACCAAAATGAGTTGCTCTCAGGCGAACCTCAGGAAAAAAGGGGCAGAAAGGGGGGAATATGGTAGCCTGGGTGCCATTCCGAACTTAGTCCCGCCCACAACGTTTTAGGTCGGGAAGTTCGGTCTGGCATTGCTCAATACTAGCGCGAGTATGCTCGCCCAATATCTGGCGGGCCAATCAAATTGTCAGGGCGGGCTTTATACGATGATGGACAGATGATCAACAGTAACGTAATCAACCACGTCACCAAAGCGCGCTTGGGTTGAATTCGTTTCGTGAAAGAATCATCTGAAATGGGCATCACAGCGATGCAACTTGGCGTGAACGACGAGGTGGATATAGCCAGCGGTCGTTGCCAGCTCCTTTTCGGAAGCCCGGAATCCTGGCTGCTGAACAACAAGCGGAGGGACATGCTAGGCTCCGATGTTTTTCAAGCCAACGTTATGGGTATCGTCGTGGACGAAGTTCATCTAACTTACAAATGGTAAGAGATCATCTGACTGTCTGACTTAGTAAATAACTCGCAATGTCGTGATATGAATCCCATGTTGTAAACATAGTAGATAACGTTGTACGTTCGCTAATTCAGACTATTCAACTATGCGTCGCTTAACATACGGCGCACACTCCGTTGCTCTTATTGGGTGTAGGTCTATCCAATTGAGTGCAGAGGAATTTTTTTTCCTGGTTCGTTCGAAACACGCCCCATAATCACAGCTCTATGGAGCAGTATCAGACTCAGATTCTGACTAGAATTGAGTATGACCATGTCAGGCTAGGAATATGGGGGGTAAATTAACAAATTCAGACCAACGCATTGTAGTTCCACTTTATCTAGACCACAACTGAATGATTTCAATGTGAAATGATTTAAAAGCATGGCACATCCTCATTAAGGTTATCCTTTTATCCTCTAAAAAAACATTTATCAATACCTCTGAACTGTAATGCAAAGAGCCAAAATAGGACGCGTTTGCTGGGGAAGAAGCTTGCACCCATTTATTCTAAACCTGGAATAAATACACTAAACTTGCAGATAATGTATTTTTGACAACCTAGATAAAAGCAAAAAATGAGAGTACCTACTTTCAACTTTGTGGTGTGAAAGGCTTGAGTGAAACATGATCGCACTAATTGTCATGATGTCATTTTGAAGCAAAAATTGGTAATTGCTATTTAGACAGGATAGAAAGCCGGGTGGCATAGAAAAATGGGTGACAAAATGAGTCACTGTGACTTCAAAAGTGTCTTTACCAGAAGGCAATTATAATACTGAGCTCAGTTTCTAGAAATATCAAACAAGGAATGACTTGAAACATGAATGAATATGCACCATCAAGCCACTTGAGCTTTTTCATTCTTTGAACCTATTTTTAGCCAGAGATTCACACGGATCTAAGCAGGTTTTTTTTTCCTTCCAGAAAACATCCATCCCTCCTTTAATGTTTCATAGCTGCTCAATCTGTTCAAGGAGAAAGAGATGGGTTACACCCTGGGCAGGTTACCAGTCTGACACAGGGCAACCCTTAACACACAACTGTGTGTGAACACATCCACACCTGCAGAAAGGGTTGGCCATTTATGGCATCGTCGGCGTGAAAAATGTCTTATAAGAATTTGGATTTATCTTGATTATGAATCCCATTTAATGATGCCGGTCTACTTTTGCCACTTTAGCAACTGTTGATTCTTTGAGAGTAGTGCTGTCAAACGATTAAAAATTTTAATCGCATAATTTCAATAGTTAATTTGAAATTAATCACATATTTTATCTTTTTATTTCTGAAAGTGTAAAAGCCTATTTGGGCATTTTATATGCAATTTTGCAATAAATGACACTAGTAAAAAACATTCTTGTACAAAAAATATGGATAACATCCTGGTGCCATAAAATGTTAAACTCTGGCCAATAATGGCTAAATCACTAATCATAACGCCCTGATGTTTACACAATGTGTAAGCAAATGTGTAAATAAATAAATATTTCATGCCAAAATAATTTTTTTTGCCTCTTAAGCAAAAATAGACATGGTATTAAGCATTTATATATAAATTAATATACATTTTACATTTTAATAAAGTCACAAGTTTTAATGTTAATTTTTTCCCTCTCTAACACACATCTAATCCTGAGCTTTCACACCAATATCTTTTTTTTGTATATTTTTGCATGCTGTTTATATCCTCGTCCATACACAGTTTTTTTTTTAAAGCCTGGAAAAAGGTTTAAAATTTCCAGGTCATTCCAGAGTCTTACACTGGAGCTTAATACCCTTGGAAGAGAACTGTTTAGCACAGCTTCATGTGCTGACACTGTAACTCCAGGTACTTCATTTGGCAACGTGATTCAGCCTTAATTTGTCAAATACAAAGAGAACAAATTAATAAGTATGGTTTATGGTTTGGGTTTCTGCAATGTTATCAGCGTGTAAAAACTTATCTTCAGAACCAATCTCTGCTCAAAATGGTGATCTGCATCGCAAGATCTACCTTAAGCAGTTATCACAGGTTATTGCAGCCGTAAACTGCAGAAAATATGGGCAGAGTTGCTCCCTCTGCCTTTACTACCGTCCGTCAGCTCCTATGTCATTCTAGAGGAGGATGCGCTCCAGCGCGTTAAGAGGCGGAGGGATATTTCAGCTGGTTATACCCAGTGTCTGTAGTGCAAGCAGGTCTTAATAACTCCTGTTTATCGTCACTTATTTTAGAGTCCAAATAAGCGACTTCACTTTCAGAAACAAGCCCAAAAAAACGCAACCCGCGACTCATGAAATTTACGAGCGACTTTAGAAAAAATAGGATTTGGCAACAGTGAGCGCGGGTCTGTTATGCTACCGTCTCTAGCATTATTCGAACTACAGAAAGCGCCGAGGGTGAAAAAAACACATAAGGCAACGGTGTGTGTTTTGACGCGCGATTAACGGCGACAAAAAAAAATTGTCGGCGTTATGGTCTAACAAAGTTAACGCGATAATAACGCATTCAAACTGACAGCCGTACTTGAGAGCATCAATATATCAACAAATTCAAAAATATAATTAAATGCAGTTGGTGTGTGCATTTTACACACAAACATCACACTTCTTTTTGTAGCTCAAGTCCCGATGAAGCCTGTTTTGAATTTAGGATTTATTTTAAGAGCAGCATTTGTGTTTATGCGGCTATAAAGGACTGAGAGTTTAAGTTAATTTCACCCACCCCCACTTCCACGCATGCATGCTTGTAGACGGTGGGAAAAAGCTGGAGTACTGGAGAAACTCCTTATAGGCCCTGGAGGAGATTTGTGCCTAGGACCTTCCTGCTGTGAGGCAGTAGCTCTAAGAATAGTGTGTGTGTAAAACTTTAACAAGTGGAAACTTTAGAACTGACTGGAGCTATGGTTTTCAATAATTAAAGTAGTATAAGCAGGTGTAGGCAATGCTTGAATAGAAAGATTATATAACAATATAACCTTTTGAAAACGGCCAGTGTTGGTGTTTACGTATTTGTGAATAAGACTGTCCCCAGATTTAAACATGTTTGAACCACTTTGGAGCCCATTGGTTATTTAGACAACATGGTGTACCAGCTGTACCTGAATGCTGCGTGCGTAGCCATTTAGACATTGGCTGATTTGTCTCAGCTGTTTGTATTCGGCTTGAAGTAGTTTCTGGTGAGAAATTAAGTTTGGTGTAGTGTGAGCTACTGTGCTGTACAAACCTTATCGCTGTTGAAAAATGCAGAGCTTAAGCTTGGCTTCATTCCACTTTTCCTTCTACACTGTAGCTGCAAGAGAAACCTGATTGTTCCCAAATAGCAGAGTTTAGCGATAGCTGACAATCCTCTCTGTTTTGTTGTGGCATCACCTTTTAAAGTTGCGACACACAACGCTCCGCACATAGACATCCTGGATGTGTTAACATGTAAAAATCAGTCATGTTAAAAAGGTAACGTCCTTCCCGTCAGTAAGATCCTGATCAGGCTAAACACCGAGGTCTTGAGCATACTGCACCAGGATTTAGAGCTCTGACTTCAGGAGAATGACAAGTAGCCATCTGGTTATTGTTCAATCCAGACCTGCATGGTCGGTTCAGCCTGAAATAGCATCAAAGGCAAAGAGATGTCTTTTGAAAGTGGGCCGCTGTATGCAGAGCTAGAAAGATCCGAATTGAATCGTCACTCAGGGGTGTCTGTTACATTTGGATACAGATGCAGTCACGCTCATTTCTCTTTTCATTGAGGGGAAGAGGGGTGTTGCTGTATTCACAAGACAAACACAAACAACGAAGGAGCACTTTTTACAAGTATTAATTGACACACGAGGGAATAAGGCCTCTTATCTCCTCTCCTTGAAACTAAGTACAGCCTGTGGGATGTTCTGAAGTGCACTGACAAGGTGTGGGTGTGCTTTTCAAATCAAATCTCAAACATAGTTTGCTGAGAAATCAGTAAAGTTTTGACACAAGCAGACTCTTACGGGTTTTGGCATATTGATGTGGCCTGATGGTGCTTATTTCTAGCTTCTACTCACACTTTTTATTACTTCTGTTGCCCTTTTTTTTTTTTAGTGTACCGTGTCACAAACCATTTTCTATTGTTACTCATAACACCCAGAGACGGTAACTGAGAAATCGCGGATAAAACAGCTTTAGGATGTGTCATTCTGAAAGTATGATGCTGTTGTAGTAGTAGCAAATGTAGAGAAAGCACAGAGCTATTAAAAATAAATTATAGTCTAAAAATACTCATATTGTTAAGTTAGGGCCACATTATGTTTTTGTTCATTAATACAAAAAAAAAAACTTTTGTCTGGAAAGTATTTTTAATTTTAATTTACCATTGTCTATTTGTTTAACACACTGGAAATGCCTCTATGCAATTAATACCTCAGAACAATGTGGATATGTTTGTACAAAGAACAGCTTTTTGTAAAATAAATAAAATAAAAATGCAGCAAACAGCCCAATGTTTGTGGTATCAAAAGCTGGAGTCCATAATAGTAGCTATTCATCATCAATCTCCCAAGCCCTTTGCTTCAATCCATTACTTTACAAGTGTAAAGCATCGATGGTCTGAAACAAATTAAGATAAGATAAGAATCCCTTTACTGTCCCGCAATGGGGAAATTTGGGTGTGACAGTGGCAAACACACAGACGGTTACAAATAATTATTAGCAATGAAAAAGAAGAAAAAAGAACAAACTAGACTGATCAAAAATTAGCTCTAAGAAAACACTAAGAAAAGAAGACAAAAAAGTAAATACCAGAGTAAATAGATATTGCACAGTGGAAAAAATGTTAACAGTGGAAAAGACTCCAGCCTATTTAGATAACACACGATATCACAATATGCAATGTAGATGATAGTGCAGCAGCATCCAGAAGTAGCTAAAGCGTGTGCCAGTTACCTTAGCATCTGGGGCAGTGTAGATGGTTAATGATTGGATCAGAACCTGTGCTTCCATTAGCATGTTTGGAAACAGTTATTAAGTCTGTTTTGAGCAGCAGAGATTATAAAGTCTGACTGCAGCTTTGAGAAAAGACCTGCGGAAACGTTCCTTAGAGCATCTGCGATGCAGTAGATTATGGAGCAACTGAGACTTCAGAGCGGTCAGGAAATAAAATATAAGAAATTGGTGGCAGCCAAGCCCTTGAGAGACAAGAAAGGCGTAATTAGGAAAAAATAACAGCAGAGATTATGGAGGTCGTTTTGTCCACACCTCAACATAAATAACAAGTATATTGACAATCAAGCTTTAACTGGTACGAGGTTCTCACAGTGTGACATGACACCCTTTAGGAAAAATACCAAAATAGCCGTGATGTACATTTATAGGGTAGATTATAAGAAACAGATATTATCTGATTACTTGGTTGGTAAAACAGATAAGCCAAACTTTTTTTATTAGTACAACAGCTGCTACGCTTCATGTGTACCACACATGTGCCCCACTGCTCCACCACTTCTACAAATTATACTCATATACTGGACAAATGAGCCAAAAACTAAACTCATGTGACAGTATGTAAATGCTGAACTTATGTAGCACAATGCAAATGCTGCTGGTCGGTCATCGTGGAGTCCTGGAAACTGAAAGAGCAACTGACAACATGACCTACTTTTTGGTGCTCCTTTAGTTTGTATTTAGTTTTATTTTTAAGCTAGAAAGTGTTCTTTTAGACAGCTGAGACATTCAGCGGCAATATGTGTGCTGGTGGGGGAGGCTACCTTCGTCATACTCAAAACGGCTCACTCTGGAATCTCATTCAGACAACTTTTATCTCTAACAGGCTCATTGAAAACGTTTTAGAAGTTTCGATAGATTTGTTTTATCAAACCCTTGTTATACCTTAAATTTAAGTCTCTTAAAAGATTAATTTACTTAATGTTATTTTCTCCAAACAAGTCAAGGGTGTAGCCCATCTTTTGCCTGGAGATTTGCACCACACATGGATGAAGGGGGTGTAAAAAGATGTATAAATAAATAGATGTGTCCTCCCAATTTAAGTGGCTGGTAGGCAAGGTGATTGTGCTTTTGAGTCAGTGATTTCATTTTCTTAGAATAGATTGGATGTTTCAGTGGTAGTTGGAGTTAAAATGTTGATTTAAAAAAAAGATCGACAGGGATTGGGAATTGTAATGTAGAGGGGTAAATGGTAAATGTTTGCTTTTTAGTTCAGGAAAAGGAATGTAAAACTATTACATTGGGGAATTAAGTAGAAGTAAGGGTTGGAAGTAGGCTTGTGAGCTGCACGTTTAAGGCTGAAAAACGAAAATTTTAAATTGCATTTGTCAGATCCTACCAGTGATCGAACCACACCCCAGAGCCAAGAGCTCTTCAAAGGCGGTCATTCACAGCTGTTACTGTGGACGCTGCGACACACACTCCAGCAGCTCTCAGTGTGCCGTTGTTGAAGTTCATCGGAGCCAGTGAATGTCTCATTAACCAGGTCTCTGGAGCACAAAACCACATCGACATAGGCTGGATATTTTTCTGACAGACTGCAAATAGATTCAGCCACTATTTAAGGGGACGACGAGCCTTTCCAAAGCCATTAGCATGGGAACAGCAGTGCCAATCATCTCAAATGCTACGCCTGTAATAATGATGCAGGACTTACCCACATTGCCAATATATCCCTTGTACTACAGCCCAACTGTTGATAGCTTGATCTGACCAAACCCTACTTGCATTATAGCGTCCTTCCATTGAAAGGAGAGAACAGATGGCGAGCGCTTAGACTTTTTTGTGTCCTTGAGGACAGTTGAAACTGTGTGTCTGAAACCCTAGTTTCTTTACTGCCTGCCACGGGTGGTTTGTAGAGTTATTAGTCCAATGTTATGCACTGCTCTCTAAGGACACTGCACATGCATGTGTAAGTGAACATGACCTTATCAACTGCCGGGTTGCCTTACAGACACACAGTTGTTCGCTCACTGTATGGCAAAAAGGGCAGGGGCCTTTGACAGCAGAACGAGGATTAGACTGCAAACCAAAGATTCTTAGTCAATGTAATGGAATAGAGATGAGAGGATGGGAGATTTAAATAAATTAACCTTCAGTGAATTCCCGGAGGCTTGGAGGAATGATGGCGGGAGTCTGAGGAGGAATATTTTCCCTTTCAATAATGAAACTAATAGTCATGCCATTATTATGCTAGTTTGCTTCGGATTGTATTTGAAGCACGGCCCGCATGCACTAGAACACATGTATTGACTAACATAATGGAAATTAATCTCCCTCTCATCTGTTGCATTGAGTTGTTTTTCTTTCATTGTCTACCGTTGTCGTATGCCTCCGTAGTGTTTGACATAATGGGACATACAGAGCCGCGTGAGTTTATAAATGTACAGTGAAATACTTTGATGCATGCATCATTTCAAAATGCCAGCACAACATCAGGGAATAGGTTAACCTTTACCAAACACCCAACTGTTAGAAGCTAATTATTTCTCCTTAATTATCATGATGTTAACTATAATTCTTTTCTATGACTAACCCAAAAACACAAAACTTTCAAGATTCTAGATATCCTTAAAGCTGATGAGGTGAAAACACATGGTTGAAGCTCCATAAGCTTTCTATATCTATAGAACATCAGGTGAGGTTTCTGTTAAGCATCTCAAGGAAAGTGTATCAAAACTGGACAGTTTTTAACCTACTTAGATGCAATGTACCATACTGTATGGGTATAAACCTTCCAAGTTTACAGAACCTTTTGTAACTTAATGGATTAAATGCTTGGAATTACCTTTTTTTCCTCTGCACAGCTTCTTTAGTGATGAATATTCAAAGTTTCAGTGCTTTGATCTTTGCTGCCCTTTAATTTCTCTCAGTTCTGTTTCACTTTACGAATATCACATTGAAAATAGTAAAATATTGATTTACGTGATGCCTGGATTAATAGAGCGACTTTATTTGGCTTTTATGAAATGGAACAACACAAAGTAGGGCATAACTGGAAGGAAACTGTAGCAGTTTTGCCCTTTTTTCCCCCTCCCAAATAAAAACCTGACTTGCTGTGCATTTATATTTGAACCCCTTTGTTCTTATGCCTCAAAATAAAACCCTGTACAACATGGAAATGTTCAGATCAAACTTATTTCTGTGTTAAAATAGTCCAATCAACGTCTAAATCTGTATTGTTCCGTCCCTGTTTATTATTAAAATGAACCCAACAGATGTCCTGAGTCTTTCTTTGTCACGGACCTCCTGGGAAAGACTCAAACTTAACATGTGTAACTTGTACCTCCTCTAGGCGGGGACTGCGTCCGTGTGCCCTTGATATGGAGGAGAATCAGTTCTGTCAATTATCTTTTCTTATTGTCTTTAATTAAAAAAGGTTTACCTTTACCTGGTTGATGTCTGTTATTTCTGAATGCAACCAAGGACCGGCACCCAAAAGCCATTGCTTTTAATTACAGATTAATTACCAGGTTACCTTGTTGCTTGAAAAATCATGACGTGAGAAACTCCACATTAATCTTTTATTTGAATCTGAAATTTATGGGCAATATGATACCTTCGGACAGTATGTTTTTGTGACTGAAACAAGCAAAATTCCCGTTATTTCCTCAGTAATTCTGTAATGTGAACTACCGACAGCCAAAAACAACAAACTATTAATGTGTCTGCCCTCTTTTGTTGAAAGGTATTACAAAAATACTCAGAATGATCCTAGCCATTAGATTTATTAAGATGAGCTTATTGTGTCAGATGATGGAGCTTCTGAGACGCCGATCTCATCTACTCTCCAGTTGTTTGAAGTGCCTGTGTTTTTAACAGCTCTTTGTCTTTGCTATAAATATACTGGAGGTGAAAAGCTTCACTAATAGTCTCTTGAGAATATCACTGCTGCTTGGCATTCTTTGCCGTCCATTGCTAAGCCACATCAGGCAGACACCTTGTTTATGCATCTGCTCGGGGCACTCATGACTTCACCAGTCAGCTACCTTTTTAGGAAAGTGTAATCTCACGGCAACATTACTGGGCAAAAGCGCCGCGCGTCGTTCTAAAGGACACCGTGGGCTATAACGGGTGTGACAACTCAATTTATTGCGAGGAATGATGTGTACCGAAACGTTTTTAGCGAGGGCTAATGGTGGTCTTGTCTTTATGTCATCTGTAACCTTTCAGGTTATGGAAGGCTAATTTTGGAAGCTGTCCGGTGACTTGCCAGGTGCCAACAAACCGGACGTTGGGTTGCGACAGGAACAAAAGGTGCCTGCCACATATCGAGCCTTGGTGTTACCTGAATTTTATCTGTGGGGAACAAAACTTGGCCACCTTTTTGCTTTCATCAGAAATTAAATACAAGAATAGTTTAGACAGCGGGAAAATGAACTGCGAGCTCGCTTACAGATGGATGTGTGTGTAAATCAATAATAAGCTACCTGCTACCTCTCAGATCTCTTATATCATGTTCCACTAAATGATACCATTAAAAATACTACTTCTAACTCCATTTTGTTAAATATGCACCATTTAGACTTTTGTGGCCAATTTCCAATCTCTAGTTTTTCTAAAGCTTTAGTTTGTCAGTATGAATTTTAACAGATTATGGTCTTTGAGGGAGAGCCACAGTGTAATAAGACAAAAGAACAGTATTAAAATATGTCTTTGTAGCCCCCCTGCTGTGGGCAGTCATTATTATGTACGGAGCAAATGCAACAGCAGGATTTGCTGCTGCAAACATGGTTTTATCAATCTATTGCTTTTAAACAAAACATTTTAAACTAGTGTTGTTTCACTTTGTTAATTAGCGAATTGGTGCAACTAGCATTTCTAAAGTAACGGTCTTTGTCTGTGTTCGCCCGAGAACGCAGGAACTCGCCTTGACTGGTATGTTTTCCAGAAGGGAAATACCAGGTTTGTATGAGAATTTCTCAGTGGTTTTCAGTAAAAATATCAAGGTATCATGGTATCGACGAAACAATAAAAACAATAATATGTGGCATCAGGTAATTGCTTTTATTTAACTCAAAAAAATAAACATATAATAGTGATATGTATGCCATATATTTAAAGTTTTGAATCAAACTCACTCTAATTTGAGCTTTTCTGATCTTAACAGAGCAACACAGTTAAAGTGTGAGCGGAAATGTTTATTTTTCCCCTTTTGTATAAATGTGGGAGCATTTTAACATCCAACTGACTGGCAGTGTGCAGCGACATCTGAGGCAAGGACAGAGCTGAGTTCTGTGTGAGAAGTCTCTGGTTGCTACACAAATAAAAGAGCAAGTAAGGAAGTTGGATCATGTTTGCAAAGGAACTGGCTCTGGGGATTGTTTACTTTGACTTCTGTTAATGAGTATCAGGAATAATAAGCATTTTAATCTATGTAGCACTAATTCTGTCAGATGCAGCAAACTGAGTTCACAGCCTTACACAATGAAAGCAGTGTTTGTAACCTGATAGAATTATTCGTACTATTTTCTACATATTTTATGTTATTTACTATTTTCATTTATCATATATATTAATACGTCTGTGTTTAGTATGGAAAGTTGGTACCCACCTTTGCCCGTGACAGGTGTGTGTGTGTTCTCAACCACTGTGCCTGTGTGAGGATATAAATCAGTGGAGCAGAAAGGCAGTTTGTTGATAGACAGAGAAGGTTTACCAACGAAGTGGAAAAGTCAGAGACGCTAATATATTTCTGTTGTTGAAAACACGGTATGCTAATGCAGTATGCCACCATCTGGCTCCTTGTCTTGCTCAGTTTACGTAAACCCCCAGCAGTCTGCATGGTCAGTAAGTTTCTGAGTTCTACATTAGGTTAATAGTCCTTAGCTTAGGGTATTCCCCCACTGATGCCCTTCCTCACTGTGTTGGGCTGATGCACATTTCTTCATGCAATGCATTATTCATCCTTCACCGTTGAGTTATTAGCTGATAGGAATTAGATGAGCCTTTACAGGAGAATTATACAAATATGCTGCTAAGAAAATTAGTGCAGCTGAGTGCCGTGCTCTCTAACTAAAAGATCGTAAGTTCAAACCCGGAACCTGCTTAAAACCCTTGATGCATTATTAAAAACTAATTATATAAACATTATTCAAAGGATCCCATTATGAAATTGAGTATTGGAGAAAACATGTTTATACCTTTAAATGCCAGAACGGACACGGGTGACTTAATTTATTATATATCACTGGGGCTCTTTTTTGACGTACTCTCACTGAAGTGAAGCATGTTCAGGGAGCGTATACAGCGCCTTAAAAGGACATAAATACCCTTGGAAATTCACGTTTTCTCAGGTTACAGCTACCAGTTTCAGTGTATTGTGTTTGGATTTATGACAGACCAACCTATAGATAAATATATGAGCAGTCAGTGTTTGGGTGGTAGTGATACATTCCTTAAACCTATTCTTTATGGAAAAGTGGCAAGAAGAAAGCCATTATTGAAAGAAACCCGTTAGAAATCCTGTTTGCAGGTTTGTCCCAAACCATTTATGGTACACAGCAAATAATAGAAACTAGTCTGGTCATTTGACACCAAAATTCACATTTGTGGCTTATATGCAAATGCTAGGTGTGAGCTAAAGTAAGAATGATGACGTTCAAAAAACATATAAAACCTACAATGTTAGGGATGTATAGAGGTTAGAGTTCACAGAAATTGAGAAAATATGTATGATGGCATTACGTTTTGAATATATTTGAATGCTGAAACATTTAATTATAGGAAAATGTGGATAACTGAGAAAAGATTGATGTACATACTGTAAACAAGATGAAGTAACAGAACTGATGTGGCATTGTAAGATAAGTTAAAGGGCAGATATCATAAGATTGCTCTTCTCTCTGCTCCTTTTCATTCAAGATGCATTGATTTGGGATTGTGTGCGTTGTTGTGTGTGGATGTTAGTTATTATTAAATGAAATAAATAACTAAACTAAACTAATACTTGACACCACTTTGACTATACCATCCTCTACACCAGGGGTCACCAACCTTTTTGAAACTGAGAGCTACTTCATTGGTGTTGTCATATGAAGGGCTACCAGTGCTGACCTTTGAACTACAAGTGTTCATCTTAACTTTATGTAAAATAAGACCATTTTTCATGCTTTGTTATAGATATTGTCATTTTTAAATTTATATAAATGCAAGCGTGAATGAACAGGAACAGTAATAGAATAAAATAAAGTTTTAGATGCAGCTCACTGGTGGATCGGGCTTTTTTAGAACAGACTTGTGGGCGCCACATGTGGTCCTCGGGGGCTACTTGGTGCCCGCAGGCCCCATCTTGGTGACCCCTGCTCTACACCATCCTCATTGTGAAACGGTGTTAGCGGCATCATTCTGCAGGGAATGTGTTTTTTTTTTTTTTCAACAGATGACCTGATTATTGCATTAATTCCACTGATATCAAAGTAAAACATATGAAAACTGAAGAATTAGCACCAAGATGCGGTTATAAATCGATTGATATTGACACCAACGCTCATGTTTCTCTGCAAGACACCTATGACTCTTCTTCGCTTCGACAGGCTTCTGTTTCACTGTAGGAGGAAAGATCAGATGTTTTATATCCACCTCTGGGTCAAAATATTGTGTTTCAAAAGATTTCCTTTCATAGCAAAGAGTTTGCTTAGATTTATGATTTTAAGTTTATGTTTTCCTAATGTAAATAATAAACTGAACTGGACTGCATTGTTGGATCATTATGATCAAATTGGAATGTATGTAATCTGTATATGGTTGGATTGAACTTTTGATTTTGTAAAGTGTTTTAAAAGGAAATTTGTTGTGAATTGGTGACATAAAATGATTAAAATGAATTTTGCACATCGTGCATATGGCTTGGATCTTAGATATCAACCATCAACTGTCCGGACGCCACATTTGCACGCCGTCTTTGTTCCTCAGAATAAACTAACATTAAGATAATCAAATTTTGGAGTTTGTTAACTGAGTCAGAACAATCTATATCCGCATTGATTTACTTATTTTTCTCCCAACCTTACTGCTGGCAAATATGTCTCGTACTAAGGTTGCGAAATTAAATTTATTTTCCATTCTAACATGTCTCCATGCTAATGGAAATGGAAACAAATATCTGAAGGCAATTCTGTGTGTAGATAGACCTGAAGGGAACACAATGTAACTCGGTGTGTCATTGATGTGCCTTAACAATCAAATGCATTAAATTCGAACATCACATTGGCCCTGATTCTGCAGAGAAATACACAATATAGACTCTGATTGAACTCCAAGCTGGTCCTATGCTGAGTTAATGACCCACAGAGTTTCCCCGTGCATTTTAATATTGCTGTGCTTGCCTGGCTCTCCATCATTAATGCTGCATGTTATTAATGTGTCCTTGATATGAGTGGGTCACAATAATTTGCCACGTTTCTCTGATTGCATTTTTACCCCATAAAGTTTGCGTCTCCATTTACCGGTTTTGTTGCCTCAATTTATTCTGCAGCCTCTCTGTTCGGCCTCCTCCCGTCTCCACCCAGCCTCCTGGTATTTATGTTCTTCCTCCCCCAGGGAGTGATACTCGCTGACATTGCTCCTCCCTCCTGGCCAGATGTTGAAATTTAAACAGGCCATTCATCAGCTGACGGATACATGAGTAGCAGAAGAGACAGGAGCAACGACCCTGCAAAGACGTTGTTAATATGCAGGTTTACATGCCTGCCTGCGCTGAAAGCTTTTCGTTCAAAAGCTGCCTTCCTGCCCTGGATGTGGAAATGACCAAACCTTTCAGCTGTTCTGAGCTTAAACTCGCAAAACCCAGATTTTGTGGTTAAAATATTTCATTTCCTCTGTGTCCAATCTTCACACTGAATTACTGTGGTTACTTAAGAGCCAGAGGAGAGCTTGGATTTCACTCAAGATTTTCTGGACGCATGAAACCCACTTGGTCTACTTTTTAATTATGATTGTTATTTTTTCCAGCCTGGGTACCACATTCACAAAGTCACACTCCTAATGGAGAAATCTTGATGAAACTCTGGGGTATGTTTACAACTGTGAGTCGAAGTGAACATTTTGTCCTTCATGACCTGTGATGGGACATTATCCCCTGCAGCTGAGTGGTATTTCCCTACCAGCTGTTCAGCGCTGGCTCAACCTTTCCACTGCTTCCCTTTGCCTCTTTTTCCTGGGAACTTCTTCCCGCCTTCAGTGACTAAGAGCCGTCTCCCGAAATGTAAACCGTAGCTGTTTTTTGGTGACAGAGTTAACGTTGCCAGAGTAATGGATTTCTTTCCCCCCGGGAGTATTGGCGGTCATCGGTAAATAAGTGTGACAGATGGATTTTCGGTAAAGATCGACTGGTGAGATGTGTGAGAGCTGAGAGAGGAGATCCATTTAAACTGAGTCTGCAGCAAATGCAGAGCCCACAGATCTCCCACCCACACGCTCAATGTGTTTGAATCCCTTATAGCTCATGTTCTTATCACTATATGCAAGCAAAACTTCAGCTTCTACTATAAAACAGCTAGCTAGCTTAATTGTAGACACATACTGTGCTTTAAAAAGTGCTCATACCTTTTGATTTTGCAACCAAAACTTGAATTTCATTTATCAACTTAACACAAAATGTAATATAATTTTGACAAGGAAAGGAAAAAAAACGGTACATGGTTTTCCAAAAAACAATAAAAACCTGAATATCGTGGTAGGTGTTCCTATTCAGCCCCTTTTACTCTAAAACCCATAAATAAGATGAAGTTCAGCCAGTTGACAGCACCAGGAAGAGCGCTGATCAAAGCTGCACCCAAAAAAACTCAAACCTTTGACTCTCTGAGGGACCTAAAGAAATTCGCAGCTCAGGTGGGAGAATGTGTCGACAGAACACCTGTTTACCCGGGCACTCGCAACACGACTTTCACAGTCTTCGCAGATTCTGAAAAGACGAAGTCTTCACACCAACAGACTGGTTTTTATTTCACAACCCAACGACTGGGGATCACACACTTAATTGGACCTGCTGAGTGATCAGCAACTTCAGGACTCGTCAAACCAACTACAGCCAACTGAGCGCATCAAACTCTGGTGAAAACTCGCTGGGGTGACAGTTTGTATGTATAAAACGCACCAGAAGATGGCGCTAGTAGGAGATGTTCTCAGAACTCGGACTGGTTATGCTTCTGCTTCACTGCCTCATAAAATGAAAGAGATGCAACGTAAAATATGTGCAGTTTATCCCATGAGTAAACATGGCTTAGATAGAGCTGACTGAGGGTTTGGAACATTTATTTGAGGCTGTGGGTTTGTTTGTGGGTTTTGAACACACTGTTAATGTTGGCTTTAATATAAATTTTATCTTAACAGACAATATAATGATTGGACTGAATTGTGCAAATAAACATTAAGAATGTCTGATGATTGCAGGTTTTTTTTAAAAAGTTTGCACCATTTCATTTACAGAACATACAACTTTAAAGATATATTTTTAATTGTGAAACAAACACCAAATAGTGTGCATAACTGTTCATCCTCTCTAAATTCAGTAGTTTGTAGAGTGACCTTTAGCAGGCATCACAGCCGCAGGAGTCTCTGAGCTTGCTGCATCTTGCCGCGGGGATTTTTGGCCATTCCTCAAGGCTGAACAAATCCAGCTCATTCGTTTGTTTTCTGTTTGACGATGCTGGAATTGCTGGAGCTCTGGGGGAACATAAAAGATTTGGATATTTTTATAACCTCGACCTGACTTGCAATTCTCAGCAACATGTCTCCAAACAAGTCAGGGACTTGTTTGTCCCTGACTTGTTTGGAGAGGTTAAATACATATGCCCGTGTGAATTTTGATTTATTTTTATTTACTCTTTCATTCCTTTTTTGCATATACTTTTCTATTTTCACAGTCATTTAAATTGCAGGTTGTAATGTAACAAAATCAAGCAGCAGCAGTGGGGGGTACTTTTGCAAGGCACTGTTGGTAGGAAACTATGGGCCCGTTTACACTACACTTTTTTAACCGAGCCGAGACCAGTCCGAGCTCGGTAACCGAGATAACTCTTGTGTGTAAACGGTCAGCAGACTGAACCAGACCGCGCTAAACATAACTGGACCGCGCTAACTGCAGACCAGCTCTTGAGTAGGTCTCGGCCTGGTTTTATTTCTGGCCCAGTTTTTTGATAAAGAGCGTATGAGCAGACCGCGTCATCTCCTTACAGTCAGCTGACTGTCCGCGGGTTTTCCGGCAGTCTGGCTGCACGTCCCGATTCACACTCCATTCAGACAAATTTCAGACATTCATAATAAGACTAGCTTCCTTACCGTGCCACACGGTTTCCAGAGATGAATCTGCTTAGCAGCGCAATGAACCTCAGCGTCTGTCATTGTTTCCTGCATCTGTAAATCCTTATTAGACGTTCGTTTGTCTCATCCACTTCCCAAAAAAGCCAACTTTCTCAAGTAAATTCACCAATGGTTGCCTTCTTCCCCTGACTCTCCGCAAACACCGAAATATCACAATATCAAGCATAACTTCCTGAATGTTACGGGCGCAGCTGTTTGTTTTTTTTGCTGCTTCCGCCTTCAATCCCAGAGAGCGGTAGTACCGCAGATCGCCACTAGGGGGCGAGGAGCAACCAAGGAACCGAGATAAGCTTTGTGTGTAAACGGGTCGGCTTGTCTTGGATAACTGAACCAAGCTCGGACTGGTCTCGGCATGGCTCGGTTTTTAGGTGTAGTGTAAACGGGGCTTATTTCATTCAGAAGCCTCAGTTTGCTAAATTCAATCCCATCACCTTTATGTGCAATATGTTGGGTTTTTCGTACATTTCTAAAATATCCTTCATTATTTACTGTGTTTTGTATCAATTGTCTGAGCATCTCCCTGTTATGTTATCTCTACATGATTGTAATTAGTTAGTGAACAGTTTGCTTTATGCCCAGTGCTGTTGTTATGTTCATAATGTTTTATAGTTACAAGTTAAAGTAGGTTTGCAGCTGTTGCCGTGCCCCAGCAGCTCTTTTTAATTGGCTGTTGGGGACATGCATTTGCTGTTGGGTCGGTAATCCGTTCACCCTACCAGGCTGTCCCCAGATTTGGCTTGAAAAATGTTTGGGTCAGTTGGTTTCCCCCCTACACACCTGCAGTCTCTAGTCTTCACCTGATCTCACACTAACAGATTTTAGTGCCAAGAATCGTTTCCCTTTCATGGAGGAGTGGCAGGACAGAGAGCTGCCCCATTAGGGGGACACATCACACCATAGCCAACGTGGCGGTAGCAGACGCATGCGGTGGGATGCATGTCTTCAGCAGGGTGGTTGAAAGGAGTTAATGAGGAGATAAATGGAGCCAAACACAAGCCAATCATGGAAGAAACCCTGTCTTAAGCCTGCAGGTATAGGTTCACTTTCCAGCAGGAGAATGACCCTAAACGTACAGCCAAGCCTGCAGTGGAAATGGTTAGATCAAAGCAAACATTTATGTTAGAATGAGCCAGTCATAAAATACCTTGAAGACTGTGGTTGTAACGCAACAGCGAGTGGAAAATTTAAGGAATATCAATACTTTTGTAAGGCTCTGTATCAACAGGGTATATCTCTCTGTAAAATGAAAAGATTTTGAACGCACAGGAGCATATATTCACTGACAGCAGCTTGATGGTTTGATGACATTTGAGAGAGACACTTAATAGCGTGTGTGCCCTCTTCCAATTGCATCTTGCGGGTTTTATTTTCCTTCTACATATTATTTGTCAGTCAATGTTAAACTACTGATCAATCTTGCCTCTGACTGATTGAAGTCATAAAACCTAAAGACGGCCGACACCGAGAGTTGTTTCCTTTGGGCTGTTTCTACATGTAAACCACATTAATATGGCTGTTTTAGAGCTCTGCTTGAGCTGCAGGAAAGTGGATCCTCTGCTCAGTTGTGCCACAGAGGGAAAACAAATTTAGCACAAAGAAGTCTAATAAATTTTTCATGAACGTAAAACTGAATCTTTCCAGGATTCTGCACTGAATTATAAACAGAAAATGACAGGAATAACTGAGACATTAAATGGAAAACACAATTTAGTTGGAGAATACGATTCTTGGGATTCAAGAAATAGTCTTTTTTTTTTCCTTATCATTGCAGCTCATGTAGATGTATCTCTGATGATTGTCTTGTATTTACTGTTTGGTCAGAACATCATGAAGCCTTTGTCTCTTTGGCAAAATTTGATAAATGTGACTTTTTTTTCCCCCAACATACCTACTAAAACATCTCATAACATTGCAAAAGTTTGTGTTGTCCCTTTTAACTCCTGTGACCAAATAATTAGGAAACATTAATATCATTCAAAGATCAGCGCTTCTACATGTAAAGATTTGAAATGTTCTAAATATTCTGAAAATGTGTCACTTAGCTTCAGTACTTGACAGCATAAAGTAAATTTTAAAATATAATCTATTATACTGTGAGGAAATGTTGATATGCGAGTCCAGTGAATATCTATATGTATATGCTATGCTATTCAAATGCTTAAGACAAACATATTCAAACCACGTGATTTGTCTCGATGATAAAGCTGTAAACCACACCAGGGCTGCATAATACAGACCAATACAACAAAGTAGAATATCATTGAAAAGTTAAGTTATCTCTGTTAATTATGATGAGTTTTTGCATATAGCAAATGAAAACGTAACAATTAATATTAGAATATTACATCAGACTAATAAAACTAAAAATTTTAAACTAGTACTAGTTTTACTTATGAAACTCCAGTTATATTCCTTAGAAAAAGTAAATCCTCAATTTAGCCCTGAGGTTTCAAAAAGGCCGCCATCATTTCCAAACTCTCTCACTGCTGGAATGAATAATAAATGAAATCTCTTGACTAGTCATTGACTAGAATAACCTATGGGCCTCATCTGACTAAATTAGTAAACATTCATATTGGGAATAGCTAACTTTGATTCTTCCTCCCTCTATAACCACTGCCACACTGAAGAGTGTTGTTTATACTGCCACCTGGCTCTCAGGTATCGTTCGGTCAGTGATTGGGGGGAAAAGGATTTGATTTTTGTGTCTCCAACTCGTCGTCTACAGTCCGGGCCAATTATAGCTGATTTCAGCTACCAGCTGATTTCACAGTCCATCTTTAAAATGCATTCTTTATAATGCATTACAATTCGTCTTCCCTTCATCAGCTAAGTACTTGCTTTGATTATTGATGTGTTTTGTTATGTGTGTCTTGCAGGACTCAACGCTCTGCCTTTTGATCCAGCCACCAACAACGACCCTCTCCAGTTCAACGGTTCTAGTGGCCCACTTGGGACTGAGTGTGCTCCTTTGGATAACACTTCTGAAAACAGCAAAAAGAGAAAAAGAGTCAGCGTCCCTCCAGGTACTGACTACTCCCTCCCAAGTATTTACAGCTTCAGGATTACAGCAGGATCTCAAATCCTCATCATTTTGCCCAGTAACCAGTTTTACACCAAGTGTCTGAGAGCTCAACTTGAGAACGTCTCCGTTCACTCAGGAGAGCTTTCTTCTACACCTAGCTTTCATACTTTGCGATGTTGTTCCTTCTTTTCCACTAACATCCAATAACTTGGATGGGAATTGCGGCGTAATCCTATTATTGTGTGGCAGTATGGATAAAAAGTGGCTTATGTTTTAGTCTTTGCTGTTTCCCATTGCCTTTGCCATGTCCTGAGGCTCTAGTTGTCTGGCCTGTTTAGGGGTCGTGCAGCTGCTGCAGGAAAACTGCTCCTTTGAGATTGTGTGCGTATTTGTGTCTGGATGTCTGTTACCGTGACAACACTGCCTGCCAATCACAGCTCCAGCACGCCTTCGGATCTCCCACACAAAACACTTGACTCGTCACCCAGGGAGTGGCGCAGCAAGATGTATGTGTCCATGTGTTTATGTGAGTGCGCTATAATTAAACAGTAATTTGAGTAAGTGGCTGGTCGCATGGTAATGTGTCAAATTAAAGAAAGACTTTCTAATTAAAGAATTAAAGAAGTTCTGACTAATTAATTGCTTTATAAGTAGACAGAAGAAAGCCCCTTAGACAGCGAGGTGGTGTTCATGTTCATCTGCTTCCTTGGCCATTATAATTGGTCTGGCTTAATAACCTATACTGAAAAAGCCCCAATCAACTTTTCATCTTTTTTTTTCACATCTTTACATGGATGATTCATGACTCGACAACTTTAATTTTGTTTTGTTTCACCAGTGGAGGTTAACTGTAGCAGTGCAATTAATCATGGCTGATGGTCAAAGTGATGACCCCGATAGGCAAAGTGATGTTGATGGATACAAAGAAACTTTTGAAATCGCTCTTCCCTGTTTAAATTCAATATGCTTCGTTTACTAAGGATATGAAAGATGTTGTGTTTGTATTAATGGAGATATACTGTGTCCAACTAAAGCATTTTTACACCTTGAACATTTGCCAATTTCGTTGAATTGCAATTACAAGCTTCAATGTTTGTTTTATTATTGGCAGACTAAGTATTGTATAATATGGGACGAAAAGGGAGAAAAGGATGCTGTCTTCAACATTTTTAGAAATAACAATGGGTGGAGAAGGGTGTGTGTCTGTATTCAGCCCACCTGAGTGAATATAGTGAAGACTCATTTGATTTTGGGTTATTTTGCACATCTAGAGATGAACATTTTTGCCCAATCTTATAAAAGCCTTTCAGACATGAAAAGATTTAGAAATCAAGGACAGTTATTGATTGTATTTCATTGGGACTTTATATATAGGGATCTGCAACCTGTGCCTCTGAAGCCGCATGTGGCTCTCAAGGGCCTTCATAGTTACTCTTAAATAACTGTGGCCAAAAATGTAAAAGACATATGCAATTTTTGAAAATGTGCTTTAAATGCATAAAATGTCCACAAAGAATGACACTAATTGGGGAAGGAATATTCTTTTTATGAAGTCATTTTTCTTGTTTTTTTGGTTGAAAACTACATGCTTTTTGATATCATTTTCTATAAAACGCGAATGTTACGTTGAACAAAATGTAGTAATTCCTTTTTATGTAAACGTTTGATGAGTTCCTTTAATTTCTTGCTTAAAAACTAAATTTACAGTTCTTTAATTTAAAATCATAACAAATTTCCTATAGTAGATAGAGTAGCAAAAAGCTAATTTATTTCATGTTTTTTTTTTTTCTGGCTCAACTAATTTTGTTTAGCTGGACCGAGAGCAAACATGGCTCTCTGAGTTGGAAAGGTTGCTGACCCCTGTGGTAAGCCAACCAGGAGCAGCATAGTTGGAATCCAGCTTTTTGTATCGTTTTGAACTTCTTTTTTTTTTTTACATGTCAAATTCTAAAAGGCTTGTTTGTTTTCAGCCCTCAGAGTGAATACTTTTTCAAATCACCTTTCACAGAAGTTACAGCTTTGCACATCTTTACCCGCTGACGTTTCTTTTCATAAAGCGATCATGTTTCGTCATCCATTTATGTATGGGATCATTGTTTTGCAGGCAGCTGAACATCTGAACTGGTCTCAAGTCTTTTGCAGCCTAACAGGTTTCCCTCCAGATTACCTCCGTCTTTAGCTCCATCCATCATCTGAATAACTCTGACCCACTGAAGCAAAACATGACGTGCGTGTTGTGAAAAGAAAGGTGCCTTGAGGGTGATTCAAGTGTTCATTTTCTACAAAGAGCATTTTGAACTTGGGCCAAAAAGTTGAACTTTGGTCGTGCGTCCTTCTACATGCTTGCTGTCCCCCCACAGGGTGTGTGACAAACCGCAAATAGGACTTTTTGTCACTTGCTTTCTACAGTAGCTTTCTTGTTGACACTGTAGTTTAAAGGCCAGATTTGTGGAGTGCAGGACTAATAGACAGCAGATTGCCCTACAAGTTTCGGATCTCTGCAGCTCCTCCAAAGCGACCAAGGTGAATCTTGGCTGCTTATCTGAGTAATGCTCGCCTTGCTTGGTCTGCCCGCTTTCATGGAAAGCCATGTCTGTTTAGGTTTGCAGCTGTGCTATTCTCATGTCATTTATCAGTCAAAGCATTGTTTTGTAATCTAAGCCAGCTTTAACTTTTTCTTTAACTTTTTATTTCTGTCTTATCTGCTCTATTCATTGGTTTGCTCATTAATGCTCTCTGAAAAGTTAAACTCTCATTTACTAATTTGGTGGCATTCTTAGAAAGTGGCTGCATCAAATGAGCGTTATCAAAAGGGAACCCAATAATTTCGCAAGGCATTCTAGCTTTTACCTAAAGATCAAAGAAAAGAGTTGGACTATGATTTATGATACATCCAAATTAAATGTAAGTGCCTTATTTAATTTTTCTGGAAAAATGACTTATAAAAAAACTTAGGCTTATAAAAAAACTTCCCATTCACATATTTGTGCAGCTTCATGGGAAATAACTTTCTGCTGTGTGTGTATATATATATATATATATATATATATATATATATATATATATATATATATATATATATATATATATATATATATATATATATAAAAAATCATCAATGTAATCCTTATAAATACATTTTGTGACAAGACCGATCTGTTTAAGTGTGGGGTATTACGTTCTTCTTTCAGTGCTGTAATTTATAAATGAGAAAATACTCTCTGCAGCTCTGACAGCCTACTGTCACATTATTAGTGTGACTCTAAATGACTCTGTCAGTGCGGCCATGCAGGGATTTTCTCAGCCATTGTTGTAGCTGAAATGAAGATCATTTGGTTTTCTTCCGCTATGATATTGGAGCTTGTGACAAGTGAGAGAAACTGCACCTGTTTGTAGAGTTTACACCTTTAGATTAGAGATTAGCAGAGCATTTACATTCAGAAAGTAACACGTTTCAGTCAGTCGATCACGTCTATGTTTTTCTAATTATGCGTTTCTACATGCAGTATACTGACAGAATGTACAGTCTATACAATTTTAGGCCCAGTTTTACTCCGAATTTTCCTCACTATAGAAGTCTATAGGAATTCAGTCAGTCTTCTCAGTTAAAGTGGCCCAGATCACTCACCTTTATGGTTTTTCACATCTCACTGGGAGGAGAACCTGGTGTTGACCCAGAATCTGCTGGTGGGACAGCAGTATACATCTCCTGTGATCCGAGGATGACTTGGAATCCTCCTGAATGCCGCTGGAGAAAAAGATGTCCGGGTTTCCCTCCTGGACCTTTCACCTCCACGACCCGATGTCTGATGGATGGGCGTAAAAAGGGACGGACAGATGCCTGGTTCTACATCCGTGGGTCTGTTGGTCTTCCCTTGCGCTCCAGCCTTCCCGTAACCTTTTAACAACCCTGGACCAGTTTTTACAGGTTTTTAAAAAAGGCTTTGAAAGAGCTGGAAGGTACCTTTGGCAAAGGATGTTTATAGTCTCAGGGTTATGCTGCTTGTAACTCTGCCTTTTTTACTAGAACAACTGCGTGAACTCAGACAATTATTGTAATTCTTTTTTCTTTTCCTTTAAAGATGTAGAAGTCCTTCAGGTATATCTTCTTTTTTGGGATTTGTGATAGACAGCAATTTATGTCCGCTTCCTTTACTTTTTTCACTTTGATGCAACTGTAAGGTTAGAAGGTTAGAAGCAGTTGAACAAAACAATACTTGAAGCCCTCTTTTATATTTATGTTTAAACACAGAAGCCTAGAGAGTATTTGGTTTCATTGTGCTCCTTGTTCTGAGCCTGAAATGTTACCTCTCTGTGGCGACAATGGGTTGTAAATTTCTTTGACTTGACCTGCCATAATTAGCAGATCTGTCTGCAGTTGTTGCTGCTTCCTTGACACCTCTGAGGAATTGCAAGGTTAGTGGAGGTCTAAAGCAAATCAATTCGAAGACTTTATTGTCTTATAATTTCAGATTCTGTCGAGCTCCTGATTGTCTTCAGTCTCGGTCAGGTGCTTCAGACCCTCAGTGAAGCACTGATTCATTAACAACCCAATTGAGTAAGTGCCATTAAGCAATGTTAATGGATTGTTGTTGTTTTTCTCTTTTCCTTCTTTACAATTACCGCTATACCTTTAAAGCCATCTGCATGTTTTCAGGCATTCAGAACGACATATGCATCTTTGAGGCTCCCTTTTCTCCCTGTAATTAATTTAAGAGGATTAAAAGCAAACTGTTTGATATGATCTTCAAAGGTTTAAATCCATCTTTTTTTGCCTGAGTATTTATTGATGGAGTATTCATTGATGAATATTTTATTGTTATGCAATCACAAACTTTAATGTGTTTGTGATTTTTATTGACGGAGCAATACAAAGTTTGAAGGACAGTTACCCACGGG
This sequence comes from Fundulus diaphanus, assembly GCA_037039145.1. NCBI lineage: Eukaryota > Metazoa > Chordata > Actinopteri > Cyprinodontiformes > Fundulidae > Fundulus > Fundulus diaphanus. The sequence continues at coordinate 46,565,305 of CM073125.1, forward strand.
TTTTAAATCCTTTAAAGATAAAAGGAGTAGCAAGAGGAGAATATGGTTAAATGAAACTCCCTTTTGCAGTTAGCCGCCACGCGCATGCTCGGGATGAGAGATTGCTGCAAAGTCACCTACGCAATGCAAGCGATCCAGGACGAGCTAAAGCTGCAAAACGATGACTCAGCGCAATCTTTCCTGAGATTAAAAGCACGTTAACCAATCTGTCAGTATGATTCCATAGAAATGACTTTGCAAAATACCTTTAGATGACATGTTTTGTGATTTGTTGCTGTATAAGTAAACGTAATTGACACAACACCTTATCCCTAATCCAACATCCACTCGCTGAAACGCGGTGGTGGCAGCATCAGGGATGCTTCTCTTTAGTAAGAATAGTAGCTTATTAGACTTGATGGAGACTCTTCTATGAAAACTGGAGACTCCTTGGAGGGTAGACCTGAGACTGGAGTGGAGAATCACCTTCCAGCAGAGCAACAAAGTAGTTGGATCGAATACATTTCTGTAGTAGAATGATCCAGGCAAAATCTAGACCTAAATCTGATGGAGAGTTGTTGTTGTTTTTTTGTTTTTGTTTTTTTTGCTGACTTGAAGATGGATGTTTACAGACTTTCTCAATCCAGTCTGACCGAACTTCAGATTTTATGTCAAGAAGGGACAGAAATTTTAGTCCCTAGTTGTGCAAACCTGGTAGAAACGCACTCGGAAAAGACTTGCGTCTACAAAGTATTGACATTGAATGGTTAAATACCAATGCATGCCACACTTTCAGATTTTTATAAGTGAAAGCTTTACAAGACCATGTTTTTTTCCTTTAACTTTACAAATATGCACTGCTTTGTGTTGGTCCATCCCAGAAAAAAAAAATCCCAATTAAATGCACTGAGGCTTTTGGTTTTAATGTGACCAAATATAAAAGCCCCACAGGTATAATTAATTTTCTTAGGCACCATATGAGAGGACGAGCTGTCACCTGCTGTAAACTAGCAAAATGTCTCGAACGTCTGAAAGTCGTTTTCATATTCTCTTCACTGAGCCTTAAAATAGAAACTCACTCGACACTCAGCCTCTGTGTAACTGATTACATTTTAAGTAGTTACATAAAAAAAAAAAACATTCCTGAGATTTAAGTGATTGCAACACTGGAAGTGCTGTTCTTAACTGTGTGAGTCCTTTAATATCAAACCCATGAATATTAACGCTTTCTTTTAATCAAACATTACTTTTTTATGCAGCTGTTCCCTCTGCACTAAGAGTCGAGGCACTCGGCCACCGTCTTTGCCCTTTATCCCCTCTGTCCTCTCTGTTTGCTTGTCTTTTATTAATCCATAATAAGTGGAGCCTTGGGGCTGCAGCCACGCTGCACAGATTTCCCTACTCCCTGTTTTTTATCAGTTTTTCTACGCAGCCAGAGTTGGCCATTTTTGCCCTCGAGTCCTGCTGTGTTTGAGCTGCAGGTGGTGAAGGGAATGAGATTCTGAAATGATGCGCAATTTTTTTTTAAGAGGCTATATTCCTCCTTGCAATGAAAAGAAACATTAATTTAGCAGTAGCCTTGCAAGCCGGATTTCACCATCTCACACCTGTTATGTAAATGCAACGCTAAGGATAATTTTTGCTTTTGCTTTTCTAAACAGCGTACGGTTCAGAGAAGGGACAGGGCATAATTAAACGGTTCATGCCGGACGTTATGAGGAAAATCTTGTGCTACCATATAAGTCGCTTGGACTGAAGAGTAGCACTTATTTTACAGGTGAGAGCAAGGTGAGTCCAAAGCTCTGGGAGGTTCTGTCAACTACAGTAATGAGGTGTTTTTACTCCCTGCGCATATAAACCTCGCCTGCAGCGCTCGTCTGCTAACTTTTGGTATCCACGCAGCCCGTGATAGGTCAAAGAGAGTGCAAACACATTTCCCTTTTCTTGGGTTGAGTGGAGGTGGTCAGACGGCTGCAGCATACACTGCATATTACATTTATTGACACCCCTGGCAGGGATGTGTAAAAAGCATCCAAATACTTTCATCTGTTTTTGCCGTTCCATAATCTCACGCTGAAAGTTTTAGAAGAATCCGACCTTTAATTTGAGTAGATGGAGTTAGTAGGCGAAACGATCTCACAGGAGAACGTAGTGGTTTTTCAGCAAAAAGTGATAGGATTGCTGTTATGGATGCCTTCAGTACTTTATTCTGTAAGTCTACCTGTAAGATAGTGTAGTCTTTGCCAACATTTCACAAGGTTGGTGCTTAGAGGCGGAAGGATTTTCGACCCTCTTTACATAATCCCTCTAAATCGTCTAGAGTCTACGGTTCTCTCTTATGCCTACTTCTCTTCAGCTCGCCCCACAGGTTTCTAGATGTATGCCTGGAAGTCTGGTGGCCATGGAAGGTTGTTTTGTTTGCTTTTTTTTTTTTGTGAACAGTTTCTTTGTGGATTTTAGCCATATGTTTTGGATCATTAACTTGCTGAGAGGCTCGGTGACAATCCATTTATTTTTGTTTTTTTAGAAGAAGCCACGGCATGTTTCTTAGAAATCTCCAGTTATATCAAAGACTTTATGATGCTATGCTCTCCAACAAGGTTTATATGGTACATCAAGTGTGAGCATTAGGGAGTTAAGAGTCTATCAAACTGGCCTTTAATGTTATCCATATGTAGGGTTTCAATACGTGACAATAAAGCATCGCATGGAATATTGTCTTCTTGCAGCCCTTTGAGATCACGCTGTTGCACCCAGGGTGACTGGGATTTTACATATTGTGCAGCTTTATTTTTCAGATAGTCATCCTTTGTTTCACAGCATGTCCACCTCTAGTGTTTTGATGTTTAAAAACTCCACACGTGTATGTTTTTGGCAGTAGGAGAAACCTGTTTTATTACGGGCATCACTTCCAAGCATCTGGTTAGCATTTAGATGGCACCTAATGGTTTTAATGGGATACCTGGTGACCCCAAACTGTCGCTGTTTTTGCTGCAGTCCTCTAACTGCGAGCTCCATAACAATCCTTTTCATTGTGACTGGTGGCAAGACAAAGATTAGTCCTCATCCAGCCTACTGGCCAGGGGTTTGCTAAAATAGACTTCACTGTGAAAGAAGTGGATTATTATTTAGAAGTTGCTTGAAACTATTTAACTTTAAAAAAAATCAAATATACTGTAAGTTATAAAAATATTGTTTTACTTTTTACTTAAAGGAGCTATAAGTAAGATATTTACTGTAAAATCAACCTAAATGATTCTCATTTATCACCCGGGATGGAAGTAACATTTCCTATAAACAATCAGTCCTCTCCATAAACAATGTCTTTGTCACGTTTTTCTCCTTTCAAACCTAGAAGTACGGTCCAAAACTACTCCGGTGCAGTGTGTAGCCCGTGTTTACTTCCTGGTTCCTGAGCCAATCATATGGCAGTTCCCAGGGTTCCCAGCACAGAGCGCAGCATTTGGTATTTTATGTTGGTAAAAGAGCAGCAGCCTGCAAACATGGAAGCCAGTAAGAGACGCAGACCAGAAATAGAACAGAATACAACATCTTAGACCTATCCTGTGGAGGTAAAAATTCACAACAGCAACACACCGTTTAAAAACGGCATATTAGATTGTTGTGCTAGGCAGGCTGTTTCACCAATTTGAGCCACAAGGATGCCAGTATTACTTATAGCTCCTTTAAAAGTATGTCGTAGTGTTGCCACTAATTAAATGCACTCTAATGGAGAGGCAGATTTTTGACAAACACACACACACACACACACACACACACACACACACACATATATATATATATATATGTATATATATATATATATATATATATATATATATATATATATATATGTATATATGTATATATGTATATATATATGTATATATATATGTAGATAAAGCACAAGGACATACATCAATCTCCTCAACATAAAGACTGCTCCCGCTGAAGTCAGGGTCCTTTTCTGTGCCGTAACAAATAACCGCGTGATAAAGCTCCACCAAGCAGAACATTTGGCCTTTGCCTGAATGGGTTTCATGTAACAAGGTTGTTAGACTGGGGGATAAAAAAAAGTGCTGAGTGGTGATCAGAGGAGAGGTGTATTTCCAAACCCGCGGCCTGTTGAATGGATGGATTTATCCGGAGCATTTTTAATACCCGCGTTACGTTGCTAAAAATCGATCAAACTTTTAACACAAATGCCAATTCACAGGCAATAAGAGAATTGTGCTCTCACCAATCAAATCGCTGATGCATTAACCTTTAGTGGGAGCCAAGAGAGAGGAATTGAATGAAAATGCTATTGATTCAGCAGGCGAAAGGTTAATGTCATTGAGCTGGGGAAAATAAGAATGCAAGTTGTGCTGGTTGGTTATTTTAATACATATCAGACAGCTGCTACAGCATTACGTCGCATGCAGCAGTCAGTGTTATTTCAACACGTATTTGTAATGGATGCGCTGCAACTCTACAGTCTTGCAAAAAGCCTTTTTTCTTGTTGTTCTAGTCGACATTAGTCCTGTGAGGGGAAACAACGCTCCTCTCCTGATTTAGTGGTAGTGTCTATGCTGCTGCGGGTGGCTCTGGCAAAGAAACAATGCAAGGTTGTCCAGCTGGAAAGGTAAACTCGGCTCAGTGTGACACTGCCTGAAATGATGCCAAATACGCGCATTCACACTTTCCTGTTGGATTACCGAGTTACACAAGCAGTGCAGTTTTACTCCATCGTTAGCACTGGAACAACTACGACTTGTTGTAAAGCATTGTGCCGTGTTTTGGCATCTGCTGGACGTATTTTAAAGGTGAGACCTGTGAGAGAAATCTGTTCTCAGGGTTTGTATTAGAAATTGTCAAAGATATTTTGTCAGCACAAGGTCTGTGAAAGCATGCAGTTCATACCCGGGCTCTTTTCCACTCTGGCCTTCTCGTGATAAATGGTTTTCAGCCTCACTGAGTTTCTCTTGTGTGGAGCACCGAAGACCAGAAAGATGCACTTCACTAAACTGAGTGTAGGATCGCATTGTGAAAAAGTGCAGTAAAATAGTTTCCTGCATTACATGCCCCAATATTTCTTTTCACTGAGATCTTTTTTTTTTTTGTGTGTGCGAAATAATGTAGTGGGGAGTTAGGTAGCAGTCAAAGAGTTAGTGGAAGATAAATAATTTGACTTAGGGCTGGACAGTAATTTAATAACAATATATATTGATCGATAGATATGTATCGATGATAAAAAAAAGGTCAATAAAAACCCTAACCCAAATAGAACACACTTTTCCTTCCTTTTGCATTCTAGCCTATCATGTAGGTTAATATTACAGTCATTACATCCTCCCAACCAATCACAAACGCGTTTTTTCTTTTTTTAAAACTTGCAGTTTTGGTAAAAAGTTGGTTAAATGATAATTATTGACATCGATCACTATGATTTCTATTTTATCTATATGCTTTTTTTCCTACATCTTCCAGCCCTAATTTGACTGCATGGTTAAACTGTCACGAATTTCTCTAAGAGGTGGATGGGAAAATGAGAATTATTATAATTTCTCTGTTCTGAGCTCGATCAGTGCTTGATTTCTACAAGAAAGCAAAAAAAAAACATATAGCACCATTCATATCACAGAGTCATTCAAAGTTCTTTAAAGAAATGAAAGGAACACAGATAACATGCTTTAGAAACACAAAATACACACTGAATGTGTTTCTCCTAAACGGCATATGGCAATATTTGACCTTTTATAGGTAAGCTGCAGTGAGCAGTAATCTTTTAAGTCTTAAATATGAAGTAGCCAACAATTTGTTGCAGATTTCTAGGAATATTGTTCCAGAGCTACTTCCTCTTTAGTTTTGGCCTTGGGAGCTGAATAGGCCGATCTCTGATGACCTGGCAGGTCTTCATGGTTCATGGCTGACCAGCAGCTCTGCAGGCTATTCAGTGCGTTATAGATCATTGAAAATAAATTAAATTCTATCCTTTTATTAACTGCAGTGGTTACAGGGCAATGTGATTTGTTTTTTTGTTGTGTTTTTGTTTGGACTGTTGTGGTAGCATGAAACTTTATAGACAGCATTACATTAAGCTCACCTTTTAGTAATAAAAGCTGCATTAGTTTTTCTGTGTTCTGCTTTGATAGAAAACCCTTTATTCTTGCAAGGTTCTGCAGGGCATAGCTTGTAATAGATTTTATATTGCTGTTAAAATTTAGGGCAGAATTAACGATAACAGCTGGATTTTTTGCATGATACATCATCTTCAGCCCGATAGATGCTGGTCTTGATCTGATTTTCAACAAGGGCTGTCTAATGATTATTTTAGAAGTAGAGTATTCGATTCATTATCTGACAACCGAGTAATATATTTTTTTTACTCTATAGATTTTTGACTTAATTAAACAAATCATTAAATTCATTTTTGAATAATAAAATGAAATGGATGCATCTGCAGCTAAAAAAAGTTCTAACATCAAAATGTAAAATTCTCAGCCTTTTCTGATTAACCTAAAATCAATACAGTTCTAGTTTCCTCTCTAGTGAAATTGGTCACAAACAAAAAAGTCCATAAAGATCCACTTGCATGTTGTATTTAGTGTGTTTTTTCCCAATAAACAGCATGATTTTGTTCAATTAAAACAAAACCCTTCTAGTGTACTTAAGAGCCAAGTTACACTCTTCTTGTATTTTAGTGTAAAAACAGACAATACATAAAAATAATTAAACATTCATCAAAAAAGTAAACAGCTTATTTAGACAATATAAATAAAGCCTTTTTAAAAAAACGTCCTTTTGTTTAATATTTTAGTCAAACTTTTTTGTTACAAATTCACAAAGAAACGGCAAAGAAATCCACAGAACAGAGCCTGTCCTGATGTGTCTCTGCAGGTTTATAGTAGAACCTGCTCCTAAAATTATTCAGCTTGTTCTTCCCAAGATCTTTAAACTGCTACAGATGCTCTGTCTTTGCATGTCCCTGATTAGACTACAGGACGCCGTAAACTCACCGCTCACAGCTGCGCCCGCCTACACCTCGCTCTGTTTTCACATAATGGTATGATCCTGTATCCTCAGGTGATTGGTCCTCATCACCTGAGGGTATCACAACAAGTTTCTACCAAAGGTGTTGGCTGAGCAGTGAGCAGCAGCACAGCGCTGAGAGAAGCGTTGCCAAGTCGGCTTATTATAGGCGACTTGGGGCTTGTTTATTTTTTAAAGTCCCCTGTAAATTTTGCGAACAGCAGGTTGCGTTTTGGGGGGCTTGTGGGGTTCTGTTGGAAGCCAAAATAGCTTTCTGCATTCTCACATACGCGTATATATATGCTGGTGACCACTAGGGCTGAACAATTTTGGAGAATAATCTGACTGCAATTTTTCTATCTTAATATTGCGATTTAAAGCGATTTTTTTCTGTTTAATTCAGCATGTCATTTTAAACATATACAAACAACAAATCAATCTGTTTCATCGCTGTGCAGATTAGGTGCTAAAAGAGCCACTGCGTCTCAACTTGGAGCAGAAATGATTGCGTTCTGACTACGATTTATTTCAACCAAAATTGCAATTTGATTTTGACTTTTCTCTGCATTAACAACAAGCAACAAAAATGGCCTCTAGATAAAGATGTTTGTAAACAAGGTCTATTTAAAACAAGAACTTTAAATTTTTTTATTAATCAGAATATTATTCAAGAGAACAGCTTTTAATTGATTTGGACATCAGTCCTTGTTGAACATAAAGTGCAACCAACAAGCAAGTCTATGTATTGAACTGATTGACCAGTACTTAATGCTAATGTGAGATTCCTGAAAGTTTCTGGTAAAACAGTATGAGTATATAAACTCTAAAACAAGTAATAAAATTTGATTATCTCACTGCTGCAACTGTATTCCCTTCCATGTGGAGCAAACCCACTTTAAACATGTTACTGACACCTAAAGGACGCGTCTGATTCACTAATTGTTACATTGCTATAAATTGCAGACCTCTGCGATTTGGAAATTGAGTTTTTTTAAATTGCGATTATATTGCAAATGCGATTAATTGTGCAGCCCTAGTGACCACACTTGCCATCTGTGTATCATTAGCAGTAGCTGCCCAGCCGGAACACAATGCGCTGAATAGATGAACAGAGGGGGACACCTGATCAATCTCCTATTGACATATATATATATATACATAAAAGCTAGCCTGGAATTTAATAGAATGAACATTGTCAAGCCAAGGAAACATCAGGCTTGTAAAGAAAAGGACATGTTTTGGGGCTGCTTTGCTCCCAGTGGGACACAGGCTCTTGAATCTGCCGAAAGCACAATGACGTCTCAAGACTAGCAAGGCATCCCGGAGTAAAACGTACTGCCCAGCGTCAGGAAGATCAGCCTCAGGCACAATTTTAGTGGCATTCATGAATGCATTGAACTATTCCTGAACTTTTAAAGGAGCATAGCGCAAGTTTCGGGATTTTTGCCCCCCCTCTGGTGACAAGTTGAAATGACAAGAGTGTTGTGCACGTGCATGGGAGAAGAGGAAAAGCATCTGCCGGTGCGACTGCACAGGTCTTTTGTTTAGAGGCGTGATGTCTTCTGCGGTAAAAAAGCTATAAATATTGAAGTTAGCCAGTGTTCGATTATGGCGGAGACTCAACAAAGTAGCCAGGAGAACGAGAGTGTCACACCCACACGCACGCCCAGAGGATTCGGCCTGAACCACCCTCTCATAAACTGACTAATCCGGCTTATAGATAACCTGACCCTAGAAATGAATTTCGTTCTGCTTAGCTCCGCCTAGCTTCACTCACATCCATCTGTGACCTCTTCCATAGAGAGTGATTTCTTCAACCAATTTTATTGTCCAGCCAATCAGGACGCAGGGCTGGAGTTTCATAGATGTGACGTAGTGGAGAAGCGACCGTGAGACTGTTTTGATTCAGACAACAATGGCGGCTCGCATCGAGGAAGCAAGCGTTAACATTGATGCTGCTATTTCTTCCGTGTTGTCCAATCTACCTAATCTTGTTTCATTAAAAGAACATCAGAGAACGGCTCTGAAGGCTTTTGGCCTCGTCAATTTAGTAGCTGGGGGAGCAGTGGGTGTTCGGGGTTGGGGACGCAATTTTGACGGTGTCGGTTCCCTGTCCCGTTTATGTGCGACAGGCGTCTTCGCACTCACTGATGTTTCTGATGAAGTTGATTGTTCAGAAAGCGGTTCCTCTTCTGCTTTTTGCCATCCTCTAAGATTTGCCAGACTATCTTCGAGTCTGCCGATCAAGCGAAAGCACCGGTTGCATATCCGACATGATCTTACCTGAACTTGTAACAATGTTAAACCGAGTTCTGTAAGTCGTTCGTCTATACTTTTTTGGTTGGCTTCTTTGTTAAAAATAAGTCTGCTGTGCACAAGGTTGCCTTTTATCCGCACATTTTCATGGCACAGACGACATTGATCATTTACCGACATTGCGCTGATTCCACTGTTGCTATATCCAAGATGTCGGCTGTTCTGTTTTGTTTTTTCCTGTGTCGCTCTTATCAGCGTCACGGGTTGGCTTCGGTGTGAGTGGTTGAAATAGCACGTCGATAAAGATGACCAATCCAATCATATGCAAGGATTTTTGATAAGGCCCAGCCTTCTGAAACGCCATTCCTATGGATCAGTTCCAGATGGATGAGTGGAGTTAGGCGGAGCGAAATTCATTTGGCTAGGGTCAGGTTAGCTTATAGAGGAAACTGCGGTAAATACAGGATTACTAATTTTACATGTCAGACCATTGTCAGAGCATGTATGGCAAAGAAAATAAATAAAATTTAACCTCAAAACGTGCACTATGCACCTTTAAGAGCCCAGATTTAAATCCCATTGAACATCAGTAAAAAGATCTAAAAAATCTTGTGAAACAACCCTTCAAACATGAGAAAGCTGGAGCAGTTTGTTCAGGGAAAGTAACCGAAGCCTCCTGTTGGCAAAATGCAGGAATCTCTTTCTGAAGAGCAGAGATTATTTGCTATTAAACTAAATTAGCATCTGTTTTTCCATATCACTTCGATTCAATAAACTGTATTAGATATTCAAGTTAATTAAGAACCAAAAACAAAGTCTGATTTGGGTTAAAATGTTCAGCAAAATAATTCAACTCTTCTCAGTTTCAAATTACGTTAGGGATGGTTGAGTGTTTCACCTATTGTGGAAGCATGTCCAATACTGTAAATGCTACAAACTGTTTAGCTAACACATATATTGTGTGCAGGCATGTTTAAGAAGACAATATGTGGCATTCTGTTACTTGCAGCATGCTACAGAAATGCATATGTTTTTACTCAAGAAGGAAATAGCAACCTAAGTGCATAATCATCTGAAGACGTTCCCTCCCTCTTCTTATTCAGCATGGATTACGCTCTCTCTCTCTCTCTCCCTCTTTCTCTGTTGCAAGAGTTCAATTGTTTCTACGGCTGCTCTGGGAGAGATAAAGTCAGTGCAGAATCTGTGTATGTGTCTCCATGAACAGTGTGTCCTCCTTAGTGAAATTGTTCAGCTCATAGAAGGCTGCCTTTGATCCCAAGTCAGAGCAAAGTTATCTGATCCTATATTCTTGATCTCCTCTACTGATGATCATCAAGGAAGGAAATTAAATCCCCATTCATCTTTTGTCTTGCTGCCCCATTTATCTCCAATATATATATATATATATTTTTCATTGCGCTTCCATGCTCTCTGCCATGTTCCCGTGTGCTTCAATGGTCAGGGTTCTTTAGTGCTACTTCTCCACAGCTTGTAAAGCCTACAAATATGAGCTCTAAATAATTCAAGACAAGAGGGCGCTCTGGTTTGTCTGTAGGCTCAAGCTGACGCTAATGGCAAAACTCTCAAAAGATTCTGCTATATGGGCTCTTCATTTGTCCTTTCTTTTTGTAATTTATTTATTCATCTTCTTGCATGATGAAAAGAAGAAAGATCAGAGATGTGCGCGGCCTACTTGTTCTTATTCAGGGAAACCAACTAGACGGATAAAATACGATCGCTCAACACTGGCTTTTTCCTGATGGTTTAATCGAAGAGTTCAGTTCATGCCCATGAGGCTAAAATCTCACAATTTGGCTGTCACCCGTATTTGACTCCAGGGATTATTATGGTGGTAACTTTAGATGTGGTTGAGGTTGCAAAGCAATCTGGAAAACATATTTCTGCCGCTCCCTTACAAAGTAGTTTCCTGCTAAATGCGTCGTTAGTGTCTCTTACTAGGCGGCCTGTAAGAGAAATTGTAAATCTTCAGTGGAGCTTTACGTTCGTGGTCTTATTGCTGTGATTTGTCAAGTCACAGTTATGACCTTTCACCTCAGTATGTTGAATCTGTTACAGTCCTGCAGGTTTTTATAGCGGATGCCTTTTACATTTAAATATTTGTTTGTATTTTACTGTTTTTTCAGAGGTGATGTTAAAAAATACATTAACTGGATATGTTTTTAATATATGTATTCCTTATGAAATCTTTGCTATTTTATTTAAATTTTAAAACTTTAGACCTGCAAATGAAAGCACCTCAATTAAACGACATTTAAAGAAAGTGAAATCACAGCATGTTTAGGGTTCAGGTGTCCATACATATGTAAAGAAGGGCTGTAATCTTGTATCTTCCTTGTAGCACTAACACCCCCCAGCTGAAATCAAATATGCCATTTCCTCTTGAGTGGCTGTTCTCCAAAGGAGAAGGCTGGACCAAGATTTAAGGGCTCAGATGGTTCAATTACAAATGTAAGAGCTATTGAGAGGTTTTATCTACAGTGTTTCATCAAGCCACCAGCGACTCTCAGATCTCTACAAGTCTGAGGTGGCCCTAAAACACCAAAGAAGAAGCGCTCTCTCAGATAGGTTGGATTACATGATGAATTATTCATCACGTTGATGGAGATAAGCTTTGTTTCTACCACTAATGGAGCTCCATTTTGTGTCAGCTAACCTCTGTAGGTGTTTGAACTGCACTGCTGGGCATTTTCTTTCTTTCTTTTTTTTGCTTTCCGATCTTACGATCAAAAGCAACATCTAACATGTGTTTTTAAGTTTTCAAGCTGGATCTTTAGTTGAGTTTTCATGTGGACTCTAAGCAACATAGAAAGGAACCTCCGCTTGGAAATGACTAAAATCTGCAGGGATCTCCCGTTTTTGTGTTTTTTTTCCCTGACTGGCACTGGCCTCACAGCAGCATATTCATCACCGTCACCCTGCAGCTCCACTTTTCTTCTATCAACACCTCTCCTTCCCCTTCTCCTTCTCCATCTCCCTCCCTTCGGAGCCTCCAGCGGGGTTAACTGATCCATACCAGCTGCCTCTCACTGCAAGACATTAAAGCTCTAAGCAGTTTAATGAGCATGTATGGTCTCCCTCCCTTCTATGTCATCCTGCTCCCCATTTTATTACAGGTCTGTGCACACGTGATTCTGCTGTAGAGGTCGGATTAGCATTCAGTTTTGGGCTGAATGGGGGTTGCTTGAAGCTGGGATGCTAGATTTTAGGTATATTCTCTGGCTGTACTGTGTAAGATCACAACTAGAAATTGTTTATTTTCAGTGGGAGGACGCGCTCCACCCCGGCAGTTTTTTGGTTTGAATATTCAGAGCAATGTTTATATCATAAAAGGTGTTGGTGCTCGCCCTGCATCTGTGTTTCATCAACTATTTCAGTGGTTTTCTTATAGAGAAAAGAACCCAAAGAGCTGTTAGAAAGCAGGAGACGTTTCTGATTGACGTGCGCTTAACTGAGTGAACTCCTGTGGATTGGTTTGCCATGCATAAAAGCAGCCGGATTGACAATTGTTATTTCCCTAATAAATCTTGTTCAAGTTTTATATGTTTTCATAAAAGGAGATCTTAACAGTTGCTGTTTAAACATTTGCTGCAATATTAAGCTGCCGCAAACATAAATCTGTCGGCTGCTCTGGGTTTGGCAGCTGCTTCGTCTTTACCTGGTTGCGTTAATTGATTTCATAAATGTTTAAAAGAGGATTGAACTGTTCTGTTTACCTAACTATCATAGCTTAAAGTTGTGCTGAGGGCATAAATGAGAATACAAGACATGTATTGGCCTTAGGAGATCTTTTTTTTTCTTAAATACATAAAATTCATTTTGAAAGAGTAATACAATCTCACAGAAGCGATGTGAGAAATGATTTTTCTCAGTACGTGCTGACAATCTGCCAAAGCAGATAGATAGTGATATTGGCTATAAAGTACATTCTGTCCATTGCTGTTTTATTGTTCTTCAGCTGACACGTCAGTCTTTAGATTTTAGCTTCATAAGCTGGCTTTTTCTGTCGGGAGTGACCTTTAATGGAGTGTTATTTTTTTAATTAAGTCTTTTTTTATTAGCACAAATTAAGAAAGATTGAGAAATAGAAATATTTGATTGGGCTAAAGGCAATGCTGTTTGAGTTTCTTTTGAGAGCTATGTTAGTACATATGGAAATTATGATAATGTCTTATTTAATATTCCAATATAATTTATTTTTTTTAACTCAATGACTCACCACTGTTTTGTTTTGAAAATGTTTGAAATCTGTGCTTTAATTTCAGTTCTTTTACTCAGTGGGGGAAAAGGAGATAAAACTATCACCAAGATCCATATTAAACTCATCAAATCTCATAGCAACCATTCAACACAATCCACGTGCCGACCAGTTATTGGCGAGAAATGCCAGAAAAAGCTTTTTCAGTCTCACCATGCTAAATTTAAACAGATGGTGGGACTTTTAACTGGACCTGTGTGCTTCGGTAGGAGGATGCAACAAACACACCTGGTGGGTCTGGTGTCAAACAAAGGATGAATAAGTGGAAAAGCACCTCCTGTCCAGTTAAGTATGGTGGAGAACCTGTGATGCTCAGGGCCCATTTCTGTCCAAAACCCTCTGTTAGAGTGCATGTCGTCATAAACTCATTAATCACCTAAAGACAACGATGTGGTGGCCTTTGCCAGTATTTTGAAAATGGTCTTTCAGCAGGATAATGCTCCAAAATATTTGGCCCAGTCGAAACAGAAACTGTTCACGAAACAAAGAGCCCACCATGGCCACATCTTTTCCATTTCCACGTCCCTGGCTTCCAATTTTCCAGTAATGTTTATGTATTTATGAATGTATTCTTATTACAAGACCTTTAAATTAGAATCAAGCGTTTGTTTTTCTAGGTGGCAGCTACTCCATGTTCTGGGATTCTAATGAAGATGTCAAACAGAGCGGCAGCTCTGTTAACAGCCACTTGACTTTCCTCTGATCAGACTGAGTCCCCCCTCAGGTATTTGTATTGTATAAGTAGAGCTAATGGGTTTAGTCTAAAGTCAGCACTCCAGATGATTACAGTTATTAAATTACAAACTTGGTTTTAATGTCATTGACCGGCGACTTGTTTGAGCTATTTGTTAAAGGCAATGGGAGGAAAACGGAGCGCGACTGGTAACAGTTTAACTCTCGTTAATTTATTTTACACCCTTTGAATGCTTGCTGTGAATGGATTGGGGTTTTATTCTGCGTCTGTTCCTAGATACGGTCAAACATAGATAGCAGAGATACAGAAAAACTGTTAATGTTCCTGAGAGTAGAGAGCCTTCCTTTAACTCTGAGATTCACAGGAACGAACTGCTTCCATGACAGAAGGTGGCAGGCCAAACGTTAAAAATGAGCAACTTTATGTCCCCCATTTAGCTTTCTTCTTGTCTAACAATCTTTCTGGCAGTCTGAGTTACACCAAAACATATTCTGTGGAAAATAGCTTACCTTTAAAAAGCTTCTTGTCTTTGCTTTCTGCCTCATCTGACTGCCTTTTGCACAACTTCTTGACTCAGTAACAGCATCTACATCACAGACGGGATAATGTTCAGTACGGTGCGTTCACCATCAGACTTGGCTCATTCCTGCACTGAACAAGTTTCTTTATGCATCCTTAATAAATGCACTAGTGATATTTGAAGCATGGCTTTCCAACTCGACTTGAGATATTTGCATTATTATAAACCGGCTACGTAGCGTAAGGTACGTTATTCAAAATAATATCAAAATGCTTCAGCTTCAGTTTACAATAGATTCTTTTCAAAGGAATTATAAAGATTACTTAAAACGTGATCATTTCGGACACCATCTGGATGTAGCAGAATTATAAATGTAAAAAACAAAAAACAGGATAAACTCTCTGTTCACTAAGAAAAAAGAGTTTGACAGAATTAGTTCATATATTTCATGGAGATGTGGAGTCCTGGCTAGGGTTGTTCGGTATACCGGTACTGATTTGGTACCGGGGTCCTGCAGCATTTAAAACGGTACTGTACTGCATTAGGATGGTACCGGTACTTGCAGCGTTGCCCCCTGCGCCCTCAACAGCGTGGCGCCATGGCTGAGAGGAAAAGGAGCAATACAGGAAGAGAGAGAGAAAGACACTGTTGCCGGCTCAGTGACTTTGCCGCTAGATTTAGCAAGTTTTCAAACTCCCTCTAGTGACTTTCTTTCAGAAAAGCAACTAGGAGCAACTTTTCTCTGTGTTGTTGGAGACGTTGGCGACAACACGTAAAAGCATTGATCGGTCTGCAGTTTACTGTTTTTAGCGAGCAGTGAGTGCTGCTGCTAGCGCCTCCCACCTTCCAAGCACTGAAGTCAGGTCTTCGTCCTGCTGCTGCCTGCTGACCGCCTGCTGACCGCCTGCTGAAGGCGCCAGGAGGAGGAGCCCCGTTCCTCTGCGTGTCCACGTTTCAAATGAATCACACGTGTGCAAAGCTGCCGCTGATCCTGCCCTGGTCTACAAAGCGGGATGTTAATGTAATTATTTTTTCACTGAACCGTCGCTGCACTAAAATAAATCTCTGCTTGAAGAGAGAGAAGTAATTCCCCTGCGTTAAAACGCTCGGCTCCGGCTGTGTCCGCAGTTTGTTTGAGCTGATCACGTCACGTCAGATCTTGATGACTGTCGGAGCTTTCTTCTCATTATAGAAGCTTTTATTTCTGGTAATATCACGACTTTACTCTCATATCATCATCATCATCATCACTGCTTTATTCTGGCAATATTGTGACTTTGATCTCCTAATTAAAAAGTATCTTAAGTGTGGCCCGACCCATGCATTTTGGTTCGCACAAAATTTCTTTATTTAGTGTGGGTTTGGGAGAAAAGAGATTTTGCTGCTACAGTTGCTCGCTTATTTTAATTGCAAATAGTTGTATTTGTTCTCATTGTTCTGACTTAATACTTTCTTATTTATTTACATTGTTCTAAAATAGTTTTTTGAGTGCAATGAGAAAATGTTAGTGTTTTAGACGTATTTTATTTATTTTAAAATTGTTTGCATTAGAACAGCTCATCTTTGTGGTATTTTATTTACTGCTTGATATGTTGCTGTTCTAAGATTTTTTTTTTATTTAAAGTATCGAAATACACGTTGGTACCGATTACAAAATGTTGGTACCGTGACAACACTAGTCCTGACTGCTTACCCCAGTCCAGTACAGAAAACCATCTTTCTAGACATTATCAGGGGTCAAAGGTTACAGTGTGGAGCGTGCTTGCTGCAGGATCGTTGTCATTCCACGCCACATGACGGCAGGACTCATGAGGATTTTGATGCATTTCTATATCTGGGGCTTTTGTGCTATTGAGGCTCACTTATAGCTTTGGTCAATCATGGCATGAAAAAAGCTGCAGCTACCTCTATGCATACAGAATTAGCAGAAAAGGATTCACAGGACCATGGTTAATTTTATTTATTCAGCTTTCCCAGAGTCCAGAGGCCACTGACGGCTTGAATCATGCATGCGGTCTTAAGTGCCTGTCCATTCTTTATGTATTCCTCATCCCCCATTAAGTTTTATGACCAGCAATGATGGCAACCAAGATGTGCCTGTTTGCACCTACTGCCTTTGCACTGAATGTAAAAGCATCACAGGATGGCGTTCCCTCTCATTTCTCTGTGTTTTGGCTCATATTGATAAGGTCAACATTTCGTACCAGCATCACAGCTGGTATTGAATATTATTTGATATGATTAAGTAGGGCTGGGCTATAAATAGATTTAATCGATTAATTCGTATTTACAGTTTTTTAACATTTAACTTTTGGAAAATCTGGATTTTATTTTTGCCAATGGACTCATTGGGCTTCCATGAAGAAAATACCATGCAATGCTGAATTAGGACTGCATGCTGTTCTCTTCATGGAAGCCCTTGTCCCACGTAAATATATGTTTAGGAAAGTATAGTCAAAATATTGTAAAGAGGAAACTTTTTTTTACCATAATTAGAGGCACTTCAATTTACTCATTTACTCATTACTCATTTTAGTTTGAAGTCACACGTGTGAAGGTAAGCCTGTTCTTAGCTCATTGTGTAAAACCACTAGCAGCAGCAAACATTTTGTTATATTTTCATTATTTACGATGGCAGGACTGCCATCTTGTTTTACAAGCATGTTTCACAGCTTGGATTTAGTTGCACTTAAAATTCAGGTGAACTCCCAGACAAAATGCTTGACATAAAAGCAAGATTTTAAAATAATTTCTTTGATTTTTTTTTGGAGTAAGAAATAAAAATTAAAACCGCAAGCGGTGATGATCGGCCCTCGCAGCCAAGCGCCGCTCTGGCCTATGGGCCACCGCTAGGGTACGCGCACCTCCCGCCGCCAGCCACAGCAGAAGCTGTCATGCATTTTCCTCGCCCGTCTACCATGCAATACACACGTACGCGTTGGGCAGCGCTCCCCCACGACTCACAAAAAATCTGGTGCAGATCGGTCGATGCACCGAGGAGACACAGCCGTTGAATAATGATAATGCATTTGGCCACCGGGCCGGACTAAATCGTTCGGCGGGCCAGATCCGGCCCGCAGGCCGTACGTTTGACACCCCTGGTTTAAACATTAGTATACCAACTTAATCAAAGGTATCTTACTAGCTGTTAATCCAGCTTCATGTGAAAAGTTAACAAAACCTTTTTAGTTAATTAAAGTTAATTATTTCATGTGTTTAAGGGTTTCGTTTCTTGCATTAAGACAGCTTTTATGAAAGTTTGACAGTTAAATTGGTGGATACACACCCAAAAGTAATAATGTAAAAGTAACACTTTAGCAATTGGAATATTGCTAAAGTAACACGTTAGCAATATTCCACATGTGTATGTTGTGTACAAACTTTAGTAATTTCTAACAGACCACTTCACTCTCAGAAAGCAGGTCTGCTGGTGGTTCCTAAAGTCTGTAAAACCAGAATGGTAGGCGGATCCTTTAGCTATCATGCTCCTCTCCAGTGGAACCAACTCCCAGTTTTGGTCCGTGACGCAGACACCCTGTCTACTTTTAAGACTAATCCTAAAACTTTCCTTTTTCCATCCATCCATCGTCTTCCGCTTATCCGGGGTCAGGTCGCGGGTGTAGCAGCTTCAAGAGGGAGGCCCAGACCTTCCTCTCCCCAGCCACTTGGGCCACTTCCTCCGGGGGAATCCCAAAGCGTTCCCAGGCGAGCAGAGTCTCTCCAGCGTGTCCTGGGTCTTCCCCTGGGCCTCCTCCCGGTGGGATGTGCCCAGAACACCTCACCAGGGATGCGTCCAGGAGGCATCCTAACCAGATGCCCGAGCCACCTCAACTGGCTCCTCTCAATGTGGAGGAGCAGCGGCTCTACTCTGAGTCCTCCCCGGATGACTGAGCTCCTCACCCTATCTCTAAGGGAGAGCCCAGACACACTATGGAGAAAACTTATTTTGGCCGCTTGTATCCGGGATCTCGTTCTTTCGGTCACGACCCAAAGCTCGTGACCATAGATGAGGGTAGGAACGTAGATCGACCGGTAAATCAAGAGCTTCGCCTTTTGGCTCACCTCTCTCTTCACCACAACGGATCGCTACAGCGCCCGCTTCACAGCAGACGTTGCACCAATCCGCCTGTCGATCTCCCGCTCCATCTTCCCCTCATTCGTGAACAAGACCCCAAGATACTTGAACTCCTCCACTAGA
Source organism: Fundulus diaphanus (assembly GCA_037039145.1). Classification (NCBI taxonomy): domain Eukaryota; kingdom Metazoa; phylum Chordata; class Actinopteri; order Cyprinodontiformes; family Fundulidae; genus Fundulus; species Fundulus diaphanus. The sequence continues at coordinate 46,584,239 of CM073125.1, forward strand.
AGCTGGCTCTTGGGACTTTCCTTTTTGACAAAGCTTATAGTTAGAGTGGCTCATGTTACCCTGAGCTACCTCTATAGTTATGCTGCTATAGGCTTAGGCTGCTGGAGGACATCAGGGTCTATTGTTCTTCAATTTTGCATGACTGTTGTCATTTTAGCTTTTAACTTTCTGTTCTCTCTCTTTTATCTTCATAGTAGGTACACCTGGTCTGGCGTTCTGTTAGCTGTGACATCATCCAGGGAAGACAGCTCACCTGTTATTACCATCTAATGTAAAACAGATTACTGGATCAATGTGTGCTTCTGTGCTTTTTTGTCTCTCTTGTTGTGTCTCTTCTCTCTCTTTTGTAACCCCCAGTCGGTCAACGCAGATTACCGTTCATACTGAGCCCGCCTCTGATGGAGGTTTTTCCTTCCTGTTAATGGGGAGTTTTTTCTTCTGCTGTCACTTCATGCTTGATAAGTATGAGGGATTGCTGCAAAGCCATGTACAATGCAAACGACTCTCCCTGTGGCTCTACGCTTCTTCAGGAGTGAATGCTGCTTGTTACGACTTTGATGCAATCAACTGGTTCCCTTATATAGGAATTTATTTTACCAATCTGGATAATCTGACCTAATATGTATAATCTGATTGATTTTGACATTGTAAACTGCCTTTAGATGACATGCAGGCATGGACTGGTAATCGGGCGTACCGGGCATTTTCCCGGTGGGCCGACGTGCTGTTTGGGCCGGCAGACCCGACATGTATATTAATATGTATTATTATTATTATTATTAATTATTTTATATATCTGCCTCGTTATCATCCCTGACAGTCTAAAGGGCTAGGCCAATCATAAAGTAGAAAAACACCTTCACGCTCCATGTGGAACTTTGTGCAGCAGTGTTCACAGTAGTAATGGGAGGCGCAGAGAAACTGCACGAAAAAAAGAAACGAGTTCTTCAAACGGATGCTGCGAAATGTGTCAAACTCACTGACATGTTCCCTACAGCAGGCCTTCATCTGCTCCGGTGTCTGATGTAAAATATGGTGGTGGTGGTTGTAGCCAGTGACGTGCGGTAGGGTTCATAGCTGGTGAGGCACTGACGTCATCAGAGTCAGATTTACAAATATATACACTCTACAGAGTAGACTCGTTGCAAAGTGCTGAAGGAGACTGATTGAGCCAAATAAATTCACCAAGATACATGGAAAAATATTGGTTCTTTGATGAAAAAAAATTGTCATTTGATTGGTAACAGTTTATGAGTTATGATGGATTTCTGCATTTGTAACACATTCTAAAACTATAACCCACATTACGCACATTTTATCACAAAAACAAAACATGAATAAGTATCGCTGTCTTACCTCTACTTATAATTTAAGTCCCTGCGGCGCTCTTTCTGAACAAAAATATCATCATTTTCCGGTAAAAGTTCTCTTTATCTTCTTCAGATTTAAAACTCTCTTAGTCTCAGTGGAGCTCACTGCCAGGGAGGAAAGCCTTCCCTGATCAGTCCTGTTCCAGCTGTATGTTTAGAGTCTTTTTAGTGCTTTACTTGTTTAGCAAAACTCGCTAATAAAACATCAATAACTTGTTTTGACTCTACTATTTGGGGATCACGAGCGGTGCCCCTTGAGCGCCCCCTGCCTAGCGGCCAAGGAACTGCCGGCCTCACCTACAACCAGTTCTTTGCTGTTTATGATCGGTCAGCACCACGAAAACATGTTATCTGCACACAGTTTGATGACCAAAACACAATTCGTAATCCACATATATTAAATTGTGGAAAATCAGTTCATAACTGTTTGAACAATTGAATCTATGATCTAGAGACAGGAAGATGCATTCACAGAATGGAAGTCAGCACAGTTAACATGGGATTGCGCAATCCCAGGGGAGGCCAAGCTCGCTGCGGCCTCACCGGCTTCGCTATGAAGCGCCACCAAGGATTTACATGAAAAATAGCGAAAAGTCTGCGATTTTAAAGAAAATATGATCAAAAATTAGGAAATTAGATAAATAAAATACTTATTACAAATGACTGAGTAAATCAAAATTTATATTATGTTATTATATATTTTCTTTCTTTCCATGATGACAAGTGAGGCATTTCTCTGGTTCATTTTGTCATTGGCATCCTTTTTTACACAGTGAGTGCACATTAGTCCAATGTTACCCTACAGTATCTGGAAGACTGAATAGATCTGATGAGCAACTTACAATAACTTCTTATAATGATGTAACGTGATAATATGTGTGATTGACCGTGACACCTCTCTTTCTCTCTCTCTCTCTGATCTAAGAATAGTTGCTGTGCTGTGGTGGAGTTTACATTTTACAGTGTTACAGTTTTTTACAGTCGCTAGGACCCATTTTTCAATACTTAAGTCACTTTTTCAAAATTCTTCACACAGTTCTCCAAACCAACTTTCAGCTTGGCACAGCAGTTCATTTCACATTCAAAATGCACTAAAACTACCAAATCACTTCATACATATCTCAAATCAACACATTCTTCCATAACACTAGCAAAGGTTGACAGCCAACAAACACACTTTGTCACCCACAAAACAATGACCTAAAAAACACTAACAACATGTAGCATTATACAATCTCGGTTAATAATTCACTGCAATAGAGGTTACTGGAATGAATCAGACATGATGCAGAATGCTTCAATATATTTTATGTCTTTTATTTGTTTTTAGGAGTAATTCCAAAATACAAGAATTTGTATTCACATCATCCACTGATACAGATACAATAGTAATGCTAATCTACTCGGTCTTCTCCATTTGGCCACAGGTTCTCATCCACATCACATCTTATGTCATCTAGGGCAATACACCTAGGAAAGAATCTTCTGGCATGCCTGATCCATCCCTGACAATCTTCTGCTGATATGTCCAGGTATCCAGCATTCATTGCGTCCAGGAGGGACATTTGATTATGTGGATGGTGGTCATAAACCTTCCACCTCCATGAGGAAAAGAATTCCTCTATGGGGTTGAGGAATGGAGAGTAAGGTGGGAGGAAAAGTGACACCATTCTGGGATGGGCTGCAAACCACTCGGTGACTGCACGAGAGTGGTGAAATGCCACATTGTCCCATACAATTATAAATGTTGGTGGATTTCTTCTCTCTGCATCCCTTTCCTCACCTAGCACAACCCTTCCATAGAGATCATGCAGGAACGCAAGGAGACGTTCAGTGTTGTATGGCCCAATTAGTGGTTTGTGTAACAGCAGTCCATCAGTGGATATTGCTGCGCACATTGTGATGCTGGCACCCCTCTGGCCCGGGACATCCACTGTGGCTCTCTTCCCAATCACATTCCTTCCTCGTCGCCGTGTTTTGGCCAGGTTGAAACCTGCCTCATCCACAAAGATGAAAATGTGGGGCGTTTGCCTGCCTTCAATCTCCATGACTCTCTATAATAAATCCACAAGGCAACATAAGCTGTTACAGTAGTAAACATTACCTAAAAAAAAATTATTTGTGTGTGTTTTGTTCAAAAACAGTTCTGTATTTTATTGTGATCTTACCTGGACATATTGGTTCCTGAGTTGCTTGACATGTTCAGAGTTCCTCTCAAAAGGCACAGTGTACAACTGTTTCATCCTTACCTGATGTTTTTTCAGGACTCTAGAAATAGTTGTGATGCTTACACTGTGAATATTTGCAAAAGTAATGTTGTCTGCCAAAACTGTGTCTCGAATCTCAGTGAGTTTTATGCCATTGTTTCTGATGACCATATCAACAATGGCAGTTTCCTGCACATCAGTGAGCATCCTTCCTCTCCCACCTGTGTGAGGTAACCGTTGAGTCCTAAGCAGAAATGCAGAAGCAATTACACACAAGTCTATTTACTTCTGTAATGTGCAACTCAGTCAAATGCCCTTGCAGAATACAAGTTACCTGTTGGTTTGCTGGAAAACTCTAACAATAGATGCCACTGTTGAGCGTTGCAGATTTGGCTGCACTCTCTGACCAGCCTCTCTCATTGAGAGACCATGATTTACTACATGATCAATTACAGTAGCTCTGATCTCATCTGAAACTACAGCTCTTGGTCTTCCTCTTATTCTTCTTCCACCACGCATACGTATTCCTCGCCCCCTCCCAGCCCCTCTTCTTCCTCTTTCAGCCACTTCTCTGTTTCTGGCTGGGTCCATGTTTACATCACAATACAAAACTATTCAGCAGTTGTCTCTTTTTGTAATGAAATTGAAAGAGTAACACCTGTGTAGATGTTCATCTACAATGAGAATCAGCTGTGGTTGGTCCAATTGTCCACTTATTTTTATAGCATTTAATTTTAAGATGTAAAATATATTTCATTAAAATATTCCTGTAGAAATGTAGGAAATTGCTGTCTTATTCAGTTTTGTATTATGTTATTGTTTTGAACATAAGTTTAACAGTTTTGAAAACAGTATGTAAGCATGTGCAAATTGTCCTGTAGGTACACAGAGTTTTGGCGGTTGTTGTGTCGAAGTGAGAAAAGAATTAATGTAATTTGAAAGATGTAGTCATTGAATGCATTTTGTGCCAAAGCAATGATAAATGATCCACAGTTTAGCCCACATATACTTCTGTTGTCCTCACTGTGTGAAGAGTTTTGAAAAAGTGACCTAAGTATTGAGAAATGTGTCCTAGCGACTGTAAAAAACTGTAATAAATTAAGATTTTGGAAGTATTTTAAGTGTCCACTCTCACTAATTTCCATTAACCTGGCCTCAAGGTATTGCACAGTTGGTATTGCAAAGTTGGTATACACATTCAGTACACAAAAAAAATGTGGTGGGCCAGTCTAATCCAAAATGCCAGGGCCGATTTTTTTGTCCCAGTCCACCCCTGATGACATGTTTTATGATTTGGCGTTATATAAATAAAAACTGAAATGTATTGAACAAGAGTAAGTTTGTCAGTTTTCAAGCAGGATTTGTATATCTGTTCAACTTAAATATATAAATATAAGGAAACCAAAGAGTTAAGATCACTTACTTACCAAGAGAAATTCCTTTGGGGTTTATTTGTGGTCTCTTGCTGCCCCCTGCTGGACAAGTATGATCAAATACATATGCTTTACATGTCAACTTGGTATCAAAATTCAGATTTCAATCTAAAATGGCTTACTTCCTGTGATACTTGCAGTATGACATTAATTGTAAATTCTGAGCGTCTTGCTGAGATCTACAACTGTACAAAATTTCATTACTCTACGATGAAGTAAGTGAATACCAAAGGGTCCTTTGAAATTTGCTTGGTGGCGCTATAGAGAAACTAAGTCCTGCTCACTAAAGTTTGTTAAGGATTCCTGTTGGGGGGTGGATAAGGATGCATCCAAATGAGTTTTAAGCAGCTCGGCCCAAAACTGTGGAATTCAGAGCCAAACGTATGACAGCAGCGTTTGAGGTGAATATGCCACGCCGCCACGCCCCCCTGCTCCATCCAATCCAGTTGAGCCTGAAATCCACAACATACCAACATGTGTTCTGTCTGTGGACACAGTTTCATGTTGATTAGCTCAGAGGGGTAACATAGCGACCGCTTACAACAAAACATGACACTTCCTGTTGTCAGGGGGCGTGGCCTAATCAATGTCATCATTTGACCATTGGATATTATAGGAGACCTGATGGTGATCAATTACTGAAAGTTTGATGCCTCTGTGTGTTTCTGTGTAGGAGATATAACAGTTTTATTTTTTGTGGCGAGTAGGTGAACTTTGACCCCTGCTAATGCCCCTTCAACAAGCTCAAAAACTCACCGTTTTGATAACTTTTAATTGGCCATGCCTTATGATCAGACTGCCCGAGTTTCAAGCCGCTCGCTAAAAATCTCTAGGAGGAGATCCATCAAATACCAATGCTATAAACGTCAAAAATGGGGTCAAAATCAGACATTCAATCTAAAATGGCCAACTTCCTGTGATATTTACACTATGACATTAATTGTAAATTCTGAGCGTCTTGGTGAGCTCTACCACTGTACCAAATCTCATGTCTCTACGATGAAGTAAGTGAATAGCAAAGGGTCCTTTGAAAATTGCTAAGTGGCGCCGTTGAGGCATTAGGTCACGCCCACCAAAATTTCTTATGGATTCCTGTTGGGGGGTGGATAAGGATGCATCCAAGTGAGTTTTATGCAGCTCGGCCCAAAAATGTGGAATTCAGAGCCAAACGTATGGCAGCGGCGTTTGAGGTGACTTCACCAAGCCGCCACGCTCTCCTGCTCCATCGAATCGACTTGGGGCTGGAATCCACAACACAACAACATGTCTTCTGTCTCTGGACACAGTTTCATGTTGATTAGCTCAGAGGGGTAACATAGCGACCGTTTACAGCAAAACATGACACTTCCTGTTGTCAGGGGGTGTGGCCTAAGTGATGTCATCATTTGACCATTGGATATTATAGGAGACCTGATGATGATTAATCACAGAAAGTTTGGTGCCTCTGTGTGTTTCTGTGTAGGAGATATAACACTTTTATTTTTTGTGGCGAATAGGTGAACTTTGACCCCTGCCAACGCCCCTTCAGCATGCTCAAAAACTCACCGTTTTGATAACTTTTGATTGGCCATGCCTTATGATCAGACTGCCCGAGTTTCAAGCTGATCGCTCGATATCTCTAGGAGGAGTTAGATCTTATACCGATGCTGTAACTGTCAAAATTGAGGTCAAAATCAGACTTTCAATCTAAAATGGCCGACTTCCTGTGATATTTACACTATGACATTTATTGTAAATTCTGAGCGTCTTGGTGAGCTCTACAACTGTACCAAATTTCATGTCTCTACGACGAAGTAAGTGAATAGCAAAGGGTCCTTTGAAAATTTCTAGGTGGCGCCGTTGAGGCATTTTTCTTTAGATTTTTGTGACGACCTTAAAATACAAAATTTTTAAACAGTCACCATGCATCTGCAAAGTTTGGTGAGTTTTTGAAAATGACAAAGCCCCCAAAAAGGCCGCTCTTTAGGGGGGCAGAATAATAATAATAATAATAATAATAATAATAATTAACACTACAGATACAATAGGCCTTCGCAGCGCTTAGCTGCTCGGGCCTAATAAAATGTATTAAACAGATTTTGTTTAATAAATAAATAAAAGATTTTATTTTTAAGACATATCGCTGCCCAGCCCTATGATTAGGATATGGATGAATAGGTCCAATTACTCTGTAAGGAAAATTGCAATTAGTGGTGCTCCTAAGTGTAATCCGAGAATAATAAATGTGGTAAGAAAATATAGGAAAGCAGCAGTCCTCCATGGGAGATAGTATGTCACTTTGGGCTAATGCAAGACCTAACAATGCAATTTAAAATCAATATTTAGGACAAAAGAACTCAGTGGTGTATTGCAGAAATAGAAAAGCTGAGGCATTTCATTTGTTCTGGTAATGGGACATTGCTATAGCTGCAGACCTATGTTTCTGGAGCATCTTTTTTCATTCATATATGGAGGTAATTCAGCCTAAAGTGCTGTTTTAAGGAGGAATATGCATGTAACGATGCTGCAAATTAACACGAAGCTATTTCTTAACCTATGGAAGTCAACATGTTTACTTTCTGTGTTGAGCGTAGTTCGTTACAGAGGAGCAGCAGTCCCTAACTTTTAATCTGTCTAGATTGACGGAATTTTCTGCTGTTTTCTCTGCCGTACTGCAAAACCGTGTCCCCATGTGTACTTTGACATGTCTAGTTTTTAACATCTTTTATAACCTTTGGTGTTCAGACTAGACACAGAACCGGCAGAGGTTGAAAAATGAAGGAATTTCGCGGCTTTTTAGTCGTCAGCTGTCAAAAACCTGCAAAAATTTGGCAGATCTCAGGAAGCGTGGAGTCTTTCTGGGAGGCTTGCTCTTTTGAGACCCAGTTATTCCTTCAGCCCTTCTTGTCACAACATTGCTCCGGCAGTCATTACTGCCATGACATACTCAAAGAAAGCTGCCTGGATGAAGAGGCGTGGCCCGATAAGAACCCTGGCAAGTTCACTGAGCTGTTGACATTTCCTCGCTGCTACTCCCCTGGTTCTAATTGGCTGCCGCTGATAAGATTCCCACGTTGTAATTTGCAGCTCCTGATAAGATGCTGTCACCTGCTGCAGATGACAACAGCTCAGCCGTCACTGGGCGGACAGGGCCAAATCCGGGGCCTGAACCTCATTTTCCAGACATTCTTTTCCGGCTGGGGAATATAGAGCAGATGCAATCAGCCTGCTTGTTAATACGACTGAAAATTTTATTTCATGCCTGTTCTTTTCAGCCTTCTATAGGCGCTGCTTTATCAGTGCTCATGCCAATCGACTCTCATGGCTAGGACCACATTTAGTTATGAAAATGAATCCTGTGATTCTCTGTTCCAGTAGAAATTGAAAATAATTAGAATTAAACCAGTAAATCAACACAAACGGTACAGGTGAGTTCTGTGTTTCTTTTTCTTTTTGTGCCAATAATTGTTAGTCGGGTCTCCTGGAACCATTAAACTTTCAATCTGGGATTATCATTAAGAACTACAAATTAAAACTGTCGATGCAATGATCGGTTTGATATGGATCTGACCTTTAATTTAAAATTCATACCAAGTAGTCACATGTTGCTAATGCAACAAAAGAATTGGGACATTGTACAAATTTGGTTTCATTCAGCACAACCCCCCCATCCCCCTGATAGAAAACACGTTTGAAGTTTATTCTTTTTCAGAAGGAAGACTTCAGGAAAAAGGAAACTTATTTTTGTTCAACTTGACTATAAAGGGACTTTTTTAAAATAAACAGAAAATAATATGCGTGATGTCATTATATTTGCCTGTCGATGCTTAGTTTAGGTCAGCACATACTTTTCAGTGATATAAGTAACAGTTTGTCCTCGTTGACACATTTAAAAAATAATATATATATATATATATATATATATATATACATATATATATATATATATATATATATATATATATATATATATACATATGTATGGTAGTGAGCTTTGTAAACGTAAAGGATAACATAAAGTGGGCCTCACTTGATCTTTTTCACCGTGCATATGTGTGCTTATATTTTGCTTGGTTGAAAAAAATCAATTCGGCTTATTTACAGTTAAGTCCTAAATCATTTATACCCCTGTCAGAGCTAGATGTAAAATTTTCATTCTACCAAGACGTTAACAGAACATAAAATGATGTGAAACAAGTGTTACGGTAGTTTTGAAAATATTTTCTTATTTAGATTTTAATTGGAAAAAAACCCCACACATATCAATGATGAACCTTGCCAAAAATTGACAGCTGAATTCTTGGCATTACAGCAATCAAACCTTTGTTGTAATTGCTGAGCAGCTTTTCCTATATTTCCACTAGTAAATCTGCTTTATCAACGTGTTGAGCCTCTTATTGTGTTTTGATTTGCTACTTCCTGTTTGACCTAAAGCAGAATCAGAATCAAGTTTAATCGCCAAGTAGGTTTGCACTTACAAGGAATTTGACTTGGTGTTGATGGTGCAGAGATGAAATAAAATAAAGTAGATATATAAACAGAAGCTATATACACTCAGTAAACTGTGCGTTAATGTAACGCAGAAGCTTGTAAGTCCTGAACGGGGGAGAGAGACAGTGTCCAGTGTCACGGGCGGCTCTTGGCCTTGTTGATAAGGCTGGTAGCAGATGGGAAGAAACTGTTCTTGTGGCGTGAGGTTTTGGTCCTGATGGACCGCAGCCTCCTGCCAGAGGGAAGTGACTGAAATAGTCTATGACTGGGGTGCGAGGGATCAGCCACAATCTTCCCTGCTCGCCTCAGAGTCCTGGAGGCGAACAGGTCCTGGAGAGATGGAAGATTGCAGCCAATCACCTTCTCTGCAGACCTGATGACACGCTGCAGTCTGCCCTTGTCCTTGGCGGTGGCACCAGCGTACCAGATGGTGATGGAGGAGGTGAGGATGGACTCAATGATGGAGGAGTAGAACTGCACCATCATTGACCTTGGCAGGTTGAATTTCTTCAGCTGCCGCAGGAAGTACATCCTCTGCTGGGCTTTCTTGGTGAGGGAGTTGATGTTCAGCTCCCACTTTAGGTCCTGGGAGATGATAGTTCCCAGGAAGCAGAAAGACTCCACAGTGTCAATGGTGGAGTCACAGAGGGTGATGGGGGTAGCTGGGGCTGAGTTCTTCCTGAAGTCCACAACCATCTCCACTGTTTTTACAGCGTTGAGCTCCAGGTTGTTCTCCCTGCACCAGGTCACCAGATGGTCAGCCTCCCATCTGTAGGCGGACTCGTCACCATCAGAGACGAGAGTGATGTCGTCCGCGAACTTCAGGAGCTTGACAGACTGGTGACTGGAGGTGCAGCTGTTGGTGTACAGGGAGAAGAGCAGAGGAGAAAGAACACAGCCCTTGGGGGAACCAGTGCTGATGAGCTGTGAGTCAGAGTCATGTTTTCCCAGCTTCACGTGCTGCTTCCTGTCAGACAGGAAGTCTGTGATCCACCTGCAGGTGGAGTCGGGCACATTCAGCTGGGAGAGCTTCTCCTGAAGCAGAGCTGGGATGATGGTGTTGAAGGCAGAGCTGAAATCCACAAACAGGATCCTGGCGTAGGTTCCTGCAGAGTCCAGGTGCTGGAGGATGTGGTGGAGGGCCAAGTTGACAGCGTCGTCTGCAGATCTGTTGGCTCTGTAGACAAACTGTAGGGGGTCCAGGAGGGGATCGGTGAATGTTTGTTTCCTGAAAATTGTGCTATGAAAGTTTTTAATTTAATGTGTAGTTTAAACCTTTGTTAACTGGCTGTAGCTAAACTAGATGTTTTTTTTTTAATTAACTGAGATAATGGCTAGTCTTATACTTTAAATAGGTTGCATTAGTCACCGGATATGCGTCTTTCCTGGTAATATGATCAAGTCTAAACAGGTTTCAAAAGTGTCACATTAAAAAGCTCTTTAAGGGAAAAAAATGATACGAATTCACAAGAAAATCTTCACTCTTGTCTGTTCTCACTTCATAATCTTTGGATTGGTTGACTTGCTTAGTGGTCGTCATGGTGACAGTCCATTAGGTTTCCTCAGCAACCAAGTGGAGGTTGAGGCAGAAAGGATGGTGGTTATCTCCATATATGCTGATGTGTCGTATACGCTGATGAGGACGGGCCTGTTCTTTTGTTAACCAAGCAGATGTTTGCAGCTTTGCGGTGGTTGTCACATCACGCATAAAAACTAGGACGTTTTTTTTTTTTTCCACTTTTTTCCACTCTATTTAGTCTCGTATCAGGCCACACTCATATATTTTGCAGATGTTTGTGCTGGCAGAAGTAGTCCAGAATCTCCTGGGTAAAAGCAGAAACCGCTGATGAAGACATATGTTTTTTTTCCCCTCCCTCTATTGTCTCCTTATCTTCAACATCAATGCAATTAATTCACTCAACGGTCGCCCTAAAAGTTTCATCTTCTCTTTTACCTTACTTCCTCCCTGCCCACCTTAAACTGCATTGTGCGCGTGTCTGTATCATTTTTTATTGATCTCAAGGAAGTAATTAGGCTTCTGTTTTTAGTTAATGGAATGCACAGAAAGCCTTGCCTGGCAGGCGAACTACTTGATGTGAAATTTGCTTCGGTCCCCAGAGCTTGTGTAATGGAAGGGCATGTGGGCGTGTGCGAGTTGGATGAAGAGGATATGAGACAAACGCCTTTGCCCACAGTTTGTGCTGGGAGTCAGGGAGGCAGACCCGTCTCTGGAGTTTCAGCGTTGAAGCTCTCACCAGCAGCATGCAGGCCCGTTCAACTGCAATAACTTAACAAGGTGCAACTTTCAAGCACACAAATGTATTTCTAGTGTCCTCGCTTTTAAAGTGGTCTCGAGCAATGTTTAGGGGATATGATGATGTGTTTTTCTTAGGACTTTGTCTACCTTTTTGCTTATTTTTACCTCTGCGCCTCTTCTCTTTTTTTATTATATTTAACTCTAGCCTACAGTATGTAGAATTCAGTCATAAACTCCCTGAAACTCAAGGGATTTCCAGTGTTGTTTTGAAAAAGCAAATAACTAAGTAAAGATTCCTTTTAAATTAGAATTTTTGGCACTTTTTATTAGCATTTTGGCATGAAAATGCTGTTCCTTCAGTTAAGGAAATTATTATGGGGTGGGTTTTTTCCCCCAAAATCGAGATGCACACTGCAGAAAGGGAACTAAAAGTGAGTAAAATTTTTATTGAAATGAGTAAATTTGTCCTTGATTTGAGCAGGCAAATAAGACTATTTGCCAGTGGAATAAGATGTCTGCACTTAAAATAAGAACAATTCATCTCCATCATCTTATTTCAATATATCTAATTATCTTATTTTAGGGGTAAAAAAAGAGTGTTATTTAGCTGCTCAAATCAAGGAAAAATACACTCTTTTAAAGAAAATTTGACTTACTTTTAGTTCCCTTTTTGCAGTGCATCTTTCCTTTAGCAAGACACGAAAATGGATGATGCATAATTGAAGTGATTTTGGTGACCCAAAACACAATGAATTTGGTTATATTCAATATTATCGCCTAATTTTGCATCCTCTGCTAAAAACCCAGCTCAACACAACCCCTGCTGCCCATAGACGTCAATGCTATTTAAATTTAAGTGCATAGTTTGCTAAACCAAGAGAATGGTTTGCAAATACATACAGATAAATTTAGGTAATTCGCGAAGTACGGTTTTAACAACCTCCAATGTATTTTATACTTTTGTTGGATCCTTGCTGGTTTTTCCCTCTTAAATAAATCACATTTAGCTGGTGTCCATCTGCTGTATTTAGTGTATGCTGGGTAGTTAGTTGCCATGGTCAGGCCTGGAATGAAAAGTCTAATGTAAACCTCAAAAAACTTTCACAAAATTTGTGAAAAGTCCGACTTTTTTCAACTTAAAACGAAATAAAGGTTAGTTTAGAACCTTATTTATCTCGTTATAGAAATGAAATGCATGCTTGTCTTTTTGTTTTGTCTCTTTGCTGTTTCTAAATCCATGTCTGGAATGAAATGACTTAGCGTTACACAGCAAACCGTGATTTTCTTTCAGTAATATTCAATGGACATTCATTTTAATTCAAAGGGGGCTCTACTCTGACTGTAACCTTTCCCTGCTGTAGAGTTGTAATAGCTTGACAGTTTCCTTCCAGCTGTTCATTAACCATGACCACCAAAGTCTCCCGAAGCACGCGTTCCCCACCACCACCACCACCACCATCACCACCACTCCACCAAAGCCAAAATGTTACAAGCTCTCATTCCCCAAATGCTGTTAGCAGCATAAAGCCTGAGCCTCTTTCAGGACATGGTCTCTTCTCCTGACAGTTCAAACTTCAAAGGAGACAGAAAACAGACCTAAAGAAACATTCCTGCTTGGTTTTTTTGGGTTTTTTTTGTCCTCTTAGGTTGTCAAGCTGTCCTTCAGGCGTCAATAAACACATTCACTTTACGTATTCCTCTTGTGCTGAACAACTGTTTGCCTTTGTAGTGACTGCTTTTTAAACAGCAGAGTCCTTAAAGGCAACCAGCCAGATGCAGGCTTCTTTCAGAAGCTCATGTATTCTGCAGTCATACTATGTTTAGAGATTTGGGTTAAAATATTAACGTGTTCTCCATATTTTAACAGTCAGCTTCTAACTGTCTGACCTTCAGTCAAAAAAAAAGAGCTGAGATCTCCCTTTTTCTTTCTGGGATTTTCTTTAATTTCTTCTTCTTTAACGTTTTTATCTTATCTATGATGTTCTTTTGTGTTCTTGTGACATAGCATTGACACAGCTGAGGAGGAAATTAATCAGCGCTTCCAAATTTGACTCTTGGTCACTCTGGAGATTTCTGCCTATAAATCTTAAGGCGGTTAATTTCTCCGGCGCTCTGTTTCTTTTTAATGCTCTGCCGGCACTCGTAGAACAATTAATCTCAAAATCTGGGGATTTGCCTTCAAGCTCCTGTCTCAATAATGATGCTAAAACTGAAGACAAATTAGGGTTGGAGTGGGTAAACAATGCAGGAAGTGTAGGGTAAACACACATTGAGCATGTTTATGTATGTACTGGGAGATTATCTATGCATATGAGGGGGAAAAAAGAGAAGAGTTTCAAATCAGATTTTTGCTGTCTCAACAGGCCTTCTTCTGTGGCACACGAGGGCGTTGAGTCTCAATGAGAAATGGGGGTTTATAATTATTGGTTGCACCTTTTTCCACGCCTATTCAGTTTTAATTCGAAAGCATTTTAAGTTGTGATTATATATTTTAATGAGTCTGCTGAAGTTAACGAAGGTTAAAACAGAGTAAAGCAGCACTAACAAGCTGGAGAAGATCCCAATCCTTAATCTCCACGCAGAGACCGGAGTATCAAACAACACATCAGTGGGCTAAACGTTAAATCCAGGAAGGCTAATCTCTCCTGGCCCTGTGCTTTTCAAGAGCACTAAGCACTTACAGAAACTTTGCACAAAGACAACTTTTTTTTTTTTTGCCTTTGAATTGTGCGATTTACGTTACATGGGAGATCAATTAAACAGCACAGCTGTTAGGACTCACCATCTCTAAAGTGCAGACTGCATTTTGGATTATAACTCATGCACTGTTTTCTTTCCACATAAAACACCCAGATTTTTTTATTTGTTTTGACCATTTCATCCATTTTCAGTTGACCAGCAGAGTTTGACTCATTTTTATTGATATCTTTTTCTTCGTTCTGAGTTTTTGGTATTGGAGGCTACTTTATATCTTTATATATATATATATATATATATATATATATATATATATATATATATATATATATATATAATTGAAGGCTGTGCCAACTCAGAAAGCACAAACATGACTTGTTTGTTTGTGTCATAGTTCGCGACTGACAGTAGTCTTGCACTTGTTATAGAGTTATGAGAAAGCTCAAAGGTACAATGGCACCGTTTATATTGACATCAGCTTACTGCTGTGTGTCTTTCAGACCTCTGAAGCTCCTTGGATTAAACAGTTTAGACAGATGGTCACTGGAAATATGGGAGGTGGCAAAAACATCCAAGAGATTAGTTTCCATTTGGAGAAATGGATTGTTGTCACTAGGGTGATTGCATTTTGTAGGAAAAACTGAAAACTTTCTCCGCAATGTTTTATACTAAAGGCAAAATGTAATATATGTACCAAAAGACATTTAAAATGTCTGAATTGTTGTTGAGTTCAATCTGGTGCCAGACTTTGCACAGAAATATCTAATAAAAATAACTGTTGGTAAACATTTTTGAAGAACAGCCAGGGCGCATTGGGACACCAGTTCAAGTTTTAGGCCACAAATAACTAATCAGACACAACAAAACAAAATATTGTTCCCGAGACAGAAGTGTAAACCTCTAAATATTTGTCACTTTTGGTCCAGATTTTATTTGGCAGACTGGGAGAAAATACAAATCGCAAGTGGGGTTCCTCAAGGCTCTATTGTCTGGCTACTTTTATTCAACATCTGTATGATCCCATAATTTCACTTTATAGAGACAATAGAGAACATTTTTTACCATATGTATGCTGATGAAACATAACTTTATATCTCTCTCCACAGTCACTAAAAAGGTTCAAAATCACAATGATGATGAATTCAAATTTCTTCGTTTTATAAAGAAGGAAGGATAGAGATCAACTATTAACAAGACTCAATAAGCCTAAAGACCAGGAGTCATGCAAGAAACTAGGTGTTGGTTTGAACTCCAACTTAAATTTTAGCCTGAGAATATAATCTACTACTATATCTGCCTACGACAGGGAAAGAAAATGGATTTTCTCTGTTTTTACTTTAAGCTTTTCTTTTTCTTGGCCATTTCTAAAAACCACGGAAGATAAATCAACAACAAACCTGTTGGTGAACTTTTACTCTTTATTCCAGCCGTATGTTTACCACGTTTGTGATTAAACCCCAATAGTGTAGCATTTCATCTCGTTTGCGTGTGCTTCAGTACAGATGTACTGTAGCTCCGTCAATATAAATGCTGATGAGATGCTGCAGCCAATTTTAGATTGGTCTCTGTAAGCTATCTAATAAAACCGAGAACATCCTTCATTGAAGCCTTGTTACTTGTACTTTAAATGCATGCAGAATTATATGTACTTCATCAGGTTTGCTTTTAAGCACTTAACTATTGCATAAATTGTTGGCTCAGGCCCCTCAGGAGTCACGGCCAGTTTCATCTTCTTCTCCTGCACAGCTTGAAATAATCAAACAGCCAATTGCATCTGTCCCTTTATAGATTGATGATCTGGTAATGGTCTACTTCTTTACATCCGCACCATCAAATTGACTTCTCACAAATCAGTATTTAATGATGTGACAGCTTGGCCAGTTTTAAGAAATATGTCAGATTCTCTCTCCCTGCGTCTCATCTTCCCCTCCACCAGAACAGTGGAATAGGTGCTTTCCATCCTTTGCAAATTAAAATGAGACGATGTACCTTCTGCTCTGTAATGAGATCTCCAAGTCTTAGTGTCTTTAACCCATCTGGTGTCAGCGTGCGCTGGGCATTTTGAATTAAACGTGCATCGACAATGTGCAGCATAATGAGTTTCATCAAGCTTGATAAAACTGCTCTGGTCCATTATGCATGTATTAAATTAATAAGACAGCAGTTTCATGTCCTGAGTTACGGTTTTGACTAATAAGTTAACAGCTGATAAAGAGACACATCTACTCCAACATTTAATGTATGTTTTCCAGATGTCCCAGCTGTATCGTTCTTTTCTCTCAGACGTCGCAAAAACGCAGAACAATAATCTGCCTCTTGGTAATTGGCTAAATCCTCATTGCTGTCAGTGAAGACAGAAGGATGTCAGCCGTATCCTCAGACATGTTCCTCTCAGAGCCCATCATTCCTACAGATCAGCAGCAGATGTTTTGTGACAGGATATGGTCGATCAGCTGGCTCCTGCATCCTGTCAGGCTCCCAGTGCCTCTGTTACGGCTGTTTTCAGTTGTAAAGACATTACAATCTTTATTTTTCTCTTTTCTTAACCTTAGGAGGGAAAACGATAGTGTTTAAACAGTTTTTGCAAGAAGTAAACAATTTTCTCAAGTATTAAAAGAATGAGTGCTGTCACATTTACTTAAAATTCCACCAAATCTGAGTTTCAAAACATCTGTATACAGGGAGCTTGGTGCTGCAACAGCTCAAGCACAACCAGAGAAGTTGAAACGCCTTTCTGCACAGATTTGAGGAGCCGCATCCCTTAAAGTCTTGTGCAAACACTCAGAGTTTCCCCCTCATTTCTTTATACTTTGATTCAAGACTTTATTGTACTTTAAAGTTGTCTTCATCAATGTTTCTTCCGCTTCTGGAAAGTGTTCTAGAGGTTGTCTTTGGACCCTGTTTTAAAAGAGAAGAGTCGGGCTTTAACTGTAGCTTTAACTTCCAAGTAAAACAAAAAACGATGATAAAAGAATATTCCCCTAATTGAAGAAATCAACAAATTTTCATTTAACATGAACATTTTAGCAGTTTAGCAGAATTAGTTTATATTGAGTTTTTAAACACTCAAGATGGTTTAATATTTTTGCTTCTTTTTAAATATAACATAATGCTACACTTTGTTAGGAATGGAGATGCACAGGTCAGAGTTTCATGGGCAATTTACAATCTGTTTTTTTTTTAGTTAAAGGGTCATTATTGTTTATACTAGAAGCAGAGCTGATGTCACACAGTATGTGACAGAACATAATCATTTAAATGATTGTTTTTCTGATACACTCCTGATCAAAATCTTAAGACCAGTCAAAAAATTGCAAGAATTTGCATTTTGCACTATTGGATCTTAAGAAGGTTCTAAGTAGAGCTTCACAATGTTAAAAGGACAAATCAGTGCAAGAGACAAGAACATTTGAGCAGGGAATTGTCTGAAAACTGCATTTACACTCAAACATGATTTTTTCAGCTGATCAAAAGTTTAAGACCATAGTCTTTAAAAGCCAAAAGCTGTGCAAACATCTGGATTCCATGTCATTTTCTGTGAAGTCTTTACACTGTCAAGACCTCCTGATGGCAAAAGCAAAAAAGCTCACTGACTTTGAACGTGGTAGGATTGTTGAGCTGCATAAGCAAGGCCTCTCACAACGTGCCATCGCTGCTGAGGTTGGACGCAGTAAGACAGTCATTTTGCATTTTTTAAATGATCCTGAGGGTTATGGAACAAAAAAGTCAAGTGGTAGACCCCAAAAAATTTCACCAGCTCTGAGCCGCAGGATCCGATTGGCTGTCCGTCAAGACACGGGACGATCCTCTACCCAAATTAAGGCCATTACTGGTGTGACTGCAGCCCAATAACCATCAGACGGCATCTGTGAGAGAAGGGCTTCAGAAACAAAAAACGTCTTCAAAGGCCACGTCTTCTTCAACGCCACAGAATTGCCCGTTTGGACTTTGCAAGGATGCACCAAACATGGGACATTGAAAGGTGGAAGAAAGTTGTCTTCTCTGATGAGAAAAAATTTAACCTTGATGGTCCTGATGGCTTCCAATGTTACTGGCATGACAGGGAGATCCCACCTGAGATGTTTTCTACACGGCACAGTGGTGGGGGCGCCATCATGATTTGGGGTGCGTTTTCCTTCAATGGAACAATGGAGCTTCAGGTTGTGCAGGGGTGTCAAACAGCAGCTGGCTATGTGGAGATGTTGCAGCGGGCATCCCTCATGACTGAGGGCCCTCGTCTGTGTGGTAATGATTGGGTTTTTCAACAGGACAATGCTGCAGTTCACAATGCCCGCCTGACAAAGGAGTTCTTCCAAGAGAATAACATCACTCTTTTGGACCATCCTGCATGTTCCCCAGATCTAAACCCAATTGAGAACATTTGGGGATGGATGGCAAGGGAAGTTTACAAAAATGGACATCAGTTCCAGACAATGGATGCCCTTCGTGAAGCCATCTTCAACACTTGGAGCAACGTTCCCACTAGCCTCCTGGAAACACTGGCATCGAGCATGCCTAAACGATTGTTTGAAGTCATCAACAAGAATGGTGGAGCTACTCATTACTGAGTCCTTTTTTTGATATTTTGATTTCTGTTTTGGGGGGTTTTTGGGTTTTTTTGAGCTATGGTCTTAATCTTTTGATCAGCTGAAAAAATCCTGTTTGAGTATAAATGCAGTTTTCAGACAATTCCCTGCTCAAATGTTCTTGTCTCTTGCACTGATTTGTCCTTTTAACATTGTGAAGCTCTACTTAGAACCTTCTTAAGATCCAATAGTGCAAAATGCAAATTCTTGCAATTTTTTGACTGGTCTTAAGATTTTGATCAGGAGTGTATCTAAAACCAAAGACAAACTGATGGCAGAGCCCAGACACAATGCGTACATGTGGGCCCCACACGGATGTTGCTCAGGGTGGACGGGTACCAATTAGGCCTAATTGGCTTCTCATATGGGACCAACCTGAGTTGACTGAAAACAGCCTATTCCCATACCCTCAGAATCTCTGTTATACTTTTTTAAAAACAAACGTGGCTGATAAAGCATGTGATTCCTCATGTAATGAGTTGAAAACACGAGTCTTTCTACTTTGGGTTCACACAAACATGTTGGGAAATAAATTTGGTTCATTGTTTCGGTTTCATCAAAAGGGTTTTCTTGAAAAAGTTGCATCTCTCTCTCTCTATCTGCTGTTTTGGTAACGATACTTAGTTGTACTTTCTTGATGAATTTACTCAAATATGAGCAGATATCTTGCTGATAAGATGATTTTATGCAAGTTAATATTCATTCCTTGGTGTCTTGTTCACGAGGGATTGTAGGATTTAACGGGAGATGGACAGGCAGATTGGGGCTTCTTCTCCTTCTACACCTACTGATGCTTTGTCCTCACAGTTCAGCCACAGTCTGAGTGACGCAAACGTTACCTTTTCAGAACTGGCAAGATTTCAGATCGGGTTTTCAGATGAAAACCAGCTTTTTTGTCCAAACACAGAGCGATAGAAAATGCATTACAGCCTCTATTCACAACCTCACGTCATTATCACAACACATTATTCAGAGAGCTTTGATAGCCTTGTTGTGGCAACGATGCAGCCCTGTTTGTAATCTTTTTCTCTCTTTCATGTATTTTTATCTCTCACTCCTTTTCCCACCCCAAGATATCAGCGTAATCTGTTTTTGTCTGTCTCTTCTCTCGGTCCGATACGGCGGGGAACAGCTTTCGCCTGTTCAGGAGCAGATGTTCCTCCTTGACAGCATTGACACGAGCACAAGGGCCTTTGCTCTGTTTGTGTAAAATACCTCCTGATAAAGCAGCTGAAATTGAGGTTGTTTACTACAACTTATCCGCCCTTCATGGGAGGTTTGTAGTTTGCTAGCCTCCTCCTCTGTGAGATCCATGCAAATTCTGACTTGTCATTTCAGACAGAAACAGCTGCACACGTGTGGTTTCTGGGCTTTGTTCAATCCTAGCATACTTTTTTATTTATTAGTTTTTTACTAAAAAAGATCTTAAATGATAATTTTATCGTTTTATTCCAAACACCGTAGCAAGCAGAGCAGCTTTTGTTGAACCCAAAACCAATAAACAAATTCGATTCACCACTTGTGTGTTTCTGGGGCTAAAACTGTATCGACATGTTGTCTTTACAACACTTAAAGAACACAGAATTAGAAAAACATGAATGACAATAACTAAAGTTTCAGTGAAATTAGAATCTGTTCCTCCAGTTGGGCAGTATTGAATTTATTTTATATATATATATTTTATATATTATATAAATGGTCCCATTTTTACTAGTCAAGTGCCTTAAGAAGACATTTGTAGTGAATTGTCATTATATAAATAACTTGATTCCATTCCTGCTATTCATGCAGTCTCCTTGTGCTTGTTGTTTAATTGCATATCATTTGCCATCTGAAACAGTATTATGATGTAGATATAAATGTGTTGGAAACCGGCTTGTTCTACATGTGGAAACAGAGCTTTGATTTCTTTTTGATGCATCTGAGTGATTGATGTAGGTTTTATTGGACCGCTGGTCTTCCTGTCAGGACTCCCATCCTCTCTAAATTAATGTATGCGCTCATAAACCCGTCTAATAATGGTTTAAACCAGGCTTATGATGTGCAGAAACCTAACGGATGTCATTCTGATGAGGGTCTCTGTGGGTCAGGGGTGTGTAATTGTGAATTATTTCACTTGAGCAGGAAAGGTTTGTTTCGAAGCCTTTGGACCTTGATTGACTGTTGCATTCAATTAAGTTGCATTAAATATTCAAGGAGCTGGCAGTTCACCTTTGCTGAGGATTGGGTTCATGTCGGCTTTTGAAGTCCTAATTTTGTGCTCTGCAATTCAACCTTTGAAATCATCAACTCAGTTGAGTCATTGCCAGTTTTGGTGCCTCCATCAATTCAGCTGCACAATATTGAATATAATTTTGCTTTCTGGAAACTGCAGCTTGTTTATTCGTAGAGTTTAGAACACAGTTCTAATTACCTTTGTTCTGTTCAGGCAGATAACTCGTGCAGGATATTTAATTACTTTTCATTTCTATAGTGTTCCTCAAATATCCGCCTTTTAGTTTCAGTAATGACAACTTGGACGGAGCCACGCAGAAGGCTGCAGGAGAGGTAAACTTGATGCTTTGAACAAGAATTTCTGCAGGAACAGACTTGCAATGATTTGGGACTACAAGATTACTAAAGAGATTATAAGTGTCCTAATGAAACTGCAACGCATTCTTATTTCATGCTGTTAGATTCAGTCTTGCTTAAGTTAACTTGTCAACTTTTTCTTTTTTGTATGTCTACAATCTCATCAAAAAAGCTGTGAAACATGCAAATATTCCTGGCTTCAAACTCAAAAAATCTGCAATAATTCTTTGCTTGTTCCAGATCTTTTGTTTCTGTTTCTAGTCACTGCAAAAAAAGTTGAGCCTGTTGTAAAATAAGAGCAGAGGGAGATTCTTCTCCAGTTCATTCCCTCCTTGAGGTCAGACTGTCTTCTGGCTTCTTCTGTCCTCCTTACATTCTCACTTTGTTGTCTTCTTTGTCGGTTCTGACTGAGACACCGATGTATTATAACATTCAGGGCACTCCTCACTGTGCTACCACTAATCACCAGATCCCTAGCAGCTTTATCATAATTAACAGATCAAAGAAGTGGAGAAAAGGCCAACCATACATTATTAAACAGACACTCTGGGAATATGTGTATGTTAGGCTTGTAAGTAAAGAAAGAAAAAAACCTGAACTGATCTATTTTAAAAGAGCTTCCATAATTAATCAGAGATTATTAAGAAAATGCAGGAGCGTTTTCTTCCTTTTTTTGTTTTTTTGTTTTCTTTTTTCTTACTACCTCCCATACTCAGTAACACAAACACGCAGACTTGCATTCAGGAAAAGATTAAGGTCAAAAAAGGTTGGAGAGGCTTTCTGCATTCTGTGCATTTTCTACTTGCATGCATAAGTGTGCAGACTTCACAGTCTATCAAATGGAAAATGCCAGACTTTGTCTTCGATATTGTGTGGAAGGCTCAGGAGTCAACGGCAAATATTCAGAGATTTATTCATTTTCCTTTGGTTCGGGTGCAGGTAGGGAAATTTAATAAAGTTCATCTGTTCTCTCCACATTGAATTTTGATCACTTCACAACACAGGATCATCTAACGATGCTACAGATTTCTCTCTCCGGACAAAAATAAAAGTACAAAAGCAAATGGAAATAGTTGTAAAATATCGAACAAGCACCAGTAATAGGTGGGGTTAACCCGTTGATTTTAATTTTTGAAAAATAATGCAAAAATAATATGGCATAAAATACAATTCTTGGAGTGTTTTATTGTGATCATTAGTGATTGGTCCATACGGGTCACTGATTGGCAGCAACTTTGACAGGGGCAGCATGATTTTAGAAAAACAAAAACTTGTCCAATCGTTACGATAATGATTGCAATTTACATATATTTTTATTTACCTCCTTTCCATTACCCCCATCCTTCTGCTGGAGCTTTAACATTTTGGTCACTAAGATCTGAATCAAATGTTTTCATGGGACAATACAAGGTACTCCCCCCACTGCCACCTTCAGTCAGCCACCACATCTTTAGCCCCTCAGCGCCTGAACATGGAAACCCATCAAATAAAAGGAATAGAAAACTCTGATGCACAAATGTGCTGCGTATATAAACCGTCCATTTTACAGCACATGAAACCCGATGGATGAAGGGAATTGTTAATACGGTCCTGATGAAACGTGGAATCTGTGGTACCTGTGTCGTAGAGGTCCAAGATATTCTGAGATTCTGTGTTTCAGTCTGTATGCCGAGGAATGGGCCTGCTTGGAGAGTTTCCATCTCTATACAGTCTGAAGGCGGTACTTGGATGTTTCTATGAGTGCTGGTGGGTAACGACAGACATGCCTGGTTGGTCAGAGAACAGCAGGATACACAGGCGTCGGGACGTTACCGATGAGTGGACAGAGGCGACAGTCGTTTTGAGCTCTTTGAATTTATACATGTCTGTCTGATTTATTTCACTCTGAATAAATGTTTGAATAAATTGTTTTCACAAGAATGTTTGATTCATAAATTCTGCGTGGTTGTGATAAAATGCTGACTTCATGCAGCTGATCGTGTTAATGTTTCTTTATCCAGCTATGTAGAGACCAGTCCATCCTCTTAACGCCATTTGTTCTCCAACAAAAACTTAAGGACCTACTGAACAGCATAGATTTGCTATTTTATAAAGTCGTAATTCTACATCTAGTCAGCTGTTGCCAAATACGAGCTCGAAATGCTTCCCCCCCATATCATCTGCCTCTGTTGTCATTCTCACAGATCAGCGTCACCGCCCTCCATTAAAAGCAACCTTTTCTTTCTCATTTTATCTCCATCCCTCATCTCTTCAGCTCCCCCTTGAATTTGTTCCCTAGGGGCCGCCGTAAATCTCTGGTTAGCTGTTAAAACCATGCACATTTCAGACTAAATGGCCCCCAGCGTCTCTCTCTGCCTGCTGTTGGGGCTTACGGCCAATGGGCCTTTAAATGACTTAATTTCCTATCTACCTCCTGGGGGAGTTTTAGGGAAGCTAAAAGCTGGTCACAGCCTGAGGAGAATGAGTATCAGGAAAGCTTTGGGCTGGATGGACCCGAGCTGAATTGAAATCACTATGGGCAATATGCTGAATGCAGATATATTCTCTGGTGGTAAGGCTTGGTTTCATGCAGGCTGGCCTTTCCAACAACGCATCCATAATTATTTCCATTGTCTTCCAGACATACTTTGATTTATAAAGGCTCTTCAGTTGACTAGATTTACATTTGCATCTCAGTAAATTGCAAAACTTTTGAAAAGTGAAATCAATTAAAAAAGTGAAACTAATATACTGAGTAATTACTAACAGGGTGTTATATCTTCCAAATTGTTGCTCACACCTAATGGAAACTTAAAACTAAGTTGCTCAGAAGATCTGAATGTTGCATATATCAATTTAAAAGACCAACTTTTGATGTAGAAATGCTGGTCTACTGAAAGGTATGTTTTTGCACTGGCTCTGCTGTGGTGTTAAAGTCCAGGTAGCCTTCAGCCGGCCTACATTGTTGGATCTGGTGTTTCCATCTCTCTTGACTGCATAGCTTCTCCATAAGGTAAAGGTCACGGCGTTTGCGGGCGATGCCTCGCTCATTAACCAAGGTGTTGGTGCTTTTGGCAGCGTAGGCAGGCACCAAGTCCTGCTAGAAAATTAAATCAGCATTTCCTGTAAAGCTTGTCAGCAGAAGGAAATCAGAGAGTCACTTCTTGGTGAGATGTTGCGCTGACTTATCACAAAACATTGGACCAAGACCAGCAGAGGACATGATTCCCCAAATCAGTTCTGGCTGTGGAAACGTCACACTGGACCTCTAGAAAGCTTGATTTGGTGTCTCTTCACTCTTTTTCTCCAGAATGTAGAATCTTGATTTCTAAATAAAATACAAACTTCTTTCATATAAAAACTGGACTTTGGGCCACTGAGTAGTCCTACCCTGTTTTCACTACAAAAAGGGAACTAAAAATGAAAAATTTAGTGTATTTGTCCTTGATTTAAGCAGGTAAATAAGATTATCTGCCAATGGAACGAGTATGTTGACCCCTAAAATAAGATAATTAGATATACTGCACTTAAAATAAGATGATGGAGATGAGTTATTCCTATTTTATGTGCAAAAGTCTTTTTCCATTGGCAGATAACTCTAAAGGCAGTGACTCCCCTCACTTGCCTTTACAATCCTACCCAGGCTGCAGATATCCTGTTGCTTGTGCTCCTTTTTCCACCTCAGTTTTTCCTTCCACTCAACTTTCCTTTAATACGCTTCTTTAGCAATACACTTTTTTTATTGGAAGATCCCTGTTATAAAGGGAAGAATTTCTTGTTTTTTTTTTTTTATTATGGTTTTTAGTTGCTCATTAGTAATTATTCAGTTCAATTCAGTTTATTTATATAACACCAAATCTAGAACTTTTGAGAGACTACATTCTTAACTCTTAATATTCACAGAAATACATTTTGTGCTTCATCTTTTTTGTTTAATGAATACAATTTATTGATCACTTCTCCATGAAATTTCTTAAGATTTTGTCAAGATTCATGCTATTCTAAAAGTGCTAAAATATGTCGCCTAACAACGGAAAGGCACATGTTGTAATCCTGTTCGTTTTACAGCTTTTCAAATCATTGCATTTCAAAACAGTGTTAGGCGGGCCATCCCATGAGGAGAGGGAAAATGTGACCTCTACACCTCTATTTAAATGCAGCCAAGCTTAACCAGATTGACTTATTAAGTTCTGGTCTTCAGAGCTCCACTTTTCGGTGTCCTCGGTGTCAGGAGGTCCTGGGCTACACATGCTAAGATTGTTGAAATTGTGTAATTAGATTTGGCATTTGCATGAAACAGTCATTTGAGCTAACAGTTAAAAATCCTTTTTTCTTTTTTTGACGTTTCAATTGATTCTCATTCTTTCATTTAACCTTGCATTTAGCTCTCCAGTTAGATGTGCATGTCTATGGCTTCACTAAGCCTTCATCTTCATGTTTCATTATTAGTAACGCACTGACATTGATTTCCTTATTGACGGCGTTCGCTCCTGGTTCTCCCTTCTGCCAAGGTGAACCCGTGTGCTTTGTGTCCATTTCGCCGTCACACATCTGTAACCCCTGTGCGTCCGGAGATGTTTGTTATTCCTTCCCGGACTCCACATATCAATCCATAAGTGTCACGTGGCACATTTAGGACGCTAAACTGTCGCCCTCAAGGCCATGTTGGCATGTCAAAAGTACTGAGGGACAGCCATGCAGAGGTTCGCCTCTAGAAAGCATAATCAACTTACGTGTTTGCTGTGAAAATAGGAGAGTGGATTTACCACTGACACAAGGATTTGTAAGGTGAAAATAAATTGGTGTAGAAATTGAGAGAACTAAACGAATGTGTGGCGGCGGTACAGACGGATGAATAGTGGGACGAATGACTTGAATGGAGACTTTTTGCCAGCAGGGTCAAGAGGCTAGCATAGTGGAGATAACTTGACCTCCACTCTGAGCGCACTTGAACATTTCGGACTGAATCGATTAAATGCGTGGGACTTTAATTTGAGCCGCACAATCAATATGTGCCCTGTCCTCTGCGGAGGAACTAAAATGGTTCTGCTTCCTCGTTTTAACTAACAGCCTATTAGATAAAAAATAATAAATGTTTTTTTTTTTTTTTTTTTTTACCTGCATTTAGAGTACAGATAAGCAGTGTGTTTTGCAGCATTTATTGTTTTCATTATCGTCTCGCTGGCTTTTAGGAAAATGATGAGAAAAATCCAAACAATGCTAGAAATTATCATTTGTGTCTAGCTCATTCCAGTCTGGCTCAAAGGTTTTATAGAATATGTATCATATTTAGCGGCATATTTAATGTAAATATCACAAATGCATGGAGGTAAAAATGTTAATAGAAGATCTAATTTTTTTTCTTTATAAACAGGATTCCATGTATCCATCCATCATCTTTGTCCATTCTTCCATCCAGTCATCCATGTACCCTTTGTCTGTCCAATATCCATCCAACCATTTATCCATCCATTTGTTATATATCATTATATCATCTATTTGTTTGTCCATCCATCCGTCCATCCATCCACCTATTTGTTCTTTTTTCAGGGATTTGTCTATCATCTAGCCATCTACATTTTATTTAGCCATCAGTCTTTTGACCAATATCCAGTTATCATCTCTTCATCATTTATACACCATTGTCCAGTTTTCCCTTCATCCATCTCATCTTCATCCATCCATCAATCCATTCATTCATTTTTTTTTGTTCATCCATCCATTAAGCATACTCCTGTTCATCATCCTTCCAAAACTATAAAAACTAAAGGACTCTTTCCAACAGAGGACATTGCCTGTCCAACGTCCAACTCGGAATGAGTGTACTCATCAGCCCTCTAGAGAGACTGCTTAATGTACTGTAAACTGTAATAAAACTGCTATAAAATAGCTCCCCACTGCTCTTCTCCTCCTTCATTCTAACTCCTGGAAAAGTGTCCCCTGTTAATAGGGTTGTGTTCGTTAACAAGCCTGTGAAGTCCTCGTCGGCAGCATTATCAGAGCGACACACAGGCACGCTTGGTTTTATCAGGCCTCTCTGTGGCAGTGACAGCAGACAGCTCTGCAATTAGTGACTCAGAGAGGAAGGCAAAGAGGCACACAGCATTATTACACATTGCCAGCTGTGTCTCAACACCAAGAATACCAATATGTTGGCTGGGCTTTAGACGGAAGCGCATACATTTCTACCTGTTGGCTCCAAAGCATGCTCTGCCGGAGACCCTCTGCGGCGTAAAGTGTGTGCTGAGTGCGGCTCTCCTCATTATTAACGGTTGTGCTTGCTTTGGCATTGTAGAAGAGGGCAGCTGGGCTTGGCCAGCAGTCACAGCAATTTACAGGTCTGTCAGAGAGAAAGAGGTCGACCAGACGAGAGAATTAAAGAGCATTTAGAGCTGCAGACGGGAAGAATGAGCTGCCGGTTGACATATGTGTACATGTTGACCTTCTTGCAGGGTTTTTATTGTGCACTCCTGAATGCATTTGCTTTATTATGCAGCGCTCGAATGCAGAAACTCAGGGGCTGTTGGTTTGGCAAGACGTGTACATAATGTTCGGCTGAACAGAAGATATATCAACATTTTAGTAACACACTGTCTGAAAAAGGCCTGATAGAATCAGGACTTATGCTTAGCACCATAATAATCTTGTTTTAGACCTTATTTTTTGTGGCCTGCTAAGAAAACCAGAGCAGAGGAGGCGCTGGTGGGGTTTTTTTTATGTTGATATTACTAATCTAATCCCATTTGTCAACCCTTACTCTTCCAATGGACATTCTAAAAATGAGTTTCGGCTTTTCCGCAGTGATACTGTATCATTTGCAGTGGGCTCTCGGTGCCGGTCACTGAGACAGGAAGTGTCGAAAGGCCAGCCAGCTGAAGCTACAAAACAAACAACTGCACTAAGATAAATAGATTCTCCGTGACAGTACTGTTGAAATCAGTGTTCAGAGACTGACTGCAGACTAACGGCAGCCTCCTCTCCCCTCAGAGAACAAACAAAGGACCAATTGTTGACTAGAAACTGACTTGAAAACGCTGCACCGTCACTTCAGGGTCTCACTAATGATCAAGTTCTGGAAAGTCACTTTTACACGGTTTGCTGCTGACCTCTCTTAAACTTTCCTAGAAGTTTTAACTTTGTAACTTGTTCCAACATTACTATTAATACAGTTGGCAGCTGATTGTTATATCACCAACTGTTCGTCCTCTAATTAAGACCGAGCCAGCGAGATTTTCACCAGATTTGTGGAAATGGCAAAACAAAAACAAAAATCTTGAATCTAATTACTTTTTTTAAAAACAGAAAAGCATTAAGCAGTAATTATTCCTACTGCTGCGAAGAGCAATAAAGCATATTGGTTAATACAGTCGCAGTAATTTCATCTATTACATTTATTTATTATTAATTTTGATAAATGCACTTTAGCAAAAATATCTAAAACTTGCTCAATTATTCTTTTAATCATTAAAAAATATTACAAGGATTTGAAACTGATTTTAGAAGTTTTGATTTTCTTGCAAGCAACCAGCTCGCAAGTAGCTGCTTTCTTTCAGCCTGCTGACCACTAGTGTGCAGCTACAGATGTTTGTTGAAGAGAAAACTCAAACTTTTCAGGCACTTTCTCTGGCCTCTTTTTCAAGGGGTTTTAAAACCTTCAGAACTGCATCATTTAGGGGCTTTAATGGTTTTGGAGCGTGATCTTTTTACAACCCTGGTGTACCTTGATGCCAGTATTTTAGTTTTTTAACAAATGTTTGGCCTCGTATCAACCGTTTGTATCCAGCTCGCCAATGTCAGCAGGAATTTGGGTCGTTTACAGATCTGTGTTAGCCCAATGCCAGGATGAAAAGACACCAGCAGTAGTTTTAAAGTAGTATTTACCCAGTTTTTCTGAACTCTTTTCTGTCTTTTGGCCCATTGTTTCCTCTTCCAAAAGACATGATGGAATGTGTCATGTGCAATTATTAATCTGTGTAATTTGTGACAGAGGCCAAGATTTTCTTATTGCATTGTAGAAAGTGCAATCTTTAGCCTTATACAAAACACTTATTTTCCCCATCCCCATGTGTTTGGTGAAAGGACCAAGGCAGTAAAGGTGGGGGACCGGGAAGTGGAAGGAAGTGACCTTCCTTGATTTGTAGTAATGCTTGAAAATAGAGTAAAACTGGGATATGTCAAAGGTCATCAATGTGTTTAAGCTTTCAGGATTTTCTGGCTCCTATTTTATGCTGATATACAGACCCTGCTGAGATCCGATCGCCAGCTTGATTTATATGACAGAATTTTTGTGCAGTAGCCTAAAGCCTCTTTCAATGGAGGTAAATATGTTTTCCCACAATAATTGCGTTTTTCTGTTTTTGCTTTGCAGAAGGGATCTGTAACATGACAATGGACTCCAACTCGATGACGATGCCTATGTCAGACCCCAACCCCTGGGCAGCAGCGATGAATAATATGGGGATGCCTCCTATAGGAATGACTGGACAGCCACTTATTCCAGGTACAACCCATTCCAGGTCAAAACTTAATATCCATAATTCAGTTCAGTTTGACCCACATGTGAGCTTTGTTTGGTTTTAGACTACTCTGACTATACATCTGTAGAAAAAAATATAAAAAAAATGTTGGACTAATTAACGGATAAGTTATGAGTTTAAAAAGTGGAGTAACACTGTAGCTGTTACAGTAACTTTACCTACTAGGGGTTTAAAATCATTTGATAAATACAGTAATTACCAAAATAGAAGCTCCTCTCTATTCATTCTTCTTTTTACTTTAAAGACAAAGAATAGCCCTTAATTGATTTGCTAAACAGAATTGGACACAAGCAACGATTACTTGTCTTAGTTTGTGCAACGAATAGAAAAGTTGGGTTTTCATATTAACTGAAGCAGGTGTTTAAAATATGAGAAGTGGGATGTTTCTCAGTGTGCAGCGCCGTCTTTGCTTTGTTCGCTGGAGTCTCATGTAGTGTTGCATTAAAAAAGCAGAGAAAACGTGCTCTCTCTCGTGTGTCTGAGCTGCTCGTATAAAATGAGTACGCCGGAATAACCGGGATGAGCTGAGTCATCAACAAGGAATTGCAAGCTGGTAATCAGTTATGTGCTGGCACATGCAGGCAAGCTCTGACTGACGGAGGCTGACGTGAATCAGTCGAGCTCGCGTCAGAAAAAAAAGAAGCTATTTACATGTATAGATCTCATAGAGGGGAACAAAACTTGTTTTATTTGCTTTTCATAGATTGTATGGCAATCAGTAGATTTACTGGGTACCTTCTCTAAAAACCTTTTCAGTATCTTAAAAAGCGCATCCTTAGAATAAAATAAAATTTCTTCTCGTTTGAACAAAATGTCTCCTTTTTGATGGGAACAAAGAGATTCTGAGGAATCCACCTTTCCCTAGTAAAGTATAGAAATCTGGATAGGTGTTAAAACAATGTATTGACCGTAGAAAATCATTTCTCTTTCCTGACTCTTCTTGTTCTGTTTTCCACGATATAAAACTCTGACTTTATATTGTAAATCACTCCAGAAAATGGAGCCGTTTGTAGAGCGGTTGTGACCGCCGTCCTGCTGCGAGAGACTATAGTATATAATGTCCTGTCACTTTTTAATCCGATTTTGATGGATTAAAAGTGGGCGGGGCTTATTTTTTAATTGACCTTTAGGTGACCCCACTCACATGATCGTCACGTGGCCCTGCTCGTGACCCTCATGTGACATCCCCCCCCCCTTCCCTCCCGTGACCTCCACATGATCCCACAACGTGACTCTCACAAAAAAAAAAAAAAAAAAAAAAAAAAAGGCCCTCCCACCCTCATCCCGCCCTCCGGTCGCCGCACTCATAATATAAGGTCCTTTTCTCAAGCATGGATAGTGATTCACTCCTTTTCAACATGGCGTTCGAAACAAGCAAGCAAGAACCTATCATTTCTGACACACCCGTCACCACCTACAACTATCAGGATGGTGATAGGCAAGCTCAGCAGACCCCTCGCAAGGTAATGCTGTCTCTATGCAGAACTCAGATGCCTCCGACCCTACCTCTGCAAGAAGAATGGTCTTTGGAACCCTATGGAGCTCGCGGTAAATGGGGATACCTCTTCAAGTACGAAACCGGTGAAATGTGTCTGTATCAGCTGGATCAAGAAACCGACAAGTTGCAACCTATCCACTCCTTGTGCATGCTAACGTCAAACGATTGGGCTGTTCTGAGACTCGTCCTGCTCCGCAAACTAAACCCTGAAGATACGTACGACGCAGGCCCCAAAGACTCGTACTTGACATACCCTGCTGTGAATCTAGAAACCCGCGACGCAATCAAGGATTCACCCGCTGCTAAACGTCGCGAGCGGGCTCATCAGGAAACCGAGGATGGAATCATGGATTCACCCGCCATTAAACGCTGCATGCAGGCGTTGACTCGCTTGAATGAGACTGACACAGACTCGACAAATAGGATCTTCTCAGCCACATGGCAATCAAAGACGGGGGTTACCGGCCGATGGTTTTTCCGCGCAACTCTGAGACAGGCTCAAGATAAAACAACCCCGGTTATTTTCGTGCTCGACTATTATAATGCAGACTGCGGCGTGTTTAGACCCTTGTTAACCATTCCCTTCGACGCATGGCGTGACAAGATGACTGCAATAGCAGACCGGATCTCAACGCTGTTTCGCGACTGTCGCAACTGGAGAGACGTTTTGGGGATTAAGAAAGTGCTAGCTTTTTAGACCCGCCCTCCTCACAACAGCCGATACCGCCCCCTTCAACGTTAACCACACCCCTTCTCAGTATATATTCTGATCGGGATTCTATGCAACTCCACTGACCAGACTTTTAGCATCTGAAACCATGAGCAGCTACGTGGTTGAAAGAACTACTCCTTCAACCGCTTCAACCGCTTCATCCGCTTCAACATCACCGCAGCATGGCTCTCCGGACAGCGACAAATTCTTTCCGGGACCGTACCACCCACCTTCACCCTCGCCAACCCCTGAGTCCCCTTCTTCCGAAAGCGACACAGACAGCGAGAGTCTTCTGACGGGGCTGCAGAGGCATACCGTCTACTGGTCCAGACCCCCCGGAGGTGTGAGACTACGGCCCGAGTACTATGTTTTATGGGATAAGAATTCCGGACTTCCAGCCATGATTCCAGCCGTGCTCTCTCTGTCAAAGACCCAGGAGGAAGATTCACAAGCGATGAATCTTCCACCCTCCCCGGACCCTTCTCAGTCTGAGTACTCACAGCCCCAGGACTCACAACTTCCCTCGGGCCAAGGAGATCCAGCCTCCCCAGACCCTTCTCAACCCGAGGATACGCAGCTTCCATCCAGCCAAGGAGAGACTGACACCGGGGCGGATGAATACGACGGATGGATCCGCTTTGGCTTCATCAAAGCGGTGAAAACTGTGGTGCACCATCTTTTAAGCGCCGCCATCGAAAAGTACATGCGTGATAAATGTTACGGGTGCATTTATGACCGCCCTAGTCAGAGAGAGCATGAATGTTTGGAGCAGCTTGAGGGTGGGTTCTTTGAAAGCAATTACTATCGTGTAATGCGAGTGCTTTGTAATGCACGTTTCCTCGATGCCGTTCAACAGTTTCTAGCCGCTCGCAACATCCATCAAGACAACGACACAGTCAGCGCGGTTGCACAAGCTTACTTGTACGAATTGACGATGGTCAAACGGGTGCATGACCACATCAACGAGGTGTATAATCAGCTGGTTGAAGAAAACTATGAATTAAAAGATCAACTTGAAACCATCACGCAGTACTGGCGGGGGGCTTGAAACCAATGCATGCATGTTTTCTCTAGTCTTTCTCTTTATATAATAAAGTAGCGATTTCTAAAATTAGTTTGTGATATATTAAATGAGTGTTTTTTAACATTGAGTGTGTGATATATTAAAGTAGTATTTTCTGAAATTAGTTTGTGATATTGTATTAAAAGAATGTCTTTCTTTTTATCTAACCAATGAGTGTTTTTTTTTTACATTGAGTTTGTGATATATTAAAGTAGTATTTTCTGAAATTAGTTTGTGACATCGTATTAAAAGAATGTCTTTCTCTACAGTTAGTTTTTGATATAATAAAATATATATATAAACCCAAATACAGACCTCTTATCCTTCATTTAGCAACACTACGTGCGTGTGTGTGTGTGGAAAGGTATGGCTGAAGAAAAGTTAATGAAACGGGTATATTACACGCCTTCGCACCCCGGCTCTTTCGGCGGGGTAGATAGACTACAGAGAGCTTTGGAAAGTGAAATGGGTGAGAAGGTACCGGTTGAAAAGGTCCGAGACTTTTTATCGGAACAAGATGCTTATTCTTTGCATAAACCCGCAAGAATTAGATTTCCTAGAAATAGAGTGTTTGTCACCGGGCCTCTGAAACAGTTCCAAGCCGATCTTTGTGATATGCAGAGCTTGTCCGGAGAAAACGACGGTTACAATTATTTATTAACCGTTATCGACGTATTTTCCAAAAGAGCCTATGCCAGGGCTTTAAAAAGGAAAACAGCCTCTGACGTCGTAAAAGCTTTTGAATCCGTTTTAAAAGAGAGTCAGATTCCAAAGAAACTGCAAACTGACGACGGAAAAGAATTTTTCAACAAATCTTTCAAAGCGCTGATGGATAAAAACGGTATTAAACATTTTTCCACGGCTAGTGAAATAAAAGCGTCGGTGGTTGAGAGGTTTAACCGTACGTTAAAATCAAGAATGTGGAGATATTTCACCGCAAACAACACTTTCCGATATCTAAACGTGCTTCAGGATCTGGTCAAAAGCTACAACCACGGCTATCATTCAAGTATTAAAATGGCGCCTATCCAAGTCACCGCTAGTAATGCTTTTCAAGTG
Organism: Fundulus diaphanus; assembly: GCA_037039145.1. Classification (NCBI taxonomy): domain Eukaryota; kingdom Metazoa; phylum Chordata; class Actinopteri; order Cyprinodontiformes; family Fundulidae; genus Fundulus; species Fundulus diaphanus. The sequence continues at coordinate 46,618,678 of CM073125.1, forward strand.
TTTCAAAATCTGTACGGGACCAATTACGAACGCAGTACAAAAGTCAAGACGGCGTTTAAATCAGGCGACCATGTCAGAATCTCCAAGGTGCGTGGAGTGTTTGACAAGAAATATGAACAAAGTTTCACGGACGAAATCTTTACAGTTACAGAAGTGATACAACGATCTCCACCCGTCTTCAAACTGAAAGATTTAGACGAGGAGCCCGTCCAAGGTTCTTTTTATGCAGAGGAGCTACAAAAGGTGAAAATATCAAAAAACAAAATGTATCAAGTGGGTGAGATATTAGACAAACGCACCGTGCGGGGGGTCAAACAGGTCTTAGTACGTTGGAAAAATTGGCCGGAGAAATTCAACAGCTGGGTGAGAGCCGACGACCTGCGAGACGTATAAAAGAAGACGTTGCTCTCTGACGGTTGACAGTGCAACATGGACCACTTAACTCAGAACGAAGGATTTTACCTGACGCTACCCTCCAACGCCAGCCTCGACGTGTTTAAGGAGAATAACATATCGAGTTTCCGCGTGGATTTAGCCGAGCATATCAATTTACAAGGAGAATGGCAAGTGGCATTGACGGAGGTTTCTTATCCACACACATGGCATAATGTCCCCTCAGAAAATGCTTACTTCGAATGGCGGAAAGCGAGCGAGGAACAAGTCCATCGCATACAGATTGGAAACGGATATTACAGTAATATGAATCAGCTTATCAAAGAGATTGAAGCTCATCTGAGAAAGATAGATTCAGATATTTATTTAAAGGTTAACAAACTCGCAAACATACTCACCTACCAGGCCGGCGCTCAGTACCATCTACGATTTTACGCTCCACTGGCCTACATGCTCGGCACGGAACCCGGAGAATGGATCAAATTCGACCACTGGCACGCCCCGCATCCTGTGGATTATAAGGGAGGTTTCTACCACCTCTATTTTTACAGCGACGTTGTTACGCCGCAGATAGTGGGTGACGCATACGCACCCCTGTTGCGAACGGTTCAGGTCCAGGGTGTGTTTGGAGATATTATCACACAAACCTTTCATAACCCCTACTATCTCCCCATTGCCAAGAAACATATTGAAAATATACAAGTTGAAATTAAAACGGATCAAAACACCCCGGTGAAATTTACATACGGAAAGTGCATCGTGAAACTGCATTTCAGACCCGTTGCTTCACGCAGAGCGTTCAGGTGAAACTGCTCATGCTTATAAAAACACACGATTGTCGCCAGAATCATTCATAGCTGTGCAACCAGTCACACCGACAACGTTGCAGCGTTCTAAAAACGTGAGGAAGAAGCGACGACGATCAAGACAAGATGGTTTTCTTGAGAGAGGACCCGCACCGTTTTATCCCTTACTACCAGAACCAGGTAGGGGGAGAATTACCCGGTTTCTATGGCGCCCCTGTTATGTACGGCCGCGGGATAGGATCCATATTTTCAAAATTATTTCGTTTCGTATCACCCCTATTTAAATCCGGCTTCGCTATTGCTAAACCGCATCTGAAAAAGGCTGCCACAAACATCGCCTCGGACGTCATAGGTAAAGCTATGACGAAAATAAGCGGCTCGCACGAGGGTGTGAATAACCAAGAGGGGTCGGGGGTTATGGTTTTGTCAAGAAGAGCTAGAAAGAGACCACCGGGGCAACGTGTTGGGCGTTCACAAATAGTTGTACCGCGCAAAAAGAAGAAATCAGTCGGCAGGAGCAAAGCAAGAGGGAGGAAGTCCGCTGCACGCAAGGATATATTTAGCTGAATTATTCTTCTTCAATAACGATCAAACATGGCTCTTTTACACCAGAAATCATCAGAATGTACGCTGGCGGAACTCGACCTATTCTCCGCCCCCATGACACAACTATCTATCGAAGATAAGCTGTACACCGAAATATTACCCGTGTCAGCGATTACAGACACCGGACCTATCGAGTTCTTTATCCCCGGAGATGGAGAGAAATACTTGGATTTGAACGATACTTTGCTCCACGTCCGTCTAAAGATCACCAACGCAGATGGAAGCGACCTGGCTAACGACGCTGCCGTCGGGCTGATAAATTACCCGCTGAATACAATGTTTAGTCAATGCGACGTTATTCTGGGGGATAGGTTAATTTCCCAGAGTAGCGCGACTCACGCGTACAGAGCGATGATTGAAACTTTGCTCAACTACTCAGAAGACACGTTAAAGAGCCAATTTAGCGCAGGCCTCTTTTACAAAGATACGGCGGGAGCTATTGACTCGATTGTTATGGTCGACGGTCCAAATTCGGGGATGAACAAGAGAGCCGCTTTCACCGCTAATTCCAGAGAGTTACACCTGATGGGGCCGCTTCACGCAGATATTTTCTTCTGCGAAAGACTCCTCTTGAATTCTGTCGATATGAGGGTTAAACTAACCAGAGCCAGCGACGCCTTCTCTCTCATGGGACCGCGTGATTCAACCTTCCGACTAAAAATTCTGGGGGCTTCGCTATTTATGAAAAAAGTTGCAGTCTCCCCGGCTATCCGACTCGGGCATGCCTCAGCATTAATGAGAGGAAACGCCCTCTATCCTCTTTCGCGTGTGAATGTGAAAACGTACTCTATCCCTGAAAATTCCAGGATATGTACCCAGGAGAATCTCTTTTTGGGAACCATGCCGAAATATGTCGTTTTATGTATGGTCAACCACGAGGCATTCACTGGAAGGAGAAGCATGTCGCCTTTCAACTTTAAGCATATGGATGTGGAATATTTAGCGCTCTGCAAAGACGGCAGACAGGTCCCTGCCAAAGCGTTTCAGCCCCAATTCAACAACGGTATTTCAGTCAGGGAATATTACAACATGTTCACCTCTACAGGTCGTCATTTAAAAGACCTTCCTTTAAGCATCGCTCGTGAGGAATTTAACGAGGGTTATTCCCTGTTTGTCTTTAATCTCAATCCGAGCGAGGACGCAGACGCTCTCTCACCGGTGTGCAACGGTAATTTGAGACTGGAAATGAGATTCAGAGTTCCGCTGCCTCACACGACCACCCTGATCGTGTATGCGTGTTACGACTCAATTTTGGAAATCGACTCAAAAAGGCAGGTCCTGGTGGATTTTTATTAAAACATGAATAACCACGAGATCGAGAGTCTGATGCATCACCTGTTGGGGGACCTATTTTGCGGCGTTTGGGCTTGTGATCAGCTTCCATTACTCAAATGCACGTACAGAAGCCCAGCCTATTTTATCGTCAACACTCATCCTTCACACATGCCTGGTGAACACTGGCTAGCTTTGACTTTGGAAGAGAATGATAGAGCCACCTTTTTCGACTCTTACGGATTTCCTCCGGATTTCGAATTTTATCCCTCAAGCATAGTGACATTTTTGAAAGAGAGATCCTCGAAAATATTGTATCATAATCGTCAACTTCAAGACACTCTATCCGTCGTGTGCGGTCATCATTGTGTTTATTATCTTTGTCATAAAGCCTGCGGGCTATCGATGCATGAAATATTGGCTACCTATGATGACAGTGTTTATAAAAATGATGTCATGGTATTTGATTTTGTGAAAAAATATCAGCGTTGTGTAAAAAATAGGGCCTCGTGCTCGTTTAATCATGGAACGTGTTCTTTACAAATGTTTAAAGATTGTTATACACTGTAACCGGTCTAGAAGAAAAACACGAATAATTTGAAACATTAAAGTTTTCTTTATTACAAATTCATTTCTCCAATTTTTTTATTTCATACAGACTTTTAGGGTGAAAATGTCAACCATGCAGGGGTTTTCTTGACTCTCTTGCTTCGAGCAGGTCCTTTCTCAGGGGTGGGATCCGTAAAGTCTATTCCGGGGAATTTAGGAGACAGCACGATTTTTCCTTTTCGTTTTGCAAAAGGTTTAGCTCCGTTCTTCTCCGATACACCTGTTTCTGTCATGCCTCTGTATTGGTTGCGGGCTTGCGGATTACTGACTGAGGACACAGGGATGTTTAGCTCCTTCAGGGCGGTCATGAAATGGTTCCAGCCTACAGGTTCCTGACTCTGTGTTTTCCTCTTAAACGGCAACAGAAGGTTTTTCAGCAAATCGACCAGATGCGAGCCTCCCATCACACGATCCCGATAAACAAATTCGCCTTTGGACGTCCAACTCGGGCCAACTTGCGTTAACCTTTTCAGTATGTATTCAGCGTTTTTGCGATCTCTGTTTGGTAGAGCTTTTAGAACTTCGCTGGCGGTTTCATCCAATTCCATAGGAGAGGGTGTAGAAGCAGTAGAATCAGAGCCAGAGTCCGCGTCACCGTGATTATTGTCCGGGGTAGGATTACGCTGCAAAGTTAAAGTCACTCTGGGTTCCTCCAGCTGACCTTGTTTCATTAGAGTCAGATATCTCTGCAGCAGAGCGTTGTACCTTTTAATTTTTTCATAGGAACTCAGTCCCTGTTCATTCAGTATTTCCCTCATTTTAGAATCCAAATCCTCTTCAGCCGTCTGTCTGACAGAAGGCTCTGACGGAGTGAAATGTTTGAACTGATGCGGAGAGACGAGATACATCTTTTGCGCCGTCCTAAGAGACATTTTCTCATCTCCTGATGAGACCCCCAACCACCTCTCCTATTAAAGGGGCCACAACGCTTAGCAGGGGTAAAATAAACCCGCCGGTTTGATTTTTCAGAGCCAGCTGCTTGCGTTTTAAACCCGTTCTTTTATCCGCGAGCAGTCTGATAATCTTTTTCTGCTTTTGTAGTTTTTTATGTTGAGCGGGAGATACTTTAACGTTACCTTTTAAGATATTCAGAGCTATTTCACACAAGGCTTTAAGAAAATCCGGCGAGCAGTGAGCGAGAATGTCTTTCCGTTTCTGCGCGGTAGCATAATACAGAGCTCTGAAAAGAGGTGCGTTCCGTTTTATGCGCGCCGACATGGTAAATTAATTTACTTGGGTAGATACACAGCCGGCCACTGACCAGGGAGCATTCCAGTTCTCAGTCTGAAACGATCTGGGCAAGTCGGAGTCAGATCGACGATTAAATACCCGTGAGGTTCTCTGGTGGCGTCTTGAAAACTCTCCATAAAGAACGTTTTCTCTGACGGGAACATCTGACGGGCTAATATATTCAGCTGCAGTTTATCTCTGGGGTTCTTAAACAAGACCATATAATTAGTGTTTAAGCTGATGGTGCGGCTGTGCTTGCCTTGATGAAACACGTTCTGAGTCAACATCATCACGCTCATATTTTTATGATGTCTGTATTGCGTGAAAATCTTGACCACTTCTGGATGGTCCAAAGCCTGGAAAATTACATCGTCCAATATAACCAAATGATTCTGATCAGGAGGAAACAGATTTTCATCATCAAAAGAATCAGGTAGTCCTTCGATGAATTTAATCTTTTTATTCATTCTCTGCAATTCGGCGTACATGGGCTGAAGAGATGTGTAAATCCATACAATATTTACAGGTACAACATCCATAACATGATTACAATTTTGCAAAACACTTTTAACAAAAAAAGATTTTCCACACCCGCTCGGACCCACTATCAGACATGAAAAAGGGGTTTTGAATCTAGGGTCAAATTCAATCTCTTGTGTTTCACCGGAGAGCGACATTGTTCCCGGTTAACCTTTTTAGTAACCAAAAGGGAGAGTTGTTCCGTCAGGAAAAAGCCTTCTCTTGTCATACACCACACGGAACTTTTTCTGAAATGTGGTATTTTTAAGTTGGAAGTTTCTTTTATCCCTCCTGATGGTATGCTGCGGAGCTTCTAAAACCTCCCCTGTAGACCCCTGCAGATAGCCTTCTACCAGGTCTTTCACGCTGTCAAAATTCACCCTCTCACTGCATTCCTGAGTTTGAGTGATGCCTTTACAACGCATCACAACTTTTTTCTGGTTTCTTGTCTGGTAAGCGTAGCTTTTGGGGCCTGTTGAAACAAATTGCTGTATGGTATCACCTCCCAGCTCATCCGTTAAATCCCCCAAATAATTTCCCAGCTCGAGGGAGGTCTGACCCGGTTTAACCACGTAGATCAGGCTGTCTGTGTCAATGTACAAAACGCGCTCCTGAAGCGGTTCGAGACAGGTGAATAGTTTCAACCGTGCGTGTGCCGTGGTGAATGCCGCGATAAACACATTATTCACCTTGTTGGGGGGAGAGATGCATCGCTTGTTGTATTTCCACTGAATCATACACATGTCATCGTTCAGAAAGTGAAAGTAACTCACCGTGTATTTACCTGAAAACAGGAAGTTAAAAAACTCAGCTGAGTCTGTCACAATGGTAGTTTGAGCCAGATCATTTCTCTGCGCAAATTTTCCCCAAAAACTGTTCAAACACAGTTTAGCCACCTGCCTTTTAGCAGGATTCACCTCGATCTTCCGTACATCCAGCTGGATGCCTTGGTTCAGTTTGTAGTCTGCCACATACTTTAACCTGCTCTCCTCATCCGTAGCTTCAGCGGGAAAACCTGAAGCTTCCTGCTTACCCTTGAGAAAAGTGTGGATATACGGTTTAAAGATTGAACTGCTCTGGTTCTCAAAATGCCAAACCTCAGTGATTTCAGCGACGGTGTAACCGAGTTCCAGAGCTTTGTTGAATTCGGGGGTTACCCACACCCCCGTCAACGCTCTCTCTCGGTCAGTGTGGCTGCATGGGCCTGCCTGGTAGTTCATTTCGGCGCAAGCACGGCAGAGAGTAAACACGAGTTTACCGGTAGATGTCTTGTACGGCAAAACGGGAAAAAACAGACCGCGGGGTGGAAACACAGTCGCCCTGATGAACCCGAAATAGCTACATGGATCGTCAAAATCTTTGCAGATGATTTTGGGGTGGCCGAGAGGATAGGGACAGTTTGCGTTCACGTACGGGTACAATGAGGTGAAATCTACATAATGCACCGATTCCTCCTCCGCCGTGTACCGGAGTCTGAGAGCACAAGTACGCCCGCCGTATAAGGCATCACGCGGGGAAAGAGGCTCCGGTGCGTTGGAAGACTGTAGAAACCTTTTGAGACCCGGGTGCGAGTCCTTCATTAGGATCCAGTCGTGTTCCCAAATAACTTCTAATTGCACGCCGTAAACCGATTGCAATAACCTCGCTCTCTCCATGGTAGCAGAATGGAATGTTTCAAAGCAAACCCTCCTGAGAGGACAGATCTGGTCGGGTGGAAAGCAAGTGGGACACCCATGAAAAAAACACCCGTTGAACTCAAACGCGATTTTCATTCCTCGAACCTCCGCGTATCCATCGATGTGATAAGGGCCGATCTTCTTTTCACCTTTATTGAGCGCATGCTGAATGAAAATGCCTCGTTTCTGAGCTACCCATTCTAGCCACTGAATAGACGCGTCCGAAACTGTTTTACATTGTCGTCGGTAATCCACCGGGGAGGGGATCGCGAGAGTGTTAGGAGGGAGGAAATTGGATGTAAAGACATTCATACAGGCTGAGGCAATGGTGATTGACTTTAAAGGATCCACGGTTGTCTCTTTAAAGAACTCTTCTCTGAATTTCACACAAGCCTTGAAAAGAATCTCCACATCATTTTGACAATAATAAAGAGCTTCTTTTTGAAAGTCAAAGGGGTGTTTACAAGCTTCGTTGTACCAAGTGTAAAACCGATCCTGTTCGGCAGGGTTCATGCGATCTACCCCATAGAAGCTGGGGGGAGGAAGCGGACCCACGTAGTTTAAAGTCTTCTCAGATGAGAACAAGTGAGGGAAAAACCCTTTACAGTGATCGTTAAATCCCAATGCTTTCGGCATTTGGCTGAGTTTCATCGTAAGGAATGAAAGACTGTCGATGAATTTCAGGCTGTAGTCCCGCTCGGTAAAACAGAGAACTTTACTTCCTTGCGTTATTAAATGTGGTTTTATACCCAATTCAACCATCACACTCAGAACCAAGTAAGAGTCAAACCCACGACTGTTGTGAGCTAGGAAAGTGAAACCTCTGTAACGAGGATTTCTGAAATGAAGCAGAAAATCCCTGACGCAGTTCACCCCGTAAGAGTACCAAACATCCCCTGCCAAAGTTTTTGTGTAGACAAGGAATGGGATGTGTCTCCCAGTTTGATCTGTAAAAGTTTCAAAATCGTAAAAAACCAGTTTATTTCCGAGTTCACGGTCTGTCAGTGTGGGTTGAATGTAACACTGGTGCTCGTTTAACGTTACATCAACACCGCTAGGAACTTTCTGACGACAGACCGTGCATTTTATTGAACACTCGTGAGGCTTGCTACCCCCACCTGCTGCTACATCATATAGCCTTTTACACAGAGGACAGTATTTAGTCGTTTCGCAGTTACTCACATGCTTTCCGAGGTAAGGTCTCAATCTGGGCTGTTTGTGCCTATCAAGGCAGAATGAATTACGACAGATTCGGTTACAATCTGCGCATTGTACAGAGTTGTACCGCTGCAGAGTACATTTTGGATCGAGACAAACTGAACAATGACCCTCGCAGTTATGCCTGTTGATGTTTTGGAAACCGGTAAAGCAGTAGTTGCAAACGTAGTTAGAACCGGTGAACCCTCGCAGGTTTTTAATGCCGTAATAATGGTTTTTGAACAGAAGCAGAAAAAGCGGATTTGAACGATCGGAAAAGTCAGTCTGGAATTTACGAAGCATTGCATTCTTGCCGTCTTTATAGAAAACCACAATTTTCCTGTTGACAATCTTTTCAAATTTCTGCACATCGCTGAAAGTGACGGGGGTTTGCTCTGTGAGGCCCACTGTGCGTTGCCAAAGTACAGCTTGCTGCACGGCTTGGGCGTCTGTAAAAGCAGGGTTACATAGATGGGCAAGACTGATTGAAAAACAGAGCTGATCAGAAGGATTGGCGACGATATACAAATGTTGACGTTTTTTACGAATCAGTTCACAGTCCAATGTTTTTTCGGCTTTACGTTTGACACCTCCATGAGGGTTTCTTACAACCTGAACAATCATTTCTAAGTTGTTTGGATCCGGCAATTCCGCGTTTGACTGCGTTAGCTCCTCTAAAAATTCCAGAAATGCAGGCAGAATTGAATCACGTTCATCATTTACCTGAACGATGGCGTGATGAGAAAATCCTTCTCCGCTCAATTCTAGTTCGATAATATCGCTACGAGAGGCAAGGCGAGCAGCTGACTCTGCGAGCTCTGTGAGAATATGATACACTTGTGTATAAAATTCGGCGGGGTTGGGAGCGTCGCCGGCTCGCGAGGCAATGACGTTGAAAGGACGTCTTATTTCTGTAACGTTGAAACCTTCTCGCTCTCTCTGAGTTTGTTGGGTATGTTCAGAGCTGTTTACAACTCGCTCTCCATGACTAGTGCATGGTTGATTTGCTCGATCGAGTGTGGGGAGGTTGGGTGCGATGAGGCTTGGCTGATGAGACTGGTTGGGTGAGGGATTTTGCGAAGCAGGATTCAAAGAACCTGAGAGATTATGTTCAACGTTTTCTACAAGACTACCCCCATCTTGCTCATACCGAGCGTTTGTAGAGTTTGGGCTAAATGTTTGAGAGAGAGAAACGTTTAATTGATGGATCGCTTGTTCTAACCTGGACGGTGAATGTGGAGCTACATTGAAAGAACCAGGCACGTGGTGAACAGGAAGCTCATTAACCATTTGTGTGATTTCGTGTAAAGCATTTGTAACTTGCTGTTGAAACTCTAAGGAATTATTTTCAGGCGAGTATGGTTGAGAGACAGAATCGTTTAATCGTTCGAGGGCTCGTTCTACAGACAGTAAGCCTTGAAGATCCAAATCTGGACCCTGAGTTCTGACGGGGGAATTTGGGGTTAGATTGAGAAATTCGGTTGCAGGGTGTACAGGGAGATTACGGAGTTCATTCACCGCTTCAACAATTTCATACAATGCATTTCTCATTTGCTGACTACCCATGTTTACAGAGGTCACGATTTAAAAGGTTAACTCTACTGTAGCGTTGAGGTCTTGGCGGTTTCGTCCAGCAGACACTTGCAGGTTCTCAGAAGTTCAGAGCTTTTCCGGATGTGGAACCCTCCTTTGCGACCGGAAAGTGGAATTTTCTGAATACTCTCCACCACTTCTATAATTTGACAAAATAATTATAATTAGGAGAGAATACAACATTGATTTATTATACGAGAAACCAAATTGTAGAAAAATAATAAATATAATAATGATAATTATATTAATAATAATAAGTAATAATGATAATAAAAGAAAACAGTCATTGATTTATTATGATATAATAAAGAAAAGAAGGAGGCTGTTTTTTTTTTTTTTTTTAATTCATTTTATTAAAGGAAACATAGTTCTTTGAAAGCTTTGAGATTCAGATTTACCTGTCATAATCTTCCGGGCTTTAATTGTTCTGGATAAGTTTTTGTTGATGGCTTCTTGATACCTCAGGGTGGTAGATTGTAGCTTCACCAAAATGGATAGTTGCCTCTTACGTTTTAAAGTGGGTGTTCCCCGTCTGGCGGTTGGGGCTGCAAAATAAAAAAATAAAAATAAACAATAAATAAAAAATAATAATATATATATATATTTAAATAAGTAAATACAATTAAATAAATGAGTAAAAACAGCATAGAGGTGAAAAGTGAAGAGAGACCGAGGAGCAGAGGTGTGATTCGAACACACACACACACACACACACACACACACACACACACACACACACACACACACACACACACGCATAAGGAATGGTTAACATATCCCTACTTTGTAAAATATCCTCACTGGAAAGGTTAAAAACCTGTGATGGTCCCCACTAAGACGGTGGAACACGCATACATATACACACACACACACACACACATACAGCGGGAGGGAGGCATAGATATTTTTGAACTGTGCTGAAAACTAGTTTACACTTTAAGACTGTAAATAAAGAACTAATGATTTAATTATTAAATTAATTAATAAAAAAGCTGTATTACTCACTATCTGAGGAGGTTCCAGGGTTTTCTTGACCAGTTTGAGGTGCGTTTAAGGGCTCTACCTTCACTCCTCCAATGCAAAATAAAAAACAATGATAATATATATATATATATATATATATATATATATATATATATATATATATATATATATAATAAGTAAATACAATTAAATAAATGAGTAAAAACCAGCATAGAGGTGAAAAGTGAAGAGAGACCGAGGAGCAGAGGTGTGATTCGAACACACACACACACACACACACACAGAGGGAGGGAGGCATAGATATTTTTGAACCGTGCTGAAAACTAGTTTACACTTTAAGACTGTAAATAAATAAATAATGATTTAATTATTAAATTAATTAATAAAAAAAGCTGTATTACTCACTATCTGAGGAGGTTCCAGGGTTTTCTTGACCAGTTTGAGGTGCGTTTAAGGGCTCTACCTTCACCTTCTCTCGTCCAAGAGCGAGCGGGCCCGCTTCTGTAAGCAGAGAGAGGCTTTTAAAACAAGGCTAATACAACTCTTACAAAAACCCGAGCGCTTTAAATGCAAACTCACCCTCTGATGGCTGCTCAAGGGAAGCTGCTTGTGAATTGTCACCCTCTTGCTTTGCTGCGAGCGAGCCAAAGACTGAGGATTGTGAATCGATGAAAATTACGTCGCGACCGCTGCGTTCTGCATGCGTCTCACACTGAGGACTGGATTTGGTCTGAGCAGCGGTGCTGGGGAAAAGAGTCCTTTTGCCCGACTTACGAGACAATTTACTCATGGGCTGACTGCGTTTGGGGGTTTGTAGAGCATGAGAAGCTCTCCCGCATTGAGCATCAATGTAACCGTTCCCCTTGAAATCTATAAAAATAAGATGAAGATGGTTAGAACTTTCAATTAGTGTTTTACAAGGATATCATTAAAGTGAATATGAGGCTGGATTACCAAAGTCAGGATTTTGTTCAAAGATAGCGTCAAGATCACTCGCAGTGGGGTCTGAGGAATAATTAGAGATAAAAAAAAAAAAAAAAGAGGGAGGGAGAGAGAGGTAAGCAGGTGCTGTAAGCTGACGTGGTCGGGGATTTCCTACAGCATCAGTGAGGGTCTTGGGTAAGAGTTACACACATTACCTAGAGGAGTCCGTGGAAAATAGAAAAACTAAAAAAACATGCATAGATACAATATATAAACAGGAAAGGGTAACTTACGGTATATCACAGGTGGAGGGCGTGTAGACCGGTCATTGACGTTCTGAGCGGTTGTAGCTCGCCGCGAAGAAGGAAGTTGTGACATGTTTCGGAGGAGTCACAGTGCATGCATTCAGTTAGGTGGGAGGGGAAGAGGGCCTTATATATACATTATTGATAATACAGGCATTGTGTTTGTCCGCATGATGGGGATTTTAGGATACGTAAAGGCGTGAAATACAACGTCCTGTCGATTTTTTTTTGTGACAGGGTGTCCGCTATTTATAAATAATAAGCATGACAGCGCGAGGGTTGTAGAGAAAGACACAGTTTTTGTGTTGAGGGGTCAGATGATTGAGAGAAAGCGAGATCTCCCCCCTTGTGTATCCTCCCGCGCGACGCTTCGAACAGGTTGAGTATTATTTTAACTGCTTACTGAACGAGTGAACTTATGACCCTCAAACTGTCAGTGACCTGTAGAGTGTGTGGACTTATTATGTTCTAAGCTGCAACTGGTAAGCGGTCAGTCACTGAGGTTAAACGCTCACTGTTTATAGGGAGAGCTGAGGGGTTGCATCGCAGGATTCTGGCTGAGCGAGAACCCTGAGCTTTTTATTTACAGATTCCGGATGGGGAAGCTTATGCGTCTAAACGATTATATAGTTTAATTTTTAATCTTTATTTTGAAACTTTAAGTATTCAGAGTCTGACTGCTTTTACGGCTGAAACAAAGACTGATTTCCCCCCACCTTAAAGATTGGATGTGCGTAACCCTGAGCTTTTTATTTACAGATTCCGGATGGGGAAGCTTATGCGTATAAACGATTTAGATAGTTTAATTTTTAATCTTTATTTTGAAACTTTAAGTATTCAGAGTCTGACTGCTTTTACGGCTGAAACAAAGACTGATTTCCCCCCACCTTAAAGATTGGATGTGCCTAACGGAATTAAATCATTCAAAATAACTTTAAATAATCATAATAATACTAATAAAAAGATTGGGTATGTATACCGGAGTTAAATAATTATAAATAACTTTAAATGATTACAATAATACTACTAAAAAAGGTTGGGTATGTATACCAGAGTTAAATAATTATAAATAACTTTAAATGATTACAATAATACTACTAAAAAGGGTTGGGTATGCATAACAGAATTAAATAATTACAATAATATCAATGATAGTAGTAATAATATTATTAATGAGAAAAATTATTAATTAAAAATAAAAATAATACAATTAAAAAAAGAATAATTAATTAATATAATAATGATTACAGTGCGGGTCACGTGGGGGGGGGGGGGGGGGGGGGATGTCACATGAGGGTCACGAGCAGGGCCACGTTACGATCATGTGAGTGGGGTCACCTAAAGGTCAATTAAAAAATAAGCCCCGCCCACTTTTAATCCATCAAAATCGGATTAAAAAGTGACAGGACATTATATACTATAGTCTCTGCTGCGTTCAATTTATATACCTGTTCTTTTCCCTCAGAGTCTAGAGTTGATTATCTAGAAGGCTTATACGAGATTTTTCTTCTTCCTGCTCCATTTTCACTTGTGTGCAGTAAGCACTGTAAGAGTTTGGGTTTATGAATTAATGATGACTTTTGTTAAATTGATTGATTGATTGATTGATTGATTGATTGATTGATTGATTGATTGATTGATTGATTGATTGATTGATCGATCGATCTAGCTATCATGAAACTCGGGGAAAATCTGCACCATTGATCTGTGGATTGAAGTCCAGCTTTGACATATTGACTAATGTGAAAATTGATTAAACAAAACTCAGTGTCTAATCATCTTTAATAAAGGGGCAAAGAATTTATCATGAGCAAAAATATTTGCTTAACATGTTTTCTCAACATAATGAGACAGTAAACTTCATCTCATTTTGTCAAGAATACATTTCTGAGAAACTGACATTTAAATCTTGTTAAAGAAATCGTATCTAGATATTTCATAAAATTAAAAATCTGGTCAGGCTGTTTGGCATGTGAGTTAATGGGTGAAAGTTAACAGACGTGTTCCTGTTCATACAGTTTTACGTTCTAATAAATCCATCATAGGTGGCTGTGGATGGGTCAAAACATGGATTTTGTCCAGAGTTGTAGAGCTTTTAACACGTCAAATTACTAACTTTGTATTTATATAAAGGTAATGGAAAATGTGAGGCTGTAAAATTAATTAACTATGAATGGTAAAATATTTCTGTCAGGTCAATAAGTGATGATGATGTCCAAAAGAGCAACATGTGAGAAAATGTCAGGAAGAATCGGCTCACACTGAGTGTTGAAGTGCCATAATAAATAAATAATTACGTTGTAAATATTTGTAATTAATGGTTTTAACAAAAGTTTAATAAAGCAGTAAGTACAGATTCTTACACATGATTTCATGATGTGTTAAAATGATACATATTGAATTTTATCGACGTCATAGCTCCACTGTTGCTGCAGCTCGTCAAAGACACCCAGAAATCTGATTGGCTAACCTGCACAACAATTCAATCGCCTGGTCTAAAGTAGTATTAGCCCCACCCACTGACTCTGTTTGGTGTAACCGATGAATAAAACCATGGGTTGCAAAGCACAGCTATGAAATTATTAAATAAAATAAATACTTAAATAATTATATACTTGTAAAATATTCATATAAATGTTGATAAACAATTCTAACATAATTTATTTATCAATCATTATTATTTAGTTAATTAATCACATACTTAATGCATTTTTTAAACATATAGGTCATTTGTTGAATGTTTGAATTAGCATTTCTTTTAAAGATCACATATTGAAATATTTAGCAACTTGGTCCTCAATTACTGCAAAGCAGCTGGGATCGTTTAACATTTGCTCTCCATATTTAACCTTTTCAGTAAAAGGCTTAAAGTTTGATTTTAGCACATTAAACATAAAAAAATGTAATTGTTACTGTAGATAACCTAGACTTTTTCATTGCACACCAATTTCCAAGTATTAGTACATCAAATATAGCCCACAATATTTTTTTTGTGTGTTTTTTTTAACAGGGATTTTATTTAAAATGTTATTCTCCTCACCTAAAGAGAGTGTTGTACCTGAGATTAGACATGAAAAAGCATCACACAAGGTTTATTTTGCTGTATATTCTTGGAGGTGGAGGCTATGATTCATAGATGCTGGAAATTAATACATGTCTAAAACTAAATGATTTGCAACATTTTAATCGTGATTCCTGAGCTTATCACCCCGTAATAAACACGTTGTTGTTTTATCCAACGGTCTGAAGCCGCTCCGATGCAGCCGCTAAAATATTTCACGTGTTTGTCAATAAATCTTCCACTCGGAGGGTTGAGCCACCATATTCTTATCTTACCCGCACAATATCCAGTCAAACCGATTGCACTGCTATCTATAACATTAGGTTCAGCTGCATCCTCCCACTCTCCGTCTCTGAAGAGTTATTCTGCTGCGTCTTTTTCTCTCTCCTCAGTAGAAGCCTTTCCCTAAAGCTTTTTATAAATCATTCCCACTTCTTAGCTGAAATGCACTTTCATATTTGAAACGCGCCAGGCCGGTGTGCCTCCGTGTGCAGATTCACGCGTGTGTCTGCGTGCGCATGGAGATGAACGCTCTCCCAAACGCATTCCTCAATAAAGGGTAAGGGTAACATACTTTCATGCTCTCATTCACATAAATGTAAGCATGATATATTTGAAACGCGGCAGATGAAAGCCTTTCAACCAAAAGGGGAGCCTTGTTTCGTAGAAGCGGAAAAAGCTCCAAATTTGTCTATAATGTAAGTGGGTTTTCAGGCTTATCTTAGCCTTTAAAATTCTTCATCCACTAATGCTGATCGTATTCCTCTCTGGGAGCAACGCTGGCTCCAAATCGTATATGTCGCTTAAAGGGTAAAAAGGATCCAGCTTGAAACGGCTACCTGTCGCTTCGGTGCTCAAATCTGTGGAAAACAAACAATACTAAACACCAGAGGTCGAAAAGTCCCTTTTTAAAGGAGAAAATCTTGAGATTGGAGCCTCGACATAAACACATCTTACCTGGGGTCAACGTTACAGATGAAACGTGTTTTGATAGAGGCTGACGAAGCGCCGCTGACATTCTTGTTTTTTGAACTCTGTCCGCAGCTGTGTGAGACCTTTTACTGCAGCCATTTAAGTTCCTAGCAGGAAAAGCTGTAACTAGAAGCACTAATGGAGGCCAGTGCCAGTGATGCGGCGCCGGGGCCGCGAAACTGGCAAACGTAAATGGAACGCCGTAATTAGCAGCGATATAAAGCTGCACCTGTGTTTGTTAAGTTAAAATATCTGCTGCGAGGAGGGTTAATGAAACAGCTTTTACACTTAATCAAGTCCTGGGACAGGTTTTCTAAAACAACCTAGCTGATTTAACCAGATGGTTTTAGTCTCTTGTTAAAGTATGTGATGGTAAGAAAAAAGCCCGTTAAAAAGCCTTGATGCTGCGGAGAGGAGCTCAAAGGCTGGGCGAACCCACACAGGTGTTTTTCACTCATTGGATCTTTTTCATGCCTCGCTTCACATATCATTGATGAGAGATATGTTTTAGTTTGGCTTTTTTTTATTTTTTATTATGTGATTTGAAATTAATTTGGTTTACGCTCCTCTGGCTTTATTTTAACCCTGCCAGCTTATTGGGTTGTTGCATAACATGCAGTTTCTTATTACCCTACTTTACACTATAGCTCCATCAGTTCAACACACAGGAGACTGTATCTTGAACCTCTCTTTTATACATGTGCTGTGAGAATAAAATTTGTAGTAAGCCTTTCAAAACATAAACAAAAGTAGGAAAACAACCAAATGAGCCATACAAATTAATGGATAAGGCTGAAGGAATACGCCACTCTGAGACAACAGTGTAAAAATATATTTGTAACAGTGTGCCTCACTATATAATATGTGCAATATTGGATTTACAAGAATAGGAGACCATATTAATCATCTTTTTTTGTAGACAAGGCAACCTTATTTGAATATCACATTTCAGTAACAAGACAATTCAAAGTGCTGTACATGAACAGAACAATGAAAAGAAAACATTACAGAGGAAAGCACATTGCAGTGGAATAGTAGCAGCAGGTTAAGATGTAAGAGAAGTAGGACTAGTTACAAACTAAAACATCAACATTCAAAGGCAACTCTAAACAAATAGCTTTTTTTACCTTGATTTAAAGGAACTCAGAGTGTCAGCACTTTTACAGTCTTCTGGAAGTTTGTTCCAGATAAGTTGAGCATAGGAACTAAATGCTGCTTCTCTATGTCTGGTTCTGGTTCTGCAGAGAAGGCTGGAGCCAGAAGACCTGAGTGGTCTGGAGGGTTGATACACTGATAAGTCTGTGATGTATTTAGGTGCTAAGCCATTCAGGGATTTATAGACTAACATAAACATTTTAAAGTCTATTCTCTGAGATACAGGGAGCCAGTGTAAGGACTTTAGAACTGGGGTGATCTGCTCTACTTTCTTAGTCTTAGTGAGGACACAGGCAGCAGCGTTCTGGATCAGCTGCAGCTGTCTGATCCACTTTTTTGGCAGACCTGTGAAAACACCGTTGCAGTAATCAATTCTACTAAAGATAAACGCATGGATGAGTTTTTTGAGATCCTCCTGAGACATTAGTCCTTTAATCCTGGAAATGTTCTTCAGGTGATAGAAAGCCGACCTTGTTATTTTGTTTAAAAGCCTTTGCCTTTTATTCACAATGAACAGAGGGCTTTGGCTCAAATAAGGCTTTCATGCTTTTCTTTTTCTTTTCTTTTTTTCTGCAGTTTTCAATGCTCATCTAACCCAGATAAGCATTGAAGCGTCGGTGTGTAGTTTAGCACTGAATGTGTCTACATCAATGTTAACTAAAAACGCTGAGCCTCACAGCTTGCATCGCAACTTTGATGTCAACACGAGTGCTATTCACAAGCTGAAAGCTGCTTATCGCAGCGTCCTCAACAAGATGCCTGTCGTTCATCTCGTTTGAGGTTAACCATAGGATGCACATAGGAATACTTTTATCTGATTACAAAATAAGTTTTTTTTAAGAAGGTGCTGTCTCACCAACACACCATCTGCAATTTACCAGTGGATCTTATATCTGGTGTTTATCCAGACATGTAACTAAATGAGGAGGTATGACACATTAGGTGGTAAGGGTTCAGATGGGACATGGAGAGGAAGTGGGAAGTATTAGTGTTAAAAATGACAAATAATCTTTCCTTTTTCATTCAGGATTCCTTTTTCTTCCCATTTTCCTTTCCTTGGTCCATTCGTAGCGGTTTCATCCCTCACATTAATTCATATTCACATAAGAAGCCATGCTGTTTATCTCCTCCCCTCAGAGATGAGCTCAATCAGTTCATCTATTACACTATATAAACTACTAACTGTGACAAACAACAAAGAAGTGTTTTAATGCTTCGAGTTTTTTTTAAGGTAATTGAAAAGGTTTCTGTTCCTCAGATGAAACGCGAGCCTAATATTGATAAATGAATTTCATAAACGTACTGCTATTCCGTGTGTCCCATGTCCGTTTCCACACTTCTCTAAATCACCGAGGCCAAGAAAAGCTTTTCTTGTGAGCCACGGGAGAAATGTGAAAGTGGGAAGACGTGTTCTCGCTCTTCTGTTTTCACAGTCTACAACGTTGAAGGGCGAAGTCTCTCAAAGTTGGCTTTGAGAGCAAAACCTTAACTGTCAGGTTGTCTTTTATAAACTAAGTTTTGTACTAAAACAGGCCAGACGCCTTTAAACAACCAGCCAAGTTTTATCGTGAACTCTTTTTTTTTTTTTTTTTTTTATAGTTTTAAAGAACACAAAGCTTTCAGCTCATTCAAACAGTGTCACAAAGTCTTACTCTAGCCTGTCAGGCTGTATATTTTCCCAAAGCACCTTTGGCTTTGAAGTAATCCAAGTAGATTAGCTATTGATTCCCTATCATGACAGTACATCATCTTTTTCTTTTCTGTCACCTTTTAACTACAGGGAAGTATTCACTTTCACTTCCTTTATCCTTAACTTATGATGTTTTTTTTTATTTAATAAAAAGGACTCCAGCTTTAGGTTTGAGGGCTGTGTCAGTTTTAGGCACATTCGGTAAAGGTCTGTTGGGTCTCTGACGGTTTTAATGCTCCATTCAAGTTTGCGTCTGCTTGATCCACAGTTAGTCTACATTTCACTCATATTTTTTTTCCCCCCACAGCTGAGTCTTTTCCTGCCTTCAGCCAGGTAGATTTATCCAGACAGACAGCTGGATAAACGGACCGCTGTTGGCAGAAACGTCAACACTGCAGCCTGACAAAACCCAGTGCACATCAACAACGATGACAGTTTTGTTTCTACAGATGCACAGAGCATGGCTGTGTATTTTAGAAAGTTGTTATATATTTGTGTTCGGGAAGTGTTTGGGTTTGGTGAGAAATAACTTTCAGGCCACAGGCAGGAGCCAAGATTATGCTCGCTGTTTGATTTATGTTGTTATACTAGAGGTTATTGTGGTGTGCATCCAAGGATCCGTCATAATGGTACCTAGAGGTTGTACTTAATTTTAAAGAGGCATGGATTCTCCCCGTTTTGTCGGTTTTGTATTCTGATATGTGAATTTAGATATTTGCTTTCTCTTTACGTTTAGCGCTGCTTTTGGTGCAGGTTTGGTGCAAGCTGATATGTTTGAACCACAAAGGCACTGTGATATGAAGAAAGTGCTCAGAAAGACAGAGACACAGCTACAATTTGCGCCCACATCATAAGTATAAGAGTTATCCTTTAGTGCCGATATTAAACATCTCGTCTTTTCAGGTTGTAGAATTGAACTATATGCTGAGACAGGAGGAGGAAGGTAACGGATTTCAGGACGTAATTAATTCACGTTATTGTTAAATAATCTGAAATGTCAACATAGAGACAAAATCTCTTGGTGACGGCAAAATTCAACAAACCTTTCTGCTTTAAACGGTTAATAATTATGATAGCCTGAGATAATAAATCAACTTTCCATAATTAATTTAACCTTCCTGTTCCTGCTAAAGCTTGATATTGCTCCCCTGCTGAGTGCCATGTGTGACTACACAAAGTTCTCGCCAACCCTATTATTATTATTATCAAGCAACACAATACAACAAAACAATTTCGTCCTAATGTTATTGTCCATCTAATATTTGGACAAACTACTAGGGGTGTCCCGATACCAGTTTGTTCCAGACTGAGTGCAAGTACGAGTACTTTAGTTTAGATACTTGCCGATTCCAAGTACCGATAATGAGTATTTAATAATTGGTACTTATCGATCGCAAATAACTTAACAATATAATTGAGAACTGAAAACGGCTGACCATCCACTGCGATGAATTCAGTTAGAGATTCAGTTATTTTCTCTCCTTCTTTTTCTTTTAGAGGGTCAGCAAACCTCCTGGTGTATTAGCACCACTACCTGGTATATAGTGGCATTCTGTTCTGTCTCTCTTCGAGGACAGTCGTGTTTTTCTTCTCTCCAGCTTTCACCCCCCCCCCCCCCCCCTCTCCTGGTTCTGCTTGCTATGTCTCTGTCTTTCTGAGCACTTTCTTCATATCACCCGAACCCTGAAAACCATGGATCTGGTAAGCTGGTCTCTCAATGCTATTGATCAAATTTTTTCGACGGGTAGGCAGCATAAAGGGGACCCGTCATGTGTTCCGATTGACTCATTTTGTGGGATACACCCTAAATTCCTGGATGGAAAACGGTGTGTCTTTCGA
Organism: Fundulus diaphanus; assembly: GCA_037039145.1. NCBI lineage: Eukaryota > Metazoa > Chordata > Actinopteri > Cyprinodontiformes > Fundulidae > Fundulus > Fundulus diaphanus. The sequence goes on from CM073125.1 coordinate 46,639,509, forward strand.
CTTTGTCATTCCTGGACGTGGAAACGTTTGGATTCATGATACTTGGATTTCTACTTATTGGATTTGGTGGATTTTTGATGTATCAGCAAATACAGCAGATGTCGGTAGACATTTGGCCTTGATCAGGCTGGCGGCTGCATATGATGCCATCACTAAGGCGGTGAACGGAAAGACCTGGAAGGTGGAGGAGCAGAGCTGAAAAGCTGGCGGCGCTGGAACGCAGACTGGCTTCGGAGGTTGAACTCAAGGGGAGATGGGATAAAATCTTGATGTGAAACGCAGAAAAGCCCAACAATTTGGAATATTGGATTCGCCATTTGGAGCCAGCAAAGACTTAAAGCTGACGGGAAAGTCAGAGCAGCTTGTCTCATAACAAATAAAGTATTTGGATCATGCCTCCCCTATCGATATCTCGCCCTGGATTGTTATGGGGAAGGAGCTCAGAACCGCCTCCCCCGCTCCCTCCTCCCCCGCTGACATCTGCGGATGCTTTCTGAACTGTTGGCCGGCTGATAACATTAGGGACAATGGCCTCTGGAGAGCGTTTCGTGGAAATATAAAAAACTTTCACTCAAACACACACACACACAACTGACGCCCAGAAAAAAACATATGAACTTACACACGACTAGTCTCCAATGTTTACCTTCTGCTATATGTGTCTCGTTATATTTGTGCTTCTCGTGCAAGAGGTTTTTTTTCCCGGATATCTCACATTGTACCGTGAGAGGATAGGGTGTGATACATCTGTCTTTTTTTTCCTCTCCTTACCTATCGTGGCTACTATCTTTCCACAGATTCAATAGCAGCACCCTGTGGGCACCGTGTAAGCAGTGTCCTTGGCAGCATGGCCTCAGTAAACCGTCTCCCACTGAAATGTTTGTGATGTATGTGATGGCGGTTGTACTGAAACAGCAATTTCCCTCTGGGATTATTAAAGTATTTCTGATTCTGATTCCGATTATCTAGCCTTTGAGTTGCAGCGTAGCCCAGCCCAGGGGGAAAATTGGTATCGGTTCAGAGTACTTGCTTTTACAAGTACAAGACGCTGGTATCAGGCCTGATACCGATACCAGTAAAATACATTCAAAAATAAAATCTGCTGGACATTCTGTCTATCCCAACGTCAAAAGATACCATGTAACTTACATAAATGGACATAATAGAGACGAATTGATGCAACGTATGTCTGCTTCGCTGGTTAGGTTCTATCTACTCGCTTTTCCAACAAGGTCACAATGATATGGCATCTTTCTCCTACAGGTACAAAAACAAAACTATAACCAACAATAACTTCACAGAACCCCACTTCAAAAAGTCTGACTTAACTCTTTTAGGGTTCAACCGCTGGCTGTGCCTAGGGTAATATATCTGCAGTTGGAAAGCTGAGATGTGAACATCTCCTGCCCTGCCTGAAGGCAGCCAGTCCACTGCCAGCAGGCTTCTGTAACTGGCTCCACCTGAACTATATGTTTAAAATGTAAATCACCTGGCGAATTTAACCAATGCATCTTTTAATCCAAGCAAAACATGCTTATATACAACTATGAATCTGATTCTATGTATACTGTATCATGCAAGTGTGCAACAGCTTATTGGCTGTAAGCTTGAACTTCAAAAGTAACATCAGTCTAGATGGGACTGTAGCATTTGCATCATTGGATAGATCGGGGGACATCTGCTCTACTTCTGACCCGAGACTCCTGGCAGTTTTTGGTCCACAATATCGATTTTCAGATTTTAGGAGATTGTAGATCTATCTCTTTCAGATTTTAGGTTAAGCTATCAACCTAAAATCTCAAATTCTCACCATCCTCCCAAACAAGGCATGCTTGTTCCAGCTTTTTAAGAGTAAAAGAGCATAAATTGTATTAATGGGGCAGTCTTGTAGTTTTTGCTGGAAACTGTCTTGCTTTCTAAATTCTGTATACCTTCAACCCCTTGGAGGCACATTTGTAATCGTGGTATGATAAGTTAGAGCTGTTACTGTTATAATTTTGTTTTAGGATAAGCTCAAATTTATCAAAACAAGCTTAGTTATTACATCCACTGAGCCATATGGATAACGCATTCAAGTCCTGTGGGCCAAGCAGGTGGGCTTTTTAGACAGGCCAGCTGGGAGACTGGCCCTGCAGTTGTACTAACCTGTTGACAAGGCCAAGCTCCTGGAAGCAATAAGACCCGAATCATCTGAGAAGACGACGCTGAGGGGCAGACCGCATCTCGGCTGGGAAACAACATCCCCAACACATTATCGATCCGCAAGCCAGACTTCAGGACAGTTTACTGTAAGGAATCTGACCCACATCTGACAGGGAAGGTGGGGTTCATTTTATCTCTGGTAAAAATATTGATCGAGGGCTCTGCTCTGGTTATAGCTGCAGATGCAGTTGAATTTTCACCGTTATAACTTTTAACACAGCTGATTTTCCTACGTTTTGCTGTTGTACAGTTCTTGTGCGATCCCAATTCAGGCACTCGGTCAGAGGCGACCATAGAACAGCACGTTTGGTGTCAGGAAGCCAGAAATGTAAATAGTAACATGAACCTTTATTTTTTTCAGACTATAATCAAGTAGATGGACTTCCTGTGGTTATGGAAAATTGAAAGAGACGGCTGGGTTCTTTTCTCTTCTGCTTAAAGAAGGTTTCAGAAAGATCCAAGGATTTATTTAATGGCTCTGGGGTGACGGGTAGTTTTATTTTGATTCATTATGACTCCTCGCGTTGTTACTGACATCACGGTGTCTGCGGTCCGGTGAGTAAAATCCCTGGTACTTTGTGGACTGAATCAGCAGGAGTCAGCATCTGGTTTTAACATATTTGACATTTGATGGAGAGAGAAAAAAATCTCCTCCTCCAGCAGAGTTCATTATGTGTTTCCCCAGCGTTTATCAGTGTTTTCCCTTGCCCAAATTAGAACCAGATGTAAAGCTCTAGAGTTCCTCCTCTACATTCAGCTCCAAATACAGACCTCCCAACCTGGTCCTTATTATCTAACACGGCATATTTTATGTTACTGCTTTCATGGATGTACAGAGCTCTTCAGCAGAGTTGGTTTGCTGTACAAGCTACACAAGTACGATCTGTCGTTTATGGCTTTTAATCCTGGAATGTTTCTTCTTTGAATTATAACGGTAACATTTGTTTGCTATTTAGGTGCTTTGTTAGTACTTTTGGCACTAGTTAACATGCACTCTACCCAGCAGGTGGTGTTTGATGCTTTGGCACAAAGGTTCACGCTAAAAGCTGTTTTCTAACTCCCCACTTCGCCAAAGCCATTCCCGAATGATTTATTCTTTCCAAATAAAGTTACTTAAGCCCTTTTCTGAAAGTCCATAAATCTTTAGCTTCACTATGAGTGTCTCAGTATCAGTTTTCCCACTTTCACATCCCCGTATAGATTGCTACCTTCTGTGGATGTAAAAAACGTTCATGCCAATGTGACGCCAGGAGAAAGGGGGGGGGGGGGGGAACAGCATCATAAAACTGATGCAGGAGCTCAGCAGGTTTTAACCACGACCAAGCAGAGCAGAGAGAAACCAAATCGTGCTGAATCATGTTTCACGTGTCGTTTTAGGTTGGTCCGCCACCGAAACACATGCAAAGCCACCAACTTCTTTCTGTGAAGTGTGCCAACAGAACCGCTTGATCTTCTGCTCGTTTTCCGTTGACGTATGATGATAAAAAAAAAGGAAGCCCACCCTCTAATCAGTTCTTTAGTTTTACATGTCAGGACATAAAACACAAGGTTTTTAACAGGTTCTAAAATGTATTTAAACCCTACCCCAAATGTAGTAAAACCACAAACCATAGATTCAACGTGTCATCGGCTTAATTGGAAAAGCCAAGAGTGAAAAGCAAAGGACCCCCGTGATTCAGTGCCTGGTAAAACCGCATGAAGCTGCAATAACTTGGAGTAAGTGTTTTCTGAATGATTTTCTCACATCATTCATCTTTTTTACAATGTGGTTTAAGCTCATTGAGGCTTGCACAGCCCTCTTATGGTCCTACCAGCGCAGCTTGAGGCTTGGGCCTTGGCTGGGCCATTGATGTCCCGTCTTTTTGTTTCTTTTTTTGTCAATCGGTTATAGATTTGCTGCAGGGTTTGAGAATGCCATTGCACAATTCTGGTCAAACTTGGAACCGTCTGCCCAAAGAGCTCCCTTTGGACTCTGTAAGGTTTAAGTATAGAGAGGAGTTCAGGGTTGGCTAAATGAATGCAAGTCTTTCCTGTCCTGTGGCTGCAAAACAAGCCCAGATCATCACACCTCCACTGCCATGCTTACAGTTGCTATAAATCTGTGCTGATGTGCAATGTTTGGTTTTTATTGCAAAACATGATACCGTGCTGTACTTTATTCTCATCTGTCCAAAGGTAATTGTACCAGAAGTATTGAAGTTCATTTATATGAAACTTTCCAATCCTAACTCACACTGCCATGTTCTTTTATATGAAGAAAGGCTTTTTTTCTGATGACATTTCTAAAAAGACCAAAATTGTTCCATGTTTTTCCAATTGTCCTGTGATCAACTTTACATTTAACTCTTTAGATTTTAGTGTTTCTCTTTAACCTCGAGGTGATTTTACTGGGATGTCCGCTCCAAGGTAGATTAACAGATGTTTTAAGTATTATCCACTTGAGAAAATTATTCCTCACTTTACAAAGAATGATTTTAATTCGGGAAATTGCCTCATAACCATTTCCGAGGTCCTTGGCAGAATCAGTTGCTTCTCTAAAGTCTGCTCTTTGCTGCTTGGCATTGTGTTGACACACATTTTTATACTATTCTAAAGGTAGTCACACCTACTGATGATGAGATATTAGATTTACAAAGCCGCACGGAGCATAAATGCTGCCGACCTTGTGTCCACGGGTCTCATTTCCATGCTGAATGTAAACGCGTCAATTATAAACCAGCCTTAACTCAGCAATCAATGTCTACTGCTGGCAACAAATGTGAATACACCCCTTAGGTGAAAATGTCCAAATTTTATTTTGTGTGGTCTCCATTATTCTGTAGCACTGCCTGTACTCTGTTGGGCATGGAGTTCACTAGAGCGTCAGGTTGCCTCTGGACTCCTCTTCCTGTCCTCTATGACGACACCAAAGAGCTGATTGATGTTAGAGACCTTCTGCTCCTCCAGTGCCCATTTCAGGATGACTCACAGGTAATCAATAGGGTTTAGCTCTGGAGAGATGCTTACCCAGTCTGGGAACTCGGGTTCTCTAGCAAGGCAGTGGACATGTTGTGCGTGTGTTTGAGATCATTATGGTGGATTACTGCTCTGAGATCCAGTTTCAGAAGGGAGGGGATCTTGCTCTGCTTCAGTAGGCCACAATCCATTTTTGCATTCATGGTTCCCTCAATGAGCTTTAGCTCCCCAAAGCTGGCAGCCCTCATGCAGCAGCAACACTTTGACCACCAAGCTTGACTGTGGGCAAGACCCACTTGTCTTTGTACTTCTCACCTGGCTGCCAACACACAGGTTTGAGACCTTTTGAACCAAATAAGTTTATTTGGTTCTAAAGTCTCATCAGGCCACAGATGTCTACAGTAATCCAACTCCTTCCTCTGCTTGTCTTCAACAAACTACTTGCAGGCTTTCTTATGCATTATCTTCAGAAGAGACTTCCTTCTGGTACAAGAGCCATGCAGACCGATTTAATGCATGTGGCGTATGGTCTGAACACTGAACGGCTGACCCTCCCATCCTTTCAACCTCTGTAGCAATGCTGGCAGCACTCATGCATCTGATTTCAAAAGACAACCTCTGGATGTGACGGCGAGCATGTGCACTCAACTCCTTTGGTCGACCACGGCGAGGCCTTATCTGAGTGGAGCCTTCAAGCTGAGCTGACTGCTTTACATTGTGTCAGAGTTCAGCGTTGTCCCATGAAGAAGATATAAAGAATTGTTTTCAAACGTGCGAGGGTTGTACTCGGTTTGTGAGATAATGTATATTTTCAAGTTATCAGAATTAATTTAGATACAGGTAGTTTTGCGTAAACGCACACGTGCTCAGACACTCTGGGGAATAGATAAGCAGCTTCCAGGGGCTGTCAAGCGTTCGCTGAATAAACAAGCATCTCTTGTCTGTTACATCCCACTCACCCTCATCTGTTCTGCACAGTCGCTGCAAACCCCAACGCTCTACACGCAATGAAATATGTGGAACGTTAGTCATGTATCATTAGCTACTCATTGATAAAGTCCCTTTTATATGATTTCAAGACTTTAATGCATCATCCTTACATACGTGTTTACCTGGATTAACATCAGCAGTGCATCTCGATAAATTAGAATATAAACAGAAAGTGAATTTATTTCAGTAATTTCAGTTTAAAAAGTGAAAGTGAGCTATAGATCATTTGTTATATACAGAGTAATATATTTCAAGTGCTTATTTCTGTTCGTTTTAAAGACTGTGACTTAAAGTTGAGAGAACCCCCAAAATAGATAGAAAATTTGAACATTACATATAACCAATAAACTTTTTTTTTTATTATGGCTTACACATTATAAGTGATTCATACTGACCATAATTAGAACAAGCCAAAAATTGTCACCGCTGGCAGATTACTATATAAAACCAAATCATTGGAAAGTTAAGTGCAAGGAAAAACTGTTAGAAAAAGGTGCACAAGCAACATGAATAACCACAGCCTTAAAACGTTTATGAAGCAAAGTTCATTTAGTTGCTATCCAACTTGAGTCAGAGTTCAAAGTCCTCCTTTTCAAAGCTAGATGCTTGTTGCATTCATTTGATGGTTAAGTCTGGAGGAAGAGAGGAGAGAAACATGATCTAAGCTGCTTGAGTGTAAAGTTTCCACAGTGATGATTTCAGGCGGCCATGTCATGTGCTGCTGTTGGTCGAACGTCAGTGCAGCCGTCTACCAGGAAGTGTTTGAACGTTTCATGCTTCCCTCTCCATATTTACCAGATGGGAAATCTATTTTCTAGAAGAACCTGGCACCTGTACACACTCCCAGCGTTACTAATACCTTTTTAATGACCACTGTGTCTCTTCACTTGATTGGCCAGCAAACGTACCTGAACAGGTCACTTAAGATGCTTGGTTTTTCATCAGCTGTAAGCCAAAATGAAAATTTCTAATTTTATCTAATGTATGAGTTTCCGTTCTTGAATTAGAAGTAAATTAGGTATTTCACAATGTTTTAAATAATTGTGATTAGAGCTGTTAAAAAAATAGATTTTCCAATTATGAATCGATTCTTATATTAATTCCTAAAAATCGATTCATATAACCAAAGATCGATTTAAAAAAAATACAATTTTCACTATGAACTTAAATGTGTGAGCCAGCATTACAGACAGGACTAATCCAGGACGCACAGCATCACAGTCCCTGTCTCTGTTCTCACTGACCGATGTGTGGTGGGAGCCTGCTGGAAAAGAAACGGCTCTACAAGCCCAGCTAGCTAAGCTAATTAAACATTTTAATGTCCCGCTGGGAAAAAGTGTGGGAATTATAGGAATTTATCACAAGAATTGTGCACCCAATTATGTGGGAGCTGTAATATTGTGTTTTTATCAATAAAGCACACTGAAAGCCAAGTTTAGCTTAACAACCATGTTAGTGTGTGCATTAGTTCTTCTTCTGCTCTGAAACCTCAGCGGGACAGAAACAAAACCAAACGGCAAGCTCCACCTAGTGGTCGGAAGCATGAAGCATCACAGGAGCCTTCACACTCCAGTCCAGGAGGTGAATTATTTTTAATAATGCACCAGATTAGTGTCCAAATTTAGCGTCCTTTTTGGTTTATTAAAGACTATTTGAATTGAATAAAATTACGTTATTAACTTGCAGTTAAATGTTAATATGATACTAGTATCAATATTATATATTATATTGCATCACTACACAGTCATGAAATTCAAGTAACAGCTAAAAAAAAATTTAATACTAGCAATCCAATTTGAGATCGGATCGGATTGAATAGAAAAGAATCGATTCCAAATCTTGAGAATCGAATCGATTCTTGAAATGTGAATCGATACCCAGCCATAATTGTGATGCACCTGTAAAATGCATGATCGGTGGCACAGTTAGCGCGCAAGACCCATGTACGGAGGCCTTAGTCCTCGACGTGGCCGACCCGGGTTCGACTCCAACCTGTGCTCCTTTGCCGCATGGTCCTCTCCCCCTCTCTCTCAAAAAAATAAATAAATAAAATAAAACACACACGCACACACAAATGTGTTGGACTTGCAGCGTTGTCCTTTACTGCTGCCTCTACAGGAACTGTTCAGGTCTGCAGCCCGGGGTTTGTGGCATTATGTAGGCGGAAGATCTCCTCACCTCGGGCCTGCAGTATGTCAGAAAGACGAGGAGCAGCAGCTTTTACGGCTATTGAAATGGGACTTTTCTGAGCGTACCACTCCATTTATGACAGCCATGTTTTCACATTGAAGGCTGAGTATAGTTAAAGGGCTTATGTGTCAGACGCAGAATAAAGATTCTCCCGGGAGATGTAAAGACGTTGATTCTTATTTGGATGCAGTGAATTCAGGCAACGGTGTAACTTTTTTAAAAGAAAGAGAGTTTGTCCCTTGGCCTCCGGGCAACGGCGCCCGAAATGTTGCACTGAAAAGAAATTAGGCTGAAGATGTTCAAATGAAAAAAAATGGGGATGGTGACTCCTGGCAGAGATTGTGAGAGGCTTCGGCTGGCAGGGTTCCAGGTGGCATGGCTATCTCGCCTCATTAGAGATTATTATTCAGAACCCCTCGCAGCAATTGCCTGTCTTCCCTTCAACCTCCCACCCAGAGACCTAGAAGGGACGTTTACCCTGGAAATCACAGGAGGGGAACGGGGAGGAGTGAGAATGATGACATTAACAGCTCAGGGCTTAACACAATCAAGTCCCTTTTAAAAAAAATAATGTTTCTTTTTGTCTTTCTTCACATACTGATTTACAGGCTACTCAAAATGCAATTACTTTGAACAGACCTCCAGGACAGAGTTTAACATCAAAAGGACATGATCAAAAGGAACAAGAAAGAAAAAGGAGGAGTGTAATAATCTCAGAGGCAGTTTTGCATGTGTCCAATGGCATATTTCAGAGGTAGAAGAGGAATTTGCGAGTTTCAGTTTTCCAACATGACAGAAAATACAAAGCAGAGCTCATTGACGAGCGCAGGAAAAAGGATCAGACAGATGCGTGGCCACGTGTGGGTGGAACCACCCCCAGGTTTCTTTTATTGTTCTCCTTCAAGAGAAGCTCTGTGCTCTTTACCTCTCTGTGGAGTTTCTACAAAGGCGGACTAACACATCCCTCCTCTCTCACTATGAATGCACAGAATAATTAATGGCTAACAGTGCAGCTTGTATCTAAAGTTAATTATTCAACAGGTGTTGAGACCTGTTCAGACCTGCATATATTGATTGGTTCACTAACGAGTTTCCTTTACTATTCATATTTCATGTTTATTCTTAACTTTTCCTGAATGTGTGTAGCTAAAGGCAATGAGTAGACCATTTAGCCTTCAAAAAGCCAAATGAGTTTTAACTACTTTAAATACAGCACATATTTCCAAGAACATTTTGTTCCAGAGGCTTTTGCTGCTAGAAATCTAGCAGTTACCGAGTCTAATTTTGGCTGCAGTAATTGTATTATGTGGTAAAGAGTGGGAATGATTGACTTTCTGTGCTACTACAACATTTCACTGAGACCTTTGGAACGTCTTCAATTTTTTTGCACAAAGCATTTCTTCAGGTCCTTTCTCTTTAGCTTTATGTGACAGTTGCTTGCAGCTGCCTGTTTATCTCCTGTGTATGTTAAGTGGTAGATGCTGCTTATTTAACCTCATTCTTCGCCCACGCAATCGGTACTAAATCTAATTACGACATCGATCAATTGATTTTAAAGCCGTATTGATCTCCTGTATTGCAGTTTATGTCAGAGGGCATACTCTATTAAGGGGAAGCAGTAAATGATGACAGCCAATAAATGAGCCAGGTAAAATATTATCCGAGACATTGCTATTACATGAGTGAGCATTGCTGAGAAAAGCAATATAGTCATTTCAACCACTTTCAAAAGAAAGCCATAAAAGAAAATTGGCAATAAAAGACCATTTATGTCCTGTCAATGCATGGTATTTGAACTCTGAACTCCTCTGTTGTAGAAATGTTTTCTGAAACAGCTACTTGACTGTCCACTGTTTTAGTCAGAATCCACTTTGTTGGCTGAGATTGTTTTGCACAAACAAGGAATTTGACTTTGGTTTCACACAAAGCGTACATAGTCTACTACTTTCTACACAGATGTTAAAGGTGGACCGACTGACCAACTAAAGGTGGCATCAGCAACATTTTGACATCAAGCATTTAACACGTCTCATTTCGTTTTGTGTATAAAACTGGAACGCTCTATAGGTCAAAGGTTTCTAAAATGGGGTTCGCGAGATGATCCAGTCTGTGCAATACCCTCCAGAGTTCTGACTTTCCGATGTTGGAAAATATCAGAGTTCTAATATAACAAATTTATGGTTTTAATTGTTGAAAAAGCCATTGTAAACAATGAAAATATGACAAAATATTTGCTGCTAGTGGTATTACACAGTGAGCCAAGAACAGGCTTTACTTCACTTGTGTAACTTCAAACTAACTTAAAACAAGCGAGTACATTAAAGTGCCTCGTATTATGGTAAAAAAAAGTTTCCTCTTTACAAAATTTTGACAGAATTTCCCTACACATAACATTACATTGCATGTTATTCTTATCATGGAAACCCAATGAGTGCATTGGCAAAATAAAATCCAGATTTTCCAAAGATTTAATTTTAAAAAATTGTAAATTAGAATTAATCGATTAAATTGATTTATTGCCCACCCCTGCTAATGATTCTTTTTTTTAATTATGAGAATAAAGTAATACTATTAGGTGTACAAGGATAAAGAAAATTTGAAAATAAAGTCATAATATTATGAGAATTAAGTCATATTAAGAGAATAAGACTTGGACTTAGGCAGACTTTGTCATTCAACATTCACAATGCACATTTGAGCAAAATCTCGTTGCAAGGCTCCAATTAAAAACAGAAGGCACAGAGCTGGCCCTCCTAATGAGCTAATCCAGCCGCTTCCTCTCAGCTACAGATAAGCTGCTGCTCCAGCAGACCACACCATAGAACATGGCTGATGCCACCACAGTTATATGTCAGACAATAAGAAAAGTGCAAGTAAATGTTGCACCAGGTTGTATTGCAACAATAAACGGACCATATGATGGTGCAGATAGTACATATATGAAGTATAAAGTTGTAATTTTACGAGAATAAACCCAGACAGTTGTTTGCACAGCCGTTTTAAAGTGCTGAACCTAATATTAATTATATTAGAATATTATAATTATGCTTGTGAAACCGATGCTTGCGAAAGCCAAGTATAGCTTTGCAAGATGCTCAACATGCTATAGCGTATCCATCTGCTGTGTTAAGTGAAGAAATTTCTCATTTGTCATCAAAATCATAAATTTGTACCACTTTCTCTAAATAATACAGTTTCTTATTGTAGATAGGACCTGTATGACCGGTACTGATTACTTCTGAGAAGTCGGGATCATTTACTGTGCTGTGAAAAAGTGTTTGAAATGGGTGGGCAACCCATGTGGGCAACAGGTGTTATCAAGAGTTTAAAACCTTAATATCTGGTATTAAGTTTTTTTTATGTCTCACTCTTTTTTGCTAAATTGTTTTTATTCAGTATTTAACGGTTATTCAAGCATGAAAAGCAGATTAAGGTCAAGCCAGAGCATCTCGTCCGTCTTTAAGTCTGAGCTTTAACTAGGCCACTCCCAAACCTTCATTTTGTTTCAGAGGTGGACTTCCTGTTGTGTTTTGGATAGTTTTCTTAGTAGTCTAAGGTGGCGTGATGGAAAGCAGAATTCATGTTTCCACTAATTATTACAAGTCAGGGTCCATAAGCAGCAAAGTAACTACAGACCATCACACTACCGCCACTGTGTTTAATTATTGCCCTGATTTTCTTTTCTGAAATTTAGTTTTAACCTAACTATTACTAGTCAAGGATTTTTATTTTTTTTTGCCACGACTATATGAGATAAAAATGACCTCTTTTAAGATATAAAAAGAATGCAAATCTGTTAATCTGCTGGAAACTGTTTTAGAAGATGGCCTGGAAGCTGAATATTTTTGTTTTCAAGTGATCAACGCTTTAAAGTACTTCCTATCCTACTTTTTTGCCTATCTTATGACCCTCCAGCCGTATGCATTGATATCAACCTAAACTGTAAACACAGGAGAAATGAAAACAACAGCTGCATCAGATCGTTCCCGCGCCGCCGTCCGAACCGTGAAACGTTTCAAAATTCAAATCCGGATCACAGCAGCAAATCCCAACAGTAAGAGCAGCTATTTATGCAGAAAACTACACGCTCATCTGTGTATGCATCATAATGAGTTGTTACTGAAGGAGAGAGAAATAATGGATTGTCAGTGATGAAACATGTCCTCGAGCTATTTTGTTGAAAATGGAGATGAGAGAACTGTGGTGAGGCTGGAAATCCAGAGGAAGAAGTAAATAATCTCCTTTATTACAAACAGCTCGGCTACATTTTTTTGCTTCAGGTCTCTAGCTTTTAATGGCCGGGGATAAATACACAGCCGAACGCGCGCACACCAACACTCAAACCATCTCTTTAGTGGTGAAATGAGCTTCGCTGTGAAATAGCGCCCTGATGTAACCAGATCGTTTTCTCCATGTGTTCAGAAATCTAGTTTGCTTTCCATCGATGTAGGAACTCATAAGCATATATCCTCTTTATGCCACTGGAGCAGTGGTGTGTCACACAATAAACCGTGTCTTCCAGGGTCTGTTTAAAATGTTTTCTTTGGGTAACCTCCCACAGCAATGCTTTTGGTGTTGGAACCCATTATTGTTTGGTTTTTCTTGTTTTTCTTCGTTGTTGTTTTTTTTTTTTTCTTTTCTCCTCAAAGGAAGCATTTTGCATTCAGGCTATAGTTGTAGCTTTCTCAATCCACCTCTTCTTATCTTCTCTCCTGTCCTCCATCTTTCTTCTCTTTTTTACAACGGGAAGAAGCAATCAATCGCCTAGCAACAAAGATACTTATCCCAGTTCCTTTCACACCTGGTTAGAGACTGATGCTGAGGTCATCAGCAGATATATAGTTTTCATTCATTTTCTTTTAATCTAACTTGATGGGCTCATTTTTCCCCATAAAGTACTTGTTTTCTTTTTTTTTCCGTCCTCTGTCTCCCTCCTCTCAATTTTGTCCTTCAGCCAGTTTTATCTGTCTTAATATATTTATTTCATCCTGTCCTTTCCGCCGCTCTTTATTCTGTGTGCATATTTCTTTATTCTCCCCCAATCTATGAGATTTAACTCATCAATTTATTTCCGTTGCAGTGTACTTAAAAAGAATTGGTTTCCGGGAAATGTTTCTGGATCATTTTAAGCCAAATAGATACGAAAAAAAATATGATTTTCTTTCACTTTACTGTCTTTGAAGGTTAAAATAATCAAAGTGCACCTTTTTTATTTGCTGCTGTTTGAAGTGGAGAAAAGGAAACAAAACAAATGTAAAAACAAGGTTATTATGCTTTCTTAGAAATTCTCAGCTACAAAGATTGAATTTATAATTTATCAAGTTGGGACAAGTATGAAAGAGAGAAAATTCAGTATGGGGGAAACGTTTGTTTTACTTCTTCCCTTATTCGGTTATTTAAATCAAAGTAAAGCTCTTTTCACAGAGATTCGATGTTAAATTACACACTTTATCTGTGAACTTAGGTTTCCTTGTCCAACTAATGGATTATGATTGTTTTTGAACAAAACAAAAATATAATTTTCTTTTTGGCCTCCAAAACCATCTTGGATCAGGGTTTTAAACTTGACCTTTGAGCCCCATAAACAACGCTTTGAATCTCATCTTTTTAAAAGGTTGGTGCTAACGGATGAATTACAGATCACACAAAGCGCTTTAAATTTTAGATTAAACTTAGTCCAGATTCTAAAAATAAAACCCGCTGACATTGTTATTTTCCACACGGCTGGACTGGGAGCTGAAAGTCAGCTCCAGCTTCTGTTGCTTTATGATCTGTGGAACATACAGATAATAAAACGCAACTTCTGCACAAAATAACCTAAAATAACGCTGTTCTGGCCAAAATGGCGGAAAAATGTAAACATATTTTGTAATATAAATGTTGGTAGGAAACCTTGTGAAAAGTTAAAGTTTATAAACAAAGGAACTACATACAATTTTACAAAGGTAAACTTTTGATTTAAAAGTCACTTTAGGCAGTAAAAACGCCCTTATGTTTTGTATTCCTATTTCAGATGTTTTAAGTTGAGCGCTTTTTGGTGTCTAGGGGAGAAAATTCAATAGTGAAAGTGAAAAGTGGGGTCCATTAATGTCCATTAATCTTAAGTAAATCAACCAGACAAGAACATTTGTTTATTGAGCTTTACAACCAATCCTGATACCAGCTGTCAAAACAGCTATTTGTGAGACATTTAAGCGCCCAGAGAAGACCGCAGAGGAGGTAAGAGACTGTTATACCAGCACAACAACATTCTTCTTAGGTTTTTACTTAGGTTGTACAAGCAGAACATAAGATATGTACCAGTGACTTTTCCTCTTGCACAACTAATAGTCGTCCTGTCTACAGATTCTTCCACCTGAGCCGTGCATCTCTGCAGCTTTTCCAGAATTACCAATGGGCCTCCTGGCAGCATTTGTTGATTAATACTCTCTAACAAATCTCTTCGGGCTTCAGCAGCTGTATTTATGCTGGGAAAAATTTATACACAGCGGGAGTCTGCAGTTAGGTGACTTTTGGTGCACTGGATTTCATTAAAGGGTATTAGACTAAAGATATTCACCAGTGCCAAATTGCTGAGGGGATCATGGGAGTATGCTTCTCCAGTCTACATTTGTTTTGTGGATCTGGAGAAGGCTTACAATCAAGTACTGCAAGGCGTTTTGTGGAGGGTGCTGTAAGAGTATGGGGTATCTGGGCAGATTTTAAGGGCGGTACAGTCCTTGTATGCCCAAAGCAAAAACTGTGTCCGCATTCTTGTTCATGAGTGATGGTAGGATGGACCGAGAGATGGACAGACGGATTGGGGTTTCATCTGTGGTAACGCCGGCGCTGCTCCAGATTGTTGTGGTGAAGAAAGAGCTGAGCCAAAAAGCAAAGCTCCCAATTTATCAGTCTGTCTATGTTGCGGCCCTCACGTCAAATCCATAAGTCACCTTAAATGTACATAAGTCATCTTAAATCTCTGCTTTATTTCTTCTTCTTTTTTTCTCGATCCACTGTATATATGTGGACACACTGTATGTACCTCATGCACCTTTTCCTCCTTTTGGCACCTTATTTTGATTATTGAGCCAATGTGACAAGTGAATTTCTCCACTGTGAGATCAGTAAAGTCCATCTTATCTTACCTGTGGTCATGAGGTACGGATCATGACAGAAAGAGCAAGATCCTGGATACAAGTGAGGGGAATGAGCTTCCTATGGTGGGTAGCCGGGCTTTTGGAGAGGAGCTCTGTTATCCTGGGGGAGTTCAATGTAGAGCCGCTGCTTCTCCACATCAAAAGGAGTCAGTTGAGGTGGTGGGCCTCGCTTTTGGGGGTTTTCTGAGCACATCCTGCTTGGAGGAGACTCCGGGGGAAGACCCAGAACGTTCTGGGTATATCCCGTCTGGCCTGGGAGCGCCTTGGGCCCCCCAGAATCAGTTGGAGGATGTCGCTGGGGGGAGCGATATGTGGGGTTTCCTCCTGGACCTGTTGTCCCCATGACCTGATCTCGCATATTGCAACAACAAAAAAAAAAACAACTAAAATCCATGGATCGTCTTCCTTCCACTTCAGTTCTGCACTACTTTGTGTTGGTCAATCACACACACAAAAAAATCAGAATAAAATATGCTGAAGTTTGTGGCTGTACCCTTGGGGCATTCTTTGTAACGTGATGGTCTCCATCAGTTAGCTTGTGTCCGATTTTTGGTGTTTAAAAATTTATGTTTTTATCCAAAGTGTAAGCCCTGACGGGAAACTGCAAGTAAAAACAACACCAGTAATAAAACTTTTAAAGCAAATGCAGACACCTTTAAAACAAAGTGAGAGTGTTAGTGTTGCCTTAAAGACTGGACAGCACTCTATGTTGGGGTGGAACAAACAGGGAGATTTTTCTCATAATTGCAACACGAGCGCTGACATGTATGCTGTTTAAGTGGAAGAGCTGTAATTGTGACTTTACCATGAAATTAGTGGGTTAAAGCTCAGCAGAATAGGTACTGAGGTCAGCATGCATGCACGATTTACAAGACTGAAATGAAAGGAGAGTTTATGCTCAGAAAACAAAGCACAAACCTAACAAAACAGTACTTATGATGGGAATCTATGGAAACATGTAACCGTTTGACCCAGTAACAACCAAGTCTCTTTACTGTCATTTAACATGACATTTAAATACTTACGATTCCTAGAAGTAGTTTTTTTGTATTGAAATATGTTTCATTCTAATGCTGTCATTGTGTTTTGCACGCAGTTTAGTTGTTTTATGTGGCCTGCTGTGGCGTCATTGATTCTAATTAGCCTAATATTGAAACTGTGAGGGTCTCGTTTTCTCTGCCGTCACTGGCCAGACGGCGTTTAATAACCTACGCCTGCATTTTTTACAGCCCAGCTAAAATAAGTCATTTAGAGATGCACGTTTTGATCCGTCTGATTCATCATGTTAGTTTTTATTTATGCGTATCATGATTTTCCATCGACTCTCACTCGCAGTCAGCAAATACCACATTCTGTAAAAACGCTTATTTTCTTCTTTTTCCTCATATCTAGGATATGTGCACATAATTTCTGGTGAAGGATTTATTTCAGTGAGTGGTGCGACTCCATGCTCGCGCACACGTGTGCACGCATTAAGCAACCTGTCGTATAAATGTCAGCTCCAAATCCTCTGCAGGTGAAGCCCAGGCTCGTAGTCCAGGATGCAGACATTTGCATTTCACAACGCTCCTTGCATGCACTTAAAAGCCGGTGTGGCAGCTTTGGATGCAACCGTTGTTTGTATGCATGTGTTTGTGTCCATCTTTTCACAGCCCACTGTGTAAATCAATATTGCAAATAAATCTTATCTGTGCTTTAGGTCTCAGGCCCAACTACATTATCTGTGAGTTCATCATTCAAACAGCTGTGGTGACAGAGAAGGAGTGACTCAGTGAAAACATCTTAAAATATGCATGTTGTTTAACAGATGATTTATTCATGAGGGGGCCGTGTTTGCCATTAAGTGTAGGCTGCTGCTGGGTCACTGATGTCGGCTAAAGATTCGCAGAGGGGAAAAGCCGACAGTTTGAAATGCAATGTGCTAGATTCTGTTTTGGTTGAAGTGAGATTGGACCAGAGTTCTGTGTTGTGTTAGAAGATTTCTGTTTGGTCTCATTTCTGTTTCTTTCTTGTTTGCAGATTTTGATCCTAACCTTGGCATGATGGCCGGAATCACCCCCATAAACCCCATGATGCCCGGCCTCGGCATCGTGCCTGCGCCCGTCTCCCAGGACGTACCCGTCATGAAGGAGATCATCCACTGCAAGAGCTGCACCCTTTTCCCCCCAAACCCCAGTAAGTCACTAATTCTGCGTTGGGCTGCTTCTACATAGGAGCCGGCATGCGCTGCACCAACCACAAGGCTACAGCCGACATAAAGAAGAGTGCTAAGGAGCGCCCGATAAGGATGCAAACATCCTAATGAAAGCGTCCACCATTGACAAAGCCAGAATAAACATGCTAAAAGGAAAGAGGCTTATATTATCTAACCGTGATTGTAACGTTAAAGTTCACTTTTCTTTTCGATTGTTAGATCCACTTTATACTCCAAAGTTGTTAGAACTGTCGTTCCAGATGACAGCTTTTTTTCTTTAGGTCACAATGTATCTTCATTTTTGTGTCAACAGCAACAAATGTTGGGAGATCTCCAGCTTCTTGTCCGCCTCGGTCTTCGTGGTTACCTTTTATTTGTAGCGCCCTGACGTCACCACAGACGTGCCCCTGTTATTATTAGAGCTTCAAAGCCAAGAGCCACGACTAGAAATGATGCCAAACAGCTGAATTTGTCTTTCTTGTAAGCGAGGAAAAGTGTAGCAGTGGAGTCTTTCAGCCTGCTGACTGGCAGTGTGCAGCAGCAGGCGGGGGAAGGGGCTACAATGCATGGTGCAGTTCCTCCAGCATCTGATTTGAAAACCAAAACATATTCAGTGGATTTGAAACTAACCTTTAAAAACCTTGGTATATCTTGACACCATTAATCACTCCTTGCCTTTTTTTAATAAGTATAATTAAGTATAATTTAGTTTTCCATTTGCAATCATATTAAATCAACCTGTTTTATGACTTTGCCCCACAGACCTGCTCATGATTCACTGGGGATTATAAAAGATCATAAAGTCTATGTGAGGTTTTTCAGGTTTCAGCTTGTTTATTTGTTTGAGTGATTCCTCTCTGAACTAAAGGAATCCGTATCCCTAAAAGATTCCATGTCTGACTTTTTTTTAATGTAGATTTTTCCTTTGTTCATGAAAGAGACATACTGATAGTTTTTAAGTCATGTGTCACTTTATAATTTTGTCTAGAGATGTGTAGCTCAGTGTGTCATTTATAATTTAACTTCCCCCCACCCCCCCCCAATTATTCAAAGAGATTGATGCCACAGTTGATTTCAGATTTCCTCGTTTTTCCAAGAACCATTATGTGTATTTTTCAAAGTGACTAAAATCAAAATCATATGGTAGTTTCATTTTACATGGATCAAAGTTGCATGTTAGATATGTTCTGTATCTCTAGTTTGTATTTTCACTTTAATAACCCCTTAAACATATAGTGCAGGTAAAATGAGCTAATTAAAAGTTTACTTTAGCTCCAAACATTTCTTTTCTACTCAGTTCTCGGGAGTAAGCAGAGAAATGAACTGTTTCAGGGGAAGTTACACGCCCTGAGGTTAAATAAAGGATCAGCTTGTCTAGAAAATCCCCAGAACTTTAAATCCTGTCACAATCCATCTCTTAAACAAGTAAAACTTTTTTTCCCTTTGCTCTTTGTGTCGTGATATGCATGCATGAATGGAAAAGTCAACGCGATTGCTCAATTTGTTTTAGACTTAGTTTTTATCCCTATGTAATTGAATTTCTGTAACGTTTTTTATATGTATATATATATATATATATATATAGGTGACAAGCTTTCGGTGTAAACTGGGGCTCTCTTAAAATTTAGACTGGAATAGTAGGGATTCGGACCATCAACACCAATCCCGACTATCACACTCTCTTGACTTTCACCCTTATTTTACCTTTTCACTCCTTTGTTTCTGTCTGCCCAACCTGCTCTCTGTTCCCCGTTTTGATCCCTTCTTTAAATCTGTGTTCCCGTCACCTCTTTCGCTCTAAGAGAAAAACAGCTAATCTCAAGGCCAGGTATTTTCAGCACTCTGAGAGCTGATTGCTCTCATGAAAGTCAACTAACCCAACAAGCACACAACTGGCATGTGAAACGCCCAGAGGGAGCCGCCTTCTATTACGACGGTGGTGGATTGATAGCGCAGCTCCGTGACCCCCATAGATGTGCTGCCAGGGTCTGCAGATCCTCCTGGTGTCTCTCCAAACAAATTAGTCTTGAAAGGGGCCAGGAAAAAAAAGCTGTTCACTCGCACTTACATGTTGGTGTGTCTGCCTGCTCAGGCTGGGAATTGTCACCGTTCCTGTTTGACTAACAAGGACAGAATCACTTAGAGGGTAAACCTTTGTTCTCATTCATAGCATTCGAAGAGTGACATACTCTGAAGCGGGAAAAGGTTTTTAATGGTGATGCATCATAGCGCAGGCTACTTAAACATCGCCAATAACAGCCAATCAGGATTGGCATGATGAGAAAAACGTATCTGAGAAATACTCAAAGGAACTGTATCCCATAGTGAGTCATCTTACTCGAGATGCTCCAAGATGGGGTTATGGAAGAAAACTAAAGATTTGATTTATTATTGACATTTATTATATTGACACCTCCTCTTCTTTTGATTTTTCATAAAAAATAAAGGCGGAATCTTAAATAATAAAAGCTGGAAAAAAGGAACCTGCACCTTGAGTCAAGTTACAGTCAAGCTCCTGCTTTTTTTTATTATTATTAAAGGGGAGTGTCTCCTTGAACTATTTACTGGATGTCTTATTTTAAATTAGCTCCAGCTGGATTTTTTTTATGCTGCCATTTAAGGAAGCTGCTTCAGTCTGAAGGCTGTTAGAGCCTCGGCGAGAAGCGAAGGAATTTGTTGTCGTAGCCCGACTTTGAGAGTTCTCGCTGGTTGTTCTCGATACAACATCTGGGCAAAAGCTTTTTCTCGTGGGGTTTTCCGACAACTGTTTGCGATTGGTGGGAATTTGAAAGGCCAAGTTTAATTTGGAAAAGTGGGAATGTCATTTCCCATTATTTTAAAATTCTGGGTGTGTCCGCTAATCTATCCGGGTCGGCATGCTGGATGTATGGCGTGAACCAACGAAGTGGTCAAAACGACTGGCCAACATCCTAAAGCATGACAAATGTCCTTCATCCATCTCATGCATCTGTTGAACTAAGACACAATTTTTCTCTGGTGGTATTGAATGGACAAACTCAATACAACTAAATGCTCCGTTTTCTGCTGCAATGGCAAATAACAAGGAATCCTTTTCTTCTTCCACTTCAAACATTTTGTTGTTCTTCCTTCATCAATTCGAAAACTGCCCTTTCTGCTGTTGTGGTGGTGTTGTATCGTCTGACAAGTTTCCAAAATCTTAGCGCAGGTGTGACGTATGCTACAGTGGGCGGGACTTTCAGGAGTTTCTCCTGAAGTATGAATAGTCAGAGCCAAAACGAGCTTTGTTCTTTGTCTTGCCAACTCGAGAACAAGAACAAACGTCTCAGTTCTCACAGAGGAGCAGGCTTTACTCCTTTCTGCAACGACTAGACTAGCCAACTTTAATGTGCTGGTACTGCCATTTTGTGTCAAGCAATAATACACCAACGATGGTTTCTAACTATGGATAAATATCCTAAAAAGCAATACCACAACTTTCTAATCTGTCTATTTACTAGAAGTAAATTTTGTGGATTATTTTGATCTCAATGTGTCCTTTCATTAACAGGTCTCTCTTGAGAATAAGATCCTGTGTCTCAGTAAAATTAATCTGTGTACAGAGGGGATGTAACACTCATGTTAGAAGGCTGATTCTGTAAAACAGCAAAAGTCTTCACTGCTCACTCCTTAAGATGGCTATAGCACTTTACTTAGGGCCACCGTCACCAGAATAGCTCTCCTTCTGTATTCCCTACAGAATGTACGTATTTACCTTTACTTTGAGATTTCCAAAGCCGGCCAACGTTTCCTAATCCAGCATGCTCCACGAGAGTGGTTGATAACTCAAAAGGATAAAATAGAGCAACTTTGTTTTACTCTCTTAAGCCTTTGTGTCATCAGCTGAAGTCTTGCTCACCCTTTCTCTCGCTGCCTAATAGAACAGACACGTCTCATGTTGCAGAGAATTGCTTTTTACACCTCCGTGCTTCCTTTGAATTCATTTTAAACACATCGATGATTTAGAAATCAGGGCTTTACTGTTGCACTCGAAAGAATAAAACAGAAGCATTTCACTGTATTCAGCCTTTCGGATATCTGCAGAACGTCTTGCACTCGCTCACTCTCTCGAAGCCTGAATGAACCAAGGAAAGTGGACACGTTGGACACGGTCCTTTTACGTATCTTTTTACAACTGTGCTTCCTGATCCAGAAAACTTTCTTTTTAAACGGACAAAATAATTACACCGTCTTATAAACGTCCCAGAAAACGTTGATCCTTGCCTTGATTGGGAGATTTCCAAAAGGCTGTCAACACGTTCAAATCCAGCTTAACATAAAAAGGTTGAATACTCTAACTGATAAAAACAGAAAAAAATTTCTGTAGTCATCCTTTCTGCTGTTTTCTGAAAGTTTTGCTCTCTCTCGCTCTCTCACAGCCTGACTCTTTCAAATATAGTTCCCTATCAAAATATAACTAACTTTAGGTCTTATTTCTTGAGTAATAGCTTCTACACCAAAGTGTGTTTTTGTCAGTGTAATCTGATAGCACTCAGCATGTTGCTTTCACTTCCTGAACAAGGATGGGATTTTTGAATTTCTACTGGCCAGATAACATTAGGATTTGCTAAAATTGAAAACCATCATTGCCCGATTTCCAGTCTCAGCTCTGCTCTTAGTTCTAATGAAAACCCAGTATGTGTAAAATTAACATTTAAAGTACCAATAGATATGTCTCTAGCGCTGCTTTTTTAAATGTCCGTTTGCAGTACTGCTACTCACAGCATCAGGAACTGTTGTCTTTGTAGCCATTAACAAGCCTTTCTCCATTTAAAATACACATAATCAGCGCTGCTCTTAATTCATTTCATTCCCACTATCAAAGGTCTCTTGGTCAGACTGAAAAATTGCTGAGCAGATTAAAAAAAAACCCAGATGGACTGAAAATGTTTCATATTCAGACAGTCAACAAAAACACTGTCTCTTTAGAGAGAGGAGAAAAAAGGGCTTGATTGCCTTACTTTGTATTTTTAGGTCAATTTCTTTATAATCTCTCTAGCATTTCCAGCTGGCTTTATGCCAGAAAAGCCAGGCGTTTCTACATGGAACGGGGTAAAATGTTGTTGGTACTTTACTTTGATTTCTGAGGGATTTTAAGTTGTAGTGTCTGTTCTCACAGTGGGGCACAGCAGACAGGTGCAATATTATAGTGGCAAATCATTATTTCTGACTGCATGCTGTCAGAAGTGCTTTCAGCTGTAAAGTGGGAATTTTAAAGGAAACACTTATAAGAAAGTGTTTGTCATGTGCAGATGTAAAAATCTGGAAGCTTCCAAATGTGTTTTTTTCTGGTATTTTTTTGTTCAAACATGAATTGATAAAGCGTAATTTGAGCTCTCGTTTGCACTATGGAGCCCCCAATCTACCAGTTTAGCTGCCCCACAGATCTGATTCTGAACTGATTTGAACCCCGGGAAGTCACCTGTTAGAGGCCGCGGAGCTGCTTTGAGCCGCTGCCGTATTAGTGCTGCAGATGGTTAGCTGCATTAAGGCTTTTAGCAAACATCCTAGGGAAAGCGCTTGTGTCCCAACAGCCAGGTTGCACATATGGTGTCCATCCAAGTAGTCATTGCCCTCTGGCTGCATGCTCTCAAGCTGACACTACGTGCAGCATCCTCAGTCGCTGACCTTTTAGCTGAGAAACAACAGCCCCCTTCAGCTCTCCCCCCTCCTCTCCCGGTTTCTCCTCCTTACATCCTGTCAGTGTGCATCACCTTAAACTCTCTGGAGATTAAGGTTTTCTCGTTACTGTCCACTTTAAGTGTTTGCTGCACATTAGGCCTATCTATTTTCACATCGGCCTACCCATAAAGCACTTTTGCTGTTCATCTTTTGCAAACTTTCCTCACTTTCCTTTAAATCTGTGGGATCAAATTGATTGTCAAATAAAGATAAAAAAGGAAAGTAGTGCCTATGTGTCTCATTCAAACCTTTTTTTTATATGTTTCAGATAGATAAAAGCTATTTTTTCACACGTTCTTTTTACCTTGTCACTGGGAAACATAAACGGGTGAATGCTATCTATGGAAATTGTTAACAGCTAAATGTGAAGTTCTTGGGATTAGAAATAATAGATATTTTCTCTACGAGTAAAGAGAGATTGCAGATGATGGTGTTCTGCAGCTGCAATATCCATGACTCATCTTATCGATTTTCAGTCATCCATGAGCTGAATGACTTTGAAAATGAACAATCTAACTTTATTGGTCAACAATAAAACGATGAAGATTGTCAGATCTTCCTCAAATGGCTCGAGGTTGTAGTGCTAAAAACCCCAATGCATTCAGATCAGTGCCTGTTGCTTGTTCATATGTGACATAAATTAACTTAATATGTTTGCTTGCGTGTGTCTAAGACTAGTTTCTGTTAGCGCTGTAATGGTTGACGCCTCCCTGCTGAGGCATCTTCTCGCACCAGGAGCGGGTGTTTATCGGGTGGAGCTGACGGATGGTGATCACCTTTCCTCAGTGAAGCGGCGGCCACACATGCGCTCCTTGCTCCTCGGGCGGCGCTGAACTAAGAATGAGCAGACTGGTTTGCTTTCTTCAACATCCATGTAGTGCTCAGGACAAGTGTGTTGAATTTTTATTTTTATTTTAGCGTTTTGTCAATATGGCTCTGTGTTTAAGGAAGGGGAACTTCAAGAATATTTTATTGTCACCGTGTGTTACCATGATGAAATTACCTTTGAGGCAGACACTGGTTTAGGATAAACCCAAATAACATGACACACATACACATTGACTTAGTATTTACTTTTTTTTTTCTCCACACATTAGAGCATGCAAGTTCGTATCAGAGTCTGAGGGCTATGATATCAGTCCCTTTGCGAATGATATGAGCCATGTTACATGGCTCAGTCCCCCCTTCATGAATTTCAAGTAATGAGGTAATTTTTGTGCCGTGATCTTGAGGCTTCATTTACAGAAATGGGCAATTTGATATTCCTGAGAATAAGAGTGTGCAAATAGGTAATAACAGTGGTGTGATTGTAACATGATGGACCACAAATGTCTCAGCAGGGGGCGATAGGCCTCACAGCTCTTGGAAAAAAGCTGTTTCTAAGTTTATTTGTTTTGGATTTAATGCTTCTGAAGCATTTATCTGATGGGAGAGGGGCAAACGGTGCATTGTCTGGGTGGTTGGGATCACTGGCAATGCGTCAGGCCCTTCTATGAACTCATGCTGCATAAACTGAGTCTAAATCCTGTGGACGGCATCCCACAATCCCCTGCGCTGTTCTCACCACCCGTGTTAAATTCTTCCTCTCCTGTAATGTGCAGCTCCCATACAATACAGTAATGCTGGTAAATAAAACACTTTCTATGGTAGCTCTGTAGAGGTTTTTTAGCAGTTTAGTGGGAAGTCCGTTTCAGTTTCCTAAGGAAGAAGAGTCGTTGTTGGGCCTTCTTCACCAGGTAGGAGGTGTTCACGGTCCAGGAGAGGTCAGAGGAGATGTGATCGCCTTTCCATTCCAGTCTCAAGTTTTTTGTAGCCTTTCTCTATCTCCATCCATCTTCTCATCAACTCTGACCAGCTTCCTAGTCCTTGGCGACAGAAAACATTCCCCCACTATGATACACCCGCCACCATGTTTCACAATGGAGATGGTGTGTTCAGAGTGATGTGCAGTGTTGGTTTTCTCCACAAAAAGCTGTTTGCATGTTGGCCAAAACCTTCTTGGTACCA
This sequence comes from Fundulus diaphanus, assembly GCA_037039145.1. Taxonomy (NCBI): domain Eukaryota; kingdom Metazoa; phylum Chordata; class Actinopteri; order Cyprinodontiformes; family Fundulidae; genus Fundulus; species Fundulus diaphanus. The sequence goes on from CM073125.1 coordinate 46,664,886, forward strand.
GAGCACCTTCTTCAAACAGTTTCCTGGACCCCTAGGTGAGTTGTAAAAAACTGTAAGCAGGATTTCGTATGCTTTTCTTTCAGTAAAGGCTTCCTTCTTGTGACTTCTCAGTATTTTTGGAGTACATGAGAAATTGTTGTAATCTCAACAGATCTTCTGACCTTAATGTGCAGCTCCCCAGAAGTTATCACGGGCCTCTTGGCTGCTTCTCTGGCTCAAATTGCCGGGGTCCTCCGTCTTTTGCGAGGTTTGAAGTCATGCCAAACTACCTAAAGTTGTCCTTGAGATATTCAATTCACGGGGTGTTATTTCGTAACCTAAACCCTCTTTAAACTTCTCCACAGCTTTTCTCTCTGACCTGTTCGCTGGGTTCCTTGATCTTAATGATGCTGTTTGCTCACAAATGTTCTGACTCTATAGAGTCAGCTAGTTCAGGAACAGAGAAACTGTAAACTGGTGTTTTTCCAGTAGCAGCCGCAACCCAGGCAGGTTGGGTCACGGTGCTGCAAACATCCTACCCTGTTTGCTAACTACCTTGCTTGTCAAGGCAGTTGTGGTGTCAAAGCAAAGTGGGATTGATATGAATGAGTTTTATCTATAAAGACTTTATTGAAAACCATCAAATCCCAATAAAGGATAAGCATTTGGCTCCAATGTGACGGGGTGCTGTACATCATACCGTCCCAGAGCGTAAAACTATTTCTTCATGTTTGTAATAATTCACTAAAACACATCTTTTTACGCCTTTTCTGTAAAATTTATTTTATTCAATCTCTTTCTAATTTATTTAAATGAATTGAACACAATGTAATATTATGTATACTATAAAACACTACATATCTCAGCTCTGGGCTATGCATCTTTGTTTTCCTCCCGTCTCAACCTTTTTTTTCTCTAATTTTCTTCTTGGTAGCAGTATTTGTGTGATATAATTTCCACAGTGGAAGCTGGGGTGGGGTGGGGTGGGGTGGGGATGCTTCCTCTTTGCTTTTCCTCCCTGTCGTTCCCTCAGGTTTTACCTGTTTAATATTGTCCCATGCAAATGCAATCACTTGGAACACTCACCCATGTTTTCATAGCTATTATGATATAATGTATTTATTGTAATCTGGAAATCATGAATAGTTCATCCCGATCTTGTTTGTGGCACATTTGCATAAAACCATCGTTTGCCATAACAGTGGGAGACGACACAGCTGTAAGCTGAGGGGATGGCGAAATGATCCCACTCTGACTTTTTAATGGTTACCAATTAATTACCAGACAACATAAAAGGTAAAAAAAGGAGAAATGTTTGTATCTAATTTGCAGCTTGGCACTTTTGGACGTTGCAGAGCATCTGTTTCCCTCGCTCCGTCCTCGCTGCTTTATCAGCCACTCGTGGACCGAAAAGGTCACTTAATTTGGAGCTCTTTGTTGAATCTGCCAGCAAAGCTTTTTCTTGCCATCACTAGCATTTTCTAAACCACATATTTCTTTCCTTTTTTTTCTGCCCATCTCAACTCAAAACTAGTTTAATACGCGAGCTCTAGAGGTCAAGGAATGACACCCCCTGTGAAAATTTTGCTTCCACAGTCACATTTTAAGAAAAGAAGAAGGAAAAAGATTGATGCTATTTTGTTAGTGGGTGTGTGGAAGTGTGAGAAACACAAAGATGAAACTCTGGAAGAAAGTTGGATTTAGGGAAAGCTGAAGACTGTATGCAGGTACAAAGCTGTTCTTTCTACAGCAACTGCATTGATATGTAGTAAGTAACAATAAATCACTTTAGCTAAATAAAAGTCGGATTAGATTGGTTTGTGATTGGATTCTTTTTAAGATGAAATTGCTGCATAATCAATGCTGCAATCATGAATCTTAAATTGATTTGCCTTAAACTCCCTCTACACATGGGGTTCCTACACAGTCTGGAAAGGATTTATTTTGCCCATCCATTCATCCACCCATCTTTCATTGATCCATCCATTTGTCTATCTATTCATTGTTACATCCATCCATCCATCTATCCATCTTGTCTTTTTGTCCATCCATCCATCTAATCATCCATCTCTCTGTTTTTCAGTTAACTGACTTGTTTCTATGTCCATCAAGTCACCAGTGTGAGATGATTGGGGTGACTGTGGCTTAGATGGTTGTCTTGCAATCGGAAGGTTGTGGGTTCGATTCCTGCTTCTCCATGTCACGTGTCGATGTGCCCCTGGGTTAGGCCCTTAGATATGGACAAAAAGACAGATCGTTGGGTGGATGGATAGACAATTGGACCAGTAGAAGGATAGATTGACAGATGAACAGATGGAGTGAAAACTAAAATAATGGCGCATGGACAGATGGCTGAACGGATAAAGAGTTTAAGGCAAATCAATTTAAGATTCATGGTTGCAGCATTGATTATGGAGAAACTTCAGCCTAAAACATCACAAACCAATCTAATATGACTTTTATTAAGCTAAAGTGATTTATCGTTATTACTTATCAATGCAGTTGCTGTAGAATGAAAAGCTTTGTACTGGCATATAGTCTTCATTTACCGCATAAACTTTCCCTAAATCCAACCTTCTTCCAGAGTTTCATCTTTGTGTTTCTCACACTTCCACACACCTTAACTTCACCCCAAATTGTGAATGTGGATATAGTGTAAAGCGCTTTTAGTGGTCAGTATGACTGGAAATGCGCTATATACCGTAAGTTCAGTCCATTCACCATTTAGACTTGACTTGGACTTCTCTTTAGTAATAAAGAGTTAAAGGAAGCCAGGATGTGAGCTGCAGATGGCAGCTGCTGTGTGTTTCTTACTGTTAAAGGATGAGCTTGATGATTATTAGCCACTGGATTATGGGATATTAATGGATATTAATTAAATTACAAGCTGTCTGTTAGCTGTAGCCTAATGTTAATGACAACACAAATGTTTCTCCCAACGCTGTAATAACTGACTTTGGATAATTTCAGAACTCAATAAACATAACTCTCTAACTTGTTGAGCTCATTGCGAATTACAAGGACACTTACAGCTGAAGATAATAAAATTAAAGCACTTCCTGTTTAACATGCGTTTATTTCAATACTACACGTCGTTTCTTTAAGAATGTTGTAATTTATACCTTACATTTAAACATCTTTAATATTTAGAATTGGGAACAAGGGTTTTAAATATGGATTTAGAAAATGGTTTCCCAATATTATTAAATATTTTCCAGCTCGGAGTGAGGACAAGAAACCACTCTAGTGCAATACTTGGTGAAGGAGTGGACAATATAAAGACATGAATAAATAGGCGTTAACTTAGTCGTTACAAAGTAAAACAAAAAAATCTATTTCATTCATTTCGAAATTCCACATTAATTTAATAGTTTAATAGTATTTCTTATAGGGTAAATATTGCATTTGAACAATAAAAAAAATCAAATCAGATGCTATATGGATGATAAAATCAACTATTAAAGGATTAAAAGGTCAAAAGACAAACAGTACAGGTTAGGATTCATCACCTACAGCAATGCAGGCTTAATTGTGCACCAGCCGTCATGTATTTGGTCAGAAAATGTGTATTTCTGTCAGAGACATGAGGCTCCACTCAGAATTGGGGCGAAGAATTTGAGACTTGACTTGGGAAAAAAAAAATTACTTGTAAACATTTCAAGCATCCATCCATCCAGCGTGTGTTTCTCCATGCTCCGCATTTAAACCCATAAAAAAATATATATTTTATTCATATTTTTAAAAGCCGTTTTGTTGTTCGACTTTCAAATTAATGCATCTCCAAACTAAACATGTCACACAGAAACCTGACAATGTCAGCCGAAAGTTACCTTGCAATGCCGACTGACTTCTAAGATGCTTCTTATTTTGTTTTGCAGAATTGGATCCGCCACCCTGTTGAGAAATCCCTCCAGGTTGTTTTCATTCACCCTGTTGCTACTCAGATCTCTCTGCTGTAGATGAGGGTTAGACTGAAGATAAGGCTGTCACTTTATTTGGGTAGAGAAGCTTTTTGTGCACCAGAGAATTGTACAAAAACAAAAGTGTGACCTACGTCTGCAAGGAAGAAAATATCAAGAACACAATGGTTTGAATGAGCTACAAACACTTTGATTGTGACCCATTTTAACACAATCGTGAAGAAAACGCGCCGTCTGTGTTGCTAGAGTCAACGTACCTAAGAGGTTCTCAGTTAAAATATCTAAATGAATCAAAATTACCCCATTCACCTTTCATCTCCTATAAGCTACACATGGGATATTGAGCCAAAATCAGCCTATTTCGTCTGAGTATTGATATTTCCTGGGATGGGAGCAGCGGTATCTGAGACCGCAAGGCCCTTTTTTTTTTTTTTTAGCAGATATCTAGAAATGCAGCATCCTCGGCGTTCCGCTGATTATTCGGTTCACTCCTCATAGACCTTACTAATCACATTCATCATGGATGAGAAGCCTGATCTATTGTAGATTAGATCAGTCAACACTCATCTGTGTTGAATAAGTGATTTCTGCAGTGCGGGGAACCTTCCACATGAGAGGATTCACAGTCTCATTGTTTCCAAAAGGATTTCATCTCCATGCTTGGGATGGTCTGATTTTAGCATTTAACTAAAAACAACTGATCTGAACATGTTGCTCCCAAGTTATGCATATCTGAAGCCTTACCATTTTTTAGGTCAAAAGTTCTATGTTTTAAATGTGAGTTTGTGGAGTTTTTGCAGATTCAACCTTTAGAATTTGGCTGTTTTTTTTAAAAAGGTTTTCCTTTGATGATATACAGATTGGTTTCTTGTACTTTAAAAATTGTGAAGTGTCCCACTTCATATTTACTTTGAATCTTTTGGCATTAATGTGGTCCCTTTTTAGGGCATCCTTAAAGAGTACATAATAATACATCTTTACAGTTATGTGCAGGGTGCCAGCTGAGAATAGTTGTATTGAAAAATGTGTAAAAATGCACACTTAAGTACAAGGCAGGCAACAATACAGTTGCCACGTATGGAGCACCACCCTTAGGGTATCAGTGCATAGCCAAAAGTGGCGGGTTGAGGGGAGGAAAATGGTTTTGTTTAGGGGAGAAATTGATGCTGCTACAGCTAATTATCCTGGGTAAACATTCGGGAGAGAGCAGATATTTTTTAATTAAGTGACCAATGGAGAGCAACAGACAGCAAACTTTATGCTCACAAACAGCACCTGCTGTCGCCTCTGTGGTCCGGCTGTTGACTTTTCTTAAACTAGCCATCATAGCAAAGGGATACATTGTGTTGTGTCCTTATCTCGAAGTTGTGGATTATTCTTTGCCTTAAATCCCAGATTCGAGTATAATCCTGGGACAAAACTCCTCTCCAATGCAGAAAATGTAGATCTCACCCATTTGTGTAAATGATCCTTGTAGAAAAATTGCTCTCTTCATCCAACACACACATTTGACATATTCCTGGTTTTAAAAAAGGTCTATTTTTCTCTAGAAAATGAGTTTGTTTATAGCCATGGATTGGCATGCACCTAGATTGACAATATAAAATCACGAGAAGATAAAAATCCCATATAATGTCATTTGGCAGCTGACACACCTGAAACAGTGGTCTATCTACTATAGACCCATCCATCTCCAAAATCACAATTTTTCAAGATTCAGTTGTAAATTTGCTAAGTCGCTTTAAATAATAGAGAAAAAAAAATATATTCTTCCATTTTAAGGGGACGTTAATAACTGTACGCTGAATCAACATTTTTATAGACATCAACTATTTTGAACTAGCTTATGTTCAAGTTGTGTCGATTTATTATTAACCTCCATTCAGTTCATTAATAGGCTTTAGATTTATTCATTCATTCATTCAGGCATGCATTCATACTTCCCAGGTTAAAGCACGTTGTGGCTCTATGAATTTTCTTTTTTTCAATTAGAATAAAAACACTTTTATTTCCTTCTGAATTAATATAAGACAGGAAATCCACCCTGGCAATCTCCCTATTGGCAAAATGAGTAATGAAAACAATTGCTGCCATGGCGCATATTGTTTTCAGCTTCTCAAAGAGTATAACTCACACTTAAAATTAGATTTCACTTTTGCTCAAATGGCTAGATGGTTTCTTCAGTTTGTGTATTTCATTTTTATTAGCTCTGCATAAATGTCAATGGGCAGAATTACATTAGTTTGTTTATTTATTCCAACCTTGTGTTTATTTCTGTGTGGTTCACAAAGCCACACTGTGGCTCTCTTTGTTGCACAGACTCCTCCTGTGTGGCCATGCATGTTGGATCTGTCTTTAGGTTTGCTCTCAAATGATAAAAATATGACCACAGGAATCTGCCTGTGGACAACTTGGGTATGCTCCAGCCTCACTCCAGGAGCCAAACACAGAAAATTTTACATTTTCCACATGCAGTGACTCTATCCTTTTCACTTTGAACAGACCTACCACCTCCAGCCACAAGAGAACGCCCCCCAGGTTGTAAGACTGTGTTTGTCGGCGGTCTGCCAGAAAACGCCACCGAGCAGCTCATCGTGGAGGTCTTTGGACAGTGTGGTGATATCACGGCCATTCGCAAAAGCAAGAAGAACTTCTGCCACATCAGATTCGCTGAGGAGGGGACGGTGGACAAGGCGCTCTTCCTGTCTGGTAAGCTTTCATACCTGTTAGACCTTGGCTGTGCTAATTTGGTGTTTATTGAACACTAAATGAGCACCTAGCTGTCATTCTGTCTCACAAAGTCCCAATCAGAGCCCTGGACAGAAGTTTACTTATGATCAATTTCTGATCAAATTTTCTAGGGTTCAACAGTGATGCAATAGCAACTTCAGCACATCAAAAACAAGTTCCAGATCCACACGTTGGCATTTAGTGTGAATTTTACTAAATCATAAAGGTTGAGAATTACAAGCTCAAATATATAAATACACCTCCAGTCATTTTTGTATATATGTCGTTTAGCTAATTGCAGAGAAACCACATGCTTCTGGTTGCCACGAGCAGGTTTCTGGCATTTTTCTGGTTGGATATTTCGCCACTCTTATCAGAAGTGGTACAGCTCATTTGGTTTCCTGGCATAGACCCGGTTTTTAATCACACTGCATCCATTTTCAGCATAACTGAGGTCTGGGCTTTGTGAAGCACAGTGCCTCCCAAAACTAGCTTGTGTGCTTGGAATGTGTGTCCTTATAAGTTTACACAGTTGTGTCCAAGATTCAGCCATCTGACCTTAAACTGTTACCCTCAGAAGAAATCAATGGCAGAGGCATTTTCATGTTTCTAGTTCGCCTTTGATGCAGTGCAGATCAATCTGGAGCAATTGAAACTGGCTTTAAATGCTGAAAGATCCCAAAGAAAGCTCTTTTCAAATTCATCCGCGACCTTCAGAGAACATACCCTTGATTTAAATTACTCAAGGTAAAACGCCCGAGCTAGTCACCAGTTAAAAGTACCTGGGATTAATTATTAATTAGCTTTCTTTTAAAGTTCATCTTTAATGTTCGAGCTCCAAATTAAGGGTGAAGCTCGGTTCCTGTTACAGAAAAAAGTCCCGTTTCCCGCTATGAGCTTGAAAACTATAGATAACAACCACTTTTCTGCCTGTAGTAGGATGGTGAAGATATGTGTATGTACACTTCAACCAGTTGCCTACAGTCCTAGACTCGGGTGTACCACTGAGATGTACGAACAGTTGTTCAAGACAAGATTGAACTGTTTGGCCTCAATGACTGACAGCTAAATAGACCCTGAGCTTTGTACCGTGTTCTTAGGTCAGAAAGTCTCACTTAGACTGTTTCAAGGATCCAAGAAAAGACTATTAGATCTAGAAACAGTATACTAGCTATTAAGCATGGTGGTGGTAGAAACATGCTGAAAATCTGATCTGCTGCAAGTGGAACTGGAGCTTGGCTCATACTGGGGTGAATACTGAAAGAGACTACCCTCAGATTCCTGTACTTCATCACAAACGCACACTTGTTTGTTAAGATTTGGACATAGTTGGGTGCACTAATGGTGCGTTTACACCGAACGCAGTTTCTGCAAATTTTCCACCCGCACTGCGCTGTGTTGGCCGCTGAAAGGAGCTTCTATCCACTCGTTTGTTCAAGTCAACAGGGCGGACAGTGATTCAATGTGTTGTATTTAATCGGGAAAGCCAAACAACGGTGCCGGCGTCCCTGTGGGTCCACCAGATCCTCCAGAAACGCTCTCAGTTCAGGGAGTCCAGGAGCTAAGACTGGTTTACGGTTGCTTCCTGTGGTGCTTCTGTCTGTCCAGGATCCAAAACTGTTATCCCGCTTCGGGGACGGATCACCCGTACAACAGAGGTAGCAACAGCAGGAGATCAGAGAAAGTGGGCAGAGAGAACCTGAGCGCAGATGCGACGGCTGGTCGTGCCCCACTATTGAGCTCAGACAGAAGCAGAGAGAGCAGTGAGCGAGAGCAGAGCAAGAGACTGAGAGACCTTTCATATAGGGATAATATGTAACCCCCTCCCTACGTTTGTGTTTACAATCTAGGTCTGTGTAGAGCTGGGCCTTTATTGTGTCTCTTATCTCTTATAAGGATAAGAATTTGGTTATATGTTGACAAAGATAAATTCCAATTAGTAATGTCTGAAAACCCCACAAACTGTCAGGATTGGTATTTTAGCTATTTTCTCGGCTGTTGTTTTTTTCAGAGCATCAATAAATGTCAATAAATTCCAAAATATAATTAAATGCTGTTACTGTGTGCAGTTCAGTGATAAAAATGACATCATTAAATGTGTTTTTAAGGACAGTATGTGTGTTTATGGGGCTATAATTGACATGAAGACACAGGCACAAAGTTACCTAAAAGGACCACAAGAAGCCGATATTAGTCGTTTATCATCCCTTTTATCGTTATCACACTAGTACCACAGTATATCATGATAAAATTTAAAGTCCATATCGTCCACCTCTAGGTCTGTGTCAGGAAATAGTCAGTTTAAATGAACTCTATAATTTCTGCTAAGAAGAGTGGTTATTTGAGCCTGTTTGCGTAAATGTATGTAAATGTATGTGGATGTTTAGATGTTTTTGACCATGATTTGTTTTTGGAATAGTGAAAACTTGCTGTGATTCATCTCTGATGACATACAGCCGTGGTTGTTGTGACACGTTTAACCCAAGAATTAACTTTTTAAAGTTTTAATGAACTAAATTAGCAGCTACTTCATAGACAAACGCTTGGCTGACATGTAGGCGTATATTAGAATTAAAAAAGGAGATCACAAAGCACCTGAAAACCCCCACTGTGACATCTTTTAATACAGTTAGAGTCAGAGTTTAGTAAGGAAAAACATGATTATTAAGTTTTTAGAAATATCTCTTCCAACCATCTGGCTGCACCTTGCGTGTTTTTATCTCATCTTCATTTTCAGCCCGGCCACCGCAGAGATCCTCATCTCTCTGTGCAAACTGATGACCGCTCACTCCCACTTTAAAAAAGCCCAATCAGATGAGCGGCCCTCAGAAACATTCCCAGCATTGTTGCGTGTGCGTACAAATGCATGAGAGATAGTGAGTTTGAATGAGAGATCCCTTGATTTCAGCAGCCTCTCTTCTTACATTGAGGTGTGGGTGCAGAGGTCCATATATTAGAGCGATGACAGGGCTGTGTAGTTCCCCCATAAATAATCCCCCACCCACAGACACTCAGGGAGAGACTGTGCAAACAACAATACCCAGGAATGACACACACCCAGGCAGCTCCAGCACACCAGCACCTCCTCATATGAAATATTGAAGCAGTGCAAGATTAAGAGTCTGAGGCAGTGAGAGCAGACTGAAGTAGAAACTCATGACTTTTTTGCTCATTTCTTTTTGCTGTTATTGTTGGCAGTCTTTTTTTTTTTTTTTTAAATACAGTCGGATCGTTCAAGCCAAGTAAATCACATAATGGAGCAAGATCTTGATTCAGTCCACATCATTAGTGAAAATTGTGTAAGCAGTATAAAGTAGGTGTAAGGATGAAGTTAAAGGGGGTTGAGGGATACTCTGGTCTTACTGAGCTTGTTAATCGTTTCAACAACAGCAATTAGGAATTCACAGCAGATGGCCACTCGGACCTAATTAGCTTCTGTTGGATGTTTCTGCTCCTGAAATTGTAGTCGTTTCTCTCCACTGTGTCCATGTGCTTGCTCAGGTTGCCACAAAGTCAGCGACTTGGCAGAATCAGCTGAGGTTGCATCGATAGGTAGCTATTTACCAATATGCATTATAAACTAAAATTGACTAGACTGTATTAAAACTGAGATTAAATTGAACTGAATATTTAGGGAAATGGATGAGATTGCATTTTATTATACATTTTTGTCTGATTTGTTTTTCCTAAGCATCCTGTGATGACATTTTTTACAAATTAAACTAGTAGTTATTACCACATTATAAACAGTTTACTGTAGCATTATTTTTTCCATTTGGAGTGAAGGTGTCAAAAGTGTGAAGATAAGTGCCTTAACACATAAAACAAGATTTAAGAGACTTTATTGTCGTTATGTAACCATAATGAAATTTTGTTGAGCTTAGAAGTCACACATAACACAGACACAAAGGGCGTAATTAAACGTTCAAGTTAAATGCACTCCCAACACTTCCCACAGCTTTGGGAAAGAATCTGTTTTTAAATCTATTAGTTTTTGATTTAGTATTCCTGAATCATTTACCTGATGGAAGTGGGACAAACAGTGCATTGCCTGGGTGGGTGGGTGGGATCTGTGGCTATACATCTGGCCCTTTTCTGGACCCATGCAGCATAAACCGTGTCTAGATCTTGTAGACGGCATCCCACAATCCGCTGTGCTGACCTCACCACTCATCCTAGATCCTTCCTCTCCTGCACTGTGCGGCTCCCATACCACACTGTCACGCTGAGACACAAGACGCTTTCTTTTGTAGCTCTGTAAAAGTTTTTTAACAGCTTAGTGGAATGGCCAGTCCTTTTCAGCTTCCTGAGGAAGAAGAGCCGTTGTTTAGCATTCTTCGCCAGGTGAGAGGTGTTCGCAGTCCAGGAGAGGTCGGAGGAGTTGTGAATGCCCAGGAACCTTATGCTGTCCACATTCTCCACCACCTCCCCCTGTATGTAGAGAGGAGCGTGTTCAGTCCTCCTGGACCTCCTGTAGTCTATCATTACCTCCTTGGTCTTACTGGTGTTCAGGATCAGGTTATTTCTGGAACACCACTGTGTGAGATTGTGGACCTCGTCTCTGTAATGGCTCTCAGTATTTTTGGCAATGAGGTGTCGTCTGCAAACATCACATCTATGTTTGTGGGGTGGATAGCAGGGCCGTCATGGGCGTGGAGGGTGAAGAGAGTGAGGAAACAACCCTCCAGCGTTCTAGTGACGCGGATCAGTTCTCTATCCTCACCATCTGGGGCCTGTTGGTGAGGAAGTCACTGATCCAGCAGCTGACCGGTGCAGACAACCCCAGGTTGTGCAGCTTCAGGACCAGCATGTCTGGGAGCACGGTCTTAAAGGCTGAGCTGAAGTTCAAAAAAAGGATCCTAACAGGTGTTGGGATGCTTCAGATGAGTCAGAGCCATGGGAAGTGCTAACAAGAAAGCATCCTCTTTAGAGTAATTCTCTCTGTAGGTAAACTGCAGGCTGTCCAGGCCAGCAGGGATGGCGACCTTGATGTACTTTAGGCGCATCCTCTCAAAGGACTTCATGATGAAAGGGGTCAGAGCAACAGGACAGTAGTCGTTGAGGCAGGTGATGGTTGTTTTGGACCATGGAGAGCTACAGGGAGAGGTTAAAGATGTCCAGAACAACTCCTGCTAGTTGGTCAACATATGATTTTAATGTCCGACCTGATAACATGTCTGGAAGGTAATGACCTTCTTTATGGAGGAAGTACAGCTGCAGGACAAGAGGCTGATGGCACTCCTCTGGTTGGGGAAGATGTTCAGACCTTCTGCTGCTTGGACAATCAAAACGTGCGAAGAAGCCCTTCTATGTATTTCTATGTTGAGATTTAGGTAAATTAAATGTATTAAAAATACCTAAAACTCAAATTTGAGTGATTATTGATCTCTGCTCTAGTAGTATTTTAGCTTTAAAGGGCAATATATTGAGATTTTTAAAATATCGAAATTCTAGTAAGAGATATAATATGAGATTATGTTGTTTATATCAAGAGGGTCTATGTTGTGTTAGGGTTACTTACTTTTATGTATTGTATTAGGTTAGTTTTCAGCCATTTCTCATATTTATCTACAGCAGTTTGTTTAAAAATAATCTTCGTTTGAGATATTTGGGATAAAGCTTTGATTCAGAGATGCCTTTTTGTAATTACGTTATGAAAAGCAAAACATATCAAGATAAATATATATCGGCATTCAACCTAAAAATTTTGAGATACTATTTTTTATTTTTTTGGTCCATATCACCCAGCCCAAGTCTATAAAAGACTGGAACAAAGTCCATACTCGCTGAGAAGTTAAGGACTACACAAGTTTTCTCAGGAAAACAAAAAAATTATTTTAAGAAATTAATTATGTCATTAATTCCTCTGCAGATGTATTTAATCTTGTATGTAAGTTTTGTAACATTGGATTTTTTATTGTATTTTATCTACAGAATCTTGGATTAACTTTTACCATTGTTTCTGTACTAACATCTAATTTATCTCAATGTTTCTTTTCCTTCTTACCCGCCACAGGGACTGCAGATGGAAATTAGCTAAAATGCTAGAATGTGGTGCGAGGCATTTTACTCTGTTAGAGATTAATGTGTTTCTGTGCATTGTTCCTGATCAAATAAATAAATAAAATACAGTTTAAGCAGACGGTGCAGGCAGAAAACTCTTCATATATCTCACAGCTGAAAGTGGAGAGTGGAGCAAACTTTCGTGAGACCGATGTCTTGTTTAATGGGTAAAATAAGGTTATTTTTAGTGTTAAAGTGGGATGAAATTGTTTCCGTTTCCATAGATTATCGGATTAGACATTGATATGTGAATGCTTTTTTTTTTTTAAATAAAGGATTAAATATTTAATGGGTTTTCCTAACTTTTCAATCATGGATGTAGCTACGGACAAAGCCGCAGCGGTGACGGTCTTTAAAAGACTTAAATGCTTTACCACGTGTCCCGAAAAAGCAGCAGCGTCCCTCGTTTCTGACAAGCCTGAAATCTGTCAGCAATTCTCGTTCTCATTGGTTGTTGTGGTTGTTTTTATTTTTGCCTCAAAAAGTAAACTGTGCAAAGCATTTTAACCTAAAAATCCGAAAACATTGTTTTGACTGGAGGATTTACTGCTTCTGTCTCCACAGAAAACCGAAAGCACGAGTCTGTGATTTAAAATCTATGATCCATGAGAGTCAAAGTTAAAATATGAACTGTGGAGGAGTTGGAAGTGGGAAGCCCAAGACGTAGAGCTCAGAAAATCTTGCCGTTTCCTCCACACAGCTCCACTATCAAAGGGTCAGAACATGGGAAATGTACCATCTCCTCACCAGGGCTGTTTTCTGGGGAGATCTTCAACACAAGAAGTCTGTTTTTACGTTGATAGACACCGTGGAAATGCGAGGGGGTAAACAATGGCCCCCAACACCTCTCTTCCTTCCTCTTTTCTTGCTTTGTCTTCCTAATTTTTAAGTCAAACTCATATCTTTCCTAGGATATCGAATCCGTTTGGGCTCCAGCACAGACAAAAAGGACACGGGGCGGCTCCACGTTGACTTTGCTCAGGCCAGAGACGACCTGTACGAGTGGGAGTGTCGCCAGCGCATGTTGGCCCGAGAGGAGCGTCACCGGCGCAAGATGGAGGAGGACCGCCTGCGGCCGCCCTCCCCTCCTCCCATTGTCCACTATTCGGAGCACGAGTGCAGCCAGCTGGGAGACAAAATCAAAGGTAGACACGGATGCTGGCAACCTGTGTTACAAACACTGGAAACAGTTTATTCACATGAGGGAATATTTTCAAAGCCTTTACCTGACAAGGCAGCAGGGTTCCTGCACGACCTGGAAAAAAAAACGTGAAGTCTGTTTTAGATATTTTCCAAGTCTGGATAAGCAAGGAAAAAGAAAAATGAGAATGGGGAAAATGTTTTTTTCTTTATCTTATGTGTCTTTATGTTTTCCTTCTTGTCTTGCTTCTTTGTATCCTTCCTTCCTTCCTCATATCCCTCCCTGTATCCTTCTTTGTTTGTGTCCTTCCATTGTCTCTCATGTGCTTCCTATTCCTCTATCTCATCTACTTCCTTCTTTCCTCCATTCCTTCTCTATGTCCTTCTTTCCTTTTTCCCCCTATGTCCTTCCTTCATCCTCCCTGTGCCCTTTATTTCCTTCCTCCCTACCTGTGAGTCTGTTGGATTTTCCAGCGTTTGGGATAAATTCACAGGGAGACTTAGCGTTTTGAAATTGGTGTAAAAGACGCAGAACCCTGGAAAGTTGCCATTAAGGAATCATGGAGTCTTGGTATGGAGTGTGTGTTTGAGCCCAGAGGATAACGGATGTCTTACAGGTGGGCCAAATGCAGTCCAGGGTGTCGCAGGAACAGTTCTGAAGTGCAGCTCTCAACTCCAACAAAGCGTTTCCAGTTTTCTAACAAACTGTGGGAACTCCTTCTAACAGAGCCTGTTAAACACTGTACAAGTGGATCCTCGCGACATGCTCCTCGCTTATCTCGTCCTTTTTTTCGGTTTTCTCTCCTTAGCTCTCATTTCTGCCTCTTTACAGCGTTCTGTCGACTTGCTGCCTGGATGAACTTGTTTCTCTAATGAGCAGTGGCACTTCCAGGTCTCAGTCACAGTGGCCTGATAACAACATGGCTGCGACTTTCTTTCCTCTCCACCATCTGCATGTCTTTTTCAGCGCTCCGCTGCCTGGCCTTAGCAAAGAAAAAAGAAAAAAGAAATAAACTCAGACACTGTGCTGTTTCAGCCAAGAATTTGTTTGTGATCTCTCCGGGCTGCTGTTGGGAGCAACACAGTCATTTGCTGCAGATTTCGGTCTCCTTTTTTTTTACCCTGAGGGGGAAAGAGATCTTGCTGTTTTACTGCCAGTTTGTATTACTGTACTCTAAACTCAGTTACTCTCTATGATGATAGACCACCTGCAGTAGAAATTGGTTTTATAGCCTACTTTGCCTCCAAGTTGTCATTTTAGTCCATGATGTTGTTTTGTTAGCAAAATATATAGCTGAAATGAACAGTTTCTCCTTGTAGCACAACAGAGCTGTAATTTTTGTGTTTACTCCAAGCTTTAACTCCTTTTTTTTTTGTATTTTGCATATTTTTTACTCAACAATAAAAAAATCGTGAAACTCGTAATTTTGTCCTAAGAGCTCGAATAGCAGTGTTTCATGCCAAATAAATGTCATTTTTCACAGGAGCAGACGCCCAGCGTGTTCCCCCTTTCATTTATTTCCTCGCTTTCCTTTTGTGCCCAGACGACGGCAAGTTTCCAGATGCCGTGCGTGTGCTTCTGACCTGGCTGGAACGGGGCGAAGTCAACCGCAGGAACGCCAACAACTTCTACTCCATGATCCAGTCGTCCAACAGCCACATCCGCCGGCTCATAGGCGAGAAGAGTCAGCACGAGAAGGAGATGGAGGAGGCCAAAGACAAGTTCAAGACGGCTCTGGCTGGCATAGTGGCTCAATGTGAGTCAATACCATCACTCCTACTAGTTACTGCGGGGTCTTGCCCCTTTACCACTCTGACAGTTTCTCATGTCATAAAACCAGAGTTCAGTGTGTTTTATGGGGATTTTATGTGATTGAGCATGGAGGAATGCGTAGTTTTGACGTGGAAGGAAAATGATTCATGGTTTCATTGTTTTTTTCCCCCACATATACAACATTTTACACGATTTCTGACTTTGTGCATTTGTTTTTAGCCCCTCTGAATCAGTACTTTTTACGAGCCATTACAATTACATAATTTGGGGGTAATTAGAGGCATCACCCTACCAGCTTTCCATACCTAGAGACTGAATTTCTACCCATTCTTCTTTGAACAATACTCAAGCTTAGTGAGATTGCATGAGGGGCATCTGCAAACATCAATTCTTAAGTCTTGCCACGGATTCTTACTTATTTATTCAGGTTAGGACTTTGACAAAGCCAGTCTAATCCATGCTTTGATCTAAACCATTGCACTGTGGCTCTGGTTGTAAGTTTAGAGTTGTGATCCTGGTGGAAGGTGGATGTCCGCCCCCATCTCAAGTCTTTTGCACTCTTCCTACACTCTGTTCAGCATACTTTACCCTGCTGTAGAAAAGCATCCCCACAGGATGATCCTGCCGCCACTATGTTCCACCATGAGGGTGACGCTGTACATCCAGGGTGATGTACAGTGTTTTCTGTCACACACAAAGCTTTGCATGTAGGCCAAAAAGTTAAATGTTGGGCTTATCTGACCAGACTAACATCTACCTCCATGTTTTCCTTAAACAATGTCTTTCCTCTTGTATGTCTTCTGTAAAGGCCAGATTTTTGTGTAAGAATTGTTATTTGGACAGATTCTCCCACCTCAGCTGAGGAAGTCAGCAGCTCCTCCAGAGTTTCTGTGGGTCTCTGCTGCTCTCATACCTTCAGGTTCAGGTATACCTCCGCTCCAGTCTCCGCTCTAATCACAGGTTTTCTTCCAGGATCTTCTTCCGTTTAGCTTTATCAACTCTGATCAGCTCCATAGTTCGTGGAGAAGAAAACCATCCCCCCGCAGCATGATGCTGCCACTATAATGTTGGCGTGTGGAGGATGATAATGCGGTGCAAGTTTTCTTGAAACCGTGTCCTCAGAATGCTGTTTCATCCTGAGATGAAATTACACAAAGGTGGACTCTGGGCACTAAATTCAAGACTTCTGAAAGACATTAGTTGCCTCAGACCCATTTTATTTATGGGCGTCAGACCGAATGGGGCTGAATACAAATACATGCCACTGTCTTTCACATTTTTAATCATAAAAATATCTGAAAAACCGTTTACCCTTTGCCTTCCACTCCACAATTATGCTCTATCACATAAAACCTAAATAAAATACACTGAGCTTAATGACTGACTACATGTGAAGCCCAAGGAGTAAAACCACTCCTTGCACAGTAGATATGCAGGTCAGCTAGAAGTTAAAAAAGAGAACACAGGATTTTTCCTTCGGTTTATTTTAAAATCCAGGACTTTCTTTCCCCGAGTGCTGAAATCTACTTAAAAGTAAGTATGTTATTGTTCATAACCGGAAATTGAGAGTACATGTGCAAACATTTACAAACACATTTATACTGTTCTTTAAACAAGCAACCACAATCTAAATTTTTGAGTTAAAGAATGGTAAGTTAAATTACTTTCCAAGTCAAAGGAAATGTCTGCTTCAAACCATCATTATACCAAGAAAATCAGAAATGATTTCGGCAGTCATGAAAGAAGAGACGTCGGGAATCGATAATTAAGGTTCCCTTCAGATGAAAGAAGTAAGTAGCCTAACACGTATTTTTATTATTATTATTCCTTGAATACACTGGAGACCAAACAGTAACTGCATGCCTTATTCTTTTAAGCTCATAAGGCCAAAGGCAAAAAAAAAGCACCCAGCTTTGACAGGTTCAGCTCTTCATTTTCTAGTTTACACAACAGCTTGCGGCGCTCCATCTCCACACATTCCACCACACGCATGTTGAATAAAATGTAAACATCCAGTCAATCTTTGTTGGTTGTTGGTGGAGTTTAATGCATTGTTTATTAGGAGAAATAAACTTTGAAGACTTCGGAGGCCGGAGTGTGTATTAGTCATCTTCAATTATTTCTACCCATAGAAACTCATTCCCATCCATGGTGTTGCATTTCTGGTCTTATTTATTATAAATCTGAGCTGGACTGCTGGAGCGATTTAACAGGTTTGAAAGGGTAAAGCTCTCTTTTTTTATTATATGCACTGTTTGTATTTTCCTATTTGCCCTGTAGATGACTTTCTGTAATGCAACTGGTCATTTTATGCCATACAAATTCAAAAGTATTTACAGAGCTGTGAAAAGGTGCAGGGACTGTAACAAATCTCTTCTTGTTTTACTTCTTTTTCAACTCTAATATGTCTCGGATCCATAGAAAAATTCCAACATCAGACAAAGATAATCTTGATAACTATAAAATACATTTTTCAATGCTTATTTTATTTAGGGAACACCTTGGCCTTGTGTTAAATCATAATTGCCCCTTCTTGTTAAGACATGAATTACAAGTGATTAACAAAAGTTTTTTGAGAGCCAGATTAAGTTTTTTACAGCTTCCCGACCATTAAGATCAAGAAAGCACTTAAAAGATCCTGTCTGACAACACGAAGTAGGCCAACAGATCTCAAAAAGGAACACTGAACAGATTTAAGAATATGTGAGAAACAAAGTATCAGTTTGGAAGTAGCTACAAAGCTATTTCTAAGACTTTGGGACTTCAGTGAACCACAATGAGAGGCATTATCCACAAATTGAAAACAAAAACATACAACACTGGGCAACCTTCCCAGGGATGGCTGGTCTACCTAAATTACCAGACCCTGTAAAGTGGGATCAATGACAGCGTTTCAAGGCCAAAAGCAATGTTGACTAACAATATCACAAAGATCCGTCTCAAATTCCCAGTGATCCCATAAGAAACAATTATGTGGACTAACGAGACAAAAGTAGACCTTTTTGGAAGTTTGTTTTGTTGGCTTCCCATCACATCTGATGCAAAACTAACAAATAATTTCAAAAAAGGAACATCATAAAGACACTCAACTCTGGTGGTGATAATTAGGGCTGGGCCAAATGGACAAAAAATATATATCGATATTTTTAGGCTGAATGCCGCTACACAATATTTATCTCAATATATTTTCTTTTCATAAAGTAATAATAAAAAGGCATCCATGAATCAAAGCTTTATTCCAAATGTCTCATAGGCATATTTTTTAACTTACAGCTGTAGATAAATATGAGAAACAGCCTAAAAAATAACCTACTTGAATACATAAAATTATAATTTTAATAGATCATCTCAATATAAACGATTTAGTCTCATCTTATATCCGTTTTTTTCAATATATTGCCCAGCCCTAGTGATAGTGCGGTCTTAGGATCCGGACAGTTTGCTGTAAATGGAAGAACTATCAATTAAACAGTCAAATAAATTGTCAAAAAATGCAAAATGCAAAATGAAGGTTTTGAAGTGGCCTAGTCAAAGGCCAGGGTTAATCTTTAGAGCTGGAGAGGCCTAACCTTAAGCAGGGTGTTCATGCTCGTAAACTCTACAATTTTAAAACAATTCCTCCGTAATAAAAGATGTGATCGTGTGATGGCAGACGTTTTTCACACAGTGCCAGAAGGGTCTGGGAAGCTTTTTACCTGTAGTGGATGAAACCATGATCCCAAAAACATTTAACGGTAACAATAATAGGCAAAAACAAAACAAAAAAACTCTTTGTAACAGTAACTGTAAAACGTGATTTAAAAAGTTAGAAAAATATATTGGAGAAGAATTTCTGTTTAAGTTACAATTCAAAGAAATGCTGTCTCACAATCTTTCTAGCTGCATAAGAGCTCACAGTTCTTGGTGCTTCATGTCCCTCTTTGCCTTCATCATCACTCTGTTCATCAAATTACAGGGTGCCGGGAAGATGCTATCGATTCGTGAATTGTTCAGTCGCTCAGCACCCTGCCAACACACGTATTCATACAGAACCGGTTTTATTGATTCGAGTGTGTAGATTTGGACCTTAGAAATGCACAGACCTCCCATACAGTACTCTATAGCGATGGCAAGCCGGGCTGTAATCAGATAGGAGGAAGGGTTGATATGCTGCAGCTCACCGCACTGTTAGGATATGCAATGACCCGAGAGTTGATGCCTTTTTCTTTTACTCATTCAGACAATTTTATCCCAAAATAACGCGCATAGCTGAGTCAAAGCTTACTTCTCTACTCTAACTCTTATGAGCTGCAGCTTGGTTGATGTGCTCTTATCCTTTGTAAAAAGAGAAGGGTCCTCTGCAGAGGGATAAGCAATCAGGAAGGCTGTAACGCTGCAGTGCGAAGGCGTCCTTGGGTAAGGTTCTTAAGAGACCTGTTCTGCAGTGGAGCTGCACCGTGGTCAATGCTGGCAGAAGAACAGTGGGTTATTTTTGGCCACAGGCAGTCTCTGAGCAAATCTAATAACAAACTCGCCGTGAAGAGGTGCGCGGTGGAAAATCAAGCATATCCTCATAGCTTATGTTACTGAGGGTCTAAAGGCAGTTTGCCAGAATTTGATACAGCCTCGTATGGACCCTGTGACCTTTAATAAAACCACTCCAACCAGATTCTGTAAGCTTTGTTTGGAAGTAAAGTTGCCATTTTGGCAGTTTAAAGTAGTTGCTTGATTTCGCTCTCTCAGAAGATTCTTATTAAGTAATTTCACTTAAGTCAATCATATCTTTCCTAGGATATCGAATCCGTTTGGATATCTTATAACAAAACAAAACATTTTGGCGAGAATGACCCTTTTTTCTATGGGAAGCACGATTTAATGTATTATAAATGTATTTGGAAGCTGCTCCCATTTTTTTCTGTGTAAGTTATGAGACCATCAAAGTCACTGGGATTCATCGTTTTGGCGTCATCTGGTTAACTTTAATGTATAATAGTTGCTAAAATATTTCAGTTTATAGCAGATTGACAAATAGCTGCAGAGCAAAGCTAATAAAGTTAACAGACGGGATGTTAAGTACTGTGTAAAAATTTTAATCCAACCGTAATTTGTTAACATTTTGCTTCCGATGAGCAAGACCTTATTGTAATTCCTTTAATTTTTAGTAGCTGTCAACATTTTTCTGATCATAAGTAAGGTCTTTGTTCTGATTTTGGCTGCTTTTTTGCCCCTTTTCTGTCATTTCCAGTTAACTGACCATGACGGTGTATTGTGCAGTATGCGTCTAATAAAGACTGGAGGAATAAGGAAGCATCCCATCTAAATTAAAAATAATTTTAGATGGGATGTTCAGCAACACCACTTGAAGCTGGTGTTTCTTAGGATTAGTAAAAAAAATTAAGCGAGGACCTGATACAGAACATTAGACATGCATCATCCTTCAGTTGTTTGCTGGATTGTCAGTTTTCAGCTAAAAGCTCTTTGGGATGCATCTTGTTTCTGCCAAAATAAAAAATTCTATACCAATCTGTTTGATGTGGGATTTAGTTAGTGTATTGGTTGGATTTTATATTTCTGTTGTGTTGTTTACGTTGCTTCTGGCTCTGGCCGGCATTCTGCCCGTTTGATTCTTAGAAAATTAGTCATAATGAACCTTGATGACCTTAAACCTTAAAATAACTGTGAGCTACCAGCTAGTAGGTAATGTTTCAATAGTCGTATATCCATTTCTTCTGTTAGACTTTGGACCTGGTATTAACGTTGGTCCCGGCTAATCAGGATGTAACCAAACATCCCTTAATGTTGACCATCCACAGCACTGACCTGAGTATTACCTGGACAAGTCTCTGTTAAAAAGAAAGGAAAAGAAAACCTCTCAAACGAACGTTTCCACGTTTAGATTGGTTGACTATTTTCTCTCATGTTGTGGTAGTTAAAAAAATATGTAGCCTAAAACAACTGAACAAAAATGTGAGTCAGATGAATCTCAGCTGCCTTGATGTCTGATTAAAGACGTAGTGACTGAATGTATCTGAGATGAAACATCAGCTATGTGTTGGTCAGCCGATAGCCCACTCTGTGACGCGGCTACCTGCAGCTGACTGTGATCGGATCGCTCAGAATGGATTTTAAAGCCTGGGTGCTTTGAAAGATGGTTTGAAGAAAACCATCTTGAATAAATCCTGAGTGAATTTGCACCGGTACTTAGTGCTGTGTGGGCGTGCCTGGATCAGTCAGGATGCATGTTAGTGCTAACCGTGAATGGGGAGATTGTAAAACACTGTCTTAATTTATAAAACATTCGTAATGAAGGATAAATATGAAATGACATATGATCCGGTGGCAGAACAGTCCTTTTCGTACCCAAAATATTTGGGCACAATGACCAGAACCCATAGATAAAACACTTGTACATCCCTTGACTTTAGCAGCTTTTTTATGTCTTAATGGTTCATAAGTCATAGCTTAACAAAGAAAGGAAGAAAGTGAAACCTTTCTCTGAAAATTATCAGCTACTGGACTTAAAAAGGAGCTAAAAGGCAGCCAAAAACCAAAGAGTTTCAGAAAATCTGATAAAATATTCACATTAATCTCATTAATTTGATATAATTTGGATGATATCTCAAAATGTTCAAATGTGACTTGGAACAGCCGACCATAAGGTGGTGCAGTGGCGTCCGTCGGTATGTAAGACACACACAAACATGCTCACACAGAGTACTTATGCCTAGTTGACTCCACTTTCTCACTCCTCTGCTCCCTCCCAACTGCCCTCTGTCTTTCTCTGTCTCTGTCTCTGGGTGGTCTCTGCTCCCTCCCTGCATCCCGCCACAGTTGAACAGATTGTGTCTGTATTCCAAGCTGCTTCCAAACAAAAGGCATGGGACCATTTCTCCAAAGCTCAGCGCAAGAACTTGGACATGTGGCGCAAGCAAGTCGAGGTTGGTACTCTTTGGATTCATTCTGTTGTCCGTGTAAAATATGTAAAAATAGACGTTCTGCTTTCTTTTTTTTTCTTTTTTTTTTGTTTCGTGCTTCATCGACAGCTTAATTCATGTTTCAGCTAGTCCTACAGTGTGGTACAGAGAAGGAGATCTTTATTCAAATATTTTAAGTAGAAATGCTTAAAAATTAAGATATGTTAAGTACTGTGAAGCAAGAAAGGCTGCTGAACAGGTGTCTGCTCAATGCAGAGGTCCAGACTTCTCCTCTTCCTCACTCTTCCCCACTCCCCTCCTGAATGAATACAAGCTGCTGGGTGAGTTTGTTTCCATCTCTAATGGTGTCCTGGACACAGGTAAATCTGCACAAGCTCTTTCCCCTGAACCAGCGGACCCCAGGAATTTGAGTAAAATGGCAAGAAAAACATTTAGAGAACTGAAAGTGTGGATTTTCTTCCTCAAGCAGCGTTTTGTTGTCTTTTACTGTCTGCCTGCTGTGTTCTAACTCTGCCAAATGGGACATTAATTGGCACGATGATGGTTTGTATGTAACTGAGGGTCTGGAGTGTGTTACAGTCCGGTGTCTAATGGGCCTTTTATGATCATATTTCCATTGGTAAGTTTTTCTGAACTTCAGCTCGACGAACACATTAAAGCTGTAATTTAGGGGCACGTTGAGTTGTGCACGCTCAACAATAACAGAATCTGACACGGCAGAGGCAGCAATCGTCCTGCAATAAAGCCTCTTGTAATAAGGTAGGTGACGAAAAGCCAAACTGCTGCTCTAATTGAGTAATCAAAACGGTCGACCTGAAATTTTACCTTCTGCGTCGCCAGCCGTTCCTGAGAAGGTTTATAGTAGCTTGTGTGAAAGTCGGTTTCCACACATGGTGGTAAGATGGGTGATGACTTTTGGGTACTTCTTTACAGACACAAGCTTCAGTGTATTTTAGTTTGAGATTATGTTATAGACCTACACAAAGTACCACGCATTTGTTTTGTAGAATGAAATTCCTTCTTTTTTTTTTACTTACATTTATTGCAGTGGACATTTTTGGGGGTATGTCTCCACCAGCTTTGTAGATCTAGAGACTGACCTTTTTGGATAAAAAATGACTATGAATTAGGGTTGGACAACAATTCAGTATCAATATATATATCGTAATATAACGTTATTCAATAACGGTGATATGACATTTCTGATATTTCAATATACATTACAGTCTGTGACTACAGTTTGCCATTGACTGACCTTCCGGGTTTTATTTTTTAAAGCAAATATTTCCAAAGTGTTATATTGGAGGAGTTTTATTAAACATGGCAAAATGATTGTCTTAAGTTTGTACAAGCTTCTGTTGAGGACATTGTTGCCTGTCTTCCTGAGGCTTTTATTTTGTTAATATCGATATCGTAATTAAATTGTATCAAGTGAGATTAAGAAATATATCGTGATAAATGTTTGGCCGTATCGTCCAGCCCTAATTTCAGTCTATGATTACAGTATTTGTCTCTGATGTTCCAGGTTTTATGTAGTTTTATGGGTTTTATTTTTTAAAGCAAATCTTTGCAAAATGTTATATTGGAGGAGCTTTATAAAAACGGCTAATTAATTGTCATAACTTTGTACAGGCATCTGTTTGGGGCATTCTTGGCAGTCTTTCTGAGACTTCTATTTTGTTTATATCTATATCCTAATTATATTATAGCGACTGAAATTAAGAAATATATCCTGATATAATCTTTGGCCATATTGTCCAGCCCTACTATGAATATACATTTTTCCAGTCTTGCCACAGATTCTCAGTATGATTTATGTCTGGACTTTGACCGGGCCATTCCGACACATTGCTTTGATTGAACTACTTCGTAGTTGCCGTCTGTTTAGGGTCGTTTTCCTGCTGGACGTTCAACTTTTCCTCTCAGAATTATCTTTTAACATTTTGTGTCACCTTCATTTAACAAGGCAGGGAAAGAGCAATATGCTAGTTTTTAAAAAAAAAAAAAAAGACTATGAGAAATGCAAACAAAAACAGTATGAACACTACACTAAGAAAAGGTTTTACCAAGAACATTTAGGAGGAAATAACTAAATAAACATATAGGCAACAAATTTTGAAATTACCAAAAAGCAAAAGAAAACATGACAGGCTAACAAACAGCATTTGTTCATCAGAAATTACATAGTGAAATATTCCCCCTCCACATGTCTTCGCAGCACCTCTGACCTGCGGAAGAACAGTATCTACAAAGCATGATGCTGCCACCGCCATGTTCCACCCTAGGAACTGTAGGTTGAGGAAAATGTGCAGCGTTGGTTCTCCAGCAAACGTCTGAGAACTTTACAGATTACGTTCACTGGTACTGAGATCCCGCTACACACAGGTCGACCTTCATCGGGTGACTTGTGAAGGAAGCAGGTTGAACTGGATTTTATTTGGGATGGATTAGAGCAAACAGCGCTGAATGTAAAATGTACGCCTAACTTCATAAACGCATAATTTTGTGTCTATTCACGGAAAAAATGGAAAAATGTGAAAGAGCTCAAGAGCCGTGAATACTTTTTTTTCCCAGGCTCTGTATGCCGAGACCATATTTATTTGCTCTCTTACTGTGTTTTGGATTAAACCCTCCCATTACAAGCCTTCTGTATCTAGGTCTCACCCGAGCTCGAATTTCTTCAGCAGCTACTTCACTTCTGCCCTGTCATCCTCAGCCTGCCTCCACTGAAAGCTTTGGTTAAAAACGGGGAGGTAATGAGAGCTGCAAGATGCAGCCATACATTCGTGTGAAGTTTAGGGAACCGTAATAAAGGGTTTTAAGTGTGAAGAATCTACACGTAGCTGCACATGTGTGTTAAATCACAACCAATTGCTTCTGTACTCCAAAATTATAGCCTGATGCCAGCCTGTTTCCACAGTGATCAGACTTCCTGTACGGGAAACCTCTGGCCAGAGAGAAGACGGGCCACGACAGCAGGCGTTTTACTTCATTCAGATTCTGTGGCAGGGAGGTGAAATCTAAAGAAAAGAAGGCAGCAAAGTTAAATAGATTCAGCTCTGCCTCTCAGTCAGACAGCAGCTGCCGCCTCCTGTCAGTGTGCTTCGTGCCCACCAGTGGGTTGCGTTTCTTCACCTGCGGGTGTTTGTGGAGTACCTGTGTGACTTTCTCCGTGAGCTTTGGTCGGTGACGGCAGATGGCTGATTTCCTCTCAAACTTTAGCCAAAAAAAATTAAACAGACTTGCTTTTGTTTAATTTTTTTTATCCTTTTTCAGGCAATCTCCCTCTGAATCTGCTTGCAGCATTTCCACATCATGTTGTCTTCTGTTTTAACAGTTTTTTTCCTTATTGCAAAATAATGCTGAATGAAATGCAGCAAAATCTTGATAGTCTACTTTAACACGGCTATTTTTAAAAGATATCTTTTTGAAGCCTTTTTGTTGAAAGATGAGTTCAATTCTTGGATGCACAAAGCCAGTTTTACCTTTTATTAAAGAGCTTTTAGAAATATTTGCTGATAATTTGCCTGATTTTCTCAGCGGTTGGAGTCCAGAGTTTTTTTTTCACCATCATCATCATCATCATCATCTATCTAAAATCACTTTATTTGCTCAGCTTGTCCTTGTACAAAATGCTTTGTTAAATCTTTGCAGCTTTATTTTTAGTGGAGGCTGCTCTGAATAAATTAGCTTTAGAAATGGGTCCCAGTTGACTTTTTTTTATGGCACTGTGATTTTAATCAGTTCAAGTAGGAATCTCTTTTGTCCTTCACTGGATCAGCAGTCATTCAAAACATTTATTTATTTAATTATTATTGATCGAGGATCTTAATAAATGTTCTTGATCTTGACACAATGCTTCGTCTTGAATAATGATAATTTCCACAAATGGGAATTTATTTATTTAATTTTTTTCTTTATTGCTTTTAGCTATATATATATATATATATATATATATATATATATGCTAAAGGTAGCAAGGAGAAATAACAGTTTACATTTAAAGTTTTCCACATTTCCACAGTAAACCTGAGGAAAAAGTTTCTCTCAACAGATGAGACCTAACACTAACTAACACTTCATGGTGGTGGCAGCATCATGCTTTCTCCCTGCTCAGCCGGGAATTTGATGGGAAGATGGATTGAGTTAAATAAAGATTTAGAGGATTGAAGACTTGAGTCTAACTGAAAATTTGTGGCAAGGCTTGAAAATTGCTGAAAAGCTCTCCACCCAATATAACTGAACTGGAGGTATTTTGCAAAGAAGAACGGGTTAAAGCTACAATCTCAAGCTGTGCAAAAAACTTACAGCTATAAATGGAGCCAAAGGTACTTTGATAAAGAATATACGTTCAGGGAGGCTCAAAAGAAATGCACATCATACTTTTCAGATTTTTTGAAAACCATGTATTCTTTTCCCCCCATTTAAAAATGGAATACTAACATAATATATTCAGGTTTGGGGGGGTGCGTCGCTTTTGTGCGCCACTTTATATGCTTGTGTTTTTCACTAAAGTGATCGTGAAGTACAAACCCATACTGCTATGCCTCATTTGCTGTTTGAGCTCTAAAAAAAGATACAGATCCTTATTTTTGAAGCATTCCATCTCTGTTCAGCTTCCCTCCTTTATCCTCCTCTGGTGTGTTAAAGTCTCATAGCTCTCAACATTAACTATAGAAGAGGATTCTTTACTGGTGATTGCACCCGGTCAAGTTCAGCACCTTCTTAAAAGTCCTCATGAGTCTTGGCAGTTCTCACCCACCTCTCCTTTCACTTTGCCTCACAGGAGATCAGAAACATGCACAACGAGCAGCTGATGGGCATCAGACGGGAAGAGGAGATGGAGATGTCTGACGATGATATGGAGGACGTCCCTGACAGCAAAGACTCGGAGGACTCAGGTATGCATATGCATGCACGTATCCGTAGCTCAGCACCGTTGTCATCTTGACAGGAAACCCACCGATATGAGATCCCCAGAGGATGGACGCATTGATTGCTAAATAACTGAGGGAGATGGCTGCCTTTATTTTGGAATGACAGTGATCATCCCCTAAGCATCTGACAGCCATCTTACAGCTCTGTGTGAATTAAAAAAAAAAAAAAAAGGTTTAAAGTACGTCCTGATGCTCAGAGTTGGTGCAGAACCTGACTGCTGAATGTGATTTTAGCCCACCTGACACCAGTAAAAACACACACAGAGCCCTCATCTACCAGCTGCCGTTCCAGATTAGGTTACGTTACAGCGGCGACGATCATCAGTTTTAACCTCAGAGGAGTCGCTCTGTGTTTGCTGAAGCCACGCACGCTAATGGTGTTGCTTATCTCTGAAGCCCCATAACAATAACTTGAGAGTAGTCACCGGGGCAGCATGCAGAAAGCACTCACCGCCGCATGTAAGGTCGCTGTCATCTGGTCCGTGCTTTCCTCGTATACTCTTCCCTGTTCATCACTCTGATCTCTGCCATTCGCTAATATGACAGCATCTCTAATTAGCATGCAAATAAATGGAAACGCTGCAGTCAGCTCATTTGCAACCTTGCTATTTAGCTATCAGCAATTAGTGCTGCTGTCAGAGTCTTGTCATTTCGCTCGATTCTGCAGGATTGACGGAGGTGACGGGTGTAATGTGACACGTCTTGTATTAACAGGATGAGTGTTAATCTCCCCCTCCCTTTTTTTTCCTTTTCTCTAACCTCTAAGAGTGCATGTTTACGCGTCAACAAGCCCTGCTGGAAGCACCTGTGTTATGACTGCAGCCTGTTTAAAACGAATCGAAGCTCCGCGTCTGGGCCGTGTGCAGAATAGAAAGGCATGCCGGCGGTTATTGGTCGCGAATGTGCGCCTGAAGGTGTGCGCGTGCGTCCCTGCTCTGGGATAGCGGCGGGTCGATAGCACTGCTGGTTATGTAACCGAATCTGGCCACGCGGTTGACATCTCCTCTCGCCAAGCTGATGAGGCTCTCAGATCAATACCCTTTTCACCTCAAACCTTCATTTTGCTGGAAGAGAAGCGCACACAAGCTCGATCCGGACACGCACACTCGCCCAGCAAGAGTTCATTAACACTGCCAATGGTCCTTCATGATAGACTGCTGGCAGCTCTCATGAACACCTACACATAGCCTAATAAGATAGCCTTTTATACACACAGAGAGGGAGAGAATGAGGATTATCTCCTGTACAGTTGGTGAATTGCCTTTTTTTAATAAAAGCTTCTTCCTAGGCCTTACAGAAAGGGAGCGAGCTGATAGTGCTGGACGTTTCTGGTGCTGGGCAGGTCTCATAATAATGATACCTCCTTCCGTCTGCCGCCTCTGCTCTACAGGTCAGGTCAAATATCCAGCAGAGAGCTATTGGACAGAACATTCTGGGATTATTAGACTTTCCAGTCATTGTTAATGCACTCCTGGTTTTTGATTTATCAGACCTGACGTGAATACAGACACGACTGCAGTCTTCCAACGAGGCGACTTGTAATGTCAGATTGTGAACGCTGGCACTTTACATGCAAATGTCATTGTCTCGAGATAACCAGGTTTATTTTCTTTGAAGAAGAACCTAGGATATCTACCGGAGTCTTTTTGACTAAAAGAAAAGCAAATTTTTTAAGGTGACTAGAGATGTTCTCAAAATCCCAAAAGAAACAAAACGGTTCTTTGATTCTCAGAGGTTGGTAGAGTTATCTACCAACCTCCTGATTTAAGGTGAAAATGTCTCATTAAGGAAAATCCAGAAAGCAACCCAGGCTGCTTTCACAAGCTTCATGCTGTCAAACTGTTTCTCATGTTACCTCATACGGTGATCTAAATCATGTTTTAAAATAGATCCTAACAAAGAAATGAAGTGCCTTTTGTCAGCATCTGTACCTATCACACATGCGAAGCACGTTTGTCTATAGAGCTTCTTGTTTTCCACATTTATTCGTATAGAAAAATGTTTGAGTGGCATTAGGAATTTAAATGCATTTCCGCTCGCGATGAAAACCTTTAGCAGCTTTTATTGATGGTAAACAGCTGCTGCGAGTGAACTTTATACTTTATACAGAAGTTGGTCATCAGTATTGCCCTGCAAGTGAAGGATCCAGATGTCTGGTGTTTATGCTTTCATACACATAGAGTCAAATTTCTGTGTGTTTGGAAAGCTAATTCAGTTTTTCTTTTCTTTATGGGGGATATTTGCCCACATTAAAATACAGGTCGTGTAAACAGGAGAAATTGGAAGTAATCAGATTACAATAATCTGGCTAAAATAAATGCAATCATGCCCCTTATGATATCACCCAACAAGATGATTTTTCTTACTTTAGCTAATAAATAAATATAAGTTAACATGAACTCATATTTAAAGCTGTGAATTTAACTTGAAATTGTCTTGCAATCAACTATCAACCCAAATTAAATGCAGTTTTAAAGTCTCTGAAATGAGCTTTGAGCTTGTATTTGTTAAAGGGGTAAATCTATGCTAAGATTGGGCGTTTTTGCTCCATCATCACAACAGATACTGCTTATTTTATTGAGCGCATCAATTTTCCAGCTGATCACTGGTGTTTTGACGTAAAAAGAAGGCAAGGTAACATCTGAAGCGAATCAAATATACATGACTGATTGCAGTAATGTCTGTCCTTGGCTTCTGTATAACTTAAATCAGGCTTTTCTTTAAAGGATTTTTTTTTTTTTTTTACAGAATCAAAAGACTTTCCTGGAAACTAATGCAAGTTTGTAAAACAGAAAATTACACCGCAAAACACAGCTCTTAACAGACAACAGTACATGATCTAGAGCAGGGGTGTCAAACTCATTTCTACATGGGGCCACTTTGGCATCATGAAGTCATTAAAAGGGTCGGTTGCACATGTGTAGATGATACTTTTGATTTCAGAATTTAATTTCAGTTCACATAGAAAATAAAAGAAATGCACAGTAACATAAAAGTAGCACCCTTAGGTCCAATTTATACAGTTTATCTGCAAAAAAAAGTTGATATTGGGGTGAGTTACACTTTAAATTCATCATTCTGTATCACTTTTTCTCTTTTTGGACATTTCTGGGCTGTTTTAATCTGTTGTGGTAAAGCTGACATCTGGTCCCAGGATGCTGTTAATAGACAGTTAAAAAGAATCAACATTCACTACAAGAGGCACAGTTTTATAACCTGACAACAGCCAGCTGTATGTTGCTCCGCCTAGCTCCACTCACATACATCTGGGACACCGCCGGTAGAAAGTGATTTCTCCAACCAAATTTATGGTCTGGCCAATCAGGACGCAGGGCTGGAGTTTCATAGATGTGACGTAGTGGAGACGCGACCATGACGTGAGACTGTTTTGATAGCAATGGCGGCTCGTCGAGGAAGCAAGCGTTAGCATTGATGCTGCTATTTCTTCCGTGTTGTCCAATCTACCTAATATTGTTTCATTAAAAGAACATCAGAGAACGCCTCTGAAGGCTTTGTTGGTGGAAACCATGTTTTCGCCCTTCTCTCGACCGGATTTGGCAAGTTTTGTTTTCCGGGACCAGCGGACGTGCCGACGCGGACGCGCCCCGGAGCGGTTAGCGGTTAGCGCTAACTATGTTAGGAGGCCTTTAGTCCTCAACGCGGTCGGCCCGGAATCGACTCCGACCCGCGGCGCTTTGCCGCCTGTCTTCCCCCCTCTTCCTGTCAGCTCACTGTCAATAAAACTCGTGCCACTAGAGCCGCAAACACATTATTATTATTATTTTTTTTTTTTTTTCCTGCGTCGCTATCATCAGCGTCACGGGTTAGCTTCGGTGTGAGTGGTTGAAATAGCACGTCAATAAAGATGACAGACAAGTGGCTTATCCAATCATATGCAAGAATTTTTGATAAGGCCCAGCCTTCTGTAAAGGCAATCCCTATGGCGGTGTCCCAGATGTATGTGAGTGGAGCTAGGCGGAACGACATACAGCTGGCTGTTGTCAGGTTAACAGTTTTAGCCACTTTATACAATTTAAAAGGATATATGCCTCTACTGTATGACATGATATGCATTTTTTGGATCTTGAGGGCCGGATAAATAGCCTTGATGGGCCAGATTCGGCCCGCGGGCCTTGAGTTTGACACGTGATCTAGTGATAAAATGTAAAATAGTTTATCCACATTTGGATACAGTTGCTTTCTTGCAGTAATAATCTTCACATATGCCAGAATAGCTGACTTTGTGAAGGACTGTTTATCATCTGTTTTTAGATGTTTATTTTTTTTCCTGCCTGTTTGTCTTTTGTAATTTTAATGCAGCTGGGAGAATGACATTCTAGTCCCTATAAAAGATGAATTGTAGCTGTATAATTTGCACCGTGTCGTCTTTGGGGACGGAATAAAAGAATTAGGTGGAAAGAAGGAAAAAAAAGCTGTTAGAAGTTTTCTGGCTCTTGCGTGTAACCTGTGTTATAAATAAACACAAGATCTTTTTCTGACTCAAGTCTGCACTTTGGGAATAAGCTGAGATACTTTTATTAGCAAGCATCCATCAAATAGATTTGTTGTTATTCTTGGTTTCAGGATGTACTCTCATAGAATATTGTCTCAACCTCCTATACCTGCAAAACACTCAAGAGATTAAAGGGATTCAGCGTGAATGTTGCTATCTAACTTTAAACGTTTTTTAGGTTTTATTTACAGAGCCAGGCCATTGGGAACGCGTAAAAACCATTAAAAGGTGTTTATTAACGCTGCAGGCAGATTGCCCCGTCATACTCAGCATAGTGTTGTACGTTTTAATGCCTGCAGGTGTTTCCCAAGCAGAAGCGTTGAAGGAGGAGAACGACTCGCTGCGCTGCCAGCTGGACGCCTACAGGAACGAGGTGGAGCTGCTCAAGCAGGAGCAGGGAAAGAACCAACCAGTTCGGAGCGAGGAGGACTGCACTCATTCACAGCAGCTCAGCTTCCTGCAGCAGGCTCTGCAAGGCATGCAAAAGGTAACCCTTCACATGCGGTCGCTCAAACTAACCTCTCTGCTTCTACCCAACGCGGTTCTGGGTCTGGTCATGGCCACTTTATGAAGAAGGACGCCGTTTTTCCAGGAATGAGCAGAAACGATCAGCTAGTATTGCTCTTTTCTCCGTAAGGGCAATTGGATGATTGTATTGGTGCGTTTTCTGCTGCTATACTATTTTAAAAAGCACGCAGATACATGTGTGGAGAAGAAAAACAAGGCCATTTAAACAATTTTTAAATCATTTATTCAAAATGGAAAATAAAAAAAAGAAATGTTGCATTGTTTTGTGGCTCGTAATGTAAGCGCTCGCTTTTGGAGAGCTACTTTATCCTTTCATTTTCAAATTACAATCTGTCTAAGTGGTTTAATACCTTTGAAAAATCCATTAAATACAAAAAGGATTCAACACCCAAGGTTTTTCCTGCTGTCTTCCCTGATGTTTAGAAATCGAACAACCTGAAACAAAGATGGACATTAATAGATTAGACTGGCAGGTGAAACGGGAAGCAAAATAATTACATAAAGCATTCAGGAAATCCTTAGATGGAATTAAAATGTAGTCCTCAAGAGATGGGTTTGATGTGGGCAAATTAGTGTAAAATTGGGCTAATTAGTGTAAAATTAATGCCTTGCAACAGTATAAATACCTCATATTTGTGTCACCATACAGCCACAAAATTCTGGATATTTTATTATAATATTATATGATAGACCGAACAGAAGACTGCAAAACTTTGAAGTGGATGTAACAGTAACAATTTACTAATAACTATAGAAGTCTTTATATTTGCTGCAGCTTCATGTCTTTGAGTTATTCCTTTCTCAGCTTTGCTCATTAAGAGATATTTCATTATAATCATCTATATTTATCATTGCAACCATCGATAGATGACAATTGTCGAGTCTTGCAGCACAGTCTGATTTAGACTTTGCGCTAGACTTTGACTGGGTCACCCTAATACATGAATATGTCATTTAAAACATTTCGTTGCGCCTCTGGTTGTATGTTTAGACATGTTTTTAATAAATCTTATGATTAAAGCAGGTTCTCCCACCTGAGCTATGGATCTCTGTGTCTCCTCCACAGAAGCTGTGTTTATCATTAAATTAGACCTACATAGACTCTACTTACCAATTAGCCATTAGATTGTATTAATTTCTCTATGCAGGTCTATCACAAAAAAAAATATTTTAAAGTTATTGTAATGTTGCAGAGCATCAAGAAAGTCTATCTCAGCTCTATCCCAGCAAGAACAGCATGGTATAGACCAGGAGTGTCTATACCATGTGAATTTAGTCCGGCCCGGTGGCTAAATGCATTATCATTATTCAACAATGATTTTTTTTTTTTTTTCCAGTGTCCTGTCTGGCAATGTGGCATTAAGAATTAAGAGCTCATCAGATTTGACTTTCACAAGTGGAGCAGTACGGCTTTTGCCATAGTGCTCCACTTGATTTATGAATGAATAGTTTTATTATGATTCATGCGGGGAATATCTCAAATGAAATGGACACTACAATGGGAAAGTAGATGAAAGGAAGAACAAGAAGAAAAAAAGAAAAGGTGAAAGAAAGAGGAGATAAAAGGAAGAGAATTATAAAACAATTATTGAAAAAAACATGTACATCGTTTAATTGAAAATCTGCAGTTCCAATATTGTCCACGTGGGGCGCTGTGCTTTAATCAGCAGATGGTAGCCCCGAGCATCAGATGTGGAAAATTGATTTTAAATCATTTCTTAATTTTTATCTGTTTGATGTATTTTGTCATGCAGGACAGTGTTTTTAAGTTCCAAAAAATTTGAATAAATGTTTTTCAACATTGTACAATCACTGTGATCAGTTCTTATGCATAATGCACTTAAGTAAATGTTTAACTGAGTAAAAGTATTGTTGAAATTGCACATACTTTTCTTAAAGATGCTGAGGTTAATCATAATATATTGTGTAAAAGTGAAATTAATTTAATATAAAAATCAACAACAAGTCCACTTTTATTAGTTCTATTTAATCTTGCAATGAGTTTACTCGTTTGGCCCTCTTGAGATCAGATTAAGCTGTATGCGGCCCCTAAACCAAAATGAGTTTGACACCCCTGGTATAGACAGTACATTCATTAATTTCTTCTTATTTATTTATTCATTTGTGTGTCTGTGAGTGTAGCTTTAGCAATTGTTGTCTTAATGCCAAAAAAAGCCCAACAGATTTGACTTTCACAAGTGGTGCCTTACTGCTTTCATTTCATTTGATTTATATGTGCGAGAAGCTTTATTAGATTTTATTCTGGCACTATTTCATGTTCATTCGACACAGAACCGTAAGGTAGAAGAAGAAAAAAAGAAGAGAAACAGATGAGACACATGGTAAAAGGGAAAAAGGTGAAAGGTAAATTTAGAGTCCCTTCAGCCGCTCCTTTATTTCAACTTCCACGCAGACTTGGCAGTTTTTTTTGCAATCAATAGAAATCCCAATTTCGAGCAGGTTGATGATACTAATAAAAATAAGAATATCTTTTCTGTTGATATTTTAAGGAAAATCCATCCATCCATTTTCTAACACGTCTACTTCAAATTTCTATTCCCTCCCGCATTCTTAGATCTTCTTCTACCACTCACTTAGTTGTTCCTTCAGCCCGTCTTAAAACTATGGGGAGCAGAGCTTTTTCACGTTCTGCGCCCATACTCTGGAATTCTCTCCCCCCTGACATCTGCAATACCGAGTCTTTACCCGTGTTCAAATCCAAACTCAAAACCCACATGTTCAAGATTGCCTTTTCATTATGATTTTAAATTACTTTCCTCTGTGTAATTTGTGTTCTTTCTTTTAATTATGACGACTGCTTTTACCATTTATTGTTTTTACATGTACAGTGACCTTGAGTGTTTTGAAAGGCGCTTGAAATAAAATGTATTATTATTATTATTATCCCTCGTGGGGTCGCCAGCTGTCGTTGGGCGACAGGCGGGTACACCCTGGACAGGTCGCCAGTCTATCACAGAATGAAAATCCATATTTATCTACATTTTCTTTTTTCTTTTTTCGGGTTTATTCGGTTACAGTTTTATCACCATTTCACAGCTGCTCTAAAGGCTTCAACAGCAATACATAATTGGGACTTTGGTAAAAGAAACTGGAATCTTCAGTTCGCCAAAGAAAAGATTGCGTTTTCCCTTCTGCTTATTACAGAATGCTGAGTGATGCCTTTTCTAAAGAACAGGTATCTGTAAAATTTAGATTTGATAAAAGTAAAGTGGCACTAAATGGACTCCTGCATTTGTCAGGTGTCCTCTCTCAGCTGTCCTTCTTCAGTAAT
Source organism: Fundulus diaphanus (assembly GCA_037039145.1). Classification (NCBI taxonomy): domain Eukaryota; kingdom Metazoa; phylum Chordata; class Actinopteri; order Cyprinodontiformes; family Fundulidae; genus Fundulus; species Fundulus diaphanus. Next base: position 46,700,676 of record CM073125.1, read on the forward strand.
GGAAATTATGATCGACTCGCGCTTCGAAGAAGTGAATCCATTATTGCTGCTCTGTTCCTTTCTGCTTCCGGAGAGTAATTACCTTTCCAACACGCGTCTCTCCGGGTTTGTTTATGAAAAAGAGGAGGCGAGCGGGTTAAATGAACTCGAAGGCACAGAAATTGGATACCTCAACCTGGCCAGGCCCACGAGGTGTTTCACAGCGGTCTCCTAGATTTGCAATAAAACTTTATCAGCGTGTATTGCCAGCTTGTTACCCTCTCTCATCAGCGCTGGTGAATCTAGCAGTATAAGCACTCGGTTTCTGATTGTGCAAACAGTATTATCGCCACAGGAGGCTGATCGTTTAATCTGTGCTCAACAGATAACTTTGAAGGCTGTTGACTCTTAAAGCTTTCTTAAAGCCAGTTATCATGTTACAGGCGAAAGCAGCACCTTATTTTTTCAATCATTGTCCACAAATGCATGCAAAGTCAGGAGTGTTTTGAATATTGGGCAAAAGAAAAAGGATTTTTTTTTTTTTTTTTTGTGGTTGTGGTGGGGTTTTTTTATTCATAAATGCAGTCTTGTTCTGATGTATGAAAGGTGTTAAAGTAAAATAAACCTCTATTGTCGGTAGCATAATGTCACACTACACAGCTGTGAAAAATCAGCCTTTAATTCAAAAGCATTTATTCTTTAGGGAATAAAATCCCACATTATAAATCTTTTTTTAACAGAATCACACAATTTGTATTAGCCCTATCAATCTATTTTTTTTCCCTTTCATTTGCTAAAGGATGAAATTCTGATAATGCTGAATTTTTCCCACCTCGATTTTAACACGAGTATTTTTTTGAGTTACTCCCTGAAAATGTGATCATTCAGAAATCAAGTTTGGGAAAATTTACTTCTGTTTGGTCTCTGGACTTTAAATTCAGGTTACACTAAACCTGTAGTTCTTTAACTGTCCCCAAAGAGTACAAACTAAGCACTAAAACTATTATTCTTTGGGTGTTTTTTGCAAAAACTGCATTTTAATGTTTCTGCATTTTGTCAACAGAATGTTCTCATTCCCTGTTTGACCAATCAGAGAATTATACATTTAGAAATTGGGCTCATCCTGTTATGTCCAGATACCACAAAACCAGCGACATTAACCTGAAAGCAAGTTTTAACAATGTGTCGTTTCATTATTTCTCCAACCCTAGAGTAAGACCCAATTGCAATTCAAGGCGTTTCAGGGTCATTTCATGATCTCAAATGTTCAGAATGTTATAAAAACAATATAAAAACTGAAAGGCAGTAAAAGGTCATTTTGAAGAGCTAAAGAACCAGAATCTAAAAGCATTGCATTTATTGCATTTTGACTTTCTGCAATACATTTTTACCTCTGTAAAGTTTGCGGGCTAAACAATAACGTGTAAAAAGTGCCGATCTAATTGTTTTAGTCCCTTGCTGGTGGTTTTACAGCCGGTAACATTAATCCCTTAATGTTTTTTTTGTTTTTCTTCTGTTGTGCGCGAAGCAACTGCTAAAAATGAGGGAGGAACTGAAGCAGCGGGAGTCTGAGCTGGAAAAGAGCTTGGAGGACAAACGCCTGCTGAAGTCGCAAGTCCAGAACCTGAAGGAAGGCCTCCAGAAGCTGCAGAGCACACACACGATGCAGGTCAGTGACGGACGCGGCGCGCTCTCTACAGATGTGCTTCACAGCCGAACACTTCTGTGGGTTGTTGTTCTCTTTGTTCAGAGAGGGGGAAAAAAACTTTGTAATCTGCACTTTCATAAGAAAGAAATTAGCTCAAGATGTTCAGGAATATGCAAATCGCAAGAATATAAGAGAACTAAATCATCAATAAACCGAAGGGGCAGAAGGTGGATGTTGTAATACTGAGATTATTGGAACCATTTTTCTGGGATCATAAAACATCCAGAAATAGCTTCTTTGCATCTTTCGTTCACTGAAACTGTATGAAAGCGCTAACAGAATATGGCTTAATTTAACTGCCCTGTGTTCTTAATGTTCACCTTAAGTCCCATTTCTTTCTTTTTTTTTTTTTGGTAAATTGCATTCAGCTCAATTTTCTTATTAGAGCTTTCTAGTTTAAAGTGTTTCCTTAACATCTCTTTATAAGACGCCTCAACTTAAATGTTCTTATCTCATAACGAAAAAAGTCCAATTAACGAACAGAACACCTGCCTGTTGGTATTTATGTATGTTAATGTTTTTTCACTTTATCTTGTATTAATGGCTCTTTAAAGAGAAAAAACTCAATGCGTTTCTGAATACAAACTAGTTGCAGCCTTACTTATTTTAAAGCACTCGCTCCATAACAGGCTCTGTCTGGCCGTCTGTCATGTTGTGATGCTTTCTCTCTGCAGGAACAGAGCCGTGATTTAGTTTTAGTCCCCACCCGCCGCCCCAACATCCACGAAGCTGCTGCAGCACTTCATGGATTATTGTTTCAGTGGCAGGCTGCTGCATCCTTGGTGCACAAAGGAGCGTTATCACAGACCCTTCCTCCCAGTAGCTGTTAGACTTTATAACCATCACTGCTCCCAACAAGCTCCATAAGTGTTTATCATTTCATTTGTTGTAAATAGTCGGTTGTTGGTTTTATGCACAAATAAACATGCGCGTTTTTTACATTTTTAAAATCACCCTACAGGGCTGCACATTTCTTTTAATCTGAGTATGATATTTTCAATAACTGTATTATGTTGTACGTTTTTCTCTTACTGTACAGTCTCTTATTCTTTTGCATTTCTCCATTTGCCTTTCACGTTGCTGCTGGTGCACCTAAATTTCTATTTTATTCTATTAAGCATCCAAAACTGTGAAAAATTAGCTCTTGTCAGGAGGCAGACTTTTGATAAATTTTTTTCCCAGGCTTTCCGAAGGCAGCATTCTTTGGTTTTTGGTTGCTTTCCTGCAAAGAAAAAAATATTTATTTATTTAGCCACTTAACTAAAGCCACTTAAATAAATTGTCCTGGCATAAAACTCCGGAGCTCTCTAGGTGCACCACTCTATACGACAGAAAACCTGAGCTGACAAAATAATCTGTTCTAAATTTGATCTTTAGGCGCTTTATCGGCAGCCTTTCACAACCACGGCGTTCTAAACAGCACACAAAGACAGAAAGACAGCATTTCTATCAGATGCCCAGCAGCTGAGTGTACAGAAATTAATCACAAACAGATAAATAAACAAAAGTAATAAAACACGGACAGGTGCATTTTCACTGCAGCAGCCTTTTCCAGGAACCAAAGTAGTTTTTTTTTACCCTTTGCTATTTCCACTGCAGGAACCAGGCCCAAACCAGTTTGCTCTGGGATAAATCCACCTCACAAAACAGCTGCAGTACGGAGCAAGATTTTTTTTATCTTTCTTAAACCACAGATGGAGTTTGTCAGTGGAAAGCTGCTTAGTTCATATTTTGTGATAACTTAAAATTGCACAACAGGTGTAATTTGTTTCGTGTTCATAAAGACCATTTAAAGCTCATCTCTAACATTGAATATCAGTGTTTTATGGTGCGTACATTTAAATTTTTTAATATTGGCTAACCTTGGTGGAAATTTTAGATAAAATGGAGCAATTTACAATTGTCATGGATACTTTAAACTGATATTTTTTTGTATATTTTGCAGCATTTATGACTTAAATTAATCACACCAATCAGTTTTTTCATTTTATCTTTTTAGGAACGAGGCAGTTCTGCTTTTGACGTGTGTGTGCCTCTTTTGGTTCTCTGGGGTGCCTCTGTGGAAAATTACAAACTTCCTCTGACTTTCAAGTGATTTTAATTTCTACGGCAGGATTTGCAAAGAAAACAAATGTTTAAACAGAATCAAACTGAAGAAAAAAATACTGCTAGTTCTGCTGAGAGTCGAGTGCGTCACAAGAAATGAGACGATACGCTAGCATCCTCGAACTCTGACATGTTACAAGTAAGAAGTAAACACCTTTGAGGAAGGAATTTGTTTAAAAATAGAAAACAAATACTCAAAAGAACTCTTTATACATTTTGTCTTATGTGTGTGTGTTTGTGGAAACTTGCTTTTCGGAAGGTGGATGATACAGTAAATAGGTAACAATTTTAACAAAATAGTGAAAGAATTAGAAAACCTGACCTTGACCCCTGTGTCAAACTATTCAAAGTGAGTTTGATTGATTTTATTTTTCCTGAAAAGTCTGATTTGTAGCTTTAAAATTGTCCTATAGCAGAATGGCTGATCTGTATGACTGGGTGATGCTACATCCAGGATAGATAGATAGATTAATTGAAACCAGTTTGTCTCAGAGCTCTTTTAGGAGCTTGAATCATCATTTACAGACACTCCCGCTTCATTATTTATTCACCGGATGTGTTGCTTATGCTAGGATGCTCATTTGCCAACAAAACCGAGTCTAATACTAATTAACGCCCAGTTGTTTAACTACCACCCTGCAATGCTAAATACCCATTTTTAAATACAAATTCAAGTGTCAGGGGTCATTTTTTTTCTCCAGTTGTCCTGTCATGTTTGCTAATGTTTCAGGTGGTGTGTGTCCCCCCCCCCCCCCCTATCCCCCCTCCAATCCCCGGTGTTGTGCTATTTGTTTGTTAATGTTCCCTCTGGCTCTGTTTAATGAGAGCAATGGCTGTCATTATAATGAGCCTCAGTTGAATCACCGCTTAAACTAATAATACAAACTAAGAGCTCTCACAGCTCATGAGGACTCCCTCCATGAGATCGCCGGTGAGTTTCACAGAACCCAGAGCTGAATGAGGAACGTGTTGGCAGGCCCTTTCTTCAGAGGGACACTTGTCAATAGCTTGTTAATGGTGATGAGTTTGATAAGAAATGTGCCCCCACGACTGAGAGCCGAAGGGAAATATGCTAATTAAAATCCCTGCATGCTGGCAAACTTGAATCATGAAAGACAGCCTCATTACAGGCTAAAAGACAAATCAATTTTAGGGTATGGGTTTCTCTGAAGATTAGCAGACACTGTGGGATGATTTGTCATGTTGAGGATATTTCTTTACGGCCTCAATCCTCTTTCATTGGCGCCGAGTCCCTGCTGTCCCCAAGCTGTCACCGCACATTACTCCTGCGACTCGGCTGCAGGTCGTTCAAGAGATTAACCTTCTTATTATTACCATCAAAAACAAACTTTTTTCATCAGTTTTTATCATATTCTACTGCTGCTGTTGACAGTTTCCTGTTTGATTTATCTGCTGGTGTGTCCCTGCTAATTAAACGAGCCCTTCATACACTTTTTGATTTGGGTCTGTCGAGTTGAAAGGCTTCAGCCCGACTAATTCAATGTCACTTTCAAGATTTTCTGACTCTTATTTTGTAGTTCTGATTTTTTTTTTTTACATCTCAGTACATAATGGATCTGACATCGTTCAAATGTAACCGTAAGGTACCACTCATTTCACTTTTTTATTAGTTATTTAACTAAAAGTCAGAATGGGGGGGAAAAACCCTGAATGCTCACTTGCAGTTCCCTTTGGATTAAGATGAAAAGCTGCTGCCTGCTGCTGCTAATGAAATTTACTTAATTACTTCATCATCATCATCATCAGGTTTGATCACCAGAGGAAAAGTAATTTGAGCAGTTTCCTGCTCTGGAGCGTCAATGCATGTGTTGGCGACATACCAAGGCGGAAACACATCGGCAATGACCTTCTAGGAGCATCTGTTTCTGCTCATCAATCTGGGAAGGTTTAGAACGCCATTTTAAAACCATATCCATCATTCTACAGCTAGAAAGATGATTCAAATGCTGAATATCTTTAGGGCAGCTGCCGATCTTTCTAGGAGGGAGACGTCCCAGCAAATTCACACGAGAGTCAGACTCTGCGCTGCTCATGGGAAAAACAATGAAGTTAACATGTTAGTATTAAAGTTCAGGACAGTACAGTTAGAAAAACACTGAAAATGTATGTTATTTTTCTTCTAAAAGGTATATAGAAGCATTACTTAGGTTTGCAAAATTGCATCTGAATGAACCACAAGACTTCTGGAACAATGTCCTGTTGACAGATGAGACCAAAGCGAAGATGTTCGGTCATAAAACCTTGCAGCTAAACACAACACTTCAGCACAAATAAATCCAAAATCCAAAAAAGGTTAAACATTTACATGCAAATTCACCTGGAACTGGTCGCCCCAACAAAGGAGAGTCGTTATGCACATTGTCTACTCTCTACTGTTGGGGCGACCAGCTCCAGGTTAATCTACATGTGAAACTAAGCTCCAATGAGGCCAGCAGGTCTATAAAACTTGGAACTACACACTACTCCAGACATTTTGATATGAAAAAGCTTCCTGGATCTGAAGCAAAACGTCTTCAGCTTCAGAATAGAAGTCCAGTTGTTTTATTTTTTACCCTTTTTTGGATTGATCTTGACCTGGATGACTGAAAATCTTCACCAACTCACAGCCGCAGGACCTGAGCACATTGCAGTTACGTTAGCCATGAACGTCTCTGTATACTATACAACTGTGGTGTCAGTTAGGAGGACACCTGTCTGACACGTGAAGCTTGGTCCAAACTGAAACAAGAAAACGATCCAAAACACAGTGGTTTGCAGAAACAAATAGCTGAGGAACAAGAGAATCGAGGTGGTATAGTGGTAAAGTCAGTAAAAATCCAGACGTCTGCTTGATTGAAATGCTGTTGTGCGGCTTTCATATAGCAGTGCAGAAATGAAGGCTTCAAGCATCTGTGGAGTCAAGCTGTGCCGCTAGGAAGAACGGACCAAAAACCCTCCTCGCCGATGTGAGCGACTGATACCCAGTCCGAAAAATAGTAATCGGTACTAGAAGTGGCTCTGCAACACCAGGTTGCATTCGAGTGCTCTTGGTGCTCCTTTAACTGTAGAATTAAAGGATGGTGTACTTACTTTTTCATGGTACATTACTGTATTTATGCTCTTTGTCACTTCTACCCAAAAATACCACATGGAATATATTCTTCCACTGTGGAAAGCAGCTTTCAGGGCCTCTGAGGACGTTATATAGCCTCCACCATAAAGCAGAACGTTCTGCTGAGGTTCAGGGGGACTACATATCAGATGGTGTAACAGCTCCTCGTTTATTCATGGGACTTTCTGTTCCAAATTTACACCTCACATGAAGATTTTAAGGGTTTTAACTTTCTCTTTAGCTCTGTGCACGAATACACATGAATATAGTATAAAGACTTCAGTCATCTCTAACGTTTAAACTCCTCTTATCCTGCAAAAGTGCGACCTGTGGTGACTCACGGTAAACAGCCATATGCTACAAACTAGTTCAATATGATTCAATCTGAAGTCATGCTATAACAAAAAGACACTATTTGGCTAAAATATTAGAATGCAAACATTTGTAAAAAAAAAATTAATTAAATAAAACTGATAGTCTGCTAAAAGTATTACTCATTTAAGGTTGACAGGTTCATAAATAAGGAGGCTGAGGTTTTCAGCTGACAGTGCGGGGGCTAACGGTTGATCAAGATGAGAAAATATTCTCAAAAACGAAGATCCTTTCTCTAACAGGGAGATTCATTATAGATTGGTACAGATAGTTGAAACAAAGCTGATAGTTTGAACAAAGGTCATCTTCCTCTCCTAGACACCTCTTCATTTAAATTAAATACAATTCTTCCTCTGGAGTCAATCCATGGACTCGAGAAACGATTCAAAAGAAGGAAAATAAGAGATGCTGCTGCCTTTTTAGGCCCCAGCTCATTAAAATAAAGCCAAAGAAGGAAACAAGACCTCAGTTTTGTGCAGCTTAAAAGAAAACCTCCATCCTCATTTTTTAGTAATGGAGGTGCACGGTTAGGATTTTTGTGGACTGTTTTTCTTCTGGTTTTTTGCAAAGCTCTGAACTGGCAATGGCAATTTTGGCCAACAGCAATCCCTCTTAAAGAAGATAAGGAGACACAAGAACGGCACTCAGGTTACTTTTACTAGCCTTCCTGTCGTGAGCCTTGACATTTAATAAATTGTGAGCAGTGACCTGTTGTCACCATTTTAAGTGCATTTTAGTAACAGCAATTAGTTCTTTCAGCACAGCTGACATTACTGAAACAGTGTTGTGTGCATTCTTAAAATAGTTTAGATTATTAGAGATATCAAAGAATTTGACAGCTCAAAATAATAAACCAGAGGACCTTTGCTGGAAATATTCACATATCCTGGAAATTGCTGAAAGTTTTACTCGTGCATCCTAAATTAACCGCAGATAAGTCCCAACACGTGGTAGAAAGTAGTTTTGCTTTAGTTTCTTACATGCCGGTGCTTCTTCTGACCTAATTTTTTTAAAAGTCACACTCATACTGATGAGAGCAAACTGAGTCGTCTTCCCTCAGTAAAAACATCCCTACTGAAGAGTGTTCAAATTCAATTCAAATTCAAAAACACTTAATTTTTCCCAGAGGGAAATTAAATAAAGTATGATCTGGTTGCATCTCGTTATGGTGCATTCACTGACTGGAAAAGGGTCAGATTCTTGAGTTTATGGCCTGCTAGATGTTTTTTTGTTATTATTATCTTTATTACATAACGATTGGTCAGGTAATCTGATGAGGATCCTTTTTTTGTTTAATTGTTATTGGGATTTATGCGCTCCATTCTGAAAAACCAGGGCCCAAACTGCTGTGTCATCAGATGAGTCATTTGTGCCAGTTTTGACTCAGATTAGTTAATTGTCTCCATATGGAGTTTAGTGATTCAGTTTTGCTTGTTTGTTTAAAATCTATGATTTTACTGGACTGTGTTTTGTATTTGTAGTAAACAGTGCTTGGCTGTGCACAGCCAGACTCCTGATTCCTGTGTTCCTCATATTTTTCTCATGTGCTGCAGCTGGAGACGTCAAAGGCGGGTGACGGCGGCGGCGAGGAGAGCAGCAATCAGACTGCTGTAAGTGGGACATTTTAAGCCCTCCTTACCCATTAGGATGTTTAGTTTTTCAGTTTTTTATGTTTGTCATCTTTCTGCTCATCTTTTTTTCCTTGGACTTCCTCCACTGACCTAACAGATCATCGCAGCCTAAAGTGGTTTAACGTGCTGTAGCCACATTTGTCATTGAATTAATCACCCAGACACAGCCGAGATGGGAAATAAAGGAGCCGTAAAAACTTAAATGCCTTGCACATGTGTACTCCCACACGCCGGTGCGTCCTAACAGTGTGTGATGATTGGATTAAAAACTGAAAAGGCCCACCAGGCATCCCAGAGCATAAGTGGAAAGATTACATGCAGTAATACGTCGGACAATAAACACAGATAAAAACTCCTCTGCCTTTTCTCCCCCACCTGTCAGGGATCTGGAGCAAATTGTTTAATCATTTACCTTTTAAGTGTCTCCCCTCTGCTTCTGTTTGTTTCCTTAAAGCTCATCTCAGTTTGTGACTGACTGTGTCTAAATATCTTCCTCAGCTCCATCTGTAGCCTTCTGTAACATTTAAGGCGTTCCTTTTTTTTTTCCTGGGCCCCAAACAGAGCAATGTTGTGTATGCTGTTAAATGTCGGGAGGACTGTGATCGACTCGGGGAAACAAAGCAGCCAGCACAGAAGAGCAACCTCATCAGGCCAAGATTGGAGCTTAAAATAAGAGAAATTCATCTCCAGCTTATTTCAAGTGCAGGATATCTAATTATCTTATTTTAGGGGTATAAATACTCATTCCATTGGCAAATAGTCTTATTTAGCTGCTCAAATCAAGGAAAAATAGACTAATATCAAGAAACTTGTACTTACTTTTAGTTCCCTTTTTGTAGTGACACCTTAAATAAACTGTGAAAATGTCAACATCCATCTGATATTCATCACTGAATGTAAACTAGCAGCCATCTCTGTGTCTCCGTATGATTCTTAAACCCTACTCCTATTTTAATTAGTTTAAATCAGCGACTAATGGCTTATTTATTCATGGGTTTGCTTCGTGTGTTTCTCTATTTGCAGGAAGGCACACTTTCAGCAGTGGTGTCCTGCAGTCAGGAGAAAAGAGGTCCCACAGAGAAGAACTCGACAGGGCCGGTTCACTCTGAGAGGGAAGCGCTGCTTGTTGGTAAGCTGCTGCCATTTATTACACACGTTCATTCACGCTCATTGTAGTGAAATTATTTGAGCAAAGCGGCGCACAGTGGGCTCTTTTTCACACTTAAATTATTATTAAAGCAGTTTCTGTTTATAAGCTCTTTCAGTCTACAGAACAAATGTCAGATCGAAGGCATTTGAGTTTTTATACATGTGTCAAATGAAGGACAATAGAATATCTCATTCACAAACCGTAGCAGGTCCTATTTTACCATTGTAAGCAGAAACTGCTGTTCAGACAACAACTTTTCCACCAAAGTGGTAATTTTCACTAAAGCTGATTATCTGGGTTTCTTGTCATGGTTTGGCACTACTGTAAACTTTTTTCCTAAATCTGAAAACCAGTGCATTCTGGAGGTGGTTTTACTTAAAACTGCTCTTTATTTTTCTGTATTCATGTCTTCTCTCTATCCTTAAAAAACCCACTAAATAAAGCGGCTTTCACGGTAGCTAGGACTTATTATTAAATTAAGACTGGGATTACTATCTCTGTAGGGTTTCCTAGAATAGGGATTGTTGTTGAATAATAGGAGTTTTTTCTGTTTCATTAACGTAAAAGATTTTTTTCCCTTCAGTTCATTTTGACACAGTCCCAGATGACTGTCCTGTGATTTTCGGTGAGCAAATGCTTATCTTTGTTCCACTCAATTTAATTACCTCTAATTCAGGAGGTGCCCAAACTTTTTGTCCAGTAGACCAAAATTGTCAAGTCAAAAGAGTTTTAGTTGTTCTGCGAAGCTGCCAGTGTCGTACTCTGAAAGACTTGCAGCTGTAGTTGCAGCAGAAGCTGCTTCTGCAAATTGTTGACTCAGAGGAACTGCAATTTTGCTTATTTATTAATAGAAATTAGTTGAAAACCATGCACTGTTCCTTCCACTACACAATCAAGCAGTATTTCGTGTTGGTCTTGCACATAAACCCCCCATAAAGGGGTGTGAGACTCCTTTGGCAAAGCACTTTATCTTCTGCGGTTTCACCCGCAACCCTTCTTGCTTAGTTTAACTTATGAAAAACCGACTGTGACACATAAGACAGATCCATGCCTTCCCAATTATGTTGATTCAATTAATTGAGTCGTGCACAGATCACGGACAAGCTGAATTAACAGCCACTGTCTAAATCCATTCCATGTTTTCCATAAGGCAATTTGCGTCCCGAGGAAAATTGAGTTATAAGGGAAAATAAAAAGTAATACAAACAAGCAATGGAGGGGGAAAAAAACTTTGTTCGTGCCCTCCAGAGAACGTGCGTCGTCGTTGTTTAACAATCTTACCGTCACACAAGGGTTGGGGTTTTGTATTGAGCGTAATCCTAGTCCGTGCTGCAGGCTACGCTGCATTTAAATAGCGTGTTTAGTTGACAGAAAGCTCGGTGTCAGAGTGTTCGCCGCAGATGCTGCTCAGTGGCTGATTGAGTTTGGAGACCGAAGAAGCTGAAGCAGGAAAAAAGGAGAAACACCTGCAGTTTCTGCTAACAATTATTCAAATTTTAATGGGCCACCTTGAAAGGAAGATAAATCCCAGAATGCAGCTGACACACACTGGTAATCTGCAGCGAAACACACACAGACACAGACAGCCACACACTGAGTGGCTGTTTACAGTTGGAGAGCATTTTTTTATTGTCTTTTTTTATGACATGCGTGCAGATCAGAGCCTCCTTCCATTGGTTAAATTCAGTCAAATAAATCACAGAGAGGTTTGGACTTGTTGTTCTAGCCGAGTGGCCCATTAAACCCCCCCATTCAGCTGAGCATCTTCCAGACAAGTGCGTTGTTTGTGCTCGAGTATTGATTGACCTCCTGCAGGTGACAAAAATGAAGTCTTGGTGCAGCATTTTGCCCTCTCTAAAGCTTTAAGTGACGGTTGTGTTTTCGCTCAGCCAGAAGCTGTGCGGGATCAAAGCGCGCCGCCGCTACATCGGTGCTTAGAGAGCGCAGACGGAGAGCTAGCTCTCCTCTGGTCTTCCTCTGCGAGCTGATGGCAGATGGTTTGTTTGTGCTGGGGGAGAGCGTGGCTTTGATCAGAGACAACAGCATCAAAGGCATCATTAAACTCTCTTTCTAATCTGGAGCGACAACGTACAAGAGGCTTTTAACAGTAATGGGGCGCTGGGAAGAAGTCGCTTAAAGCCGGTCCTCCTCTCGCCCCCTGAGGAGACGGCACAGAGTTGGAAAAAGCTGCTGCGGGCGTCCTCTGGTAATTTGTCAATGTTTAATGGCTGAGTGAAGCCAGAAGTTAACTTCTTTGCGTGACCCGTTCCTGTCGTTCTTCCCTCAGGGATCATCTCAACCTTCCTGCACGTCCACCCGTTTGGAGCCAGCATCGAGTACATCTGTTCCTACCTGCAGCGTTTGGACACTAAGGTAACGCTCTGACCAGAACCAAAGCCTCCGCTGAGGTGTACTGTAACCTTTGCTATAAATCTAGATTACATGCATTTATCCAGACAGCTTGTTGGTCCGCCCCGCTGGTCTGACATATGGGCTTGTATATTCACTCAAACTCCATGTAAGCGGACCTCCCTAATGCTTTTTGCAGGTCGTTCCACAGAGGGGGATGGATTTACCAGACTTTCTATAAAAAAAAAAAAAAACACTTTTAAAGATAGTTTGACATCCTCACAGATGCACTCACATGACCTTTTTTACTCAGTAAGCAAAAGATCTCAACATAATCCGTTTTCTAGCTGAGGAAAATGTTAGGACACCCTTAAAGAGCTAGTGTCTCACATTTTCCTCAGGCTCCCTCTGATTCCCTGTAGAATTGGTGGTGGATTCAATCTCTGCAGTAAAGCGTCTCCATCGTGACACTTTTACCTCCATGCTTCATAGTTGGCATGAGGTTCTTCTCTTGGTTTTGGTTTATGGCAGTCATGTCCTCTGTTCTGCTGTTCAAGTAATTCATGCATAGTTCTGATCGTAAAGGCGTGGACTTTTAGGGCTGGACGATAATTCAATAACGATATAAATCGATCGATAGACGTATATCGATAATAGGAAAAAAGGTCAACAAAAAGTTCAATAGGAAAAAAAGTTCAGTGTTTGTGTATCTGTATCTAAAAATAGGTCGCTAAGCAGCAGCATAAAATGGCCAGGGCTGCACTTAAAATATGTGTTTCAATTTGTTAGTTATCACTATCGATCAATATGATTTTTATTTTATCGATATGCTTCAGCCCTATGGACTTTCCTATCGATAGTAGCAAGAGAGTGCTGTAGGTCTTGGAGGACATTTTAGGGTTTTGGGAGACTTCTTCTACATCTAGTGTTCTGCTTTCAGGGTGAACTGGCTTGACTTGGCCATGTTAGTGTTTATTTCAAATGTAGACTATTTCCCAATCAGTGGAACAGCTAATTTCAGATACTTTTGGACGCCTTTAAAACCATTACCATCCTCATTAAATCTTTCAATCCTCTTTTTGGAGGACTCGGTCGCTCTGACTTCAACAGGCAGGAGGAAACTAAACTAAATATAACGATGTTCTCATCATGTCCCCCTGAGGTGAAGCACCTACCTGTCATTTTAGCCATTTTCAGTGTAAAGAAATAAACCAGAAATCACGTTTTTCTTACATTTTGTTTAGCTTTGTTACTGGAATTTCTCACTATTGTTAAAATTGATATTAAATATTCATGTCCAAATATGTTAGGAAAACACACTGGCTGCCGTAGGGTGTCCTAATTATTTCACTTGTCTATTTAATATTTAATATATTTAATATACTAAAAACTGTAGTGATGAGAATGAGCTAGGTGGACAAAATTACAAACTGTAAGGAAATGTAACTGCAAAGCAAGAATAAAGATTAAAGATCTGATATTTTTGAAGTGAAGTATTAAAAGTGAGTGTTGTCTTGTAGTAGATAGATATTTTGTTTTTAAGTGAAACAGTGAAGAAATCCTCAGAGTGAAGGAAAGATGATTTTCTAGCTAATTTTAGCTGTTTAAGAATCAAAAGCTGCAATGCTTAAATTCATAGGAGATAATGCTTTATCTGAATACCAAATGTCTACACTTTTACAAGAGACAGGTACTAAGATTGCAGCACCGGGAAACACAGAGACACAACCATTCACGCACAGACTCATACCTAAGGGCAGTTCAGAGAAACCAATTGACAGTCATGTTTTTGGTCTGTGGGAGGAAGCAGAGTACCCAGAGAAAACCCATGAAAATGCAAACTGCACGCAGAAAGACCCCAGCGCCGGGATCCGAACCCAAGACCTTCTTGATGCAAGGCATCAGCGCTACCAACGTTGCCTGAGGATCCACCTGATCCTCTTGGATATTTCTCAGACTTAAACAAGACCTGGGAAAGCCTTGGATTATACCGTCTTCTATGCTGCTGCCTGAATGAAGACCTGAGGTAAAAATGGACCGTTTCCTCCACATCTGTGTGGGTCACAGCTGATCCGCCTGATTGATACAGCCGGCAGCCTCAACCAGCAGAGCTAGGCTGACAAAACAGCGACGAACTCCAAGGCTTCTTGTGGAATTGTAAATGTTTTATATGTATTAATGTAGCGTTATAGCCCACTGATACAAGCGTTCCATTATTTTTTTCATGTTTTAAATGGCTAAAATCGGCTTAAACAAACTGAGTAGCTCTTGTGGCGTGCGTTGCTCTGAGGAGTTATTTAGTTTTCTACAAACTCACAGGAATATGGCCACAGGTAAGGGTACGGTTACTGATAACAGCAAATCTGCTCTGTACCTTTAATAACTTGATGCATTCACCCTGTTCCACATCTGTTTATCTTAAATGTTTTGATAAAGTAATACGGAGCCCGTTCTGGGTGGTAAATATTAACATAATCTTGAATGATATGTATTTACAGAACTGTATAAAAAATGTTTGCAATGAGGTTTTGAAAGTTGTCTGGGTCAGTTTTTTCTCTGAAGGTCTTTCAAAGTTTTCCTTAAACTTGTTTCTTTGATATTTCTTTAAACCAACACCTGAACTTTTCTTCCCCTGAAGCCACTTGACTTTATTTTTCTCTCAAAGGGCAAAAGACTTTGCAGAAAGTTGGTAAAAAGCAGACATACAGACTCTAACAACCCACCAACGACTTACTGTTTTCTGTTACTTTCATTGCGCCGACCAAAGATAGCTGTTCCCTTAAAGAACACTCCCAAACACCCCATCATAGGTCAAATAATGAGTTAGCAGAGAAATTATCACACATTTACTAAAATAACAGAAACAAGTGGGAAATAGCTGTTTGATCATCATATCTATGGTGCTAAAACAAAAATATTTGAAAACTTGTCAGTGCAGTAGATTATCGCATGAAAGATGCAGCACCTCTCAGGTTCTGTCAGGTCGCTCCAGGGTTTTTGCCTCCATTTGCTCTTACTGATTTCTGTTGGTGGTGGTGGTGGTGGTGCATGTTAAACGTTAAGTTGTTGTGGTCAGGGTTGTGTACCGGATAAAGAGTGAGTGACAAGTCCAAGATTTAAAAAAAAAAAGCACAACTACTGGTGCAGCTCAAGAAATTAGAATCACCTAAACGTTACAAATATTGTAGTAAGTAGTTCCAGAAAGTCTAACCTATGTCTTATATACATTTATTTTGATTATTAAGATGTCTCTCAGGAAGTTTGAATACAATTTTTATTTTGTGCATCGACCTGTTTGCTGTTTTCTCGATCAGGAAACATTAGTTGAGGAAATGGCTCTCTCCTCCAAACCGCCTGCTGTTATGAGCCAGGTTTCATGAACTGATGCGGTCAAGTCTGCTTATGAGTGAAAGTCTGGATGTTTGTGGTCCGATTTACTAATAAATAAAATAAATGTGATTTATTGGTGAAAATCTCGCCCAAAAAGGTCAAAAGGTGTCGAACCGGCAAATTTGGGCCATTCTTTGTCGCTGTGGGCCGCATAAAATCAATCCGAGGGCTGCAAATGACCCGCGAGTCCCACTTTGGTCACCCTTGGTTTAAATTAATATGCTTAGCTTGAAGTAAACCCAAAATAGTTTTGTTCTGTAGTTTTACAGCAACCTTACCTTTGCTTTTGTTTCTGACTTTGATCATTTTCAACACCTATGCACCTCGCCATCTCCGCCGTGTCGTCGGATTTCTCCTGATGCCAGAATATATTAAAACCGATCCATCAGTCTGTCACTGGAAACCAAGCACCATCTCGGTGCGCTGACATTCCTTTTTGATGAAGTGCCGCCACATCGCCTCATCTTTCTGATGAGGCATTTTGCTCCCATTATGACTCCTCTTTGGCACTTCGATTGAGGCTTTCGAATCACCTCCGAAGAGTAGGACTAAAATTAGTTTCCATCTGTGTGATTCTCTTGTACAAAAGTGCCATTTAGCTCGTCGTGTGAATATCCAATTTGTCGTCGTTGAAAACTTTTTCTTGTCTTCTGGAGAAAGTACTGTTGTCTGTCTCTGTATATTTTCATCACCAGCCTGACTCATTCTCACGAATGCAGCGAGTGTGACGGTCCTCTCGTGTTGTTGTTGTTCTGTTTTTTTTAAATTGTCTACTTTATGTACATGTGTTGGCTCACGCACCCACGCTTTTCTGTCTGTGTACGTCTCATTTTTTCTTTTTTTTTGCCCCTCGTGCATCTGTTGTTCCCACGCTGACTCTCCGCCACACACACCGTGCAGCCCACAGAGTTTTGTCAATATCCTTGGCTAGACTCCCCAACTGCAAGCTCAGTCCTCGGCGCTTATCTGCCGGCTCCACACACACCGCTCCATTGTGAAACGGCAGCCATGTTTGCATGGTGGACCGGTGCGAACACTGAGGGAGGACGGCCCGCAGATTGATTCAAGACGACGCAGGGTGATCGTAGCTTCTCTAACAGTTGATTTTGGGGCGATCGCCTGGGATCGCTATTGACTGACTGATCCTCCGCCCACTCATGTCAGTGGATGGGTTATAAGCGCTGATGTGGCGTGGAGTCAGAGAGAAGAAGGCATGAACGTAGGAGCAACTCCTCCGGGTGGCACAGAGGGGCGACGTGCGTTTTTACGGTTGTTTTAACCATTTACTCAACAGGAAATGTTTCTGTGTGATAAATTTAGGTGGCTTTCTGAAAACAGATACAGGTGGAAACGGTGAAGAGTGTTGGCTAAGAATCTACGCTGAGGGAAGTGATCAAAGGCTTTAGGGTCTAGGACTTGGAAGTTTAAAGTGCGCACAACTCAGTTTAAATCCCAGGTTTTTGTGACATCAAAAAAAAAAGGGACCACTTTAAATACATTCATAACTTTTGCCACCTTTAAATGAGACTTGTATGCTGTCCGGTTCAACTGAGAAACAAGCCGTTAGGGGAGATTGCAGCAAAAAATATATTTCAGCATTCAGACCTCTTTGGGTTGTTGTCCAAATGCATTATTTGAAGATGAAAATCATATCTACAATATTCGATCAAATATATTTTGGGAAAAACTGGGTTAAGTTGAAGGTCTGGATAGCAACAACAGTCATAGTTTCTTAAGTGGCTCTCTGGGTAGAATCCCTGCTCACGTCTGACTTGGCTGAAAGTGATGCCGCTGACGTAGGCTGGTAAACAGAAAGCACCCCTGATAACTAACCCCAGATTTACGGACGCGTCGTGTTTCTGTGTCTGCAGATTAACCCCGGTGAGGTGGAGGCTCTCCTTTCCCGGCTGCCCTGCACCTTCAGGCAGGAGCTGACTGGCGTCGGAGCAAGTTTGGAGAAACGCTGGAACTTCTGCGGCTTCGAGGGCATCAAGAGCACTTAGGCTCCGCAGGTGACACATCTGGGGCTTCGAGGAGACGACAGGCAACACCGACGCTGTAGCAATGCGAAGGATACAGTATCTAGCTCACAACTATCAAAGACTTCGATACTGAAACCCTGACTGTACAAGGGACACAGAGGACTGATCTCAGATCAAGCGCGAATGTTCCTCGAGCTCTTCAGGGACGGCGTAGGTGGCAGAGACTTTAAACATCATCGCTGTCGAGACCAAGCACCCATGATGGAGTCCTCAGACGCTTGATCTCCGAGTTCCTGTTCATCTGCAGAATATTTTTAGACGTGATGACTCCCCGGGAGTCGCACAGGAGCACCAGATCTGTCACTGGATCATTACGTAGTTTTGCCCACAGGAGCGGAGCGGAGCGCGGTGCTGTTGGAGCCCACACGTGACTCGGTGTGGCGTCGGGTCTACAGGGCTAATCCGGGAGGAGATCAGGGCGTGCGCTCCGAACCCGTCCACCTCCCTCTCTTCTCTTTTTGCTGTTGCCGGTTTGTAACATAGATCCAAAATGAATATATTTCTTCATTTTCTGTAAAGGCTGTCAGCAGTTGCATAGACTCATTTGTTGTAATACACTGTAAATGCTTGGATGATATTTTTGAATATAAAAGACATTTGAATATAAAGAAAATAACGGCGTGTCTGTGCTTTTGTGCGTCTGGCTCAAGCAGAGGTCTGTGTGAGTGATACGTGCCAGAGAAGTCCTCTACCTCTTAAGTTTGTGCTCATTCTTGCTTGAAAGAGCTGTGTTTTTTTTCTCGTTTCCTTTATCTATCAGGAGCTGTACTCAGAGCTGGGTTTAGAAGCTTACATAAGGGCATTTGTGTCTTTCAGAAGCCAATTAAGCCCGTCTGTCAGCCTGGCGAAAGGCAGAACGTTCGCATCACACTTAAGTGGGAAGCACACCTAGGGGATCGTGTTAATGATGTTTAATTGGAGAGGCAGTTGGTGTGCGTGCGCTCTCTGGCACCGAGCGAACACTAAACTGCATTGTTTGTGTGCTGTGCCTGGATCCCTGTATTAAATGGTTCTGCAACTCTTTGCAGAGTGGGGAAGTCTTCAGCACCTCCAGCAGAAAGAGAGCTTACCAGCGCCTGGACCGGAGGCTCCCCTTCCCCGAAAAACCCAGTCAAGCATTCTTAATGCGCCGCCACCGGGCCGTCTGCCGGCACGCTCTCTTCCCCCATTGCTCTGGGAAGCAAAGATGTATTATTATGCATGATTTGCTCTCATTTGGCCTCCTCGGTGTCCTGCAGTCACTCGTTTTGAAAAATTAGCGCCCATACGCGCTGTTCTTGTAGCTGAATTAAATGGCGGGGAGTAGAAAGGGCCATTATTTGCTGTACACAAACCTATTTGGACAAGCTATGTTTTTTTTTTTTTTTTAAAGAAAGCATTTCATCATAAGTAAATCTATCATCAATTAGATATGATTTATAAATACTGTCTGGTCACATCTCAAGCATCTTGCATGAGTATTCACGAATTACAAAAGTACAAAAAAAAGGGGGTCAGCCTGATTACTCTGATACCCCTAAACAAAATCCCTTATCCACGGGCTTTTCCTGAATTGTAAACCGAGTCCATCTGCGTGACATTCAATCTCTGCATATATCCAGCTGTTCTGTGAAGGCCTCAGAGGTTTCTCAGAGAACAAACGGCATCGTGAAGACCAGGAAACGCAGCGGACGTGTCAGGGATGAAGTGGTGGAGGATTTAAAGCGGAGCTATAAAACCAGATCCCCAGCTTTCAACATCAGCTCGTGTGAGAGAGTCCGTGGAAAGGACGTAGAAGAGGACAACTGTCATCCGCACGCTCTATAAATCTGGCCTTAGCGGAAATAGGAAAGCTCCTGTTGAATGAAAGGCATAATAAAGAGTCTTATATTTTACTTCAATTAAACCATGTTGGGGACACAAACCTAAGAAGGTGCTCTGGTCAAATGAGACCAAAAATATACCGGCAGAGATGGTGCTGGGTTTAAAATGCCAGCCTGGGGTCTTTCTGCATGGAGTTAATATGTTTTAATTTTTTCCAAGTACTCTGTCTTCCTCCCACAGTCACAAATTATGCATGTGGTTTATAAATTGCCCCTATGTGTGCGGGTATGCGTGGGCAGCTGTTTGTCTATGTTGCTCCACGATGGACTGGTGACCTTGTCCAGGTCTCTCACCCAGTGACCGCTGAGAGCTAAACGTGGCAGAAAACCTTTACATGTATGCGTCACTGAAATTGTGGTTGTGAGGTGCTGAATGTAAGACTTTAAGAGGTTTGGATACCTTTGCACGCCGCTGTGTGCTTCCGAATCCCAACATCCCCCCTTTTTTTTTTTTTTTTTTTTTTTTTTTTTTTTTTTTTTTTTATAAACCATGTTCCAGTTATTTGTGATTATAATGATGTTCCAAAAGGATGTGGAGGTTTATGTCCACAGCTCTCCAGTTTCTATCTGCCTGACAGAGCGCTTGGGATTGTGCGAGGTGTTGCCTGCGCATCGCTACGCTTCCTCTCCACGCTGTATGAGCCGAGCTCAGCAGAACATCCCAGATGACAAACTCCCGCACACCTCACACCGACCTCTTCTTTCTCTGACGCACTTTACCTTTCTGCTCTCTCTTGACATAAACAAAACACCTATACGCCGCTTTCTTGTCTTTCAAAAGCTGCCTTTCTGTGCAGAGCTTCCTCCCAGCTGAGCTGCCATTCCCACGCGCTCATAGACCCGAGGCATTCACCATTTATCTCCTTTACAGCTGTCTGTGACGGGGGCATGAAGACACAAACATGCTTGTGATTGTGCTTTAGGTTCTCCGGCATCACACGAGGAGGTAAACAAAGACTAATTAAATCCACCGGCAGTCTCCTCTGCATTCGCTGTTGCCTTCTCATTACTGTGTCACAGTGAGGGGCCTCCTCGTTAATTCATATCAAGCCGTACGCGAGCAAAAGGGGACAGATCACCTTCCCAGCAGTGGTGGCGCCAGAGGAGGGCCCTTTACTTGTAAAAGTGCTGTGAGGGATATAAGGGGATGTCCTTAGGCACCTGCTGATGTTAAACTTGATTAACCTCTGCTCTCTAAATCTTAAATTTCAGGTTAGACAAGATTTCCAGGAGTTATTATATACAGGGCCTTGCAATTAGAGCTTTTGTCCCCTGATTGTGTCGTGTTTCAGCTGCAAGCTTGAATGTGTTTTACTGAACTTTCAGACGATAGGCCAAAATAAAGTATATAATTGTCAAGTGATGCTTAGTGTTCCACTTTCTTTTGCAAATAATAATCTGAAAATTGTGGGATGGAGCTGTGCGTTTCAGCCCCTGAAGTAGTTTGGTAGGGCAACCTATTGATGCAATTACAATTATGGATGGTGCAGGTCGTTTGGGGTATTATACATCCACGTGCTGAAATTATTCCCATTGCTCTGTAACTCGCTCGGATTCTAGGACGCGCGCAGGCTTCAGTCTAACCACTTCTGGAACTGGTTTCTTCGAGCATCTTAGTGTTTTCCCATGTACCCTGACCAGCTTTGTTGTCCTGCTAAAGAACGTATCTCCACAGCATGGTGCAGCCAGTTGTTTTGAAGCCGCAGTTTTAACTTTTGTCCACACATTAGTGTTTTTATTGTTGGCCTGAAACTTCAGTTTTAGTCTCATCAGACCAGAGCACCAACATGTTTGCTCTGTCTTCCACTTGTGTGGCAAACTGCAAACAGGACTTCCTTCTTGCCAGTTTTCCATCTAGCGTAGGTTTGTGGAGTGCATAGCTGATAGTTGTCCAATCAACAGATTATTCAACATGAGCTGTGGATCTCTGCAGTTCCTCCAAAGACAACACTGTCATCTTGGCTGTCTTTCCAATTAAAGGGCCAAAATCTCATGCAAAATCAGCTTTTTGAGGTTTTAACTATGTTATGATGCTATTACTTCATCAAGATCATGCCCACAGTGGTATTTTGCTTGATTTGTGCATGTCTGGGTTAATCCTTGTGAATTCTGCTCTCTGCGGAGCAGCGCCTCATTTCCCGTCCCCTCCAGGAAGTACCTACCTTAACTGCACCGCCCCTGCCCAGTAATCAACATGACCAACGGGCGGAGATATGAGGCGGAGCACGCCATTTCTGCTAAAAATTTTGATGAAGTGGCTCTTTTAGCACCTTATCTGCACAGCGACAACTACCCTTTTTTGATACCATACTGCAGCGGCTCTTGAGCGATCCCACATGGGGAGAGGCGGCGAAGGCAAGCACAGAAAACAACTAACATTTCATAACAAATGAATACTCCGAAGCCAAAGGCAACATTGCATCATATATATGCCTTTAGTTGACTTTGGAAAGCTTTAAAAAAAGCATGATATAAAATCTTTAATGCTCTCAGCATTTGGCTTATTAGTTGAAGTGGGCGAACATGTCTCTATTTTCAGAAAATGGATTTAAAGATGCTCTGTGAGGCATTCCAAACTCTGGATATTGTTTCATAATGTAACCCTGTAAAACATCACTGCTTTAACCATGTCCTGCCTGTTGTGCTCCTTGCTCTTCATGATGCTGTTAGTTTACCAATGTTCTCTAAAAAAGAACGTCGGGACTCCAAAGGCAGTTGGTTAGATGGGATTTTATTTAGGTGTGTAAAAGGAAAGGGGCTGAAAACAAATACATGTCACACTTTTTGAGATTTCAAGGGGTCTGAAAACTGTTGCAAGGCACTGTGTACTTGCATCACTTTGCAGAGGGATTTAATTGTATGTATGAAAGGTTCTTTTGGGTGAGATCATAACACTCCAGCTTCACTTAATCACTTTTTTTCTGCTCGCGTTGCTTCTTGGTGGCTCCTTAATTATGATCATGGCGCCCCTCGAAGGTGCAGTTGAGATGGGATGCCGTCTTTATGTTCGCTGCGTTTGCCCCAGTAAGAGGATTGAGCCAACACAGAGGGGCTGAACCTCCAAGCTCATCAACGTTATAGTCGCAGACCCACAGGTTCACAGTAGAGGAGTTTGGACACATCAACCACCATCTCCCAGCCCATCATGCTGATGCTGCTGCTGCCGCTTTGCTTGTCAACAGATAAATCAATGAAAGCTCCATGACAGAAAGTGATGAGTCAACAGCTCCTCCTGTTGAGCTCAACAGCAACTACACTTACTGCTGTAGTCTTTCAGGTCAGGACCAGGTATGATTCCCACCTGGAGCAAGGATATGCCTCAACCACGCGCTAATTCAGGTTTCTGATATTTTTGTATTCCTACAAGCTCTTAAAACTCATCCTATTTCCAGCTCCACAACCACTTCGCCTTCTTCCTATACAGCAGAAAAAACTAGATTTCTAGCATGAATATGTGGCTAGTGTTGGACTAACCACCCTACGCTGCTCTCTAGGGTGTCTGGGTTTTAAGCTGCAGATTTCAGTGCAGCATGCCGTGCTATGCATCCTTCATTTCTCTGTCTGCCTCTTTCCTTTCCTCCCACTATAGAGCCTAAATGGATCCCCATACAAAGCAGGCAGGAGCTGAAAGCACGGCGTGAATGCCCATAAGGTATTTGCACCCGCTAAGCAGGCTCCCTGTAACATTAAATGCCTCCCTGCAGGTGAGAAGAATTGTATGAGTTGAATAACATTTGACAGAAAATCTTCCATTATACATCAATACCTTCACTGAATTCCTCCAGAAACTGTGTATGATTTAAACAGCGAGGTCCTTCACTCACTGAAACCAGTGGGTTTGATTGGTGCTTGATCTGAATGTCAGCGCCGTGTGACTCATGCCAGCTCAGGTGGGAAAAGGACAGTCTCTCCTAACGAGCATCACGCTGTTGGGAATTGAGGGACATTTAGCAAAAATGAACTGACGCCAATTATCTGCACAGTTAAGGTTCAGGTGAGAAAAATTTCATCTATATTTGTCCGTATAAGGCTGAAAGCCTGCGTTTGTTTAAATCAAGATCAAAAACCCATTTGTTTGGGATTGCCTTTGACAGTTCTCTGAAACATCATTAGTTTAAGTTTGCAGTCCGATTGTTTTTAAAATCATTAATATTTCCTTTTAGTTTCCATTTTTCTCTTTGTTTGTTTCCATTTTCCTACCTTTTATTCCAATTGTTTATTTTACTTGCTTTTTTTCAGTTTTAATTTTCCTGTGTTTTATTCATGTAAAGCTCTTTGCATTGTCCCTGTACTGAAACGTGCTATACAAATAAACTTGCCTTGCCTATATTTAGAATTGCCAATTAACCAGGTAGGCACGGTTTGGTACAACAATACAGCAGCAGCAGAAGAACTGTGCTGCAACCTGAGATATGTTTAATTTCTTATGTTATATGTTTTCTTTCTCCTTTGACGTTTCGTCTGACATGCTGATAGTTTCCTTAAACACAATTATGAGTATTTTCTGTGTTTGGCAACAACAAAGCACTCTTCGGTGACGTATGGTGTTAAGCGGTTGTAATATTTTCCCCAAGCTTCTGTTTAGCTGCAAACAGGTTATAGCCTCCGATTTCAAGCGAAAGCAGCAACTGGTACATCGGAGGCGTGACGAGCAAAACGAAACCAAACATTAATTCTTATAAAAGCAGATTATACCTTTGAAATATGTGTATAGGAATCTCAGTGTGTCTTAAAAATGTGTTCATATCCCTTGAACTGTACTCTATTTTCTGTGTTTCTTTGGGATTTTATGTGAGACCAATTCAGAAAAGGGCACAGGTGTGAAAGAATGAATGGTTTTCAATATATACAAATCTCACAGATGTGGTGGAAATTTGTGTTCCGCTCCCTTTACTCTAATAACCTTAAATAAAATCTTTGCAACAAGTGTCTTTCAGCATTCACGTAATTAGTAGAGTCCACTTGTAATTTAACAATAAATCCAGGTGTTCTGCGAAGGCCTCAGAGTTTTGTTAAAAAGCAGCTTCATGAAGACCAAGGAACACGTCAGACAGGGCAGGGATAAACTTGAAGAGAAATTTAGATCACGGTTAGGTTACAAAACAATATACCAAGTTGTGAACTATTTGACATTTGTCAAATAGTTCTTCTAGACAATTTCAGTGTCTACGTAGAAGAGCAAATCTGGTCGAGGCATACCCTCAAATACTTGTCTGTAATTGCAACGAAAGGTGTTTCTAGGAAGTTTTCTCTCCAGGAGGTTGAATACAAAAGCAGGCCAAGCTTTCCCAGTGTTTATTTGGATACAATTCAAACTGTGCATCATTTTTTTTTCACTTTCCAATTGTACACTACTTTGTGTTGGTCTGTCTCATAAAATCGCAGAAAAATGCATTGAAGTTTGTGGTTGTAAGTTGACAAAATTTGAAAAAAAATGTTCAATGGGAATAAATAAGTTTGCAAGGCAATGTAATTCCTTTAATTCTCGTATACTTTACAGCCCTCATGCTAGTCTCGTTAGCACTGGTATCAATCTCTCGTGCAACCAGCAAAATTAAAAGAAAAATTATTTTATTGCTATCAATTGCAAAAAAAAAACTATTTGTATAATTTTATGTTCAAACAAAATAAAATTACAAATCTAATTAATTCCATAATACAGGAACTGAGACTGACCATCAAGCTATCTTTAGCCGGCCTGTGAGATCGCTTCTTCAGGACATCAAGCCATGTTTAGTCGGTCTGTTATCTTCTCTTCTTGAGGACATGAAGGATGTCTGTGAGCTCACTGAATATTTTCACACTCACACTGATGCATGCTGGGGGTGAGAAGCAGGTGAGACTAATCTGGGTGACACTAAAAATGACAAGTGAAAGAGGCCGGAGGGAGAAACGCTTTTCTCCCTGCTGTTTTGATTAGTTACATCCTATCTGTGATGTATAAGCGCATTTGTCAGTCAAGTCTATTGAGATCTATTAAAGTGTTGTGGCATTTATCATACATCTCTCATCTGTTTGGATCTAATTATGTTTCATTGTAAATATAAAGGTGTTTCCCTGAATCACAAAGTAGCTGCTGCCTCCTGTCAGACGAACAAGGCTACAGACTGAATCAATCAATACGTCGTGAATCCTGTCTGGAAAACAAACAACTTATTTCAAATATTATGCAACTAAGACGATGTCATTTAAGGGAGTGAGGTCAGAAAAGGAGACTGAGTTTATTGATGTGTGAATTGATTTTGCTCTGTTGTTTTGTCATTTTTAAATTAATCATAGATCGTTCTTTTTCAGAAAGTTGATCTCTGTATGAGTTGCTGACAGAATTATTTAATATTAATGTGGAATTGCAATATTATGGTCTTTTGGATCGCTTAATTTAAGTTTCAACCAGAATATATATATTTAAATATGTCCCAAATTGCCAGTTGAGCTGCAGCTGCTGCAGTTTTTTTTCCTCTCACAGTAACAATCACATTGCTATAATGCTGCTTTATGCCTTCACAAATCAGAAAGTTCTGATCTGACCTTTGACTCTTGAGAAGTGAAAAGTCATTTCTTAACTATTTTAACCTTTTTAGACTTTTGTGTCTAAAGTAATTAATTTATCTTTGTGACCTTTTAAACACCCAGAATTAATCAGTTAATTCTCAGGATTAAGTGGGTATTTGAGGTTAAGATGAAGAAATTCTCAGCGGGTATTCAAACATTCTTGTGAGAATGACATGGATAACATTTTGTTGACTAGTAAGGAGAAAAATACGAGAATTGGAATCACTGCACAATGTTTTGGTTTAAAAGGATTTTATGCTGATTTCATTAGGTAATGTTTATGAAATAGAAAATAAATACAATGTCTATCAGCATAACAAATAAGGGACTTAAAAAATCAAAATAAAGTACAAGTGAATGAAAACAGTAGGTGTATAGAATGTGCTACAATGTTAGACATATTAGCCAAAGTTGTGCTAAAATTGCACCGTGTTGGCTAATTTTATTTTTCCTTACTTCAGATTCCAGAAGTCCAAGAATCCTAACAACCGCTAAAAAATCAGATTTGATGTGTTTGATACACTTTTGTGTCACAGTAGGGCAAAAGCAGCATTAGAGTGAAAATTATTTCAAGCGAGGCTATTTATTTTAAACAATACACCTGTTGACTAGCTAGCGCCAGTTATGCTCAGACTTTAATGGCACAATTTTCTGCAAAGTCTTTTTTTTTTGTCGTTCTCCAAGCATACTGAAGACGAACAATGACATTTCAAAATAATCATAAAGGTTCATTTAACATGGTAGCGTTGCATGCTATTTCAAATCAAGTAAAAGTTAAAATGCTAATATAGCTAATCATGTCACCCAAATTTTACTGAAGGGCATGCAATAATCCCACATTTTTTATATTTAAATTATTTTCAATAAATATACAGTAGAGGAGAGTGAGGTGATTTGTGCCAGTTATGCCACCCTTGTTTCTAGCTAACCATAAAAAATGGTCATGTGACCAAACATGTTTTAAGCGTCAGCCATTTCAGTCATCCTTCAAAGAAGGGAGCCTCACTGCATGAGAGGTGAGCACATCTAGTTTCCAAAAACTGTTATTTGCCCTTCAAAGTAAAATTTCAATGATCAAGATTTTTTTTATTGTCGTGTCTGACGAGTTATAGACTTGTTTGAAAAGATTTCAAGTAAGTTTTAGTGCTCTGTTAAGATACACTATCTATACAGCTAGCATAATGTTAGCTCAAACTTTAGGAACGCTCTGGGACCTGTAGGGAGGTGGGGGTTTTAAAGAAACAGAACCAAAATTAGATGCTCTTAGACACACCTCAGAAGAGGAATAAAAGAGGGGGGCAACAATAATGAGAAATTCAGACCAAAGCATTGTATTTCCACTTTATATAGACCACAACTGAATGGTTTAAATGTGAGAAGGAAGTATTTAAAAGTCAAATATGCCCCCTTTAAGAAAATGTACCTATGAGGAGCTCCTGTATAAAATCTCCCTTTGTTGTTGTAATATGAGTTTAAAAAAACCTTAAGTGAGTAATTTTATAATGAATATGTCGACCCTTTATATGGAATCACAGATTCTGGGATCAAAACATGCTTCTTTTTTTTTTTACTTTAATAATCAATGGTACAATTTACCCCAATGTATTCTCTCCAAAGGTGAGACAACTTTTTTTTTCAGAAAGCTATGTTTCTTAAATACTATATTTCAGATCCATAAAGACTGTTCCCAGGGATGCAACACAACCTGAAATGTTTTATTAGCTGTAAGTGAAAAACCATCTTAATTAACATAAATAAAGGCTTTAAAATATCAATCTAGCTATAATTAATCTATAATGTGTTTCACTAAGTGAACTGAGTTAAGGCAAGGTAAATTTATTTGTATAGCATTTCAGTACAAGGACAATGCAAAATGCTTTACATGATTAAAAGATAGCAAAAGAAAAACTGAATAAAAGCAAGTTGGAATAAAATGTAGAAAATTTTAAATTAAAAAACATGAAAAAATGGAAACTGAAAGCAAATATTAATGATTTTAAAAACAGTTGGACTACAAACATAATACTGTTTCAGTTAACAGTTTAACTAGAACATTCAAAGTCAAACAAAAGTGTTTTTAATCTTGATTTAAAAAGAACTCAGGCCTTCAGCACTTTTATAGTTTTCTGAAAGTTTGTTCCAGATAAGTGGAGCATAGGAACTAAATGCTGCTTCTCCTTGTTTAGTTCTGGTTCTAGGTATGTGGAGTAGATTTGAGCCAGAAGACTTTAGTAATCTGGAGGGTTGATACACTGATAACAAGTCTGTTATCAAGGGATTTATAGACTAACAGACATATTTTAAAGTCTATTCTCTGAGATACAGTGTGCCAGTGTAAGGTCTTCAGAACTGGGGTGATGTGCTCTACTTTCTTAGTCTTAGTGAGGATGCGGGCAGCAGCGTTCTGGATTAGCAGATTACACCCAGATTTCGGGCCTGATCAGTGGTTACTAGCTGAAGCTGTGTGCTAACTTTTGATCATTACTGAAAGAAATGAACTTTTCAATAATATGGTAATTCATTGAATAAATCTGTAATGTCGTTGTTGTCAAACCTCAGTCACACTTCAGTAAATACCAAGTTTTACCACCATCTTGACAGACATTTTAAAATAACAACACAGCAGAATTTAATATTTTTCAGTTCAGCTTGTTTATGTACCCCAATTCACGACACGTCTTCTCAATCTGTCTGTATGAATGACTTAAAAGATTTTTTAACCAACCTGTATCATACATATGTACAGCGTACAGGTTGGTTAAAAAGAAATTGCATAGAGTCATTGAATCGCTCCTGAATGAGCATGTAGCAGTTGTGTAGTCGGTTGTATTGCATCAATGGCTTTGCAGCAATCCCTCATACTGGGCATGCATGTAGCGACAGTGGAGAGGAAAACTCCCCTTTAACAGGGAGGAAAACCTCCAGCAGAACCACGCTCAGTGTGAACGGCCATCTGCCACAACTGACTGAGGTTGAGACACAAAAAAAGCACAAAAGCACTGATACAGGAGTACGTTCTAATTGGGGGGGGGGGGGGGGGGGGGTAAAAAAGAAAAGTTGTCAATGAATATCTTTTTTTGTTTTTTTAAACATTGGTCCTGCTTAATTTACTGAAGGATGAACTTCTGAGTATAACTTACAGAAAGGCCCTTGAAGTCAGAAATTTCTCACCAATCAAGTCTTCAAAATCCAAAAAGACTGTCTAGCACATAAAACCTTAAGCTGTAAAAGAAACAGCATCTTATTTTGCACGTTTTGGGATTTGTATCTCTGTTAAATTTTCCACACACACATTATTATACAGCTTCCTTTAGTGAACATGTTGCTGCAAAGCTTGAGAACACGAAATGCATTATTTGCTTGTTTTCTGTCATAGTAATTGGCGTGGTCACTGAGTGCTTTAATTAGTAAATCCAACTGGCTTCCAAACTTATTTATTTAGCGTTATGACTTTAGAGATAAAGGGAAAATTGCACCGGTAGTGAAATTGTTCCTAATTACCCCGCAAAAGTGTAAAAAGGTTTGGCAGCAGTAGTACTGTAGTTTAACAACTGTTATTCCAGCTGTTTGCTATTACTCCAGCACTTCTTCTGTCTAAAGGTTTGAAAATAGATTATTCTGAATAAATTTTAAGTAAGCTTAGATTTCCATATTGTCCCTTTGTTAGATTCTCCAGCAGAGTTATCCTTTTTATAATCTATGATTGCCGTGTTACCCTTAGCTCTGGCTGCAGCCTTATCGACCATTTTAGACAAAGGCTTTTGGTATGAGAGAATCATAAGAAAAGACCCTGAATCAGTGGCCAGTGGATGTTAAGTCCAACAGGCTGACTGGGAGCCGATTTACCACTTTGGCAGGCAAAGACAACCTTAAGCAAAAATCCAGCAGTCTGAAATTTTCTGGGAAAATGATACCAGACAGCTGATTGTCCTCTCTTGCCCACCCTGGAATACTTTCAAAGCTGTCTCTTTGTCCTCATCCTCCTTTCTCTCTTCTCTCAGTCCAACTTCTAATGATAATATTGTTAACAACGTGCTTTTATTCACTGTTGGACTGATATCTATGTTGAATCCGTCATGACATGATTCTACTGCAGCGATAAATTGTGCAGTCCGACCTCTTCTTTTGCACAGGGAGATGCAGGTTACTGTCAGATCTTTATAATAATGCATTGGCACCATATGACATGTCCTGTAGGGACTTTGGTAATGACACAGTGCAGTCTGATGGCTTTTAGGTGTTTTATTTATTTTATTCTCATGCTTAAGAGAAATTTTTGATTGCATTCTTCAACTGCCATTCAACTTGCAGCGCTATAGCTTCTTAGACTCTTTTGGATATGCAGTTGTATTCAATATATATTTCTGTTTAATATAACAATTTTCACCTCCAGCTAATAAAAATGCAGATTTAAGACTAAAATATTGTATGAGACCAATAAAAAAGCAACATTGTTCATGCAGAAATTTGGGTTCTAGTGAAAAGTAAGTTTAATACCATGCTTAACGGTTAGGTTTTAGTTTTTTTTCAAAAGGTGCTTTTGCAAAACAAAAGTACATCACAAACAAGTCTCGATATTCTAATTTATTGAATATGATTGTACATCAGTTTTTATAGTAATCTGAGCGCAGGCCAGTTGGACTACTTTTAAATTTATTTAATTTACTTATTCAATAGTATTTTCTCATTTCAATCTGTGCTTTAAGTAATTTTTATCATTAACAAGCTTGGATTAAGGTCTTCTGTTGGCCAAACTGAAACCCTGTCCAGAAAAAAAGGGGTACATCTGTTCCATAAAATTCTTAATTTGGAACAATTACCTTCAACTGTGGATCATGAATTTAAGATAAACATTTATGGATCATATTGTTTCTAATTCTGTTTGCACTATTAGCACGGTGACCCGGCCCATTTTAAAATTGTGTTATGTTCGTTGTCAAAACTTCCATTGAGGTTTTGCTGAATGTGCAGGTAGGCTGTTTGACTATAACATCTGCATTAGCAGATTTATCTGGATGGGATATTTTAGGCTCTTTCTTCACTGTGATCTCTTTTATGAGAGAGCTGAAAGACACGCTTGCTATGGTTTTATTTATAGCTGGCTGTGTGAAATTTTTCTTTTAAAACTATTTAAGCTGTTTTATTCTTTTTTTTATGGTTGCTACAGACATTTCTGGTTGCCAGGTAACGTCTGAATCTTGTCAGTGCTCCTTCCTATCAGCCTCTTACATTTGAGACAACTTCAAATATTTGAGTTCCACCAACATTTTGCTTTACAACCGCCAGCCGAAATGATTCCCATCTGCCTAGGGTGCTTTTCTCAATATTAGGAATCCTAAAACTATTGGAGTGTGAACACCAGAGCTCCTAAAAGTCAGTCAATTACAGTTGTCGTCATAACTACGTTAGTGGTGTTGTGTTAGGAGAAAGGCTAGCCAGTGCTACTATTAGCCATGTTTTCCTTTCTGCTATCACTAAAAGATAAAGCGACTTTATGGGACAGTTCAGGATGTTACAATCTGTTAATAACCTGAGTAAAAACTAAATGCAACTAGGGACTAGGGTTTTGGAGTGAGTCATTATCTGGCTGCATCACCGGTTAACATCCAGGTTTAAGTTCATCAACCGATGGCCAAACATGAGCAGAAATCATGGTTTTATCAATTAAGGCAAATCTTCCAGGTCTTGGAGCAGCCAAACAGACCCCAACCATCATACTGCCACCACTGTGTTTCACTGACTGTATGATCATTTCTTTTGTTGAAATGCTGTTAGCTATAAGCTAGATGTAACGGGACCCACACCTGTTAATAAATCAGGAAGCCTCGGTAAAATATTAACTGCTTATAACCTTTTGCTAAAAGCTCACTTTGAAAATCCCTGAACTGTCTTTTTCAAGTAATTTGGTAACTAACAGACAAATATAGGAAGGCAAGTCCTTCAACATGAGTAAATCAACAATTTGCATAAATCTGTCCTGTACTGTCACACAAAAATAGTCATAACTGTAAGTTATAATAGAGCTTTCTTAGGAGATTTTTTAAAAGATTTTTAAAAGATTTTGCAATCTACATTAAACAGAACTTTTTCAGTTGAAGCTTTGTTTGTTGTCATCAGTTTACAGTTCTACAATAGATGAATAAAAAAAATCCTTTATTGTCCAATATTGGGGAAATATGGGCAAACTGAAGCATTCATACAGATTCACAGACAGGTAAAATATATATATAATACAGTTCAATTGAATTCAATTCAATTTTATTTATATAGCGCCAATTGATAAAACATGTCATCTCGAGGCACTTTACAGTCAATTCAATCATATTATACAGATTGGGTCAGATTATACAGATTGGTCAAAAAGTTCCTATATAAGGAAACCAGTTGATTGCTTCAAAGTCCCGACAAGCAGCATTCACTCCTGGAGAAGCGTAGAGCCACAG
The DNA here is from genome assembly GCA_037039145.1 of Fundulus diaphanus. Classification (NCBI taxonomy): domain Eukaryota; kingdom Metazoa; phylum Chordata; class Actinopteri; order Cyprinodontiformes; family Fundulidae; genus Fundulus; species Fundulus diaphanus. Next base: position 46,733,372 of record CM073125.1, read on the forward strand.
GGAGAGTCGTCTGTATTGTCCATGGCTTTGCAGCAATCCCTCATACTGAGCAAGCATGAAGCGACAGTGGAAAGAAAAATCACCCATTAACGGGAAGGAAAACCTCCAGCAGAACCAGGCTCAGTATGAACGGTCATCTGCCTCGACCGACTGGGGGTTACAGAAGACAGAGCAGAGACACAACAAGAGAGACAAAAAAGCACAGAAGCACACATTGATCCAGTAATCTGTTCTACATTAGATGGTAATAGTCGGTGATCTGTCTTCCCTGGATGATGTCACAGTTAACAGAACGTCAGACCAGGTGTACCTACTATGAAGAAAAAAAAAGAGAGAGAACAAAAAGTTAAAAGCTGAAATGATTTCAATGTAATACAATGCAAATCTGGAGAACAGTAGAAATCAGTAGAGTGAGAAAAATAGGCCCTGATGTCCTCCAGCAGCCTAAGCCTATAGCAGCATAACTATAGAGGTAGCTCAGGGTAACATGAGCCACTCTAACTATAAGCTTTGTCAAAAAGGAAAGTTTTAAGATTAGTCTTAAAAGTAGACAGGGTGTCTGCCTCACGGACCAAAACTGGGAGTTGGTTCCACAGGAGAGGAGCCTGATAGCTAAAGGATCTGCCTCCCAGTTAAAAAATTTGAATAAGAGACTTTACAGTAAGGGCAAATTTACAACGAGAAAGAATATGGTTATTAGTTAAATGTGCAACTGACTAGAGTGATTTTAAGACATTTGCAAAACATGCTTGTATTTTTATTCAGACAATAGACTGCTTGCAAAACAAAAAAACAGCATGGATACAAACACTGAATTTGTTTGAAGCAGTGATGGTTATAAAGTCTAACAGCTACTGGGAGGAAACATCTGCGATAATGCTCTTTTGGGCAACTAGGATGCAGCAGTCGGACACTGAAGGAGCTCTCCAGTTCTTCAACAGCTTCATGCATGGGATGGTAGACATTGTCCATCAGTGATGTTATTTTTCTTACAGTCCTTCTATCTTCCACTAATTGCTCTGGGACCAGGGGGCATCCCAGGACAGAGCTGGCTCTCCTAATGACCTTATCCAGCCGCTTCCTCTCAGCTACAAATAAGCTGCTGATCCAGCAGACCACACCATACAAGATGGCTGATGCCACCACAGAGTTAAAGAAGGTCTTCAGGACCTCCCTTTGCTATCCAAAATACCTCAGTAGGTAGAATATGCTCTGACCCTTCCTGTTAAGAGAATCAGTGTTGTAACTTCAATTCTGCCCAGTTTTTTGTTTACAGGTTATCCTTGAGAAAAGCCTTTATTTCAGGGTTGACCCAGGGCCTGTTGTTGGAGAAACACTGCACATGCATGATGGGCTCAGTGTTGTCCACCCAGAGCTAAATCCAGTCCATGAAACAATCTGTAATGCTATTAATCTCTTTTCAATGAGAAGCACACAGCTCTTCCCAGACAATGGAGCTGAAACAGTCCCTCAGAGCTTCTTCAGTTTCCTCAGACCACCTCTTCAATGTACGTGTCACAGCTGGTTCTTTGCACAAAAGGGGTTTATACACATGCTAAAGATGAACCAGGGTTAGACTGTTAACGTGATAACATGTGTAATCTCCTGTGGTAGATAGCATGGCCTTATGCTAGCCGTATAGTGTCCTTACTGCAGAGCAAATATTTGATGGTAACATACCCAAAGTTGCATCATCTATCATTCACAAACACAGCCAGACTCCTTCCTCTCTTCCTACCAGCTACCTTTGTTCTGTCGGCCCATAGAAAATGAAAACTGCTGGTGTTTAGTGTACGTCCGGAGTTAGTTCAGTTTTCCATGTCTAGTCAGCATGACCAAGCTGCTATCTCGATTAGCCCATTGATGGCTTGTAACCGTCAATTCGTCCAGTTTGTTGGGAAGGCATCTCACATTACCTATGATGATGGACAGGATGACAGGTCTGTACGTTGTCCTCCATTGTAAAGTCTGATGCCAGCTCGGCTCCCTCCTCTTAGCTTGCATGGAACATTGGGTTGCCTGGTGGGAGGCGGCACAACTACCTAGTGGTAAAGGCTTATCTCTGGTGTAAACAATGGAAACGTGGTCATTCACGTGGTGTCTGAATGCAAATGCCTTAAAAAAGAGAATAAAAACACAGTTGTCCATAAAACGGTCAGCTCCATAAAGTGAATGAGCAAGACGGAAAAAAACACAAACATACAACACATCTAAATATTGATTTATATAAAAGAAAAACTTCAGTGGGAGCTACTGGAACAGGCTCTCGTGCAGCACTGGATGGATAAATATCTTCTTCCTCACTGCAGAGCTTGATCAGGATCTCAAGAGCACATGTTAGCAAAAAAATCAAGAGTGAAACTCAGAGAGCATTTCGCTGAATGCTTTAACAGGCTCACTGTCAACTTGTAAACTAGGGTATGTTTCCAAAGTTACAATCACGGGTTTTGCAAAAATCAACCACCACTTCCAATTGCATACAGTGAACCATGAAAGCTAGGAAATCAAGCAATTCATAGCAAAAGAGTTTTTCATCCAGAGGGAAACAGACGACCCAGCTCAGGCGATCTAGACGCAGCACATGAAGAGCCTGTTTCTAACCATCACCCAGCAAATTGAGTCAGTAAAAGTCTTCCCTGATTACATGTTGATGTCCTCGCTCCAAAGATGACAATCTTGCACCAGCTGCACTATGTAAAGAAACACACCAGGGCTGAGTAATTGAAATGTGCAGTGCTGCAGAATGAACGTGAATATTAAAATTAATGCATATTGACAGCCCGACAAATCAAGCTGTCCTATGTATTTATCCTCTCAGATCATGATAGTATAATGAGGGAAGCAACAAAAAACAATCAGCTCTCCTTTCAAATACTGTTAAAAATTTTCACATTTTCTTCTTTTTGTGGGAAACTGCTGATTGCCAGTGTATTGTTATGCTTTCTTTCCCGTTTTGCACGCACAGGCACCTGCAGATGAAAGCATTGTCTTCTGTACACTGAATAAGAGAAACCAATTTAGTTTTTAATGGACCTCTAATATAGAATAATTGCCAAAACCATCAAACTTAGAGCAGTGTTGAGAGGATGTGAAGTCCCAATTTAGATGCTGTGCTGAAAAAAAAAAAACATGTCAAAGATGCAGTCTAATAAGTTGAGATTTTAGCAGCCCGTAGAACTAGATAGAGGAACATTGCACACCTTAAATCCACTTATAAAAGATTCTGTACCCTTCATTCACAGATCATCTATCCGCCACAGCCCAGTTCTCCTTAACTCATGTGGCAGAGGCAGAAAAGCAGAAATAGAGGGACTTATGTGCTGTGCTCTAGACTGAACCGTGGCTTAGCTTTTATCTTAAATGTCTCAGGGGGTTGATAACACAGTCCGCATTCAGAGCATTGATTGCAGAAGTTCAGCAAATTTCCCAGCTCAGTAAAGTGAGACCCTATCGATGGTTTTCTTCGCAATTTCGACTATTGCTTTTTTCTGCCTGCTAGTCATGCAGGGCGCGCTTGGAGCAAGTTTGCAGCACTATATGACACCTTAACGATGTTGGAAAAAGACATAGCATCTAAAACCTGTATATATCTTGTTACCGTATTCTAATTGTGTGTAACTTGTTTTTTCCCTCATAGATGAAACAAAGGGGTGCCTTTAGTGACATATGTGCTCAAATTTTTGGCACAGTTTGATATTCAGTCTGACAACTTAAAATAAATTGGACTCTGCTGAGAAAAAGAAGGGGAAAAAATCTGAAATAATAAGGGCTCTACTTTCTTATTCTGTCAATTTCAAGCCAGTGGGAGTAAAAATGTAAAGATTCCTTTGCAAAAGAAACAAATAATTTCTTCAAGCTGCAGCATCCACAGATGCCTTAAAAATGTCTTAAAACATTAAGTTTGATGTTTGATGGCTTTCTGTGGTCACGCTTTGTTTTATGAATATATTTTAGGCCAACATGTAGTTCAAGGTTCAGTCAACATTCTTTATTTTGGTTCAATTAGTGACTTTGCTGTTATCCACTCAAACGTGCCTTGGAGACAAACCAGATTTAAATGCACATCATCAGTCACCAAAGTCTAAAGAATAGAAACAAAGTCTTCAGCAGTCACTAGATTAGGTAATGATGTATCATACAGCCTAGAGTAGACTACCTTGGCATTGACAATACTTTTGTAGATCCTACAGGGTACTTGTTTGGAATTTAAGGACTGCCTTCTAAGTACTTCCTGTGTACTTTCCCAAATCCTGTCTGGTACCTTTCTTGATCTTAAAGTGTGACTCACCCTCATGTAAAGGCATGACCCGGCCCCCAGACACATTGCGACAAATGAAATCAAAGTATGTCATGATTTAGGGTTTTTGTTTATGTTTCTGGACTGTTTTGGACTGATTAATACTCCACTCCATGCTGCACCCTTCCCAGCCACCACTCAGCACTATATCAGCTCCATCTACTGCTGCCACTAATTACTCCAAGTCATATATATACCTGCCACATTCAACCACTCCCTGACAGAACGTCTTGTCTCAATGCTTACATGTGTTTTCCCCCAGTGTTTTTGTCACTCAGCCTGTTGATCCTGTGGATCTGCTCTTGCCTTGCCCTACCCTTGCTAGTTGGTTTAACTGTTACTTGTGTGCACTGCCTGGTTAAGGTTACTTCTGGGGATTCTGTGTCTCGTCCTGCCCTCACTGGGACACATCGGCATCATCTTTTCATGTCAGCCTCTGCCTACATAACCCTTCCCAGGTAATGCAGGCAACGAGGGAACCTGTGACTTCCGATGTCAAATGGAACGCAACTTTTTTCTTGATCTTAAAGGGTTGTTATCCATTATTTATAGGGTGCTTTCAAAAAGCATTCGGATATCCCAGAACTTACAGGGTACTTCCCTAGACTCCCTAAGGTACCTTTCATGTATGAGCTGCTTGGTTACTTTTTCTGAACTTATGTACTGTCAGAATTTGTTCTGATGGACCCGAACACACACACCACACACGGAGCTTCGTTTAAGAGTGTTTATTGAAGGAAGGATGGGTTGTGGAGGGAGGAGAACCTGAGTCTATACCAGAATGGAGCAGGTAGAAGGTGAATGCAGGAGCTAGAGGACTGGAGAGCTGCGGGTGCAGCGCCGAGAATCAGCAGCTCCACTGAGAGGTTACTTGAGGCTCAGGTACTCTTGGGGTAGCTGGAGGATCAGGAGCACAGCAGGAAGAACCAGCAGCAGAACAGATAGCTTACTTGGAGCACTGAGGTAGCAGGAGAACCAGCAGCAACAGGCCAGATGTGGAACAATCTCTGGCTGAGGCGCAGCGGAAGAATGAAGACGGACCAGCAATGAGGAGCTGACTGAGGAGGCTTTAGAGGCTGACAGGTGTTGGTGATTAGAGTGGAGTGGAACTGGGCTGAGTGAATGGTGGAACTGTCCATGGTGATGCAGGGCAAAAACTGAACCCTGACATGTACTTTTTTTAGTACTTACAAATCCTTTTCCTAGAACTTCCAACATATCTTTCCAAAGCTTGTACTTCCTTTTTAAGTTCAAGACACTCCCCAGGTACTTCAGGGTACTTGCTGTAACAAAGTGTATGTACTGTCAAAGTGGCCTATACTGTACAGTAAAATGCTGTTCTGATGAAAATCAAGAAGAGAAATCATATTTCTCCAATTTTAGCTTCCCTTCATTGGCTTCCTGTTAAATCAAGAACATCATTTAAAATTCTCCTTCTCACATATAAAGCCCTTAATAACCAAAGCCAATCATATATCAGAGCTCTGATTACCCCGTATGTTCCTAACAGAGTACTTCGCACTCAGACTGCAGGTCTGCTGGTGGTTCCTAGAGTCTCTAAAAGTAGAATGGGAGGCAGATCCTTTAGTTATCAGGCTAACCAACTCCCAGTTAGGGAGGAAACTGTTTGACCAATCTTTCTGTGTGAATTTGCCTTGAGATGACATGTGTTGTGAATTGGCACTATATAAATAAAACTGAACTGAACTGAAGTGAAAAAAAAAACACTTTCTGGATTCCGGAAAGTACCCTGTATGTTTCAGTAAAATAGCCTGAAGGTTCTAGGAAAGTACCCTGTAATTCTCTCAAGGAGTGAAAAGGCAATCACTACGTCAATCATATTTAGTCCTTTAGTCTTCATATTCTTCATTTGTTCCAAAAAAAACTTTAATAATGTGCATTTTGTTGTCTCTGAAGCTGACCAATGACTGCAGTTGCGCTGTAAGGGCTGTTAAGATAGGAAATAGGAACTGAAAAAGTTCTGCAACATGGTTGTTCATTTTTTTTTCATTATGTCCTGAAAAAATTAAACGTTTTGTAAGCAAACTTGAGGTTTAATTTGATGTGTGGAATTTTATCCCATGTCCATGTGGTAAAACTCCTGTCTGTACATCTATTATTAATGTGAGATGCCTTGGAACTTCAATTACAGTAGCTATATGAATACTCTAAAATGTTTATGGCAGATATCAGCATGTAAAGTAGACAATTACAATGTCCGATCAATGCAGCTTCCTGGCAGATGTTTTAGTCCATTCCCCAGATGGATTCATCAGGATCTATTGTTATCTGTGGTAACAGCAGCAGTCCAGACATGGCCATTAAAAACTACTTGACAAATTATATTTCAAGTCTTATCACCAGTAGCTATAGGTCTCATGTTCTTTTTAATGATCATAGATTATTTAAAGTCTTACCAACGCTCCTATTCCCTCAGCTATGACTGCTCACTGAGAGGTTTCTTAAATTTTCTACAGGGAGAGCTTTGCTAAAGAGATAGTTGTGATATACATAAATGGGCATCACATTATCAGAAGAGGAAAGTTACATACCCTCATATTTAAGATTTTGGCCTTTTAAGTAAATATGTGAATTGTGCCAGTGGAATTACTGTACAACATCAAACTTCTGAGATTAAAAAAACTAAATTTGGGGATGCCAGTTTGAATCTATTGTAAATTTATTTTATTTGATTCCATTTCTTTTAGCATGTTGCACATATTTGAATGTTCTTTCTTGGCCTCCACAGGGTTCTGGCATAATTCTAGCTAGACATTTGACTCCTACTCCCATCACACACACACGTGAGTCCATTTAAATTGGTTGATTTCCTGAAAAACACAGTTTCAATAGAGTTGAATTAAAAAAACTTTTTTTCCAGAAGCTTTGTTTTATCCAGTTTTATCATCTCCTGAACCGTTTTTGATGTGTGTTGGGGTCAGTTGATCTGTCTCCATGTTCCAGCAATCTAGCTGTCGATTTGAGGTGATGTTTAAAGATTTGGAGATAGGCGTATTTTCTTATTATTCCACCTCTTTTGTGCAGTGCCACAGTATGACATGAATTAAATCTGCCCTCACATTAGCTCCTTTACACACATTTCTTGCCATAGTGGCCAAAGAAGTCAGTCTTTTTTGTCTTGTCTGCCATAAAACTTTTCTCCAGAAAGCATTTGGTTTGTTTATGTGGGCCTCTGCAACTTTTATTCACTGTTAAATATTTCAATTTAGCACCAAGAGTTTCTTTCTTGGCCAACGCTCTTTTAGTTCCTACTAGGCTTAAACTAACCTGATTGTGGACAATGACATGCATGTATCAGGATGGGTCACTTTTAATAGGCTTGAGCGTTGATGGTTCCTCGATTGTTCTTGAACATCCAATTTCCTTTCATCTGGCAGTGACCGTTTGGGTCATATAATATAATAAAAATATAATTGATATTTTGAGACAATTGGGTGTTCCAGACCAGAAATTATGCAGCACACACATCAAATGTTTGTTTGAATTGGGGAAAAAAAGACTAATATTACATGTATGAAAAGGCTCTGACCTCCACTCTTTTGAAAATGTATGCTCTATTGGTCAGGAAATCAACCAACTTAAATAAGCTCTACTATTTATGATAAGAAGAAAATCAAAATATCCAGACAGCCATGGCAGGAGTTTGTTAAAGAAAACAATGTGTTTTCATGGTGCCACTTTCTAAAGGACATTTCACCAAATATTAGAGGGGATGTATGTCTTTGAGCTTGCATCCATATTTGTAACATGAATAAGTTTGAAGAAAAGCTACAACAAATTCAAACTTATGCAACCCACTCTTGTTTTTAAATATTACTGAAGTTGTATAATCAAGAAAAAAGTATTGTTCAAGTCCAAAAATTATTTTGGCTTTAATGCCGATAATGAGTTTATGTGAACTTCTGAGTGGCATTGTATGTCCAGTTGACATATTGGAATCCAACTTTATTGTGCAGCTCCGGGTTGACTCCAAAATGGTAAACAGGCTGATGGCTGGATTTTCGCTGCATTCAAGTTCATTCAAAATGTACAGCTTTTGTACATTTTAGTAATACAATATATACATATAATAAGTCCAAATAGTAGATTGGTTTCTTTAAAAGAGGAGCAGGTGTACTTGACATCACATTGCATCAAATTTGCTTCATGTGTTACAGAATTACTAACAATAAGAGCCTGAAAGAACAGATTACTTAATTATAACTTAATCATGATGAACTTCAATATGAGAAGTTCAGTTGGCAGTGAGAAAGGAAGGCTTCAGGAAATCCAAGAGTAAACACTAAGCACCAAAACCCACTGAGAAATACCTCACAGAATCTCAATGCCACCAGTGAAGAGCTTACTCAATATTGGGTGGCTGTGGACAATCGACTTCTACAATGAGAGCAACAAAGAACAAACTTCTGTCCAAGAAAAACATCAATCACAGACCCTTAGATATTGTGAGGTCTTTACTCAGGAGAGAAGGATCATGCCTTTGCAGCTGCTGCACCCAGTTTCTATTAAAAACTGCTCAGAGGTGAAAGACCCACTTCTTCTAATGGGCATTTTAGGTTAATCAAAAATTGACTTTTAATTTCATCTGTCATTTTAAAGTGTTTGTTGAATGACTTTACAACATTTAATTTGTTCTGCTAATTCTTGATTGATTTAAATGTTGTTTAAATCAATCATTATATGATGTTTTGTTTCCTTTTTTTTAACTTTGCAAGACTCAGGTACAGTTTTTATGTTTTCTTTTTAAAAGAAATCAGTTATTCCAATTAATTGTAAAAATGAGGTGAATTTATCTGAGGTTTTTCTAGCCCCACTAAACACAGAAAGCACCTTTCTCATCAGCCACATCCACCTGGTCACACTCTTAAACCTCAACCACTTCATATAAGAATAAGGAAATCGGTAAGCAACGAACGGTTAAGTGCCTTGCTCAGGGTAACACTGACATGTGGCAGGAGGAAGCTGGAATTTAACTCATAACTTTCTGCTTGCAAAACAACTGTGCTACCCACTGATCAAAATAGTCCACAGCTTCTGTTTTATATCACTTTATTATTTGCATCTTAATAAAAACCCAGATATTTCAAATATTTGGTCTTGTTCATCCTGTGATGGATTGGGCAACGGTCCAGGTACTTCTGCTAGGACAGGCTTCAGGTGTGCAGCAAGCAACAGGCGGTGCAGAGAGACGGATTAATGATCCTTCTCTTCCTAAAATACAATGGAAGCCAATAAAAAGTTCCCTCAGCCTTCTCAGGGTTGACAAAAACCTTTCTTATCTCTGCAGTCTTTTCACCCAAAACATTGAAAACGTACACAAATCATTACTGGGTTTTATTAGATCTGTGTGCAAGACTGGGATGTGTTTTTGCACTCGGACTTTTCATGCCCAGCACTGCCAAACCAGGCTAAGGAAGATCTGGGTTTTCAACCTCTGCCCTGTTTGTTTCATTAGAAGTTATTCTTATTAAAGAAGGCAGAGCTTAAAGTCTTGCCATTTACAAAAGAAAAATCTCTATGTACCATACAAAATGAAAAGTGACGGTTTACAAAGCACAGTGAGAAACTCTCCCTATCAGAAATAAAATCATATTAATGTTATTCAATAATTTCAGGTTCCCTGAACCTCAATAAGCATTCTACGTGCCTTTGGGGTGCTTTCTTTTTTGTTTTGAGCCTCAAAAATGTCAGTCTTCATGCTGTTGAGATTTCCTTATGCTTCTACAGATCTTCTACTCACACATTAGGAAATGGTCAATAATATTCCATAAATGACGGACCCTCGTTTGTTTGTGCACTTGCATGCAGTGCATCGGATCTTAACATTTCAAACTGTTTTGTTAGAATTTCAAACTGTGTACCTGTAAAAAGTGCTCTGTGTGTTCTTAAACAATACGCTAACAACACATATTAATCCTGGTTGTTCCTTGCAGTGAATAACATCCCATCAGTGAAGCTATGAAACTGAAATAAGGGGAGGATGGTGGCTTGCTGCAGCTGTGGAGTAAATTAGGATTTGATCAACCCAAAATGGATCACTTGAGAGTGGTAATGACTGATGATGCAGCCAACAGATGAAAAAGGTGTGTTTTACACCAATGGAACAGCTAAATTGATAAAAGTTTTATCTAACATCTAACTTATTTAAAGTGCCCATTCGTGCCCTTGAGCTTTTAAAAATATGTCATTACAAAAACAAGCTTCAATTTCATGTTACAATTTCTTTGAAAAATGGGGCATTTATTGTGGTATCTCCAGCTGTTTGATGAAGGCCTCAGAGGTTTATTAGAGGATATTATAGCAAATCAACATCATGAAGACGAAGGAGCACACCGTAGAGCAGGGATAAAGTTGCATACAAGTTTAAAGCAGTTAGGCTGTTAAGCAATATCCCAATCTTTGAACATCTCTCAGAGAACTGAAATACACTTTTAATACTGGTGGTGGCAGTATTAAGCTGAGGGATATTTTTCTTCTGCAGCAAAAGGGACAAATTGTGTACATAGATACTCTCCATCCTAACACTGAGGTTGAGCTATTTCGCAAACAAGAATGGGCAAGCGTTTTAGTCTGTAGGTCTGCTAAGCTGGTAGCGGCATTCCTCTAAAGATTTACGGTTGCAACTGCAGCAAAAGGTGGTTCTACAGAACATTGATTGTGAAAGGTTGAATACATATGCATGCCTGAAACCTAAAACATCTATCATAACATCTAAATACTGGATCCTGTGGTTGTAATGGGAACATTTTTACTTAATTTTATTTTGCATGGCACGGTATATGTTTTTCTTAAGATGCATACAAAATCTCTGATTTTCAGAGAAATAAGTAACATAAAATGGGTACCATTGTTGGCCTTTGAAGAATATTCCGTGACCATTTTGAAATCAGCCTTCCGACCTTTAAGATCTGTCGAGTTCTGGTGGGCTCACAATTACATTTGGCTGAAGCTGTAATTACAGCCTACAAATGCTATTCAAAGAGGTGTACTGTTCTCCCGCAATGTTAATTTGACATTTGAGGACAATTCATATTTTCTGAATACAATTTGGTGGCATTGAGTGGAGAAATCAGTAAAAATGCCCTGCCCTTTGTTAGAATTAATATGTTGCTTTGCTGCTGTTGGGCCTTGGTCTGCTCGATTAGTCTAACTCCGTCATGTTGATTTAAACGAAAACATTGAGACATAACTGTTGGGCATTTTTCAAACTAAATTTAATATTTAACTTAATGTATTTGTGCCTTCTTTGACATTTGTATTTAATGAGTTTTTCAACAAACCACAAAAAATCTCTAAAATCAAAAAACTTGATGCAAAGTAGTTGTGCTTTATTTTCCTCTTCAAACGCACACAACTACTCATTGAGTCATGAAACAGCCAATCACATTTCATGTCTTCTTTACCCATGTCAGGGATCAACCAATCAAGTTCCCTGTCACGTTTCCTGCTCCGCCCACTGTTTTCCTCGGCGTTACCAAGGTGACCGCTAGTCGGACTCTGCGGTTGGCGGAGCCGCTGTTACATCATAGACGAAGCCGGGATTTCCTCTCCCCCTGCCGGGGCAGTGTGACCGCCTCGGGCTGTTATGTGACGGAGGAGCAGAGCCGTGGACGCCGCTGGGAGGAAGCAGCACGCATTGCATACACGTGAGGCGGAAAGTTTGCCATGTTCAGGGCCAGTTTTTCCGTCCAGCCACCGCGGCGGCTCTGAAGGGAGAAGTGTCCGCACGAAGTCAGGGAAGTTTCACGCGAAAAGAGGAGACGTCATGGTCACCATCTGCTTTTCGTGATTTTAAGCACCCTTCACATCTTGAACCGCTGTAGTGACCCCGCGCCACAGGCTGAACTAAACGTAAGTGTTGAAGTGATAACAAGTGGAAATGTACAGTACTCAAAGAACCGGTTAAACCAAATCCTAACTTCTCGATCTTTCTCCTAAGGAAGGAGCCGTGCTTCTTGCACATTTTTTTAAAGCGGTGTTGATCTAGTGCAGGGGTGACCAACTCCGGTCCTCGAGAGCCGGTGTCCTGCAACCTTTAGATGTGTCCCTGGTCTGACACGCCTGAGTCAAATAATCAGTTAATTAGCAGGACTCTGGAGAACCTGACTGCATACTGAGGAGCTAATTGTGCTATTTGATTCAGGTGTGTGGGGCCAGGGAAACCTCTAAAAGTTTCAGGACACCGGCTCTCGAGGACCGGAGTTGGCCACCCCTGATCTAGTGTTTTCTGAAAGTCTTCTCAAGTTTTCACGTTGAACTTTAAAAGCTGTCCTGATCATGACAACACCGAACACTGTTGCCGGGGTTCATACATATTTATTTCATGTTTATTTTCCTTTCATGCTCAGGTTTTTGGGGTTTTCAGTCCATTTTGGCCCAATTTGAAAGAAATACTATAACTTAGATATTTCTACCAACAAACAGAATGGATGGATGGATAGTGGAGAGAGTTTTAATGGAAGGATAAAAGGGCAGATGAGCACTTCTGATGCTTGGATGGGCAGATTTATATAGTAGATGGATGGACAAGTTGATGATGGACAACTTATTTTGATGGCTGGAGGGAGTTCAAACTGTTTTAGATGATGATGGGTGGATGCAGAACAAAAAGTTTAACTAATGGACGGCTGATGGACAAGGAGTTTTGATGAATGGATGAATAGATTATGACAAACCGTTCTGATAATGATGGTTAAACTTTTACTGGGTGGGTGGATGGATGGACAAGCACGTTTGATGGATGGACAGATTTAAGGGTGGAAGATGGAAACAACTTGTTTAATACATGGCTGAATTCCACATTTAGACTTGCAACAAGGAAAGAAAGCCTCAACATAGAAATATTTTCCAAACTTTTTATATATATATATATCTCAGACTCAAAACAATGCCTATATCAAATTGATTGTTTTCTAGATGTCTCCAGACTGCACAGGAACCCTGTCCTGTGTTGAGTGTGTACTTAAATGATGAACAGTATATGAAAGACTTTTTTTTTTTACAGAATTGAGTCGTGTCAGGTTCCGTCACAGGACCTTAGACACTCACCCTCCATTAGGCAAGGCAAGGCAAATTTATTTATATAGCACAATTCCGTACAGAGACAATGCAAAGTGCTTTACATGATTAAAATATAGGAATAAAAGCAAGTAGGGATAGAATGTAGAAAAAAACCCAAAAAAAAACAATCGATCTTTAGTTGATTGTTTGTATGTGATATTTTCAACTTTTAGCCCTTTGGAAATCACCGTGTTCGAGCCAAAATCTTACTTCTGCCTGTTAAACTGTGTCATCAGCAGTATTTCTGTTGTGTAAAAATACCATGGTGGTAAAACTAAAATCTGTAACATTTCTTGGTTGCTTCTGTTTAAAATTGAAAATCAGGGATTATTCCTACTGCTGCTGCTAAAAAAAACATTAATACAACTTGAATAAAGTTAGTTATAACATTTGTTTGTTTTTTGAATTTTCATGTGTTTACTTGTGCAAAAAAAAATAATTAAGCGCACAGGAAAACAATCCAAACAGTCCAATTTGTTTGTCTTTTAGGGAAAGGGTAAATGGGGTAGCCTTCATACAAAAACATAATTTTCCTGTTTCTCCAGTGCTTTTGCTGCCATTTCATTAAAATGGCTTTAAACTGGAGGAATGATTTAAATTTAGTTTTTTTTTTGGACAATTAATCGCATTTGCAATATAATCACAATTGTAAAAAAAAAAAGCAATTTTTGGCTACATAGCAATTAATGGATCAGACGTGACTTTTAGGTGTCGGTAATTATGTTTAAAGTGGGTTTGCTCCTCATGGAAGGGAAGTGAGTTGCAGCAGTGAGATAATGTAACTTTGTTACATGTTTATTTTATTGTTTATTATGTTATGTTTGTTTTATTTTATTACATGTTTATAAACAAGAGTTTATTTAATCATACTTTTTTTCCCCAGAAACTTTCAGAAATCTCACCATGGCATTAAGTATTGATCAAACAGTTTAATACATAGACTTATTTGTTGGTTGCACTTTGCACTTTATATTCAACAAGAATTGATGTCCAAATCAACAAGCTATTCTCTTGAATAAGAATATTCTGATTAATAAAAAACAGTTCAGCTCCTTGTTTTAAATAGTCCTTGTTCACAAACATCTTACTGGTCAATGCAGAGAAACGTCAAAATTAAATCGCAATTATGGATGAAATAAATCACAATTTAGATTTTGTTTTGGGCAAAATCGCACAGCCCTAGGGTCGTTCAAAAGAGACTTTGGTATTCGTCAATACCAGAAACCGCCCCTTGTCTTGATTAAATTGTAGGGATGGGAACAGATCATGCCTTTGGCTGCTAATAGCAAAGTCCTTAAGGTTTCCCTTTAAAATCAATCGTCTGTCGTTTGTGGATCTGTAAATGCAACTTTATTTTCTTGAATTTAGAATCATTTTGATTATGAATGATTCCTAATTTCAAAGGAAAGGAGCATTTCTCTGAAAATGAGCCGATGATGGACAGAAGTTGAGTGATAAAGCGATTTATACTCCTAAATACAGTCAGACTGCTTAAAATCAAGATGTAAAGACTAAAGAATTTACACAAGAGGTTTGGACAGCGTTACAGCATATTAATAACCTTAGGTTGTTTAAAAGGTTAACGAGCAGCTTTTCTAACTACTGTAATGCAGTACTCACCTGTTTACTTCATTAAATTATAAAACCTAGCTGTCTTGCTCTGATCCATAACTTGATTGCCCCTCCCCCCCTTTTTTTACCTGGGATGTGCTGAAAACTCTCTGACCTTTTCACTTAAGGAAACATCGGCAACAAGTCATGCTGCGACGCTATATAATTATAGATTATCTAGCCCTGTTTAAAAAAACGCTGTTGTGTAACTTGAATTAGCAAAGTTTGGCTGCCTACAGTGCGCATCAAGTTGCCCTCACTCCAAGTTCGCAGCCACCGGAGAAAGCTCACGCAATACGCACAGCGAGGGCTGTGGATCGAAGGACAAAAAAACATATTCTTCCCAACTTTCCCCGTCACGTCTAAGGCTTGGTTCTCACCGCCTCAACAGTGATTGTGTTCCAGCATATTTCCCTGCAGTACGTCTGCTTTCACTCTCTACTTGTGCCCCCGCCGGGCTGTCCGTATTGAATCTCCACACCAACTGCTTTCCCAGGACGGTATCGCGGGCCGCGCCAGGCCGGGCTGACCTTGTAATGGAGCTTTGCTACAGAAGGGGATCAGTGACGGTGTACGGGACGCGCTGGCACAGCTCAGACACCTGCTTCTGAGCTCCCGGGGCGCCTGGCAAGCCGTCTTTAAATAGATAAGCACTGTATGCCGGAGAGGGCCGCTGACCTGCGAGCAAGGTGGTGTTTTTTTTTTTTATTTTTTTTTTTTTTTGCAGACTATCTGCATCGTAGAGGGTGACTAAGCAAAACACGGCTCTTCTGTAATAGCTCTCCGGGGTTAAAGGAAGACAGAGCAGGTGGATTACCGTGTTTTATCTGTCCCCACTGAGAGTTTGGCTGAAAATGTCAGCTTGAGAGCAATTTAAGGAAAGAAAAAAAAATAGATGCATACCAAAGCGTAGGCCGAGATAACCCGTTGCTTGTCAGAAAACACATCAATCCGTCAGACTTTTCCTTTTCTGTGAAGATTAGTAATCCAGCTGACAGAAACATGGTCTGCAGAGATTCTGATAACAGGGGGAAAAAATACTGAAGCTTTCGCAGCTTTCAGCTCATCAAATGTTAAAATATCTACAGGATGTCCTGTATAGGCAAAAAAAAAAAAAACCTTTAAAGCTGGGCTTTTCTTTTGGCATGGATGCACTTTGGCATCATCTCTACAGCATAAGCTTACTCAACCATATGTTGATTATTAGGGAGTTGGACCACAGCAGCATAAAGTTTGGCCTGGCACATCCTAAAGGGTCTCAACCGGGTCTTTGTTAGGAGTAAATGTTGTCCTGTGGTCCCTAATCAATTCAAGATAAGGGCAGCAGTGAATATTATGGTATTTATAATAGTCTTAATGATAAATCTTGGTATTTTCACACTTGAATACATCGGTGTCATCAGTAAAGAAAAATATCTAAGAGGAAAAACCTGATAGTTCAGTTTATTCATGCGTTCAAGTTCAGACCGCGGTCCTCATAATGCTGCCCATATACTGAAGAACAGGTCGGTGAAGCTAAGAGATATTTCCCATAATTCTCTCACCACTGGCTGTCAGTCCCTGTTGCTGTTGGTACAAAACAACATACCTCTTTATGTTATGTTCCAAGTTTCTTTCCTGTACTTATTTTTACTAAATAGCTTCCAATCTTTGTGAGGATTTTGTCATTTTGACGAAATTTGCCACAGTTTCAGCACCGTCACACAGATAGGGCGCCATTATTATTAATACCGACGTCATTTCCCACAAAGGATTCCTAAACTTTGTCTAATTGAATCAACTTTGACTCGTCACCCCAGCGATCCCTATGGTGGGTAGTCAGGAGAAAGGCATTTATCTGCTGCTTTCCATCTGTAATGCAGCCACCACACTGAAACAGAATAAATCTGGATCCTCCAGAGTCACCTGGGCCAATATTGTCAAGTCAAAAGTTTTCGAGGGCCAAAAAACTTAAATGGGAAAAAAATGGAATTACCCTAAAATTGTATTGGGATGTTTTTTTAACTTGCTCCTCAAAATATGACCATGCATTATTAAAATTAATCAAATGGACCAGCTTTCCTGTAGGAAAGGCATGTATAAATCATTGGATGTCAAAAACGTAAAAAGGCATTTCGCACATTTGCCTAATTAAAAGATGCTCATTTGGCTAACTGGATGACCATCTCATTGAAAGCACTAAAAACAGGAGTCACGCTTTCTTGCTGCATTTGGCCAATTTGATTAAATGAGTTGTTTTTATCAGTTATTTGTTATTTATTTCTTATATTGTGTGTAAATTGAGAGACAGAGATTTATTTATTATTTATTTATTGTTTTTTTGTTTTTTTTAAACATATGCACGGATCGATGGAACTTTTTAAATTTCGTTGTTCTTGTGACAATGACAATAAAGTTTTCATTCATTCATTCATTCATTCATTTCATTCATTCATTCATAGAAGCAGATTTTTGTGCACCAAAGCGTACTTTTCAGTATAGTTTGGGTCCTATTTGCTATGTAATTCAAGTAGAATGCAAAAGGTATGGTAATTAAAAGATGAATACTTTTCAACTGCTTCAAATGCTAGAAGACTTTAATTTGTCTGTAATAATTTTGCTTTAATAAGAAATAAAATGATCCATCCGCATCAACTACTGCTTGTGGGCCAATTAATTTATGAATTGAAGTTGGGGGCCACAAATGGACCCCCGGCCCCACTTCGGACAACCTTGCTCTAGAACGAACGTTTTCCCTAAATTCTGTCATTTAAGCTTTTTTTTTTTTAAGGGCTGTCCCATTATGAAATCTTCTCTTTAAGCATTTTGTGTTTTCTTTTTCTTTTCTTGGACAGATTTCACCAAATGTTTGAGAAATCTCTGATCCCAGATTTTCTCTGATGACTTTCTTTTTTCTTCAAAGGCGAGAGTTCTCCACTGCCTTTGTTAAATGTATTATTACATTTTGCAGTTTGAACCAATTTCGTGTCATTTCTGCTATCTCCTTAGCTTTGTTTATATATATATATATATATATATATATATATATATATATATATATAAATCCATGGTTGAATTGACCTGTTTGCTTCTTCACATGCGGTGCACACCAGTAAATTTAGAAAGCAATTTTATCTGGGATTTATAAAAAAAACAAAAAAAAACCCACAAAGCTCCTGACATTATCCACCATGATCAGTTTTTAAAATTTAACACAAATTGTTTGCTTCGAGGCAGTGGCTGCATTGTTTAAGTAGCACTGGTAATTGTCTCTTATATCAGTAATTAATTTGTGATTTTTCATACTTTTTCTTTTTAATCCTCAAAGGTCCCGCCATGTTCCCTGATGCCCTGGATACGGCCGGGCGGGTGGAGGGGCTTTCACTGTCCTCTCCGGAACCGCCGGCCGACCTGGAGGAGGAGGATGAGGCTGAAGGGTCGCCAGAGAGGGGGCCGAAGATACGAGGCCGCTACCGCAAGAGCCTGCAGCTTTTAAAGCCCTTCAGGATAACACACAAGTAAGTCATTTTACCTAGCTTTATGCAGCAGAACCTTCACCATGAGCAAAAAATAAATAAATAAATGCAGATATGATTTAAGGCTGAAGTTAATCTGATATTAATGTTGGGTTGCCAAGCTTCTGGCTTTTTCTTAGCAGAATTGCTACAGTTTATCAAAATTGGCTGGTGACCTGGCCTGATGACCCAGCTTCGAAGCAGGGTCGACAAAATTGTCTGAATATTTGAGGTGAGGGTTTTGCAAAAGCTAAGTGTGTTTATAAAAGTTACAAAACCAGTTTTTGGTGTTTGTTTGGGGAGCTTGTCCTGCTGGAACAGCAAACACTGCCAGAGTTTTCACCCGAACCGGCACCCTCAGATGGAGGGAAATTGGTTATAATGTCCAGAACCAACAAGGTTCGAGTCAACCTTGAACTGGAAGTTGGGACGTCAGTATCACCGTCTCCATTGAAACAAGTTTAGCACCAACATGGACTGAAACAATGCTGACAAAAAAAGCTCCTGTTTAAAACCTCTTCGGTTTCCACTGATGCTTGAAAAGCTGCCCATACGGACGAGTCCAAAGCCTTTATAGCGAAAGACGACCCAAGAACTGGCTAATTTGGCCGCATTAACTAGTAAAGTGTTTGGTGAAGTCAAGGGAAGGCGTTCAAACCCCCGGACAGTCTCCCAGCTGCCAGCCGTACTGGTGGCAGCATCATGCTGTGGGTGCGTGGTACTAAGTATATGAAACTGTAAAAATGGAAGACTGCCTCCACATTCATCAACTTCACTTTAAATCGACGTTTTTTGGTTGAAAGTCGGACAATGATCCCAAACACACACTGGCTTCTGGAAAGCCCTGACCTCAAGTCTGCTGCTGATTGATGATGGCTGGACAAAGGCTTGTAAAGAGGTGTCGTTATGGGGGATGCATTTAAACATTTGAGCGTATATGTGACGCCCTGCGGATTTGAGAAAATCCACAATAAATTCTAGCATGTAATTCTTGTTTTTAGGACTGAAATGAAGAGGTGCATTAAATCCCTTGTCAATGCTGAATATAGGACAGTTCGGGTACATTATTAAAAGCCTTAAAAGCGCGTGACACGTGTGGCCATGATGAGCGTGTGTGCTCTCACCCCAGTTTTCTGCCTGTTTAATCTGCTGACCGGTGGGCTGTAGCAGGGGGCCAAGATAAGGCATGGGAACTTATCCCTCAGTGACACACAGCACCATGTTTGAGCATGTCTCTCCTGATAAACCTCTCCTGCTCTGTCTTTTCTGTTTTTTTCTTTTTTCTTCACTGCTCTCTTAGATTTCTGTGAAGAATGTGCAAATTACTGTCCAAACACTGCAGGCAGGATTCTCCTGTTGCTGACTCCGGCTGTCAAAGGCACCGCTCGTTTCTCATCGACCTACATGGTCGATGAGAAATAACATAGCATCTCCGTGTTAGCTGAGCACTTTTAGGGCTCTCACCAATTTCCACGTCTTCTGCTCTATTCCAGGCATCAGCACCCAGTTGATAACGCGGGCCTCTTCTCTTTTATGACTCTGCACTGGCTCTCCCCGCTGGCACTGAAGGCCTACAAGCAGTCCAGCTTGTCTTTGGATGACGTGTGGGGACTGTCCTGCCACGAAGCATCGGGACTCAACTGTCAAAGGTGAGACTTTCCCCATGAAAGCGGCCAGTGGTGTAAAACCAGAGAATATTCCTGAAATACTCCAGACTGTGAATAAGTTAAAAGGTGAATCTGAAGAAATGTGAAAGTTCTTTGGGTTTTTTTTTTGTTTGTTTGTTTTTTTTGCAGTAGAAAATAATACACCTTTCCTGAAAGACCTAAACCTTTCAACCCAGTAGTAAAAATAAAATATCAAAATCTATACAATTTGTGTTTTTACATCAATTTATATGTTAAGGGCATCCTTTATATTACATTTTCCACACCAGGGCTTAATTCTTGTCCAACTCATCAATAATTTAGATATTTTTTTTTAGTTGGTGACTTTCAAATAAATGAAAAAGGCAATTGGTTTCCTTTTTGAACCTTATAGAGCCTCTTATTTCAGGTGTCGTGTTGTCTTTTGAAACCTGGTCTGGTTTAGATGCCAACAAATCATTTCTATTTTGTATTTACTATACCAAATAAACAGAAATTCATGAATCAAGAAGAGTCTATATCTGGTGTATTGTCATCCAGCCTAGTTGGTCTACATGCCAACAAAGCTGTGAAACAACCCTTTGTTCCTCTGCCATACCAGAAAACTAAATCTGGGTTAGTGTTTGATTTATTTGATGTTTTAAATGTTATAAAAACAGCTGTAAATGTCTAGACGTCTGAGTCTGGAAAGGTTTGGGTCTTGAAATGAAGAGTTTGGCTCTTTGTGTTAAGGACTTTTTCTCATAATAGTTACAGGCACCACTTCTGTTAATAGCGTCACAAATGAAATATGTTTAAAGTGGATTTGCCTCCACATGGAAGGGAAGAGAGTTGGAGCAGTGAGATAATCTAATTGTATTATTTGTATTAGAGTTTATATAATCATACTTTTTTATAATAATATTCTGATTAATAAAAACAGTCAAATTCTTGTTTTAAATAATCGTTGTTTACAAACATATTTATTTACAGGCCATTTTTGTTGCTTGCGGTTAATACAGAGAAAAGGCAAAATTAAATTGCAATCGCAATTACGGTTGAAATATATCACAATTTTGATTTTTAGCAAAATCGTACAGCCATAAATTAAAGATGAGCTGATTTTTAACAGTAGGAACGTTTTTTAGTGTTAACATTAAAGTTTAGTCTGTTTGACAACTTCAAAGCAAAAACAAGAAAGGAAAGGAAGTTGACAAAGGCCTTTCTCAACTTGTTTAAACCTTACAAATACTTTCTGCAGGTTTTAGAAGGTTAATAAACCAGCCTATCGGTGCTGCAGCTGATTTTATATCAATTTGTAAGGAAATTTCAAGTGAAGCCGTACACTGTGATTCCTCCCGTCCTGGCCCAACAGCGTTCAGAGGAGTGATGAAATCAGTTGCTGTGGATTAGTGCTGTTAAAATGGGGTTATTTGACAGATTCTTCAAAGATATGTTTTGAGAAAAAGAAAAACGAAAAGGCCAACCTCAAACTGTCAGGTAAGTGGGTGGATAGATTGTACTTTGAGTTAATTGAGCAGCCGGTGGCTCAGGCGGTATTTCACTTTTCGACAAAATAATTGGCTCAATTAAACACTGAAAGCAAACATCACCTTGTCCCGAGCGCCGAATGTGAGCTTTGAGTGAAAAGAGGCTTTGCACAGCAGGATAATGATTCTGATCACGATACGTTTAAAAACCCGAAGGATTTGCTCTACAGGCAAAAGACGAAGGTTTGGATGTGCCATTCATAGTCACGCAAAACAGTGATGTTTTTATATGTTATTGAAAGATAAGTGCTTTTGAGAAGAAAATAAAACTTTCTGGCCTACATGTAGAATACTGTGTGGCAGAAAACTAAGTATGCATATTACTCTGAACGCACTCCATAGCAAAGCATGGTGGTGGCAGCATTACACTCTGGAGGGTTTTTTCTCAGCTGGGACAGGGAAGCTGGTCAGACTTGATGTGGAGACTGGTGGAGCTAAAAACGGGGCAATCCTAGAGAAATTAAAAACTGTTCAAGGCTACAAAAGACTTGACACCAGGACAGAGGTTCCCCCTCACCTAGAGCAACAACCCTAAACATACAGCCAGAGCTACAGTGGAAGGGTTTTGTTTGAACGTAGCTGTGTGTTCCAATGGCCTAGTCAAAGTCCAGAATTAAAATGCAATTGAAAATCTTTGTCAAGACCTGAACATTTATGTCCAAGGCAGCTTGTCGTACAATCTGACTGAGCATTAACTATTCTGAAAAGAAGAATGGGCGAAAACTTCAGCCTCTAGATATGCAAAGAGGTAGAGACACACCCGAGATACTGCAGCCAAAAGGGGGGGGGGGTTGTACTAATTGACTCGGGGCTTCTGAATGCCAATGCACGCCACACTTTCTGTGAAAGACTTTAAAAACAATGCCTCATTTTCCGTCCACTTTGCAATTGTACACTAGTTTGTGTTGGTCGATCACATAGTATCCCCATGAAATAGGTGGAAGTTTATTTAGACCGGACTGGGCAGGAATACTTGCTCTCTTCCAAGCATTTGAGTCATGCTTTTTTTTTTTTTTTTTTTTTTTGAAACATTAAAATATGAGAATAAAGTATTAAGTTAATCCGTATAAATGATTTATGCATCATCGTTAACTTGGTGTCCTTCTGGAAAGGAGAGCCACCTTTCACTCTCTTGCAGCAACTTTTAGGCGCTTCTGTTAGCTGTGAAATGTGCTCAGTCTGCTGCATGAGAGCCAACTGACGAGCCGCCTGCCTCTCCTTTTCACTTATGCAGGAACACCGTGCTGGGGTCAGGAGGGGGCTCCTAAGTATAGCAGGGATTAGAGATTACAGTGAAAGTTGTTGCCTGACTCGTGCGCCTGTGTCACTCCTCCACCTGAGTCTCTCAGTGTCTCCCTGTCGCCATAATTAGCTGTCACTGACTGTCTCTGTTTGGCTGCCAAGGCGCCGCTTAACAAACAGTGACGCTCGAATTTACCGAATGAACTATCAAGACTCTGTATAAGCGCATTAGAGGGCATTTAGACGCTCCCTGAAAAGAGACGCTTTTCTCTTCAGCCCTCGTGTGCTTCCTCCTTGCCATGACTCGGCAATAAAGAGAAGGCTGACTTATTGAGGAAGTTCTGACAAATCGGGTGACAGCTGTGTGACTTGCTCTGCCACAGGATTGTGGTTCAGGATCTTCCTCTTTCGCGTGCGTCCAAGTCTCAAGCTATCACTCTGCTGTGTTTGGATGCAGGAGGGCGGCGATGTTTACAGTTATGTCATACGAGGCAGGAACGGTTATGCAACCCCGATGCAATACAGAGATGATGGTGCGAGGAAGAATCTGGATTGGGGGGCGGCGGGGGGGGGAAGAAACCCTGGGAGAGTTGACACTTGTTGGTGCTCGGTGAGGTGCGAACCTTTAACGCGATGTCCTGGCCAACACTTCCTTTGAAACATCAGCATCGCTTGCCATCTGGCTGGTGGCTGCTAGAAGCATTTCATCCCTGCTCAAAAAGCAAACAGCCCCTCTCTTGGAGCACACATCGGTGCCTCTGTCTTCTCATTTCCATTTCAGTAGGTGTCCGCGGACGCTTGGGATGCAGTGTTGCATCATGGACTTATTTTAAGTGTTATGTTTACATTAGGCTTTTTAAAGTTGTACCGATTTTTTTTTTTTTTTTTTTTTTTTTTTTCAAACAGTCTAGTTGCTTTCAGAGATATTTGTACGCTTCAGTGATTAAACGTACTAACACCGACTGTGCTGCTGTCAAGTCAAAGTGTCTTTTCGGGTGATGGAAAGTTGCATTTTTTATTTGTATTTTTTTATTTTTCTTTACTTGTATTTAGCCTCTTGATTCTGATTACGCATGTGAACGCCTCAGTGTGCTGATGAAGATTCTCAGTCACCCAGGTCATGATCATTCATGACCTTGGTTATCTAAGCCAAAACAAGGTATTTCTTTGGGCAATAATATAAAGCTTGGAACTCCACACTACTCCAGACGTTTGAATTGAGAAAGATTTCTTCAAACTTCGCAAAAAAGTCCAGTTGTTTTCTTTTTTAACCTTTTTTGAGCGCCTCAGCGGTTCGTCATGTAGACGGGTCAATCCGTCCTCCAAAAATGGGAGGAGTGTGGCCCAGCTGCAAACCTACCGAGACGTGGCCGTCCAGCTAAGTTGACAGGCCGGGCAAGGTGAGCATTAATCAGAGAAGGAGCCAAAGGACCTTGGTTAACTCTGGAGGAGCTGTAGAGAGATTTGAACATTGTGGCGAACCGCAATATGAGTCTGAAAGGCTATTATTGCACATCGCCCGTAACAGCCCCTCCTTGCAGAGAAATACTGTGAAATACTCATACTGTGGGAAGCTTTTCTTCAGCTGGTCAGTGTGGATGAGAAGATAGCTGATGATTATTATTATGGAGTGACGCTGGAGGAAAACCTGTTAGACGCCGCAAAACACTAGATATGGACGCCGAGACTCACTTTCAAGTCCCACAGACAGCCTAAGCTACTTTTTAATTATTTAGGTCAAAACATATTAATGTGTTTGGATGTTTGGGTCAAAGGCAGGTTGAGGATATGTGGAAAGCCTTGAAAGTTGATAATCACTGGTCATTTTATTTTTCATTCTGACTGAGCTTGAGGTATTTTGCAGAGAAGTATGGGCAACAATTTAAGTCTCTAGATGTGCAAGGCAAGACGAGGCAAGTTTATCAGTGTACGACGTTACAGCAGGAGCACAACTCAACGTGCTTCACACGATGAGAACGTGAGAAAAGAAAACGCACAATAAATGGCATCGAATTGGCATAATAAAGGAAAGTCAGAGACACGCCCTAAAAGACCAGCAGCTGTACTTAAGCCAACGCGTGGCTGAGTAGAAATGCATGCCACATTTTTCAGATGTTTATTTTTCAGAAGCGCTTCATGGTTTTCGTTCCTCTCCGCAGCCATGTGCGACATGAGAAAGCGTGAAAACGTTTAAGAAGTGTGGCGCTGTAAGAAAAACGCTTCACATCAAAGTGAAGCTCAAACGGGGGGTCCATATTTTCAGAGCAACATCTCTGTACTTAACGGAAAAGGTGTTAAAGTTGTGTTTAGCAGCTACACTCCTAGGTTGTGACTTTGAGGCGATTCTGCTGAAAAGTTGTTTTTCTCTCTGAAACTTTTTAGTCCGTCTTATTTGATAAGATTGGAGCTAAACTGGTTTCTCAGCATTTCCTCCTGCTGATGACGTTCTTGCCTAATTTTTAATATAAAATCAAGCATTGCGTCTGTAATTCTGTCTCACACACACACACACACACACACACACACATCTCGGCTAATTCCAGCTGTGTGTGTGCAGCTTTCGGCCGCTGTTTAATTGTCATTTCTCTACATTCGGCGCCATTTGACTTAGAATGGTAATTATCAGGCGGTCGAACGTGTAGTTGGCTTAATGCTCCGTCTATCTCTGATACGTTTTTAATAAAGTCGTTTGGGGCGTAAATTACTTTCTGCAGCTGCTCCGCCGCTGCTTTATGGACTCATTAGCCGTGAAGCATTTGGCCAACAAGATATTTATCCACTTCAAGTCGCGCTCTGCAGCAATAGAGGTACATTAGAGCACCTTTAACATGTTGGGTACTTTTCTTCAACTAATTATGCGATGCATCATTCATGATTCTATGTTGGAGGTCACTTTTACTTATTATCACCGCTAGCGGCTTTAATTTCTCTCTCGTGGTTTTTAAATCCAACGACGGCCCGCCAGGTTGTTTCCATATCTCCTCGGGGGGCTTCTTGGCCTTCTGATGCTCCACCCGTACCTGTAACAGAGCAATGCACAGAAGATCCTTTTTACTTATTATGACCTCGACCACTGGCAACAGCAGTGGCGCATAGTACAATGGTTATTTGTATATTTCACCCCTGGTTTTTTTTTTGGGTTTCAGGCTTGAATCTTTGTGGCAAAACGAGCTGAAGAGGCGTGGAAGAGAGGGGGCGTCCCTGTCAAGAGTCTTCTGGAGGTTCTGCCAAACCCGGATGCTGGTGGCCATCTTCTCTCTCCTCCTCACGATGGTGGCAGGCTTCGTTGGACCTGTGAGTACCGTCCAAATGACTCCTCCTGCTCTCTCTGTTTCATTGGCTCGGCTAATTATCCTTTGAGAGCGACCCTGCCGCGTTCTTGATTGTACTTTAAATCACTTCATCCAGTTTCATGCTAGAGTTGTTATTTAAAGCTGAACAAACCCTTTGATCATGATAGAGAAACTCAAGTTAAAGCCATGTGAGTTATTGGACACATTTTTTTGTATGGAAATGTGCTTTTCTTTTTCTTTTTTATCTCTCTCTCTCTCTTTGCTTTGGTCTTTCTTTTAAAATCCCCTCAGAGCAAATATTCAAAATGTGTACATTTCTAAGACTTCCATGTCAGATAGTAGAAATAACTTCATAATAGTGTTTCAATATCTACTTTATTGCTTACCTAAATTTGTTTGCATTGTTCCTTTTTACTCCAAGGTGTTTATTTTTAAGTACCGGTCAAACTGTTTAATACATAGACTTGTTTGTTGGTTGCACTTTATGTTCAACAAGGATTGAACATAATCTCGTTGTCCAACTCAACGAGCTCTTCTCAGAATAATAATATTCTGGTTAATAAAAACAGTCAAATTTCTTGTTTTTCTTGTTTACAAAGATCTTTATCTACAGGCCATTTTTGTTGCTTGCAGTTAATGCAGAAAAAAGACTAAATTAAATTGCAATCGCAATTATGGTTGAAATATATCGCAATTTAGATTTTTAGCAAAACCGTACAGCCCTAAATGAACGATGAGCTGATTTTTAACAGTATGAACATTTTTCAAACAGTGTTAAAATTAAAGTTTTGTCTGTTTGACAACTTCAAACCAAAAACAAGAAACAAAAGGATTTGTCTGACATTGGTGTCTAAAGTATTTGCTGCATGTGATCCTAAATCAGCATTGTGTGGAGTTTTTCCTGCAGATTAACAAGTGAGAAAAACATTCAAGCAATCTTATATTTTATATGCACCCCGTCACGTAGGTGTACAAAAAGCCTTAAAATTAGGGTGCACAATGTCGGGCTTTTGTTTAATTGCAAGGTATTTCAGAAAATTGCAATGATTATGCCCATTATGATTAACCCACATTTTACTGACACCTTTCCTTCTTTACTATTAAATGAGGCGCCCAGCAATCATCGTTAGCTCAAGCATCTCAGTCACTAAAGATCTGCATCCTCTGTGGTATTAAAGGCAGATAAACGTCTGTCCAACAGGCCAAATGCATGTCATCATCCGAAGCGTGAATGCCTGACTCAGCATTTGTATTAGCCCATCAAATATTGAAGGATTTGCTTAAATTTAATATTCTCTGGGTTGAGGATCAGCCAGCCTCAAGCAGAGGAGTTTTAGTATCTTGGTGTCTTGTTCGCCAGCGATGGTAGGACGGCTCGGGGCTTCATCTTCAGTAAATCCAGGCGCTTCTACGGTTTGTTGTGGTAAAGAAAGAGCCGATTCCCTTGTCCGTCTACGTTCTCACAGTCACTTGTGGTTATAAGGTATGGATCATGTCCCAAAGAACGAGATCCCAGGTGCAAGCGTCCAAAATGAGCCTCCTCCGATGGGTGGCCTTAGAGAGAGGGTGAGGAGCGCTGTTATCTGGGCGAGCTCAAAGTAGAGCCGCTGCTTCTCCACACTGAAAGGAGCCAGAAGACGTGTCCGATAAGGGGAAGGCAATGGATGCATGGATTCACTTTTCTTTAAGTAGACCAAAGTTTTTATAAACTTCTAATCGGTGATCCGTGGCTTTCTGTGGATTATAAATGTGACATAAAACTGACGTTTTTTTTAGTCCCTGCCCTCTAGGCATATTTATCTCGACTCCAGACATCAGCAGGATAGTCAGGGATGGAAAAAAATGTAAAGCTTTTTGCTGGAGAACCGCAGCATTGTGGCATTTCTGTTAGGCATACCATGACAAATTTAAACATGTAGAGTTTGCTAAACTGAACTAGGATTTTAACAATGGCCCAGGACTTGTTAGCTTGAGTTGCCTGTTTTTTGAAGTCTTATTCCGTTGAAATCTCCTATTTTATTTTCAGTTTTTATTTACTGACTCTCAGTTCTGTAAATATATGTCTGTGCTTTTCTGCGGTGACCTCGACTGTCCTGAAAGGTGCCTACAAATGAAATGTATTTTTATTATCGTTATGATCCTGGGGTTGAACAGTTTGGCAATAAATGCTCAAGGTGCATCAGACGTGAAATGGAAACACAGCTCATGCCCACCGTTAAGTGTGCTTCAGCATCCGCGTTATCGTCCACAAGCCTTGGAAACCTTTTAAGAACGCCTTATGGCACCGTTGATATTTCAAAATAAAAATCTAAATGACAGTAAACTAAAAGCGGGTAATAATTACCGGCAGTTCTTTTAACACACATCAACACAGAAATGGTTCACCAGACACAAAGTCCACGTCCACATCGTTCCTCAGACCTAAATCCTTTTGGAAAAGCTGCAGCGGGCTTTGAGAGAGAAAAGGGTATAAGGGAGGATTCAGGACTGGAGAGGAAAGATCCTGTGTCTGTATTCTCTTATCTCATGAAATATTATGAGCAAGAAAACAAGCTGTTTGTTTCACCACCAACGGTTTATCTTAAAACGGTTCCTAATGGGGGATTTCTTTTCCCACTTTTGGTAAATCTTTCAGGGTGCTATCATGTTGCTAAAGTAACAGATTTAAAGGTTTTTATTTTTACATATCTTTACCAGCGGTGCTCACAAGTGTGACCGAACCCAAATGGGCTATTTCAGTCTGGAACTACTACTTCTAATCTTTTCCCCCTTTTTTCGATTTTTACACTCTGGTTAACCAACTCTGTTAGATTTTAAAAACCGTGCAGTTTACTTTCCTCTTTCCTCTGCTTCAAACGTTGCTGCATTTTCCTTTTTTCTGTTCTTTTCTGTCCACGCCCAGGCTCTGCTGGTCCGAGCTCTCCTGGAGTATTCCCAGAGCTCGCAGGTTTCTGTGCACTACGGCCTGTCTCTGGTGGCCGGGATCTTCCTCACGGAGCTGATGCGCTCCTGGTCCCTGGCGCTCATGTGGGCCGTAAACTACCGCACCGCTGCACGCCTGCGCGGGGCTGCCCTCACCTTGGCCTTCCAGAAAATCCTCCGCCTGCGCAACACTAAAGACATCACCCCCGGCGAGGTAGGTGACGTCAGTCGAGAGGGAACGAGAGTCCGTGTTTAAGAAAATGCTCTCATGCTGATGATCTCTCCCTACCCAGCTGATCAACATCTGCTCCAGCGACGGCCAGCGGCTGTATGAAGCGGTGTCAGTGGGCTGCCTGCTGGCGGGAGGCCCCTTGGTGGGGATACTCGGTCTTTCTTACACTGCGTACTTCCTGGGCCCCACAGCGCTGTTGGGATCAGCCGTTTTCATCTTCTTCTACCCGGCTATGGTAGGATTTCTGCTGGGAGGCCGGAAATAGTTTATTTAAGCAGCGTAGAATGTGATTCTGCGTGTGTGACTCTTCAAAGGTTTGCATTACTTTATCGATCAGAGTGCCTTACAACATTGTTTATGGTCCTCGAAGCTTTTCACTTGTGTTAAAAACCACGTTTATGCAGCGGGATTGTGTGGCAGAAGGTTGTGCATAATTGTGAATTGGAAAGACAATTATTTGGGTTTGACATTTTTCTATAAAACAAAAATCTGAGAATTGTGTATTCAGTCCCCCCTCAAGCGTAACTTTACAACTCAGTGTAACTAACTGGAGATACACATGGTGGTAGCATTATGCAGTGGAGATGAAAAGTGTATTTTTTTCCATAATTACCCTAACTTAGCTCCATCCTTCTTCACATTAACTCCAGCTTCCCTCCCCCTGATGAAGAAAAGCAACTACACAGCCTAATGCTGCCACCACAGGTTTATTTATACTGTGAATTAAATAAAAGTTGGCTCTCTATCTACTTATTAGGTGAATTCTGAAGGCAATGGTTGCTCTAATGTTTTAGGCACGTCAAAGTAAAGGGGGCTCCATACAATTTCATGCAAATATTTCAGACTATTTGTAAAAAAAAATTGAAAACCATGCATTTATTTTTTTTTTTGCATGGGTTAGTTTGTGTGGGTCTGTCAGATAATATCCCAATAAATTACATTTATTTTTCCAGTTGTAATGTGAGAAAATGTTAAATAGTTCAAAAAGGGGGAAAAAATGCTGCTGTTTAGATATTTTTTTGTAAAAGTTATTTCAGACTTTTTAAAGAACCCCACAAGCACTTTTAATAGCGCCATAACAAAGTGACCATAAATCTCCTGTCACCTTTTTAGCTGTTAAAGTCAAATTACACCAATTATACCTCAGACCCAGCCGGAGACGCTGGTGTTCATGTGAAGGGCGTTTATCACTCCGCTCTCCCGGAGAGGCCCCACAGCTCAGCTGATTCTGTCCGTCTGCTTTCATTTCCTCTCCTGCCACTTACTCTGTCATCGTTCCCCCCCCCCCCCCCCCCCCCCTCGTCGCTGTCTGGACAGATGCTCGCATCGAGGCTGACGGCGTATTTCCGCAGGAAGTGCGTGTCGGTCACTGACCACCGCGTGAGGCTCATGAACGAGATCCTGGGCTGCATAAAGTTCATCAAGATGTACTGCTGGGAGGACGCCTTCTCACACAACATTCGCAGTGAGTGGCTGTCGGCTCCCTAAATGACTCAGCGATTATACACAAGCGCTCGTTTCCTGTTTTCTGTGCTTTTCTGGAGAGTCTAGCATTGTTTTCTTCTTCTGTGGGTTTCTGTTCACTTTATTTGAATGGCAGTCACCTGTGAGATTACTCCCTCAGCCCAAATCCGTTTTCCTCAAAGTCTTTCTACAAACGCTGTTTTCCACCTCTTTGAACTGAGCGACGGTTTTTCATCTGGTCTTTGCGGTTACAGATGGGGATCTTCCCCCCACCCCCTTTTTTAATCGTTCTCCAAATTAATCATTTGGGACTCAGTTTTACTGCTGTTCAGTGATGA
Organism: Fundulus diaphanus; assembly: GCA_037039145.1. Taxonomy (NCBI): domain Eukaryota; kingdom Metazoa; phylum Chordata; class Actinopteri; order Cyprinodontiformes; family Fundulidae; genus Fundulus; species Fundulus diaphanus. The sequence goes on from CM073125.1 coordinate 46,764,521, forward strand.
CCTATTACAGTGATAAATAATTGGTATTCACTTTAATTACCGATGAGCCATACCGCTTTACAGAGCCATTCCTTTCAATTAGTATCCCCATTACATGGATGATCAGGGTTTTTGGCCTGGGTGTATGACTCATCCTCTGCAGCTCGCACAGAAATGTATCTAAAGGGAATCCAAACGGGGAATAAGGTGTACCAGGAGGCCTTGGCAGAGGGAGTTCTCATATTTCACACGCCGTGCTGCTGGGGCTTAAGATGCTCAGGCTTTTTGTTCCTGCGTTAGCACCCAGTGCGCCGGGTTAACAAAGCAGCCAGCCTATGCATTCAGGAGATACAGACATGGAGGACAGGGTCAGTATTTGGGCATTAGACCCAGCGAGTTATCAAGCCTCAGCAGCTTTTTAAGCTCCTGCAAGAGAGAGACGCGCTTGTCCTCCCACTTGAATCTGTTTTTGCTTGCACAGTGTGCTGGTTAGTGGCTCTAGGGGTGCTGTTGATTGAATGTTCATTGGCGGATCCTTTGGGAACCACTCAACCCCTAGTTTTTATTTTTTCCTGTCCTCTTCATGTCTCTTCCACAGAAGTGCGATCAGAAGAGAGGGGGATACTGGAGAGAGCCGGGATCGTCCAGAGTCTCACAGTGGGTGTGGCTCCCATTGTCGTCGTGATAGCAAGCGTGTGTACGTTCACCCTGCATATGGCCCTGGGCTATGACCTTACTGCAGCTGAGGTATTCGTACTGAGCAGCTCAGTCATAAAAACTGTCAGCTTTGCATTAAACAACATCTCTGTCACTGTGTTGTGAATCAATCCAAAACTGTGTTCTGATGGTGGGTCTTAAAGTCAGAAGCAAAAAAAAACACGCTGCAAGTAACTTTTTTTTTTTTTTTCCATAAGGCTTTCACTGTAGTTGCTGTTTTCAACTCCATGACCTTTGCCCTGAAAGTCACACCTCTAGCTGTGAGATCGCTGTCGGAGGGGGCTGTGGCAGTCAAAAGATTTCAGGTGAGAAAGTTAGAAACGCCAGCAGAATATACACAATAACTTTTTTTTTTTTTTTTGTGAAGGCAGATTTTTTGTGATAGACCAACACACTTTCTATTTCAAATAAAATGTTTAACAAATAAAAAGGGTGGCATGTATTTACATTCAGCCCCCTTTCTTCTGATACTCCGGAAACAAAATTAAGTGCAGCTAACGGAGCACACCAGACGTGTCAGAGATAAAGTGGTGCTGAGGTTTAAAGCAGACTTTGGTTATTACACAATATCCAAAGCTTTTAACGTCTCGCAAAGCTCCGTTCAATTCATCATCCAAAAATAGGAAGAATATATTACAACCGCAAAACTACAAAGAAATCCATCTAAACCGATGGGCGGGACAGCAAGTGTTAATCAGAGAAGGGGCAAAGATGCCCATGGTGACTCTGGAGGAGCTGCAGAGATTTAAAGCCCCGGTGAGAGAATCTGTATTGCCTTTAAGATTTTAGTTCAGTCATAAACATGATTTGCTCTGCCGAGATCACGCGCCTTCTGTGCTTACAGAGCGTTCTCTTTGATTCCCGATCCAAAGGGGCATTGTTTAGAGCTCACAACGTTCACCTGAGCCACGGCTAAAGGGCTGGCTTTATGTCTCGAACCTCATGCTGGCTTTTGAAATTTAAATGCAAGCATAATTATCAGCCATCCTCAGCAATTTTCTTTTATTTGCAACAGATTCCACTGAGCAAACTCTCCCTGATGAAAATTAATGCAATGTGTCTGCTCTCACTGCGCAGACCACAGACTCCTGTTGTTTCTGCAGATGTCTTCGCTTTGTATCACATCACTGTGTCACACTTGTTCCACAAATCCTGTTATGGGTTCGTGAGAGCCAGTGATCCAACTCCCAAGGTGCATCAGGGGCGCATTATCGGTACGGTGACTAATTTGGCATTCTGTACGTGGACCTTACCAGAAAATCAAAGGATAATCTGAAAAGGGCTCATTAGGCATGAACTCAAGAATTCAGATCTTTATGTAAGGCTGGCAACAAGAAAAGCTTTGTTTAAATAAAACCCTAAGGAGTCACATCTGCAGTTTACCAGAAGCCGTGTAGGGGGACGCAGTCGGTGTGGAAGAGAGTACTCTGGTCAAAAAGGAACATTTTGGCCTCCTTGGCAAAATGTTATGTGTGCACTGCATGTGTAAAGTTTATATAAGACGGTAAATGATGTGTGTATTGGTGTGTGTTTCACCGGAAAAGGCAAATTGGTTTTGACCGCTTGGCCGGGAAACGCTGTCACCACACAGCTGGCCGTTTGTATTATCTTTCGCTTTATAAGAAAGCTAAAGTGGGAATAAATCGGCTTTTAACTGCAAAAACAGCGTCTGGGCATTTCCTATTTATCATCTCACCCCGGTAAATGCGTGTCAACTGTAAGATTCCGGTTTAAAAACATCGGCTTATTCCCTACAGCATATCTTAAACACACCATATCCTCGCTGTAGCACAGGCGTGGTAGCATCATGCTGTGGGCATGTTGGACCCTTGGGGTGGGTGGAATAAATATACACGGCAGGCACAGTTTGTTTTATTTTTTGACAGATTTTTATTTATACAAAACTGAAATCCAAGTCTCATTTCCTTTCACTTCAACTATATCCTCTCCTGTTTTGGTCTGTCACATTAAATCCCTGTCAAGTGCACTCAAGTTGGTGAATTTAAAGTCAGAAGGTGAAAAATGGTCGGAGTGTGACAACTTTTTCTTTAAAGCACTTTAAAACATCATACGACACGTAAAGTCCAGGCAGGTTGTAGATGCCCCTTTTTATTGGTCGAAAATCTGAAATAGACTGTAGGTATCGTGCGAGAATCAGCGAGAAGCCTCTTCCTGGAACAAATGTTGCTAAAGAGCTCCACGCATGCAGATATTTTGATATAGTGTTTCCCAGCACACGGTGAAAGTCACACGATAGTGAGAGAAGTTTCCCAGAGCCGGCGAGGGTTAAGCAAGCAAACGTTTCTGCCAAAGACGAGGGTCTGAGCTCCTCGCTGAATTCACTCTCATGCATGAGACTAAGTGCTGAAGAGCTTAAGGACAGGCCAGGCTGCACTTAAAAGCTTTAGGCTCCTGAATGCAGTCATCAGTGCAGTGCAAGTATGTCGTTATGTAACAACAAATCATGATGAGTCCCGTGTGAAAAAAACTTTTGGTCACCCAGAATAGTTTTCTAGAAATGCCAAATAGCTTTTCAGTGTTCAGCTGATGGTGACATTCAGAAACCTGTCCTGTTTAAATCGCCAGAGGCTCTTCACGATGGATGACAGAGAGATGATCTTAGCCAAAACGGAGGATCCCAGCCACGCAGTGGAGTTCCTGGACGCCACGCTGGCCTGGGAGAAGGCGCGCCCACCCGCCGCAAAGTCAAACCCGCCTCCCAAGAAGCGCAGTGGGATACAGCGAGTGCTGCGCAGGGAGAAGCTCAGCCTGTACATTTCCACAGACATCAACAAGGGAAGTCAAGACGGCCCCAACGGGCAAAGTCTTCTCACAAGCATGGAGCAGGAGAGCCCGCAAAGCACCATCTCCTCCACCCAGAGCATACGGCCGCCGCTGCACAAGACCCTGCACCGCATTAATCTGCGAATCAAAAGGGTAACGACACAAAGACAGGCCGGGTCGAGGGGATTTTGTCTTACCAGCTGAACAAGCTCTAATGTGGATGATGTGATTTCTTATCGAAGGGAGCCCTGGTTGGCATCTGTGGAAGTGTCGGAAGTGGGAAGAGCTCACTTCTGTCTGCTTTGCTTGGGCAGGTCGGATTCAGTGGCTTTCATCCATCTGTTTCAGCACAATAATCCCAGGAATTACTCTGAATTTCTGATTTAGTGTTTCTGTTCTTGCACCACAGATGACTCTGGTTGAAGGTAGAGTTGCTGCATGCGGTGGCTTCGCCTATGTCTCCCAACATGCCTGGATCCTCAACGACTCCCTAAAGGAGAACATCTTGTTTGGAAACGAGTTTGACTCAGAGAGGTACAATCACATTTTGACCTACAGTAAATGAAATCTTAAAACAAAATCCACAGCATCACAAGGGTTTTTGCTTCCACTTCAGATACAGCGCTGTGCTGGAAACATGCTGTCTTCTCCCAGATCTGGCAGAGCTTCCGTACGGAGACATGACTGAGGTCTGTGTATTTTCTCACTCGCAAGACGCCCTGAATGTTATTTCCTAAAGATCAGGGAGCTTAGTTTGACGTTTCCCGTGTAGATCGGAGAAAGAGGTGCCAACCTGAGTGGCGGCCAGCGGCAGAGGGTGAGCCTGGCGCGTGCTCTCTACAGTCAGAGGCCCATACTCCTCCTGGACGACCCGCTCAGCGCGGTCGATGCCTGTGTGGGGTCTCACATCTTCAACAGAGCCATCCGGGGGGCGGCCAAAGGAAAGACGGTGCTGTTTGTAACCCACCAGCTGCAGGTCAGAACCATTTGTGAACTTCTTCTTCTTTTAATTAGATACTATCCAAGGTATATTTTTAATTGAAAACCAAATATAGACTAACAATAAAACACTATAAAAGAAGTATGGATTTCCATTACGCTTGGGGAAATGTATGGAAAGTGTTACGTAAATAGAGTTTTATCCTATCAGCCATCACCCAACCCTAGTTTGCGTTTAACTAAGGCTCACACGATATGAATAAATGACAAATACTGCTTGTTTTATTTTAAAACGTTATGTGATTTACCAGAGGAGTGGCAGGCTGAACCTCATGCTGCTTTAGCTTTAGCCAAACATCTTTGTTCCTGACTGCCAAGCGAAGATTTTCACCTTCTTCTTTCTGGCATTGACGGGAATGATGGTGAGGATAAAGCTGCAGGTACACGCATGGTGGAGCCAACTGATGGGACTGGGCCTGTTTTTAGTCTGTCTACCTGGTGATCACCTTCAGCGGCCACAGCAGGTGGTGCAGCCAAACTTGGCTGGGCCTTCATGGAACGTATCGTCCAGAATTACGCTTAATTATTGCAGCTTACCTTGAGATGATCTCTACACTGTAAAAATAGAACTAAAAATAAGAAAATTATTCTTGAAATGAAAGTATTTTTCCTTGATTTGAGCAGGTAAATAGGACTATTTGCCAATGGAATAAAATTTTTGCACTTAAAATAGGAACAATTCATCTCCATCTTATTTCAAGTCCAGTATGTCTAATTAGCTTATTTTAGGGGTAAAAATACTCATTCCATTGGCAAATAATCTTATTTACCTGCTCAAATCAAGGGCAAATACATTCATTTAAAGAAATTTTACTTATTTTCTGTTCTCTTTTTGCAGTGTATATAGCGTTGATGATAAAATCCAGCCGTCTCATTCTGTCCTGGTCCTCTTTACCACCATTTCCATGTGTTTTATTGTATTCAGGGTCAAATGTGCCGCATTTCAATCCATGAAGAAGTTCATAAGTCTGATCATTTAAATACATCTGTGCATTAACTGACTACATATAGTATCTATATGGTAAAGTATCTATAATTATTCAAATGTGAAAATGATTTAGTAAAATTTGTTTATAAGTTAAAAGCAGATAAAATTATTCAAGCATTTTTTTGTTGTTTGTTCCACAGCCCTGTGTCTCAGTATTTCATGAATATATTTTAACTAATAGCCTCACCTTTTAGAGTCAGTGGGCGGAGCTAACCTGCTATAGACAATGCAGTTGAGTTGCTGTGCAGGGTAAAGGGAACTTTTGTCTGTTTCAAAAGCCTTATTTACAGTTTAGATTACATAAGACCACGTTTCAGGAAATAAGGAACCAATACTGAAAATATAAATTACTTCAATAAAATTTTAACTAATGATTTCAGCATCTGATTAACTGTGTATTTGTGAAATCTGTGTAAATGTGTTAAATGATTAACATATTTAACTGATTATAGATTACTTGTTACTACTTTATTGCTTATTGTTGCCAAATTCTCCTGAAATCCATGCAGTGTTCTCACATACCCTTTGCTGACATCCCACAGAATACAATTAAACACGTTTGAAGGAGGAATTTAACTAAAACATAAAAACAATACAAAGAGACATGGTCAAAAAAAAAACTGAGCAGCTGCGTTATGTGATCAGAAGCTGGTTTTCAAGGAACTTGTTTTAAGGAGGTGCAGATTTTATCTTAATTAAATATCAATTTACAAGAAAACTGCAAAAGAAATGGGCAAGGTGAGGTTTATTTATATAAGACGTTTGAGTAACAAGACAACTCAACATGCTTTTCATGAGGAAAATACACTCCTGATCAAAATCTTAAGACCAGTCAAAAATTTGCAAGAATTAGCATTTTGCAACACTGAATCTTAAGAAGGTTCTAAGTAGAGCTTCACAATGTTAAAAGGACAAATCAGTGCAAGAGACAAGAACATTTGAGCAGGGAATTGTCTGAAAACTGCATTCACACTCAAACATGATTTTTTTCAGCTGATCAAAAGTTTAAGACCATAGTCTTTAAAAGCCAAAAGCTGTGCAAACATCTGGATTCCATGTCATTTTCTGTGAAGTCTTTACACTGTCAAGACCTCCTGATGGCAAAAGCAAAAAAGCTCACTGACTTTGAACGTGGTAGGATTGTTGAGCTGCATAAGCAAGGCCTCTCACAACGTGCCATCGCTGCTGAGGTTGGACGCAGTAAGACAGTCATTTTGCATTTTTTAAATGATCCTGAGGGTTATGGAACAAAAAAGTCAAGTGGTAGACCCCAAAAAATTTCACCAGCTCTGAGCCGCAGGATCCGATTGGCTGTCCATCAAGACACGGGACGATCCTCTACCCAAATTAAGGCCATTACTGGTGCTGACTGCAGCCCAATAACCATCAGACGGCATCTGTGAGAGAAGGGCTTCAGAAACAAAAAACGTCTTCAAAGGCCACGTCTTCTTCAACGCCACAGAATTGCCCGTTTGGACTTTGCAAGGATGCACCAAACATGGGACATTGAAAGTTGTCTTCTCTGATGAGAAAAAATTTAACCTTGATGGTCCTGATGGCTTCCAACGTTACTGGCATGACAGGGAGATCCCACCTGAGATGTTTTCTACACGGCACAGTGGTGGGGGCGCCATCATGATTTGGGGTGCGTTTTCCTTCAATGGAACAATGGAGCTTCAGGTTGTGCAGGGGCGTCAAACAGCAGCTGGCTATGTGGAGATGTTGCAGCGGGCATCCCTCATGACTGAGGGCCCTCGTCTGTGTGGTAATGATTGGGTTTTTCAACAGGACAATGCTGCAGTTCACAATGCCCGCCTGACAAAGGAGTTCTTCCAAGAGAATAACATCACTCTTTTGGACCATCCTGCATGTTCCCCGGATCTAAACCCAATTGAGAACATTTGGGGATGGATGGCAAGGGAAGTTTACAAAAATGGACATCAGTTCCAGACAATGGATGCCCTTCGTGAAGCCATCTTCAACACTTGGAGCAACGTTCCCACTAGCCTCCTGGAAACACTGGCATCGAGCATGCCTAAACGATTGTTTGAAGTCATCAACAAGAATGGTGGAGCTACTCATTACTGAGTCCTTTTTTTTGACATTTTGATTTCTGTTTTGGGGGGTTTTCTGGTTTTTTTGAGCTATGGTCTTAAACTTTTGATCAGCTGAAAAAATCATGTTTGAGTATAAATGCAGTTTTCAGACAATTCCCTGCTCAAATGTTCTTGTCTCTTGCACTGATTTGTCCTTTTAACATTGTGAAGCTCTACTTAGAACCTTCTTAAGATCCAATAGTGCAAAATGCAAATTCTTGCAATTTTTTGACTGGTCTTAAGATTTTGATCAGGAGTGGATGAGCACATTGCATTGACATAATAAAGGAAATTACTGAAAATCTGGCCTACAGACTAAAATTAATGACATTTCACGTAATAAGCATCATAAAATAGAAAAGCTGACCATGACATGTTGTTCTTTGTATGCTTTTACAGAAAATACTGGCTTAGAAGCTCTAATGTGCTTCTCTGTGAGCCGATCAACCAAACGGGCTAAAACAACAATTTGCCTTTTATATTTACATATACTTTACATGTATCTAAACAAAACCTTCTGGCCTTTTTTTTAACCTTTGTTTAATATGTGTCCTTCTCAGTATCTGCCCGAGTGCGATGATGTCATCCTGATGAAGGACGGGCAGATTGTTGAGCACGGCAACCACGCGCAGCTAATGAGTAAAGAGCGTGACTACGCCACCTTATTCAGCAGCATGCAACAGGAGGTAAGGCCAGGGCCACACGAGGAACACAACCCTTTGAATGAAGGATGCCCCCCCCCCCCCCCCAACACACACACACACACACACAGCAACACTGAACATATTAATAATAATGCATGAATACAGACAGACAAGGCCTGTAGCACGGAAAAATGAACGAACACAAGGTCTTTCATTATTAACGCTCAAATTGTTTCACTGGAGAGCTCCTAATAGACCGTGTCACTTATCTGTGTTTAAGTTCTTCGTGGTACTTCTGGGTGCTGAGGGGATTTGTGGACGCTTCCTGTCCAGCGGGAGCCTTCATTTTCTCGTTTGTCTTCCAGAACGTGGTGAAAGAGAATCTAAAGAATAAACGGGGAGGGGAAGGTGTGAGAACAGCTGACGGCGCCGCTGATGCTGCCAAGGTCGAGGCAAAGGTGGAAAACAAGAACAGAGGTGAGAGATGCTGTCTTCCTCATGAGAATCAAGCTGAAGCTGTTTGTTTGTTTTAGGCTAATCGTTCCTGGCTTTCCTCTGGTCGTTTGTTTCAGAGCAACTGATGAAAGCAGAAGAAAAAGGCTCGGGTGCAGTCGCCTGGTCTGTGTATGGAGCTTACATTAAGGCAGCAGGAGGTCCGGTGGTCTTTATCATCAACGTCGTCTTCTTCCTCTCCACAACTGGCAGCATAGCCTTTAGTAACTGGTGGCTGAGCCACTGGATCAGGCAGGGCGCAGGGGTGAGTTTAGACTTTTTCTATAAACAAAAATGTGTCATGCATTTTTATTGAGCCCTCTGAGGTGTTCAGCTTTCTCCCTGACTGTTTTTACTAAAAAAAAAAGGTTTGACTCATAGAGCCACCTGAGCTGTGGATCTCTGGGGCTCTTCTGGAGTTATAATACGCCTCTTGGCTTCTTCTCTGTGCCCTGTTCAAAGCTTAGGTTGTAGATTTATTAGCTAACCCTGCTTTAAAGTTCTCCATAATTTTATCCCAGGCCTGTCTTTGTCTCCATGTTGCTGTTTATTTGCCAATGTTCTGACATTCATCCTTGGGTGTCAGAGTTAAAGGTGCTGAAGGCAAATGCAGCCCGCACTTTTCAGATTTCCCCCAATTATGTGACGTTTTGCGTCGTCGTACAACATAGAATCCAAATAAAATCCGTTGCAGTTTGTGTTTGCAACGTGACAGAGTGTGAAAAAAGTTTTAAGGGGTAGGAACTCTTTTTGCAAGGCATTTGTAAACGCCTCTCTTTAGCGCGTGCTCGGCTCCCAGAGGAAAAGTAACTACTCTGCTTCAGTGACTTGTGGCAGCAGACTGAGCATTAATCTGAATGTGCATGATTAAAAAAGTAACGGCACATCGGTAAACCTAATTAAAAACAAGCACGAGCAGTTGAGAAACAGATGTGCAGCAAAGCAAGGAGTCGACGCCGTCGAGGAGATGTGCTCCGAATAGTAAACGTCACCAGGCTGGCTGGATTTTTTTTTTGAAAGCCAAACTGTGCTTTTCTCAATTTGATTAGGGAGCCAAATAGGGAATTTTTCTTTCTTTTTTTTTTCTCCTCCCCTCAGTGTTTGTAATTTGTTGCTCCATCTGCCCTCAGAACACATCATTAATCTCGGCGAATGAAACGACGGAGAGCAACAGCATGAGGCTCAACCCCCATATTCAGTATTACTCCACTGTTTATGTGGTTTCCATGGGAGCTGCGTTATTTCTGAAGACTGTGAGGGGGTTGGTGTTTGTCAAGGTAAGCATCCTTTAAATCCTTCTCTTTCTTCCTGAACACTGATGAACTTCAACACAATTTCAAAAGTTCACATGTTATTAGCGTGTTACCGTTAAGTGCCCCCTATGTCATTCTTCGTGCTCACGTGGGTGCAGCACCATAATGGAAAATAGCTGCAGGCCAAATCCATTAAGTTTTTGTCCACCGCTGCTTTTCACAGCTTCACAAAGGCAGTGTGTGTCTGTCTGGGATTGGATGAAAAAAAAAAAAAAAAATAGAAATCAAGGAAAAGTGTTTGTGCTCATGTCAGTTCCCCCCTCGGGTGCACGTCCTCTTTTTCCCGCTAACTCGTCCTGACACACCATCGCAGAGGTTAGTCCCCCACGTTAATGCGTGCCACTTGAAATTGCTAATTTTTCAAAGATGGATGATCTTTTCTTACCTCTAGCTGTGACGAGATCTTTGTGTGTGTTAAATATTCCATTAATAGAATTAATTTGAGCTTCGCTGCCACATGTAATTTCTGTCCAATTGGTGAAATGTCTTTTGCGAATCGGGCCGCGACCTTTTATGCAAGCCTCCCAGAAACTCATTATTTGACGGCCCACCCCTTTGCGCAGGAGTAAAATAGCCACCCTGCTCCGCACACACGCTGAGCATAGGGAGAGCCGGTGCTCGTAACCCTGCAGCCAACATGTGCTGCACCGAGCGACTCCATCGCTGCGTCCTCTGATTGCTGCCGTATGCTTGTTCAAGTTGTTTGTCTACGCGTCTCGGGTCCCCTGTTCAAACATGACTTGTTGTCTGCGTCGACAGTGCACGTTGAAGGCCGCCTCTGCTCTCCATGACAAGCTGTTCCGCAGGCTCCTTCTCAGCCCCATGCGGTTCTTCGATACGACGCCTCTGGGCCGCATCCTGACCCGCTTCTCCAGGGACATGGACGAGGGTGAGGCTTGATTTGTCTTGACTGAGAACCTTTCCCTCCGGAGAGCTCTCAGTCAGTGAAGTCACCGTGGCTGACAAGGTGTAGTGCAGAGACACAGCGTGATTTGCCAGAGAGTTTTCCCATGTGAGGTACTCTCTATTATCCACTTCGCTTGTCTTTGCTTCATGCGTCAATTTTTTTGTCGTCGTCTTTGTCGTTTTTTTTGCTTTTTTTTTTCATAAACCTGCAGCTCTTCTGTCACTTTTTCACTTTTTTATGAAAGGAAATTCAGTGGAGGACATGATGCAGTGCTGGAGCAAACTAAGGATTTCAGGGACATATTTTTATTAAAATACAAGTCTGGCTTGTAATATGTTCAATATGTGAAATCCAACATACATCAACTCATGCCAGTCATAGTATGTAGAATTTTGAGTCCTGAACTGCATCCTTAGAGGAAATCCGACCAAGAGGATTTTTCGTACTCAGTTAATTTAGTCCAGATTTTGTAAAACATGGCCTTTTGCATCCTGAGGGAGAAAGGCAACTTTTCCATCACATATTTATTTGATGTATAATGTTCATCCAGTCGTCGATGGTAGAGGGCTCCCCTTTCCACCACTCTTCTAGTGATCACTTTCTTACTTGCAACAAGTAACATTAAGTAACCTTTTATCAATCCAGTTAGACACAGGCACATCACCAGAGTACATTGTTTATATATATATATAACACCAGTAGATGTGCGGGTGTCAGCACTGCAGACCAAATGTATTTGATCAAATGACCATCATCAGTGTGACCATCGCTGTAAAAGCAGGAGTTTTGGCAGTCCTAAACATCAAGGTGTGTGTTTAACAAGAGAAAGCCTCGTCTCTCCAAAAACAAAATGGCAGCATAATGACGTCTTCTGGGTGGCATCTAAATAACCCGCAAGAACACTATTATCTGGATAGACGATACTAGATTATTGGTCAGATTTTATAACGCCGTGTTTGATCGTAACACAGCCCAAAATATCGGCACCAGCGCCTCTCAAGCACGGCGGTGGTGGGGTGATGATTTGGGCTCGTGTTGCAGCCATTGTGACTTCAGCCACGACCTTCTCTATAAGTCAAAGTGTTGCAGAGTTAAATGTGATGCGGTCCGTCCAACAGCTGCAGCTCGGCCCAAACTGGGTCATCACAAGATAATGACTCCCCACGAACCCAGAGCAGGATGACTGGAAAAGAAAAGGTGCTGGAACGGTCCAATGAAAGTCCAAAAATCCTATCCTGTCCCCTTAAGAGAATATCAATCAATACCCACACATTTTAATTAACTGAATGGTAAAACGGGGCCGAAAATTCACCCACGACAACCTGACAGACGTAAATAAGAACTTTGGTTGCTGCTTAAGTTGGTTTGAATCAAATCAATTTCTTTGTTTCATCCTGAACCAAAACGGGATGCAAGAAAACATGAAGCCATTTCCTAAAGCTGTATAACTGTCTGAAAAAAAGTTTCAAATAGAGGCTATTTTTGACTGCCATACAACTGGGCTTAACTCTGCTCTTACTATAATTGGTCAAAGTGGCTCATGACAAAGAACCAAACTGGTTTTCCGTCGTTCAGAATGGCCCTAAACTCACTTTCTTTCACATCTGGCACCACACGGGGCCTCTGATCTGCTTCTTTCCTCTCCTCCTCACAGTGGACGTGCGTCTGACCATGCAAGCTGAAATGCTGCTGCAGAACCTGACGCTGGTGCTGTTTTGCCTGGGGATGGTGGGCACGATCTTCCCCTGGTTCTTGATCTCGGTCCTGCCCCTGGGTGTCTTCCTGTGTGTCGTCAATCGTGTCTCCAGGTCAGACTCTCTTCTCTCCTTTTCTCTTTAAAGATGGCTGACATGAAGCGCTGAGCTCGTAAGCCAGGTTTTCAGTGAGGTCTTCCTCACTGGCAGCTGCAGATTTTTTTTATCCTATATGGGGCTGAAATATATACTGAAATATATATAAAAAAAATTACTTTAATCTGAAACATACTATAACTGATACATCAACGTTCACTTTCATATATTTTCTTCTGTATGTTTTATTATGGGGTCAGATTACAATATAATTTTGGGAAAAAACTAAGTTAAATATTTGCAGCAGTGCTGCTGCAATAACCTCTGTAAATAAGCATCCTCAGTACAGTTGTATATTTTGCAGGACTGCCTGTAGAGGATCTAATGACTCTGCTGTATTTATTGTTTACGTTATCACAGCAGTTTTGCAGGGATGGTGTGTTCTGCCTGATGTGCAGTGTTCATTTTTACACACAGCTTGACTATTTTAATGACTTATTTTGGTAACTGTGTGCACTTAATTTTATTTAAGGGTGTCATATTATGGGAAGCAGAGTATAAACACACAACACTGAATCATTTACCTTCCACTTCCCAATTATGAGGTATTTTGTGCTGTGGAGTGTTGTAATGTGACACGCTGTGAAATGCAGCCATGCATTTTCTCTTCCTTTCCATATGTTTCATCTAATACCTGGATTTTAGCATTTCTTTAATTACATCTGACTCCAGCTTGTCTCTCTTCAGAGATTCCTTTAATTAAAAAATATCTTCATTCGGAGACGCTTAATTGGTTTAAAATGCAAGTGGAGTTAAATATAAGCTTTGATAAACAGCAGACTTGAACTTATTCCCAGCGGTTAATGAAAAGTAGCGATAACCTTCGGCGGCGCTCTTTAAAGAGGACCATCTTATAAAGTCGCCACATCCCAAGCAGAATATGGATGGATGGTTATGTAAAAGTGGATCTCCCATTGAAATTACCCACTTTTAAAAATGCTTTTTTATGGATTTCTGAAGTGAAACTGCCCAGGGCGTAAACATGTTTGTGTGCGTGGCTGCCTGGAAGGGAGCAAGTGTCATGTTCTTTCCTCGTCTCCTCACAAGCTTTTATGAGGAAGCCAAATGATTCATGCGAGACTTGTAATTCCCAAGCACTCTTTTTCTGTCCTGGCAGCCAAAAGTAGGCAGAACTCAGCCTTTGTCAGTAAACCTCCTCTCCTCTCACTTCTGCGTGGAAAACCTCGCCCGTCTACAAAGACTACGGCCCTCTGTTGCGTACTTCGCAGTCGTCAGCAGTGAGAAGGAACCAATCAGGAAAACAAATGCCGTGTTGTGGGGCACGTCCCTCGCCGTGCATCTTCTCATCATTACCTGTCTGCAGTGGCATCATTAGAGCTTAAGCGTTTTCCGCTCCCTTATTCACCAATGTTCAATCGCCTCCCTCCGCAGCCGTCTTCCTGGATTGAGAAGACGACATACCTCTCAAGATTTATCCTCCACATCAGTTCAACCAAAATGCATCGGTCGTTACTTTTTAAAGCAGTTTGAATCACCTTCACAATGCCTCATGTATCATTTAGACTGGTTAGGAAAGGCTCAAACAATTGTTGAAAAATATGAGATGGAAGAAGAACAGTGAGCACCAATGGGTGCTTCAGCCACCGCACATGGTGCATATGGTACATACTGCTGCTATGGTTGTGGACGTCTGGGCTATGGGCTGTAGGCAATAAGTGTCTGAATGTAGATGTGCTTAGGCACATGTGAATGTGTATATGTATGTTTATAATGTGCAGTATATTGATTTATTTGCTTGCCTAATAGACGTTGAGTAGTATGGCCTCAATTAAAGTAGGAATCAGGAAGATTGTTGGTGTTAAGGACTTTAGGAAGGAGAAGAGGTATGATTAAATTTCCCTTCTTCATACCCCTCTTCTGACATAATCACTGAATTATATATATATATATATATATATATATATATATATATATATATATATATATATATATATATATATATATATATATATATATACTAGTACTATAATTATTATATAGTATTTACACCTGATGTTTGTATTTGTCAAATTTAATTTCACTGGGTTGTCTGAAATCAATTATTAATTCATTCGTTTATTCAAGTTTTAAGCTTCCCTCTGTGGTTTGCTTGTCATGATTCAACATTGATATTTATCCTACGGGCCCTACAAAAGTAACAATAATGCTTTTCTACATTGTGTCATATTTCTGATAGAAACTTTAATGTTTTTCTTGATCTTTAATGTGATAGGCCCACACAAATAATGCCTAGTTATAAAGTGTAAGTATATTAGAGATATAAGAATCCTATAAGTGTTCTGTGCATTTGTATCCTACCCCTTTTTTCTCTCAAATCCCTAAATAAAATGCAGTGCAACCAATCAGCAACGAATATGGCATCATGTAGTAGAGAGTCTTGCCTTCAGCTGGCACGGGGAGAGATGCTGGTCAGAGTTGATGGGAAGATGAATACGTGGGAAGTGTTTAAAGGAAAGATGCAACAACAACAAAAACCACCGTAATACTGGGGTTCACCTTACAACCAGGCAATGAAGTTATACATATAGCCAGAGCTGCAATAGAATAGCTTAGATCAAAGCACGTCCATGTTTTAGAATGGCCTAGTCAAAGTCCAGGCCTAAATTCAATTGACAATCTGGGATGTTACCTGGAAACTGATTTCAAACACTCTCCATCTAATCTGACTTTGCTACTTTGCAAACAAGAACGAGGATAATTTTAATCTCTAGATGTGAAAAGCTGGTAGAGACAAAAAGATCTGGAGCCGTAATTGTGGTAAAACAGGGTTTTAGAAACGACCATCTAAGGGATGGATACAAATACATGCAGTAATTGATTGTACTGGTTTTTATTTAGGGGTATCAGATTAAGTAAGGCTGAATACAAATGTATGCCACACTTTACAGATTTCTTACCTGCAAAAAAACCTCATTCCAAATCCAATAAATATGCATCTTTTTTTCATTCTACTTTTCTTGGCCTGTCTTTTAAAATCCCAATAAAATGCATTTAATTTTATGATTGTAATGTGATAAACCATCAGAAAGTTCAAAGTGAATGTATTTTCCTGCGTGTTTTAAAATATCTCTGCTCAAAGGCTTTAATCTAATTATCCAGACAACAATCGGATACTTTCATCCGAACGATACCAGCAGTTCTGCTGTTTTCAGACTTGGTGACCGACGCCGTGCTTCTCTGGAGCCAGAGTTTTAATCCTCATTATTGCAGCTAAATGCTGTTACTGGGAAATGATTTGTTTATTTCAGGTTGAAATCAAAATAGCATCCTTGTCTGTTTTCAGAGTTTTCATTCGCGAGCTGAAGCGCCTGGAGAACGTCAGCCAGTCGCCATTCACCTCTCATATAACCAGCAGTCTGCAGGGACTTTCCACCATCCACGCGTATGGAAGAGGGCACGGCTTCCTCCAAAGGTGAACTCAAGGCTATCTGTCATTGACAGATATCATTAAACTTTAAATTCATCTTAACTCCCCTTGTAGTTTCTCTCTTTGCTCCTCTCCCTATAAATATATTAGGCCACATCCTAGAAATCTTGCCCTGAGCAAGCACTGCAGTGCGGAGCCATTCTTTCTTTCGGCTGGAATAAATTTACACGCCTCCCTGTCTTTCTTTTTTTGTTCTAAAGATATCAGGAACTGCTGGACACCAACCAGGCCACCAACTACCTCTTTAGTTGCGCTATGCGCTGGCTGGCTGTTCGCCTGGACCTCATCAGCATCTCCCTCATCACCGCTGTGGCACTTCTCATTGTCTTCATGCAGAATCAGATACCTCCAGCCTATGCAGGCCTGGCCATCTCATATGCAGTGCAGGTCCGTGGAAAAATACGCGCCGTCTTGCTGACATGAAAGCCGCGGTTGTGTTGTAGCTTCTTGTGAAAGTATTCATACTCCTTAAACCATCCTAAATCTCTGCTTTATGTCCTTTGTATTTTGATTTTTTTTTATTTTTTTTTTGATACACTGTATATATGTGGACACACTCTATATACCTTATGCACCTTTTCCTCCGTTTGGCACCGACTTTGTTTATTAAGCCGATGTGTGACAAGTGAATTTCTCCACTGTGAGATCAATAAAGCCCTATCTTATCTCATCTCATCTTATCTTAAACCTTTTTCACATTCCTGTTTCCCACATTCTGAAAAAACAGGCCGAAATTAATCTTGTTGGGATTTAATAATGGTGAAGTTGAAGGGAAATGATACATGAACGTAGTGTGGCGTGCATTTGTATTCCCCCCTTGACTCTGATGCCCCTAAGAAAAATGCTGTTTCATACCAATTGCCTTCTGAAGTCACCTAATTAGTATGTGGCCTTCAAATATAGCGGCCCTTTGGGGCGTGTCTCTACCAGCTTTATTCATCTAGAAACTCTGAAATTCTGCACATTTTTCTCTGCATGCTACCTCACCCTCCATTGTTTGGACGGAGAGCATCTCTGACCATCATTGTTCACCTCCTGTCACAGATTTCTCTGTTAGATTCAGGTCTGGACGTTGAGTCATTCCAACACACCAATAGATTTTGATGTAAACCAATCCCTTGACGCTCTGGCTGCGTGTTTAGGGTCATTGTCCTGCTGGAAGGTCAATTAAAGTCGAGTATTTTGCAGCTTCTAACAGGTTTTCACTTGGATTTTGCTGTATTCAGCTTCCCTGCTGAAGAGAAGAATCCCCACAGCATGATGTTGCCTCCACCGTGCTCCACCGTAGGGATATCATGTTCGCAGTTATGTGCGGTGATAGTTTCCTCCCACTCTTTAATTAATAAATGCCATTTGTGTGGAGTGCACATCTAATAGTTTTCACTTTTCCCATCTGAGAAGTGGATCTCTGCCGCTCCTCTAGAGTTACCCTGCTTCTCTGATGGATTAACTTCTTGCCCAAACTGTCAGATCAGGTGGACGGCCATGTCTTAGTAGGTTCTCCTTCCAGGTTGTTTTATAACCTAGCCCTGCTTCGTACTTCTCTACCACTTCATCACGGACGTTTCTGCTGTGGTCTTTGGCCTTCCTGATGCTGTTTGCTCTCTGATGTCCTCTACCAAACCTCTGAGGGCTTCACAGAACAGCTGGATTCATACTGAGATTCAGGTCCACTCAGGTTGACTCTTTTTGCCAATTAGATGAACCCTGAAACTGGAGTTTATTTGGAAGTTTCAGGGTAAAAAGCAGTGATATACACCACATGCTTTTAAAATGTTTATCATTAATCCTTTTTTCTTCAACTTCACCATTATAAACTACCCCATCTTGGTCTATCATAAAATCCCAATATAACACATGCAGGTGTTTTTAGAGGTGTGACTTGCTTTGGAAGGCACTGTATATACAATATGTTCAGAAGCTGCTTTGATTGAGCGTTTTATCACATTTTATAATCAGCACAATCAGGGCAGATAATTGAGATCAATTAGTGAGGCTGTGAAGGAGGCATGTCTGGGAATCTCTGCTGATGACGCCTAAACAGGCAGCGCTTTCAGGTAATTGGCGTGACAGCGATGATTATTAACCTTTTACCTCCCTGCTTGTCTCTCACCTCCAGCTGACCGGCCTGTTTCAGTTCACCGTGCGGCTGCTCACCGAAACCGAAGCTCGCTTCACATCAGTTGAAAGGATAAATCATTACATAACGGTAAGAAGCGTCCGTGTGTGCCGTGGATTCACGGCGCCTCACCAGAATTAAAGTCGGGGTAGCTGGCATGTCCCTTCATGTTTCTGCCTTGTGTGCATGTGATCTGTGCACCCTCCATAGCGCATGACAGAGCTTGCCACGCAAACCGCAACTTCTTCCTCTTTAGTGCAGGAAAAAAAGCTCGCGGAGCAAAACTCCCTACAGATCTGTTGGGGGTCTTGCTCATCTTCAGGAATTCAGTGATTCATAGCAGATACCATCGCCTCTTCTTATCTCAGAGTCTTGACAGTGAAGCACCCAGACAAAGTCCTGAGGCGGCCACTCCTGCCCCCTCCTGGCCTCAGCAGGGAAAGATCAGCTTCCAGGATGTGAGCATGCGTTATCGAGATCATCTGCCGCTGGTGCTTAAGAACCTGTCGTTTACCGTTCTCCCCGAGGAGACCGTCGGCATCGTAGGCCGCACAGGATCAGGTACAGCTGACCCTCTCTGTTCCTTCGCCAGCAGCGTTTTCAGCTCGCATTTATGTCTCAACATGTTCGCATTTGTCAGCACAGCATCTTTTTTTTTTTGTTTTGTTTTATGTGTGTGTTTGCAGGAAAGTCCTCTCTGGCTGTAGCTTTGTTCAGGCTTGTGGAGCTCAGTGCAGGCTCTATAATCATTGATGGGATCGATATTGCACAGATTGGCCTGGATGACCTGCGGAGCAAGCTGGCCATCATTCCCCAGGAGCCAGTGCTCTTTATTGGTACCGTCAGGTAATCCAGTCACAATTACTATATCATCAGTAACTGTGACTCGCGCGCTATACTGGGAAGGGAGAAGCACAACAAGACACAATTACTTCAGAGATTAATGCTGGAGGAAAATGTATTCTATCTTTGCAATAAGGCGTCAGAATTGTCTGCTGTGCAAAAGGGAACTCCCTGCTGACCGCTTTCCTAAAGCCACAGCGTGGGTTTTTGCACCTGGGACATATTTTTTACCTATAATTGATATAGTGCTGTTTATGTGCATCTCATTAAGTTAGCTTATCATTAAAAAAGTCAATGTATTTCAGTAATTAAATTCAAAAAACCATCGCCGCCTGTGGAAAGCAGCTTCGTCTCTCCACCTTTCTTCTGAACTTTGGCTCAAACGTCCTCTCAAACTGTGATTAGCCTGGTTTCTAGTGCAGTGTTTTGCTACAGCACATTTTCCTTCCACTAAACTTTCCTTTATTATGCTTGGATACAGCACTCTTAGAACAAGCGTCGACCCCTTGTAGCTTACCGCCCCTGTGGCTGCTGTCATCGACTGCCTGCTGAGCGCCCGCGAGTCCGCCCTCGTCCCTGTTAGACTGCATGTCAGGGACCCGCTGTCCTTCAGGTTTTAAGTGTCTCCGCTCCAGCACGCCAAATTTAAATTGATAGCTTTACCTCCTCAGCGTGCCGTCAAGTGCTGCAGAAGCCTTTTAGTCACCATTCAGGTGTGTTGCAGCAGGGAAACGCCTGAAACGTGCAGGACTGTAGGCCCTGAGGACTAGGGTTGATCATCACTGGCGTAGGCATCACTCACATTTCTGTATGAAAATCAGAGAAGGAACTAACTGTTTTAGTTTTAATTAGCTTTAAGACAAAAATAATCAAAACAAAATATGTCGCTCTGTGTAACCAATCTATTTATAAAATATCTTTTCCTCCTTTTGAATGAAATTCCTGAAATCAACAAAAAATGTTTAGTTATGCACATTTATTGAGATGCACCTGGCTAGACAGAATATATGAACACGATTTATGATTTATTTATTATTAACCTGACCCTCGCTGTGTGCTAAGGACCTAAAAGCTGGTTAAAACAGAAACAAGATGTGAGCAACAGACCTGCAGCATATGTGTTGTGGATTTCAGGTTGAGTAACCATTTGGGAGGGTAATAGGGAAGAGTAAAACAATTTCAGGTAATGGCATACATAAGATCTGCTTGCAGCTGTTATAGGCCTCCTAATGCTTCAGATTTTACAGCCTGTGGATAATTACACTGTAAAATGCATGTTGGCAGCAACTAAGAAATATATCCATTTAAAAAAGAGGCGAAGGATATTTAGTTATGCTGATAAACTGGTGGGCGATTTATGCCAGAAAAGACTTCAACGTAATTGACCTTGATTGGTCTCTGTTGATCAGTGAGGTAATAATTGCCGGCTTATTAAAGCCTTCACAAAGATATTAGACAAAGTTATGGATACAAGGAACTACGTCATACATCGTATTATATGTTAGTCTATATTGGTTGCTGAAAACGATTGTGTTGAGTTGTATTCAATCTCTTTTAATATAAAAGTTATGGTACGTAAACATCATTCTATTTACTTGTAATATTGTCCGCTTTAGACACTGAAAGAGCAGGCCTTCATAATGCACTGGAGCACATTTTTTGCATTAATGGGATTTTTATTTTTTTATTTTTTTATAATTGTTATGATTTCTGTCCCACCAGGAGTAATTTAGACCCCTGGGATCAATATTCTGATTTGCAGATCTGGGAAGCTCTTGAGAAAACCCACATTAAAGAAATGGTAAGACAAATGTCCGACATATTGTAATTTACACGTTCCATGGCAGCAAAGCTCGTCCTCACAGTTTGGCTCTTGTGCGGCTCTGACCCTCCACAGGTCTGCCGGCTGCCTCATTCCCTCCACTCGGAGGTGACGGAGAACGGAGAGAACTTCTCGGTGGGAGAACGGCAGCTCCTCTGTGTGGCCAGAGCCCTCCTGAGGAACAGCAAGGTGCTGATTGCGTTGCGCTGCCATCTTTTATTTACCTCTTCAACTTTTTTTTTTTTTTTCTTCCTCCCGACCAGGGACGATCTCCTCGGGTTCAATTAATGAGAAAATAAGAGCCTTCTTTCATCTGGGCTTGAATGGGATACCAGTGCCACCTAGTGTTAGCCACCGTAACTACATCATTATCTCTTAAAAGCTGAGCGGGGCACCAGCAGAGAAAATCCTGTTGTGAGCTGAGCTTTTAATGCATCAAGCCGCAGTTTTCCAGAGTGCTTCATTATTTCCCCTCTCTGTGTTTTTAGGTTCTGATTCTGGACGAGGCAACGGCGGCCATCGACACGGAGACGGATCGCCTCATCCAGGAGACCATTCGCAGCGCGTTCGGCAGCTGCACCACTCTGATCATTGCGCATCGTCTCAACACGGTGATGAGCTGCAGCAGGGTCATGGTCCTGGACAACGGCCAGGTGTGTAGAAAAGTGACTGCAGCCTGCGGCACATTTACAAACTGGAGCGGCCTTGTGACTTTGGGGCCGGCTCTCCCTGTCTGTTTCTAAACGAGCTGTAAAGCACGAGGAGAACACGAAGCGTCCACATGTGATCACTGGTTCCAGCTTCAACCTGCCCAAGGGCCACATGTCGAGAATATAAGAGATTCTATTCACAGCGTTGGATAGAAGTGGATGTTTTCCTAATTCTTTTAATGATTTACTTAAATTATCTCAGGTTTCTCTACCTGCAGCTTTCAGACTCTCTTTTGTTTCAGCTTGTCAAATACAGAGCTCTTGTCAAAAGTTTACATACACCCATCAAAGTCTGATATATGTTTTGGACTTTAGTGATTTATCTGAGTGATACACTGAGTTATTTTTCCTTTGTGTAATGATTGAACAACATCTATAATTTTTAGAAACAGGAACTTCATGTCTAAATTTAAATATACTGGGAATTTTCTCTAATCCCTCAAGGGTCTAAATATCCATATAGACTGAAACATATAAAGAAACTTTCACTGTTGTTTGTAGTGGTGTACTATAGTGACTTGTAGATATAATTTGTGCTTTTTGCTGCTTCTGGTGTGATTCTGGCACCACTTCTCTTATCACGAATGGTAGCGCTTATTTAATCTGGCTGGATTCCTGGCACGAAGACGGGCTTTAAACGTTGTTCAAAAATATTTAAAGGTTGACTTGTGAGCGTTTCAGAAAGGTGATATTTAAACTGCTAAATCCATTCCTCGATTTGTTTTGATGTGTGTTTGGGATGTCCAGACAATTATGTCCAAGCTTCAACCATCTCGTCCTCAGAGGAAAGTGAATTAGTTGGGATGTTTAAGAACAATCAGAAGCTGTGGGACACCAGTGTCGCCGTTCGCAGTGAAGTCCGTTTTACATCAACAATGGCTGATGAGGTGCTGACAAAGGAAGACATCCTTGAACCAAAGTCAAGTCCTTGAAGTCTGACTGAAATGTGTTGCGGCCCTCATGGAGAAAACACACTTAATTCAATCCAATTCTCTTTAAACGTATAGTATCAATCATAATTAGAGCGAAACTAAATGTTGCAGTAACTCAAACAATCTACTTTTCACTTAAAGAGTCGTTAAAGATGGTGATGGCGATAAGCCGGAAGGATCTCCTGTGGAGGTCTGTGTTGCAGCAGATCTGTGGGAGCCTCTGACTGAAGACCTGCTGTTCCATTATTGTTCGTCGTTTTGTGACGCCTGCATAGGTAAATAAATGCTGATGCCTTCTGGTCAAACGACACAAAGATTGAGCTATTGGCCCACATTGACAAGACGTCGTGCCGAGGTCCCGTTTCGCTGCCAGTGGAGCTGCTGCCTTGCACATAAAGTGGGAAACATCAGAGAGAGGTGATCGGCTCCAAATTCTTCAACTTCACCTCAAACGTATAGTTGGACGTTTAAAACTTGGAGCATCAGATCAATGATCTGAAACATATCAAAACCGGTTCGTGTTCTGGATAACACCTGCCTGTGTGTGACCGTATGCTTAAAATCAAACCAGCTAATTTAAACGAGCTTTTCCATTTCTAATAAACGGGATAAACATCCATCCAGAATTAAATCAGAACCTTGTGATGTTTTCTCAGGACATGACCCTGTCTTGCAACTCCAATTATCACTGGAAGTGTATGTAAATATTTGAGCTTATCTGCATAATTTTGACCCTGTGCAAATAAGAGAAAATTCCCAGTAAAATGTTATTTGATTATGTGGAGCTAGTTCTTCTGCACCAGAAAAAGCACAGTCCAAATTTATTCTCTGACCGGAGCAGCGCCCAGAAGAGCATTATTAGAAACTGACCCATATCCACTGCCTCAACGTCCCAGTCTCAAAGCAAAGCCAGATGCATCTTCTACCAGCTGGTGTCATTCAACCGAACTACGCAATATTTTCAACAAATAAAAATAGACTCTGCTGCTTGCAGTGTTTCAGAAATGTGTGGAGATTTAATGAGCTGATACTGATCGTGTCTTATCTGTTTCTGACTCACAGATTCTGGAGTTCGACTCGCCGGCAGCCTTGCTCGCAAATGAAAACTCAAGATTTCGAGCCATGATAGAGGCGTCAGAAAGCAGCCAAAGCAGATGAAATAAAAAATAAGTAAAAAAAAAAAAAAAAAAACTTGAGGACGAGAGCCGTGATCCTGAAAGAAAAATATGCAAATACATCACTTACATTAACAATGTACACAAGCACAGTCATAATGTGAAAGAAAATAATAGTTTAATATCAGTTCTTTGAGCAACACTGTCTGTTATTTGCCACGTCAAAGACTAGGGGGACTATATTTAAACATTAAACACATCAAGAATCAGTATGCTGTCTGCTGCTGCGTCGCAGGTTATTTCCTAAAGGCCAAATAATTAACTCAGACAAAAGCACTTTATGTTTGATACGGTGCTTCCTCTTTCTTTGGATGTCAGTTAGTGTTTTGTTAATTAAACCTCAGAGTGCAGCCGTATGCTGGTGAATCAGAGAATAGCATTAACACTGTTTAATTCATATATATTTTGCAGGAATTTATTAGTTTGTGTTAATTATTCAAGACCATGTTTCAACGTTCACCTGTTATTTATTCCCGTCAGACTCGGTTTGCTTGAAAAAGCTGTTTGTGGTGTTGTTTTGTTGCCACCTGGCGCAGTAACTTTAGTTTTCTTGCCTGGAGTTTAACACTTTCAGGATTTATGAAGGAGTCAGCCATGTTGGCATGTTTTCATGACTGCTGAGTACAGTACTGTGATTTGAACTGAGCTCAAGTTTCCAAATGCTGGAATTTAAAACCTGCACCTTTTTTATTCTTCTTTTGTTGCTTTATTTGTTGTGGTCTGGAAGCACAGTACATTATGCCTTACAGTAAATTATGTGCTGAACAATCAAGAACGGTGCAATAATACTTTGATACTTTTTTGCAGATTGCCTTTATACACTTGAGATTGTAATGCTGCAATATTTTTGTTGATGTTTATGTTTTTTTTTATATAAAATGTCTGTAAATAAGAATGTCCACTGGTTATTCTACCATGTTTTGCAGAAATGTATGATATCTTTCAGGTTTTTTTGCATTAAAACCTCAAAGTTCAGTGTTTCTTTTTTTTTTGTGTTTTTTTTGGTGTAATGTGATAAACCAGTTTTACCTGTGTGTCTCTGTGTTGCCACCCGCCTTTTGGCCAATGACCACTGGAGACTGGGACTAGTGCAGGGGTCTGCAACCTGTGGCTCTTTGGACCTTCCACAGTGGCTCTTAATAACTTTGGCTACAAATTATATTTTTATTATGGTATTTAAATATAATGATGAGAATAAACGCAGGTTTTTGCATTTTTTTCTTGGAATAATTGCTTTTAATTTTCACAATAGAATTATGCTAAAAGTGCCAGTAATATTTAATTTTAAATCAATATTTAGATTTTTTCTTTACATCATTATCCACCAATATCAACATCCCATCCATCCTCTTTTTTTTAAAACCTCAAAATAGACATAAAAGGGCGTTTCTTTAACAATGACAACATATTTCCTATAGTAGGTCTTTGTCAAAAATTATAACTTGTCATTTTTCAAAAGGCCAGGCAACATTTGCGGCTCTTTCCACTGTCGCTTCATGCTTGCTCAGTATGAGGGATTGCTGCAAAGCCATGTACAATGCAGACGACTCTCCCTGTAGGCAGCTCTACGCTTCTCCAGGAGTGAATGCTGCTTGTCGGGACTTTGATGCAATCAACTGGTTTCCTTATATAGGACATTTTTGACCAATCTGTATAAAATGATTGAATTTGACTTTGTAAAGTGCCTCGAGATGACATGTTTAATGAATTGGCGCTATATAAATAAAATTGAATTGAATTGAACAAGTAATTCAAGCGGACTGTAGGCAAAATGGCTCTTTAGACGTTGCAGGCCCCTGGACTAGTGCAACCAATTAGTAAAGTCCCTCTGAGTCTTATTTAGTCTCAGTGTAAATACAGCTTTTGTGGGATTGCTTCACAGGTCGCCTAGAGTACATCAGAGAAGCGCAGTAACTCTGGAGGAGCTGCAGAACTCAGAAGAGAGGCTCTTGCCACAAGACAACTATTAGTTTTAAAAAATCTTGAGTGGCAGGAAAAAGGTCAATGTTGGCCGAAAAAAGCAATAATCCCTGCTTTGCAATGTAGGCGACAACAATCATGTGGAGGAAGATGCTCTGGTCCTATAAGAATGACCTTTAGTGGCTTGAGGCAGAGACGAGTTGCGCACCGACCCGGTGTTTACCAACAGGTCCACAGATTTACAAAACTGCTCAACGGGTCGCAATGGTACCTAACAGGCAGCTTTTTATCACCTACTCCACCTGTTTGATAGCCCTACTACAGATCAGAGCTAACAACAACCTATACACAGGAACAAAAACACTGAAATACTTTATTAAATAAATAATTCTAACATTAGGAAGTATTTAAAAGGGTGTTTACCGTTTTGAATTGAAGTCTTTAATTGTATACCGCAGTACGTGAAACTGACATCCTTCCCTTTTCAATCAATATAATGGTTTCTTCCTGAACCTTTACCGGTGCTCAGGCCCCCGGGGAGTCTTTTAGTCTGAACACCCTGCAGAGGATGAGACCGCTGTAAGTCATCTGCACACCACATACTCCAAAAAAATTTAAAACATCACTTATTTCGGGATTTTTGTACCTTTCTGGCAACATATTTCAATTCAATTTTATTTATATAGCGCCAATTCATGAAACATGTCATCTCAAGGCACTTTACAAAGTCAATATGCATTCAGCATAGTGTGACTGTAAACCTTCCCATTGCCCCATCAGATTTTGCTCTACAGAGGGGGATTCTGTAATATTTTAGAGATTTTTTTTAGTTAATCCATTATCTGTTGGCTCTACATAACCATCCATTCAATAGTGTTTGTAAACAGCACAGGCCTTAATTGGTACCAGCTGAGAAGAAGCTGTTAGAACTACAAACGGCAACAATAAAATAACACATTCTCCTTTTTCTCAGTGTTTCATTCAGTGTAATGTTAAAAGCGAAGGAATGTATTAAATGTGTTTCCGTATGGGTGATGAAGAATTTCATTACGTGACCTGAATTTAACTTTTGGACCTAAATTGAAACTGATTTGAATTAATGTGAAGACAGATGGAGCTAAGCAGAGGGTGACCCAGTTGGAGGCTGCCACAGACTTTAGACTGGGGTGGAGGTTCAGCTTGGAGCACGATGTCTCTTTAGCCGAACCCGAGTTGGTTCGGCAAAGTGTCGTTTGGTGGAATTTATATGTCTCAGACAAAAAAAAATATTAATAGTAATCATCTTTATTCGTCATTGCAACTTATTTTCCAATGAAATTTATCCTCTGCTTTTAACCCATCCCTTAGGGAGCAGTGGGCTGCCGCTGTTTGGCGCCGGAGCGCACTCTGGCTTTTGCATAGGAACCCAGAGTGACAGTTTGTGGGATTCAAACCGAAGAATTAGCAGGGTTCTCAAGACGCAAGCACTCCGCTCTAACCTCTAGGTCACCGCTCTCCCAATTAATGTATCATTTTCCTACCACTTCACAATTATACAGTACTTTGTGTTGGTCTATCACATAAAGTACATTGATGGTGTAGCAGTCTAGCCAGACTTTATTCAGACGATGCACTCATTGATGAGGACTGATGGACTATGGTGGGGTATTCCAACCCATTTATTAACAGACAGAAACAGACACCATAGACACACCGTAAGAGCTGTAGATAAATAAAACAAAATTACTCCAATTAACATATGACCATGTTTCATATTTACATAACAAACCATAAAGGATAAATGTCATTAGCTAGCATTAGCTTATTCAAACTTCTTTTAGATATATAAACTCTAATAAACTTAGTCATTATAAACATAAAACTACACAACAAAGCAAATTATACCTGTTCGCCTTCCAGCTAGATGCCATAAAAAATGTGGATGGGAACCCGTAATGTCCTTTAAGAAGTAGTTAGGTACAGCCGTTAGGTACGGCCGTTAGGTATGTACCGTTAGGTACAGCCGTTGGAACGTAGCGCTTCTTTCCGTTTTACCGGAACCGGAAATAGAAAAACATGCCTTCAAAATAAAAGCCCCGTGAACCTTTTGCCGTAATTCACTATTAATGTAGAATTTATTACTTAAAAACGGAAGAATCAGGAACATTAGGCATAAAAACAAAAGACAATATATGAGTGAAAGTATATCTAACAAATATCAGATAGAACAAATAGTCTGGGTAATTTACACTCCCACCAAATCATTGGTGTTTCAAAAAACAACAACAACAAAAAACAAAAACAAAAGGCAGATAACCACAGAAAGTGAAACACAAATGATTTCTAAAAAAATGACCAATGACTAAAAATATGTCAATATTCACTATCTAGTAACAGGACCAGTTTCTGAACTGGGCGTTCAAGTACTGACTGTTTGGTGAGACGCTCACCTTTTTTGCCTAGCTTCCTGTCACCCAAACATATCTTTACTCTCCTAACCAAGCCATCTCTATCCACTGTAGTTTCAACAACCCTACACAACTTCCAGTCATTTCTAGGCAAGTCATCATCCTTCATCAGGACTATATCCCCCACTTGCAGGTTCCTCCTTGGGGCATGCCAGCATTGTCTAACAGCAATGTTTGACAGATACTCCTTCCTCCAACGGCTCCAAAACTGCTCTGCTAAATATTGCACATGGCGCCATCTTCTTTTGGCATACAGGTCTTCTCTGACAAACTTGCCCGGGGGAGGAGAAGCTGGAGTAGACTTCATGGTGAGTAGGTGGTTAGGGGTGAGTGGCTCAAGGCTGGGATCATTGAGGTTTTCAACAGTGAGAGGGCGGCTGTTAACTATTGCCATTGCCTCGTAGAAGAATGCTCGAAGGGAAGAGTCATTAAGATTTCCTTGAGAGAGCGAGAGGGTGGAGTTGAGAACGCTCCTGATCGTTCTAATTTGTCGCTCCCACACTCCGCCAACATGGCTTGAACCTGGAGCATTCATAACGATATCACATTGACTCTCGGAGAGAAAGGTTGCCAATTTGTCATTGTCGACTTCGTTGAGAGCTTCCTTCAGTTCATTTTTAGCGCCCAGAAAGTTGCTTCCTTGGTCAGATTTAATCTGACGCACTGCGCCGCGTATGGCAATGAAGCAGCGCAGCCCATTTATGAAGGAGTCAGTTGAAAGATCCTCCAACATTTCGATATGGATGGCCCTAGAGGAAAAGCAGGTAAAGAGAAGCCCATATCTTTTACGTGTGTTTCGGCCCTGCTTTGTGTAGAAGGGGCCAAAGCAGTCCATCCCACAGTATAAAAAGGGGGGGAATGGATCTACACGCTCCGGAGGGAGATCAGCCATTTTTTGTTCTTCTGTGCATCTCCGAAGCTTTCGACACTTCACACACACATGGATATGAGATGCCACGGCCCGACCAATCCCTGATATCCAATAGCCTTTTTCCCTGATGGCATTAATGGTCATTCCTTTGCCTTGATGTTTAATCTTTTCGTGACAGTGTGCGATGATCATTCTGGTGATGTGATGTTCCTTTGGAATTATAGCCGGATGTTTCACTTCGTAAGGGAGATTTGAGTCACGGAGTCGTCCTCCCACCCTGATCACACCATCCTTGTCCACAAAGGGGTTGAGGCGGTACAGACTGTTGTTGAGTGGCAGTTGAGAACCCTTCATTAGTAGCCTCAGTTCCTCTGAATATATTTGTCTCTGTAGGTTTTTGATAATGACGCACTCCGCATCTTCTCTTTCCTTCTCTGTTGAGAGACCATTTGATTTGTCTCTGTTAATCCTGCGAAGTATGCGTGCCACTGCACGCACAGCCCGGGACCAGGACGAGAGTCTTGACAAGCGATCTGTGATAGAGGCTTGTTTTATAGTTTCTGTGCTTAGGGTCTGAGCTCTCTTTACTTCTGGATCTCCCACAGGTAGTTCCGAGATCACCACTTGTGGAAAGTAGATGTCTCTTTGCCATAGGAAGTTGGGGCCAGTGAACCAGGTCGACGATATCAGTTCATCGATGAATAGCCCTCTAGAGGCATGATCTGCCGGGTTTTGGTCAGAGGGAACATATCGCCATTGATCTCGAGTCGTACTGTGATGTATTTTCTGGACACGGTTGGCCACAAACATGTGGAAACGGCGAGCCTCATTGTTGATGTACCCTAGTACGACCTTGGAATCTGTCCAGAAATACTCTTCTATGTCAGCATCTCCAAGCTCCTCTTTCAGCACAATACTGGTTTTCACTGAGATTACAGCAGCTGTCAACTCTAATCTCGGAATTGTGATGACCTTTGTTGGAGCAACACGAGATTTTGCCATGACTAAGGCACAGTGGATGTTTCCTTCTTCGTTCATGAGTCTTAAATATGAACACTGTCCATAGCCAGACATGCTTGCATCCGAGAAGTGGTGTAACTCTCTTTTTGTAGCTTTTCCGAATTCCACCGGTGCATAACTCCGGGGTATGTTTAATTTTTCTATGTTGATTAGGTCGTTTTTCCATCTCTCCCACCGTGGACGAAGTTTATCAGTCAAAGGATCATCCCAGCTCGTTCCACGTCTACACATTTCCTGCAGCACCGCCTTTCCAATGAGCAAAAATGGGGCTACAAACCCTAAAGGGTCGTACAAGGAGGCAACCACGGATAGTATGCCTCGGCGTGTTGCGGGCTGATCTTTCAGATTAATACTGAACTTCAAGCAGTCTGAGTTGACATGCCATTGGATACCCAACGCTCTCTCTGAAGGGAGGTCATCATAGGTAAGGTTGAGATCTTTAACATCAGACGAACGTTCAGAGGATGGTATGCTTTCCAAAACAGCTCTATCGTTAGACACAAACTTGTGGAGCCTAAGGCCTCCGAGAGCACAGAGTCTTCTGGCCTCTTGAGCGAGCTGAATGGCCTTTTCCGTACTATCCACACTTACTATCCCATCATCAACATAAAAGTCTCTCATAATGAACTTTGAACCTAGTGGGTATAGGTCTTTGTTTGCTGTGGCCAGATATTTTAAGCCATAATTTGCGCACCCAGGCGAGGACGCTGCGCCAAAGATATGTACTCTCATTCGGTACTCCTGGGGCTGCACACTAAGATCTCCTTTCTTCCACCAAAGGAAGCGCAGGTAATCTTGGTCTGACTCTCCAACGTGAAACTGATGAAACATCTTTTCGATGTCGCACATAAATGCGGTTGAGTGGAGACGGAAGCGAAGGAGGACCCCGTTGAGATTGTTCATCAAGTCGGGTCCAGTAAGCAGATGATCGTTTAGACTGGTACCCTTGTACTTAGCTGAACAATCAAAAACCACACGTAGCTTGTCTGGCTTTTTAGCATGGTATACGCCATGATGAGGTATGTACCATTTTTCGCCCTCCTTTCCTTCTTCATGGACTTCCTCTGCATACCCCTTTTCTATGACTTCTTCCATGAACTTGATGTACTCCTTCCTGTAAATTTCATCTCTTAACAACTTCCTCTTAAGATGGCTGAGGCGTACAATGGCTAGCTGTTTGTTGTCAGGTAAGATGGGCCTCTCTTTAAAGGGTAACGGCATCTCATAGTGACCTTGACTGTTTTTCTTGATGCCGTTCTTGAGCTTATCCAAGAACAGAATGTCTTCCTGGGATGCTGTCCTGCCATCTTCTTTGGCGTCTTTGAAGTCAGACTCCAGAACACGAATAGCATCTCCAGGGGTAACCGGAGGGAGCTCCCTGACAGCAATTCGAAAACATTGCCTAACTGCACTTGAAGTATCAAGACATGGCGAGGAGCACCCCATTATGCTCCACCCTAGGTCGGTACGAACCGCAAAGGGCTCTTCGTTTCCTCCTGCTATTACTTCTCTCGGTGTCATTGCCCTTGCACAGTTGTATCCTATTAGAAGTCCAACTTCGCAATCCTGCAGTGGTGGAATCTCATTTACAACCTTTGAAAGATGATTCCAATTTCTGGCTGTTTCACATGTAGGAATATGGCCACGGTTTACCGGTATGCAATCCTTGGTGTAAGTGGGAGGAAGGTCAATGTAGAGAGAGGAGGAGTAGCCTCGCACACGAAGTCCTGAGACCCTTTGGCTTTTCACCACCACATCACGCCCAATCATGGTTGTTAACTTTAGTTTGACTGGACAGGACTCTGCCTTTAGAGCATTGCTTACTTCCTGGTCGACAAATGTTGTGTCACTTTGTGTGTCCAGCAATGCATAAACCAGTTTTTCTGTTTGTGAATCATTCCTTGACACCCATACAGGCACAATCATAGACGTGTTGGTAGTCTGTCCTGTAGTCACTGACATGGAAGTTGCAGCAGCTTCTGTATGACTGCTATTACTTGGGGTGGCCTTTTCCTGAGGTGATGCCCTTTCTTTCCTTACATAATTGTTGTCATGCAGGCAAGTGGGATGTCTGCCTTTACATGTATTACAAGTATGTCGATATCGGCAGTCCTTTGCACTATGACCAGGTTTAGTGCAGCCATAGCAGAGGTTATGTTCCTTAAAGAATTCTCGCCGCTCTTCCAGTGTTTTTTCAGTGAACTTGGGACATCCATGGAGCCTATGCTGATTTTTGTGACAGAATGAACAAGGAGGCCTTTCCTTTCCTTTAGCTGGCCTCTGTTTGTCCTCATTGGTCCCAGTCTGAGTACTCAGAACACTTGCCTTGTTGCGCTTAGGCTCCCTGCTGTCTCGTTTTTCAGTGGTGGACTCAGAGCTGTGAAGTGCATAGGCTGAAGTAATCGGATTACAAGCAATCTCTGCCTCCGTTGCCATAAAGGTGGTTCTGGTACTGGAAGTCTATTTAGAGCCATACTGTCTTGAAAGACTTGGGCGAGGGATAACACACTTATGTCAGCTGACGATGCTATAACCTTGTTTGTTTGACTGCTGGTCACAGCTGGGCTATGATTTATCTCTGAACTACTAGAGGAACAAACACTGCCTTCTTGTGATGCTCTCTGGTCGTAAACCTGCAGTCTGGCACGGGCCGCCTTTAAATCCTTTTCTGCTTGAAGGCGTTCGAGTCTGCGTTTTTCTACTTCTATTTGCCTTTGTTGCTGCTCTATTTTTTCCTTTTGCTTCTCTTCTTCCAGCAACCCTTGAAACTCTGCTTCCTTTGCGGCGAGCTCTGCTGCAGCATCCGCTCGCTTAACTGTAAAGGATGTGCTCTCGTGACTGTTGACTGACTTTGTAATTCGGGAGACAGTGGATCCATAGATGGAACGTGCATAGCTACTCTTAAGTAGCTCTTTAAGACGGGATTTTACTTGCTGTTCATCATAATCTCCATCAATGCCTGACATTCTCTCGTAGGTAACCTTTAAAATATCTGCTGTAATTGCCTCACAACTATCAACACGGCGCCTTAAAGCCGGTGACGGTGTGATGTGATTTCGCACTTCAAGGTAAGCGTTCAACACAGCCTCTTTATCCTTCTCTAAAGAGTCCATCAGAGAAGCCAGTTCACTGTCATTGATATCTAACTTAAGCTGCTCTCTTGACCCACGGGCTCGAGTTTTCCATTTTTCATATGTTGAGGTGAACTTTCTTTCCCTTTTTCTTTCCTCTTCTTGTTGCATTTCGAGCATTTTAGGAGTTGGATTTTTTGGACGGGATGAGCGTCGGACGCCTGCTGTTAGTTCACTTTGTAAGCTACTCAATTCCTTTTCTTTACTTTGGATTTCTTTTTCTAAAAGTTCTCTCTCTGCACACTCTGATGTATTCCTAAGAGATGCTTTAAGCTTTTCAATTTTAATATGGAGGCTATCAACCTGACTCTCTAGCTCTGATTGTGGGGAGGGATTCTCCATTTCCTTCATATTTCGTTCCATTCTAATAAACCCTATTTAACAGATTGTCCGTATTTACCGTAGTTTATAGACTGTAATAATGAAGTAGAAGAAATTCCTTACTTTAGCACCAAATCAAAGAAAGGGCAGATAGCCTTCATACAGTGTAAAGAATAATAGAACTCAGAGGTAAGCTTCAAATGCAGTTTCCACATCAAACATCATTTTTTTTTTTTTTTTTTTAAATGTCCTTATAACGTAAATGTCCTTTGAAATTGACACCCTTTTTCCTTCTTTAGCTGTTGGAGATGAGTTGACGCTCTTCTTGAAGATGGATCGTTACTTCTTAGTTGAAATGAAATGTTCCATACCTTGTCTGACCTTCACACCAAACCAATAAACTGCCTGCGTGATGACCATGAAGTCTCTATGTCCATCGGACCCGTAAAATGGCGGCAAGTTGCTCTAAAAAGTATCCGTTGTCATCGGCAGCTGAGTAGCAACGTAGCTCCGCGTGGTCTTCATGGCTCCATCGTGCAGCGTGGCAGCAGGGATGATGCAGGAGTCAGCTCTTACTGTAGCAGTCTAGCCAGACTTTATTCAGACGATGCACTCATTGATGAGGACTGATGGACTATGGTGGGGTATTCCAACCCATTTATTAACAGACAGAAACAGACACCATAGACACACCGTAAGAGCTGTAGATAAATAAAACAAAATTACTCCAATTAACATATGACCATGTTTCATATTTACATAACAAACCATAAAGGATAAATGCCATTAGCTAGCATTAGCTTATTCAAACTTCTTTTAGATATATAAACTCTAATAAACTTAGTCATTATAAACATAAAACTACACA
The DNA here is from genome assembly GCA_037039145.1 of Fundulus diaphanus. Taxonomy (NCBI): domain Eukaryota; kingdom Metazoa; phylum Chordata; class Actinopteri; order Cyprinodontiformes; family Fundulidae; genus Fundulus; species Fundulus diaphanus. The sequence continues at coordinate 46,798,917 of CM073125.1, forward strand.
ACAAAGCAAATTATACCTGTTCGCCTTCCAGCTAGATGCCATAAAAAATGTGGATGGGAACCCGTAATGTCCTTTAAGAAGTAGTTAGGTACAGCCGTTAGGTACGGCCGTTAGGTATGTACCGTTAGGTACAGCCGTTGGAACGTAGCGCTTCTTTCCGTTTTACCGGAACCGGAAATAGAAAAACATGCCTTCAAAATAAAAGCCCCGTGAACCTTTTGCCGTAATTCACTATTAATGTAGAATTTATTACTTAAAAACGGAAGAATCAGGAACATTAGGCATAAAAACAAAAGACAATATATGAGTGAAAGTATATCTAACAAATATCAGATAGAACAAATAGTCTGGGTAATTTACAGATGGTGGTGGTTTTATTGCGACTAAATGGAAAAGAAGAAGAAAAAAAGAAAGGGACAACTGTTTGGAATGCCTTTCCAGGCCACTAAAAAACTGGTAATAATGTATTTTTTGTGTTTAACCAAGTGTCTCTGTCTTATCAGACGGGATGATAAAGGAAGAGTAGGGTGACCACCTGTCCCGCGTAGCGCGTGCGCGCACAGCGTTTGAAGCCCAATTCATGCGTCCCGCAAATTGAGACCGTGTCACGCATAATCAATGCTTTCTCAAAAAAAAGTTGGTCGCTCTATCCACCTTATTTTCGAACGACGAAGTAACTATGGCCACAGCTTCAAACTATTCATGACTGAGAGGATGACATGAAGAAGTGCCTCATATAACGTACGAGGACATTTTAACCTGTTTCGTGTCGTCACTTGGTGCGGGCAGTGCGACTTTACCGAGGCGAACCTCCGCAGTGAAAAAGTTGAATCGGTGTTAATAAATATCAACAAGGATAACCTGGTATTCATGGAGGCTGATGGCCGTTCAAGCCAAAACTAGTCCGACGTTCACGCTGCTGGATCCTGACTGCATCAACCGGCTCTACCGAGACGGCCGAAGCGCTCTGGTGCTGCGGCTCCAAGGGAAGCCTTCAGTGATGCAGCGGCGACCTTATGGAAGGTAGGCTGATGAATGGTCTGATTCAGAGACATACTGGCTGTTGGCTCGTTGTGATTAGATTGCTGGTCAGTTAATTTTGTAATGTTTTGGATTAAACTGAAGTTATAAGTGGACATCTAAACATTCTGCCCACTTCATGTTTTGGCTTGAAAAGGTTTGAGTCCTAAAGGTGACCCCAAAGTCCTAAAAGTGTCCCCAGGATGTTGAACAGTTTTTTTTTTTCCTGCGCCTGCCTTTACCAACATCCAAGTTCACCATCCTTCCTCCCCCTTCTCTTTCTGTGAACCTCTGGAGTCGTGAGTTAAGACTTTTGTACAGTTCCTGTGGTGTAGAGCAACTACAATTCCTGTTAATCCTTTAATTTTAAATTATAATTTATTTAAAGTGAATAAATTGTAATGAAAAATAAATAAAATTAAATAGCTAAAGTAAATCGGAATTGGAAGTGCATCTGTTCATTGAATGTTCAACGTATTATGAATCTTTATTTAGAAAGAAATACACATTGGTTGGCCTATTCCTGAGCATACATCAGCAATTACACATGTTTATGGGAATAGGGCATTATTAAAGGCATACTATGCAACATTTTTCAGTTAATTAATGTGTTCCATACCGTTTTGGATGATTAAATGAGTCATTTCAGGTCGAACAAAGGTTTTCTCGGCCGCCCTGGGGGTCTGTGGGGGAAATACCGCACTTGCATTGCAAGAGCCCTCGGCTCGCACACACAGAAGTCTCGCTTTACGGCGAGAACTCCATGTGTTTTTGCCCTGCCATGCACTATATGCACGCGCGAAAGCAACAACAAAGAACCGCGTGTTAACGTCAAATAAACATGCAAGCATATCGAGTTTTATTATTATTATTATTATTATTTGTTTTGTTTTTTTTATGTTGGCGAGACGCTACCACGGCGGCCGCGGCGAGGTGGCGGCCGCGGCTGCGGCCGCGGCTTGGCGAGGCGGCGGCTGCGGCTTGGCTAGGCGGCGGCGGTAGCGTCTCGCCAACATAAAAAAAAAAAAAAATAATAATGATAATAATAAAACTGGCGAGGCGCCTCGCCAAGATAGCGCTGCGGGAAGCTTGATGTTCATACCTTCACTGTGTTAGTCATTGTTTGTACTGCCGTTTTTTCCACTTTTCGTTGCGTTCGCCTGTCTGCTAAGCTCAAAACAACCGCGCCTGTCTTGACGGAGAAACCAGAACAGCTGAGCATCTTTACGACAGTGCACTTTTACTTTCGCCCTCTGGGGGGAGCCTCACTGGAAAATCAACCCCGTTGCATAGTATACCTTTAATATACCATGTAAGGTGGTATGTGCTAGAAATGTGTAAACCACTATCAGTGAGTCTGCCCGTGAGGTGGGGGCACCGCCGCGCCAAGCAGTGTCCCACTTTGTCCCTCAGAAACATACCCCTTGTCCCCCCTTGGGCTTATTAGCAGGTGGTCACCCTAAGGAAGAGCGAAGATCTGAGCTCACGTTTCTCATATTTGCTTGAGGTTTTTTCTCAACAGGTAATGGAGCGTGAGCTTGTGGGTACGGCACAACCTTTTAACAGGGTAGATAAGTTAGGGAGTAAAATAAAAGTCTGAGCCAGTTGCTAAAAAGCTTTAGGCGTGTTTGACTTAGACCAATAAACGGGTTCTTGTTGCTGCACGACAGAAACGACATCTGCAGAAACCTCACAGGCTGAGTTTCAGAGTAGGGGCCAACACTAACAAGTGCAGCACGCTCAGAAACGTGTATCCGTCAAACCAAACGGTGTAAAACCCTTATCTCCAGGCGGGCTGTGACAAGCATCGGCTCACACCCTCCTCAGCACCACTAAACCAAGAAATCCACTTGTACAGCCTTTGAGATCAACACCAGCAGCAGTGATAACATCTGCACCGCATGACCCTGCCTTACTGGAAGCTCATTGTCGGTGCAGAAAAACCAGCCAACACGGTGATTTAAAGCATCAGCAGTTGTTTTTAAGAGGGTTAGAATAGTTAAAATCCAACATCTGAGTTCAGCGACAGAGTTTATCCCCTTAAACGTCGACCTTTAAAGATACAGGTCATTTTTCCATTCTTTAGTGAGCTACAGACTCCACTCAGACTCGTTCCCGGTGCTGAAAGGTCCTTCATCATACATGATTTATCCTTCTGCTGAAGTTTACAGAAGCAAAATAAAAGCATGAGACATGAAAACAGGTCACGTTGAGTTCAATTACATGGTGCATTTATTTAAAACAAATGCTTCCGAACAAACCCCTCCCCGGCAAAAGATTGCAGATAAACCAAAATACACAGAAGATGGGGGGAAAAATAAGTTTCAAACGGAAAAATAATCATTAAAAACATGATAAAACAGACATATTTACATATTGTATTTGTTGTGATCTGTAGGTTCTTCAGTTTCCCAGCAGCCAAAGGTTTGATCGTCTCTGTGTATCCTAAACTTTTCGACTTCGCAAATACAAACTTCATTCCGTTTTAATGGGGTTTTTTAAGTGACAGACCAACACAAAATAGTGTTTATCAAGTGGAAGAAAAATTATTTTCTACTTTTATACAAATATCCGAAGAGGTTGACATGCATTTGTATCAATAAATATGCATTTTTGCTGCAATTGTTCTAAACCCATCGTTCTCAATTATGGTACAAAAGCTTTTTCTATCACTTATTTACAAGTTAGATGGTAATAAAAGAACTGTGACGAAATGGTAATAACCCAAGATGAGTTATTTAAGCACGTTTCCTTCATCAGAAATTTTTCCAGAGAGAAGAACGGTGTTCAAGGTTTTAAGGCCATCTCATATAAACTGATGTGGTCGACGCTGAACCAGGAACAAATGCACTTTCAAACACTGAAGCAACATGTTCTCTGAAGGTTACTGTGTGGGAATGATTGGAGATGCAAATCATCAGAGCTGCAAATTCATATTATTTTTACTGAAGCTATCCCTAAGTTTTACATGCCATCCATCTTGGATTTTGATGTCAGGGTTGGTGGAAAAACAGCCGACTTTCCCGCTGAGAATTCCAACTTAAGGATGGGACATCAATACGTCCAGTTGCCAGAAGGTTTCCTGTGTCTGCCGGCATGGTCTCAAGAGCATGGAGGAAATTCCAGGAGACAGGCAGTCACTCTAGGAGGGATGGACAGGGCCATCAGAGGTCCTTAACCCATCAGCAGGACCGGTTTCTGCTCCTATGTGCAAGGAGGAACAGGATGAGTTCCACCGGAGCCCTGCAAAGTCTTTGATCAAACCACAGAGGCCGCACTTCCTTTTGTGCTCACTGGCCAGTAATGTGGCATTGACTGACCTTTGCCAAAGAACACTGGTTTGGCGGCCTGTTCTTATAAAAGATGAGAGCAGGTCCACTCTGAGGCAGACGTGAAAGGGTCTGAAGAAGCTGCGGTGCCTGCAGCAATGTTCAGCCTGTTGGGCTTGGTGGTGGGTCAGTGTTGGTCTGGGGAGGCTTATCCGTGGAGAAATACACAGACCTGTATAGATAAAGGAACAGGGGTTCCTCCTGGAGCATGACGGTACCTACCTTCATGTAACAAGAGTATGCAGGCAGTTTCTGGAGGATGAAGGAAATGTCGCCACTGACTGCCTCCATGCTCGCTAGACCTAAATCTAATAAATCATCTCTGGAACGTCACATTTAGGTCCATCCGACGCCACCAGTACTTCCCTCAGACTGTCCAAGAGCTCAGTGGCATGCATACAAGCACGTGGGGGCCATCTGAATTACTAAGTATCATTTTGAGTTGCTTCAAAGACATTTGAGCAATTTGGACAAGACTGCTGCGTCAGTTTTTTTTCAGTTTCACTTTCTCTGTGACTTCGGAATAAGCCCTCTGTGTGCTGATCAATTTCATTTTTCATCAAATGAGGTGATTTACAATAAATCACCCCAATAATTATGTTCAAGTTTTGTGGTTCTATTAAAGGGGAGTGAATACTTGTAACAGTGATATGATAAAAACCAACACCGAAGCGAACAGAAGTAGTGATGTAGAGAATGCATGGGTGGGGCGTGCTCATGCTCTCCTGTTTATAACACCAACAGACTGTATATGGATGTATAATAATCAGTCATGGCATAAAACAAAAGAATGTCTGCCGTCAGGTAAAGCTGCCCTTTGAGGAGTTTTTTTTTTTCTTTGCTTCCTGAAAACTTTGCGTCTAATTTACTGCAGAATTTTAGGTCCACAGAAAAGTTGCTCCTTTGCTTCTTTTATGTAAGATGAACCCTCATTTGTATTTAGGATCGCAAACGGTAAGTGAAACCGAGCCGCAGCTGTTCAAGACATCAGGTGCGAGTGTGCAACACAATATAGTTTCCAGAGAAACGGCTGTGGTTTTCCTGGGACAGTTTAAGCTGACTCAAAGCTGAAGAGGCTGCAAACAGACCACAAATTATAGTTGCTATGGCCAGAGATCCAACAGCTGTGACTAAAAATAATTGCCCCATCCTTCCTGTAGACATTTGTAGCTAAAGCAAATCTAAGGGACTTTCTGTTGCTGTACAACACAAGAGGTGGGGACACTGAATTTCCTCTGCCGGTCTGAAAAATGCTCTCACCTTCTTGGGACCTTCAGCGAATGTTCCTTGTGAAGGCCAATCCTTGAACAATCCCCTCTGGATCCTTTAGGGGTTTTAAAAATAATCTTTCAGGAACTTTGGCAAAGTTGCCTGAAGGTTCTCCAAACGTTTCACATAAAACCCGCAAGGGAACACTCTTTGTGTCTTCTCCAAAGAGTTGCAAGGGTAAAACTGTGATTCCCAGTAACCTGCACTGGTTAGAAAAACGCTGATCTCTCGCAAAAGTGTAAGTGGGTTTCTCTAAAGACAACATGTAGCCAGTATTTAAGGTTTTGTTCATGCCCTGCAACCGAAACGGACTTAGTCTCTTCATTATTATCGCACTGAATTTGTAGATCCGCTGGATGTCGGAGTTTGAGCCTCCAGTAGCGTGAGAGGCAGACGGCAGCCAAAGTTTTGGAAGATATTTTTCTGAAAACATCTGATTACATTTGACAAGAATAATCCCTCTGAGTGATGCCAAAGAAAAGTGTTTTTCTTTTTTGTTCCATTTTGTTCCATTACAAACAAATCAACGTATTTCAATTAGTGTTTTACATCATAGATCAACGCGAAGTACTGTATAGTTAAGAAGTGGAAGGAACATGAGTTAGAATTTTCAAATTGTTTTATAAACAAAAATCTAACACGCAGCACTTGCATTGGTATTCATCCCCTAATTAGGCAACCGGTTGCCTAATTAGTAAATAAGAGTCCGTTTGTGTGTCATTTATTCTAAAATAAATTAGAGCAGTTCTGTGGAGGCTTTGGAGGTTAGTTGGAGAACTTTAGCAAACAAACATCCTCATGAAGACCAAGGAACACAGCAGGCAGGTCCTCGACGCGGCTGACTGAAAATGAGCCACTAGTGCTATGGGAAAAAAAACATAAAAAAAAATGATGATGATTTTCCTGCTGACACACGACATTTAAAATTAGATTATAACATCAGACCACGGAAGTGTGGGCTTGATGGAAAGTATGTTTAATACCTGCTCAAAAGTTGTTATTTTCAAAAGGTACTTTTAATCTGATAAACGAGCCTCATCAGGACGCACATTCTTAATCACTTTAGATGACTTTATAGATACACTTTATTGCCAAAAGTATTCAAATAATCCAAATAATCTAACCCAGGTGTTCCAGTCACCTCCATGGCCACAGGTGTATAAAGCCCAGCACCTGGGCATGGCGACTGTTTCTACAAACATTTGAGAAAGAATGAGTCTCTTTCAGGAGCTCAGTGGGTTCCAGTGGGGTTGTGAGATGGGATCCCACCTTTGGACAAATCCTTGCTCCCAACGAACAGTTTGGAGAAGGCCTCTTCCTCTTCCAACACGACAGGAGATCCATAAAGACATGGATGGGAGAGTTCGGTGTGGATGACCTTGACTGGCCTGCAGAGTCCTGACCTCAACCCAACAGAACACCTTTGGGATGAATTAGAGAGGAGACCGAGGCTGCAGACCAATACCCTTAATAATAGCTCCTAGCAGGGCCGCTGGAAGTAATTTTGAACAGGGGGTGCTGTGAATTTTTTTTTTCATTGGTGTTTTTAGACAAAAGACCTATAGGCCTATTTAAAATACAATACATAAAAATAAATAGAGTGAGATAAACTACTTTATTGTCATATACACTTCAGTGCACACAACCAGGGTCTGTAACCCACAGACATCATCAGTTCTCAGGTGAATATATGCGCTATTAATTAAACTTCACAATAACACTATAACACCGTAGATCTGAAAAGCGGGCATTCACGAAGGGGTTGTCTTTCTTAATTTTGTCTCTAGGTATGACTGGGCTATTTCTTTTTCCTTGCCATCAAGATGTCAGAAAATGCTATTATTGGGCTTTCTTCGTCTGGAAACGGATGCATACAACACCTTACAGGCGCTGCCATGATAAACTGGTTGAACTTGCATGGCTGAAAATACGCCGATATGATTGGCTGAGCAGCAAAACTGCTCTGCAAAACTGCGGAGCGCAACAGTTTATATTTTCTATCGGCTATAACTTATTAATGTGCAAGTGAAAACGTGGGAACATTGGTGTTTTGAGATCACTGCAATATTTAGCAACTGATCCAAGTGCAAGAAAGTTGCCCCCTGACAGTTCATACGAAAAGTCGTCCTACAGATTCTGGCCCACGGCCTATTACTAGCCTGCTGCCGTGAGCGGGATACCTCTTTACTCTGCGAACACTAGCTTGCTTGACGTTGCCATGACAACGTAACTTCCGTGAAGTTTTGTTGATAAGGCCTCAAAATAATTAAATTAAAATCCAAATACACGTAATAGTAAAATAAAAAAGTCAAAATAATTTCCCAAAATATTGATAAGAAATGTATAAATTGTGCAAAGTATTTTAAATATATTTTTTTTAAATCTCCCTCTCGCCACCAGGTGGTGCTGCAGCACCCCCAGCACCCCCACTTCCCGCGGCCATGGCTCCTAGCTCCTGCTCCATGACCTTCCATGGGGTCAACAGTAAGAACACTATCGTGGGTAGGAAAGGAGCTTCAGGCCGCTGTGCCGATTTCAGACAGACTTTAACTCCGACGTCATAAGGTGATGGAAACGCACATGGATGACGCGAGGTCAGATCCGGGCCGGCAGCCTTCTGAAAATGAACTACAAAGTGCACATTCTCTTCTCTCCGGACAATGATGCATCATGTCACGCAAAGGATTGTGGGATACCTAATGGCTCCTTAGCACCAGTGAGGGACGTCACGAGGTTCCTATGCTAAATTAGCCGTGTGAGGAAAGATATAGGTGTGTCTCATTCCGAATACTTCCGTCAGTGCACTGCTAATGTGCACTGACCACTTACTGCCGTAGTGCCCACTTTCGACCGTTAGTAGTGTTCCAAAAGGAACACTTATGTTAAAACACTTACCGGAAATGACGGGATGACGTGACGAACGCAACACACGTGACCGCAAATTTTTCAGACCGCCAAAAAATATATGCCGGCGTTTTTTTTTATAAAAACAACAATCGTTTACATTCACAGCATGTTGAAATTACATCGCCTCCGACGTCAACGCAGGATCCTCCAAATATTGGCTGAACATGAGGTATGTTCGTGTATTTTACAAACACCTATCGAGTACAATGCCTCGTATTACCACCATTACTTACATTTATATGATTGCGGTGTCGCAGCTCCGGCTGTCTCGGCTGCCATTATTTTAAAAATGGGAACATCTTCCCGACGTCCTTAGCCCCTCCCTTTCCGCTTTGTAGTCAAGATGGCGTCCGTTGAGTGCGAGTAGGGTCCATCGTTACACACTGCATTTTGTGCCCGTTTTAGGGGGTCATCCGGGTACTTTCAGTGCACTGACTTTTTGTGTTATCTACACAACGTTCCATGGACCGCCGAACGCATTTCAAGTTGGTTGGGCGCATGGAGACGCCAGGGGGGGTGGTGGGGGGGGGGGAGGTGAAGAGATACAAACGCGGCCGGCCGAGCGGGGGGGGGGGGGGGGGGGGGGAGACAGGAGACAGACAAACGCGGACGAGCGGACAAACGCGGCCGAGCGGGGGGGGGACAGACAAACGCGGCCGAGCGGGGGGGGGGGGGGGAGGGAGGCTTGATCATCAAAAGTAGGTAGGGCCGCGGCCCTACCGGCCCTACCGGTTCCGCGGTCCTTGATACCTACTTAAAACTAAGCGTTCGAAGTGTAGAAGTAGGCGGAATGAGACACAGACATAGTCTCCTTTTCCTACCTCCTTCCTCACTGACTGCACTATTCGGACAGCACTTATCATGGCGGCCGCTGACCCACTTCCGCTTTGGCTAAAGAGTCCTTACTCAATAAGGGTATTGGGATGGACCCTGAGAGCCAGGCCTTCTCATCCAGCATCAGTGTCTGACCTCACAAATGTGCTCCCGGAAGAATGGTCACAAATTCCCACCTAAACTCTCCAAAACCTTGTGGACAGCCTTCCCAGAAGAGTTGAAGCTGCTATGGCTGCAAGGGGAGGACCAATTGAACCCTGTGGATTAAGGAATGGGGATGTCACTCAGATTCGTGTGCAAATTGTTCACAATAGACGTGCTTGTCTGTGTCTCGTTTCCATGTGCCAAGAAGTGCGCATCTGCGCGCCTTTATTTTGAAGTCGGGGACCGAGCGCATCCCGGAAGCTCGCCTGCCTGCCCTGCCTGTTGTAGCCCGGCTCAGGCTGCTGCTGCTGGGGACGAGGAAAGCCCTGGCTGTGATGCCGCTGGATGATGGCTGCTTTCGGAATCTTAAGTTACGAACACCGGCCTTTAAAGCGGCAACGCCTCGGCCCCCCAGACGTCTACCCCCAGGACCCGAAGCAAAAAGAGGTAAAGGGAAAAAAACAACCCTTCGCCTTGTGGAGTGGGAAAGCCCAGTTTCGATGTTTTGGTGGAGGAAAAAATGCTCCAGCTAGCTAGCTAGCAAGCTAGCAGCTAGCCCCTTTAGCAGCCCTGCAGACGCTTCGGGCCTCACAGTAACAATGAGGAGCAGCAGCCGCAGCAGCTCCAGGCTGGCAGCTTGTTAACCAGCTCTGTCCGGCTTAAGTTTGGAAAAAAAACAAGCCGCTGCTTTCACCACTCGATTCGCCAAGCTAGCTTGCTCGGCTAACAGAAATTTGGCACAAACCGCTACGTTTCTCTTGTTTCCCACCACGAAACAGAAGACGTCGGAAATTTAAAACCTACGCGACTTGTTTTGTTTGTGTTATCTAACTGGTTGCCACACGCCGACGACAGCTAAAACCTGCGCTTTAAAACAAATGGCCAACGTTAATTTGTTTCCATGACAGGCTAAGCGCTGCCATTGTTCTGACATTAGGCTGATGGAAATTTGCGCATTTAGTCTGGAAGGGTTTTATGACTCTATAATAAAATCGTTTACCAACCTTTAGCTCCGAGTGCTTATGGTTTTATTCATCGGTTGTTTGTTTTGGCAAGGCGCGTGTCTTTCCTGTCTAGTTAGAGAGCGTCCCAAACATTTTAACATTATGTCCTGGTCAACCATCAGAAATGGAGAGATATAAACCTACACAGTTCTGTCAAAATGTATTCCTCCCCTTTGCGGGTTTCTTCTGCTTGGTTTCAGATAATGAAAGACAATAAATATATATTTAAAAAAAGTAAACTGGGTGTTGCTAAAAAAAAAAGCAGTTTTCAGAAGCAAAAAGGGAACTAAAAGAGTACAATTTTCTTGATGTTAGTGTATTTTTCCTTGATTTGAGCAGGTAAATAAGACTATAAGCCAATGGAATGAGTATTTTTACCCCTAAAATAAGATTATTAGATATCCTGCACTAGAAATAAGACGATGGAGGTTAGTCGTTCCTATTTTAAGTGCAGAAATCTCATTTGATTGGCAGATGGTCTTGTTTACCTGCTCAAATCGAGGACAAATGCACTAATTTCAAGGAAGCTTTATTTACTTTTAGTTCATTTTTTGCAGTGCTATCCAAAACAATAGCATACTTTTTGTCAGAATACCGTTCATTCAGGCACATTGAAGAGTTTTCCAGCATTTATGGTCATGCAGCTAAGTGAGTCGTAAGTCTGAACTTTGACTAGGCCACTCCGAAGCCTTAATTTTTGTTCTGACCCGATCAGAGGTGGGCTTGCTTAGGGGTTTTGGATCACTCTCCTACTGCATAACTCAAGCGTGCTTGAACTTGAGGTTGTGAGCTGAACACCTGTGGTTCTCCTTCCAGATTCATGACTCCTGGTTCATACTAAGTGGCTGTTCAAAGCAGCCCTCAGACCATCACAATACCACAATCATGTTTAATCATACGTGTGCCTTTTGCTGCTGTTGTTTTTCTTCTGCTGGTAGTTTTACGACATGCATCATCTCAAAAGCTCTTCAGTACACAGAATATTATTACCAAAATGTCTGGGTTGATTATTTTTCTGTTTTGGCCAATGTTCGAGTGGGCTTTTTGTACTTTTTGGTCTGCAATAGTTGCGAGGTTGGAGCTCTCCGTTGGGGGGGCATTTTTGTCCAGACTTTCGTGTCGTTGCAAAATAATGAAGATTGGTGTTAACTGAGGTAAGTGAGGCATTTTGTGACCTTCTGGATGAGTCTGAGTTATTTTTGTGAAGGCTGGCCACTACTGGGAAGGTTCACCACTGTTCTATTTTCACTCTCGTTGTGGATAATGGCTCTTACTGTTCTTCGACGGAGTCCAAAGTCTTCAAAATGTCTTTGTAACCCTTTCCAGACTGACTGACATCAATGACTTTATCGTATTTCCAGCAATCTCTGTAGCTCGGGGAATGATGAACTGATTTTTTTTAAATATCTTTACGCTTACTTCATTTTGTCTGAAAGGTTATTTTAAATTATTTCTTGATTCTACAGATCTGGTAGTTAGTAGTCAGGCTAGGGAAATTGAACAAAGAAACTGGTAAGATATAGTTAAATTATGATTTAACAAGTGGGTCACTGCTTAAATAGTCATTTAATGTAGTGATGAGAGGAAAACTGAATCAGAAAATAATTATGACAAGTAATATGAATAATTCTTCAAGTGGAGAAAAAAATATGAACTCAGGAATCAAGATCTTTACAGTTGATAGTAGATGCTCTACCTCTAATTTTGCAAATGGCTTGAATCATTTGAAGCATGAACAAAATGAATAAAAAGCATTATTCTTCCATCCTCCATTAGGTTGACAGATTGGCATCGAAGGACAATGCTTTTGTAAAGCGTCCTTCTTTTTACAATTGCAGTGTTTGAAATCCATACTTTTTGTTGGCTATGTCTTTTGAGCTGGACTACATTTCCAGAAGAAAAGGTTTGTTTGGCACCAAAACACATTAGAAGGGTACATCTGCAGACTGTAAATGAAAGTTCAAAGGTTTACATGTTTTGTACCCACATACATCGATCGGTTCATTAATTTGGCCCTGTTTTTCATCTATTTTTTCTGTTTTCCCTTGTTTTCCTTAATTCCAGTGTGCATCCATCCATCCATCCATCCATTTTCCAAACCGCTTTATCCCTCATGGGGTCGCGGGGGTTGCTGGTGCCTATATCCAGCGTTCACTGGGCGGGAGGCGGGGTACCACCCTGGACAGGTCGCCAGTCTGTCGCAGGGCAACACAGAGAGACAAACAGGACAAACAACCATTCACACACAGACTCACACCTAAGGACAATTTGGAGAAGCCAATTAACCTAACAGTAATGTTTTTGGACTGTGGGAGGAAGCCGGAGTACCCGGAGAGAACCCACGCATGCACAGGGAGAACATGCAAACTCCATGCAGAAAGACCCAGGGGTGTACTCGAACCCAGGACCTTCTTGCTGCAAGGCAACAGCGCTACCCACTGTGCCACTGTGCAGCCCCTCCAGTGTAATAATCCTATTTGTAATATAGGTGTGTGGAGTGGTAGCCTAGTGGATTTTCTAGTTGAAATGGGAAAAGTGTCTTTCTGAAATCTTTTGCTGACTGATGTTCTGCCTACATAATCCCATTCTGGGGTAGAGTGGGAGTTCTGGGGTAGAGTGGGAGTGGTGCACAGAGCTCTGCCTATAGCATTATAAGTGGAACAAAAATAATTGACCAAATAAATGTTTAAACAGGTCATCAAAAAGAAGTTGGTTTGGAAAATTGTTCAGATTTAGTCAGTGTAAACAACTATGTTGACATGATCATCCAATCACGTGTTTCGCTTCACTGCAGCAAGAGTTCTAAAGAAAATCAACAAGAGGGATCCTATTTCTCCAATTTTAGCTTCCCTTCATTGGCTTCCTGTTAAATCAAGAATAGAATTTAAAATTGTTCTTCTAACGTATAAAGCCCTTAATAATCAAGCTCCATCATATATCAGAGCTCTGATTACTCCGTATGTTCCTAACAGAGCACTTTGCTCTCAGACTTCAGGTCTGCTGGTGGTTCCTAGAGTCTCTAAAAGTAGAATGGGAGGCAGATCCTTTAGCTATCAGGCTCCTCTCCTGTGGAACCAACTCCCAGTTTTGGTCCGTGAGGCAGACACCCTGTCTACTTTTAAGACTAATCTTAAAACTTTCCTTTTTGACAAAGCTTATAGTTAGAGTGGCTCATGTTACCCTGAGCTACCTCTATAGTTATGCTGCTATAGGCTTAGGCTACTGGAGGACATCAGGGTCTATTTTTCTCACTACTGATTTCTACTGTTCTCCAGTTTTGCATTGTATTACATTGAAATGACTGTTGTCATTTCAGCTTTTAACTTTTTGTTCTCTCTTTTCTTCATAGTAGGTACACCTGGTCTGGCGTTCTGTTAACTGTGACATCATCCAGGGAAGACAGATCACCTGCTATTACCATCTAATGTAGAACAGATTACTGGATCAATGTGTGCTTCTGTGCTTGTTTGTCTCTCTTGTTGTGTCTCTGCTCTGTCTTCTGTAACCCCCAGTCGGTCGAGGCAGATGATCGTTCATACTGAGCCCGGTTCTGCTGGAGGTTTTTCCTTCCCATTAATGGGGAGTTTTTCTTTCCACTGTCGTTTCATGCTTGCTCAGTATGAGGGATTGCTGCAAAGCCATGTACAATGCAGACGACTCTCCCTGTAGCTCTACACTTCTTCAGGAGGAGTGAATGCTGCTTGTCGGGACTTTGATGCAATCAACTGGTTTCCTTATATAGGAACATTTTTGACCAATCTGTATAATCTGACCCAATCTGTATAATCTGATTGCATTTGACTTTGTAAAGTGCCTTGAGATGACATGTTTCATGAATTGGCGCTATATAAATAGAATTGAATTGAATTCGATGACACCTTCCCTTAACTTGGAGACCCCTTCTCTTGTTGCAGGTATACCTGCTTGAGATGCATTAGCATCCTGGGAGATGATTTCTTTGGAAACAAACCTGTTCGTGAGATTGACTGAGAAAAGGTTGCTTGAATTTCAGTGTCCATCTAGCATCATTTAGTCTGGACCTTTACTTGGTATGCAGCCCCATATTATTGCTGGCTATGAATTTTGCTGCTTTTTTTTGGCAGATATTTTGATGTCATTAGGATGCTACCCCAAAATAAATGTTCAAGCATCATCTCTTCCCTTGAGCTCACTGTAAGATTCTCAGTGTGTTAGCCAGACTTTAACCTGGCCAGCCAGATTAATAATGTCTAGCACTCTACGTTCTGCACATTATCAATCTGGGCCTGCTCCCATCGGATCCGTTTGGGGAAATGAGCAGAACTCTCCAAGCTGATTGGGCAAAGCGACACCTAGTGCCCGCTTACCAAAGTTTGATTTTAGCCACGGTATCAAATTAAAACGTAAGCAGCACGCATCATGAGAAACCAGCAGAAGATAAGATAGTCAAGGCACTTCTTTCGTCGCACCGTTATGTCCCTCCTTAAACCACAATACTGCAATGTCATTGGTTGAAGCCGACGCAGTACAAGATGGATTCTCGCGTCTTTGTAAAAGCACAAATGCAGGAAGACTTCATCTCAAAAGTTAGCCAGACATGGGTGTGCACCATTGAGCTCTACAAAAAGGGGAGGGAATATCAACTGTCTCAAAAAGTATAAAGTCCTACAAATATTTTCCTACAAAAGTTGTCATTGCCAGATCCTCCCCCCTTTAAAGCCTGATACAGGTAATAGCGGGGAAACATCACATTTTAAAAAAAGAAAATCTTTTTTGGTTGCTTTTTAAAAAAAATGTAAAATAAAATGTCAGGCTTTCAAATTGATACATTAGACCAAAAAATTTAATTTCATGATGTTTCCTGCATTTTCTATACGGTGTGTAAAATATATATTAATTCTTATGTTGTAAATTGTATGTTCAGAAAATACTGGCTTTGTTGAAGAGGTAGAGGTCTGAGAAATATTTGTATCAAAAATTATACATTTGGAGCTAAAGGTTTATAGCATGTTCATGCTATTTCACGTCGGCTCACTCCAACCTACTTTTTCACTGGCTTTAATTTTGTTTTCCTCTGCCATAAATCACTCATCCATCCATCTGTCTCCATGTTAATTTACCCTTTCAAAGGACATTTGTAAACCATTTTGATTCAACTGGCAGATCTCTTGCTGACGCCATGTTTCCTGTCACTCAGCCGGGTGCAGCAGCTCGTAAAGGACCGAAAGCGTTGCCTTTTAATCTGGAGACTCATTTGCATAGTTTTACTTGTTTCAGAAGTTCAGATTTTTGGGTGCTGTCTTAATGTTTCCCTCAACACAGAATAATGCAATGACACAAAGTCAGTCACTAGTTTTTCAGCTAGGCTATCTTACAAATGCCTGGCCTTTATTTGTTTGCTATAAATTAAAACAATTTCCTTTTTTAAGAGTAGGGATTCGTTTTTTTTAATGTCTGTTTTTCATGCGGTTGCCATTTACATATTTTGATGTTTTGTGTGTTCTTTTCTATTTATTTACACATGAACCTGATTATTGTGTGTGTGTGTTTCAGGATGAGTTGACTGCTCTGAATGTAAAGCAAGGATTTAACAACCAGCCTGCTGTGTCTGGTGATGAACATGGCAGTGCCAGAAATGTCAACTTCAACCCCTCAAAGGTGAGGTTGACTAATCAGTCCGGTCCAAGTCAGACATTTGAGGATTTCAATGACTTGTTGTCATTTTTTTTTTTTTTTTTTTTTTTCATTCACTGATTTACAGATCAGCTCAAACTTCAGCAGCATCATCGCGGAGAAGCTGCGCTTCAACACGTTTCCGGATACAGGGAAGCGCAAACCGCAGGTCAACCAGAAGGATAATTTCTGGCTCGTCACGGCGAGGTCGCAGAGCTCCATCAACAACTGGTTTACAGATTTAGCTGGAACTAAACCGCTCACACAGCTGGCTAAAAAGGTGAGAAACTGGAGCCGTAGTCTTTACTAGCTCCTATTTACTGGTGGTTACCTTCTCAAAAGACGTATGTATAGACATCATTAAACTATAAGGTTGAACAAGCCCTTCTATTTTTATCCTTATACATGACATTTATCTAAATTGGACGTATGCATGTTCTTACAACCCAGAATGCTGCCTAATTATTCTAGTTTTAAGCCATTTAAACCCGGGTCTAAATATAGATGAATAGTATGACACAGCATGATGAGATGAAAAGAAGAGCTAATGAAGTCTGACAGTCAGTCTCCTGGCTGTCTAATTTGCCCTGCTTTACAAGGGAAATTCAAAGTTTTCCATATTTGGCCCATTTGTTACATTGATATAAAAATATATCCATCAAACATAGAAAAAGACAAAAAAAATTATACTTTAGATAGTACAGTCACCAAAGAAATAAATCTTGTATTTTCATGTTGTTTAATTAGGGTGGATATCAAGTTTGATGCTCAGTTTCCTATGTATTTTAAACAGGGGTTCCCAAAGTGGAGGTGGGGACGCAGTGTTGGAACCTTTTGATGCTTTGGGCATCAATAATTTTGTTTGTGGTTGATGCCACGTCAGTGTCTGAAATAAGGTTATAAACAATGTTTAAAACCCTTAGAGTTGAGTTCCTTTTATTAGCGATTAGTAGGGATGGGTACCTTTCACCGTATTTTGAAACCATACGGCATCGACACCCGGTACCTGGGAATCGATACCGGTACTTAACTGAACCTATTATCAGTACTTTTGTGTGTATGTGGTAATTAAATGTTAGTTTATTTATAAAATCTCTAAATTTCTCAATTTAACATTTATTTTCAATATATAAAGTTGTTTGGATCTACAAGTGAACCTTATCAGAGGCACAGGGTGAACAAGGTGAATACAGGATTAACATTGTGTTTAAATAAAATTGATGGAATTGTTTTAGTGCAATAGTTTCAGAGAAGAAAACAATATATTAAAAACATTATATGCCACTTTGTAAATCAGGGCGGGATACGTTTGGGATGAGGAAACAGAGGCTTTCCTCTCTGCTCTCTTTGCTCTGACTGCCGGCGAGTTTCAGGACGAGCCAGGTCTGTCTGGGAGACGGAGCTCAGAGAAGCTTGTAGACTTGCTTAGACAATAACTCCAGGACGATTGTTACTTTCACAGGAAGTCACCAATAACAGATGAAAGTCGCTAGATTTTTCGCTAGTCGCTTTTTTGAAAAGATTGCTGGAAGGGTCTGACAAGTCGCTAAATATAGTGAGAAATTCAGTAAAGTGGCAGCTGTGACCAGGTGCTTCCTCAGATTAGCACTTACGCTCTTCGCCTAACAAATATTGCAGCGAGCGTAATCTGCAGCGCGTTTTGAAAAGCGGAGACGGCTCTTTCTATCGGCCATGCTTTGACTGGACCAGCGGCTACTGACATCATCACGCGCTTGTGCGTGCAATGCTGTGTTCAGTGTCATGGTGATGTGTCTCGGTAACAAAACATGGTACCGTTTGCTTTTACGTGAATCGGTACCTGGTAGCACTGATGGGATTTGTTTGGTACCAAATTCGGTACCCATCCCTGGCAATTAGCATGGCAAGCAATAGAGATGCACCGATCTGATACCCGGATCGGATATCGTCTCCGATATTGACTAATTAGCTGGATCGGATGATTGATGCCGGTCCAGCATTCCAATCCAGTCATTTCGTTTTTTTTTTTTTTTTTTTATTAATTTCATACACAGCAATACAGTTACGCCGCTCTAGTCACTTCTATGTTTGCAATGGCTGCTATGCAGAGCACGCACAGTAGCTAGCGATTAGCAAACACTGAGCAACATGGAGCAAGTGCTGGACGAGCCAAGTCTGCTATTTGGAAACATTTCAAACTTGATACGCCAACAAGTCCGACTGCAACATGCAGTATTCGCAATACGTAAATTGGGAGGGGGAGGGGAGGGGGGGGGGGGGTGATAAGGTTGGTAAATTCAACACCACAAGCTTAAATTGGCACCTCCAAAAGCACTACACTAAAGAAAATGCAAAGCTTTTTTATTTCAAGCCTGATAACTTCACTCACATGGCAAGGTACACAGTTTATTCATTCAACATTAGTATCGGATCGGTATCGGGTATCGGTCGATACCCTTAGCCCAGGTATCGGTATGGGATTGGATCGGAAAAAACTAGATCGGTGCATCTCTAGTAAACAAGTCAGAAGCAACAGTTGTTGTGTGGAAATTCTAGACAAGGACGTTTGGACAAAGAAACCCAAAACTATTCATACCCCAGAGAGATTAAGATTAAGATTCAAAATTATGTTCTACCAAAAAGTTTGTTTCTAACAGAAAATGAGACGGGCACCTTCAAGATAATGAATCAATGTAAAACAGCTATCTGTTTTGGACAATCTAATTAATTTAGCAACTCTTAACTATCAAAAACTATTTATACCCGTCTCAATAATCAGCATCTTCCTGGCATTACAGCAGTTAAACTTATTTTATAGTCGCTGACCATCGTTTTGCATGTTTCCACTGGTGTTTTGGCCATCGATCTTTGACGATGAACTCCAAGTGCTCGAGGTGGAAAGTCCTTCTTGCTATGACCCCAACCTTTAGCTCCCTCCACTCCGTCTCGTCAGATTAAAATTAGCTTTTTGGCTGGGTCAATCCAAATCAATAATATCACTGCCAGTCAGATGTCACGTGTTGTTAAAATCAAAACATTACTGTATTTTCTACCTAAATCTACCAGGCATAAGAATAATTTTTGGCTTAATTGTATGCCGTTTTCTTTACTCTGAGATTTTAAAAAGGCTTCCAGATTTTACAAAAGTGGCAATGGTTGAAAGCTTTGAAGGAGAAAACGAATAAATTCAGCTGTACTCTGTTTAAAAAAAGCAAAAAGCGTTTCCAACATTGAGACTGTTTTCAACGGATGAGGAGAAATCCATCCTCTTCACCCGTTTACCTACATGGAGTTCACCCACGGTTCCTGAATAGGTCTTTACAGCTAGTCCTGTTTCTGTGTTCCCAGCAATCTCCCACACACCCATTCAACATATTCTGTTTTTATTATTTTTAACACCACAATCTGTTTTTGGTTTGCTGCCGAACCGGGTGACAGACCTTAAGGTTACAGATGCAGCCATAATCCAGAAAAGGGTAGTGCCTTCCTGCTTTAGTAGCCGTGACTCCAGGGGCTCTAATTGTGTCAGAAAAGTGTTTTTAATGTGCTCATTAAAACACTTTTTTAATATTCTTTGTTTTCTGACTATGATTGCATTTTGTTTTTTGTGTACTTGGTCTGACCTGAGCTCAGTGGATGTTGTCTACAGACCAAAATACAACCAAACCACGAGGCTGCGTGTAAAATCCAATTAGGATGAAATCTTTTATTGCTTCTGTGAAAAATTCTTTCTCGGCTTTTGTAGGAATTAATCTTATGCTAGAAAGGCGCCTTAAACTGAGCTGTATTTTCCATTACTGAACAAAAGACTGTTTAAAATCTGTTTTTATTTGCTTTCTGTTCGTAAAGGGAAGTTTTTGTTCATCCTTTTTGATTGAATGGTCACAAATCTTCACTGTCTGTGTTTGGAAAAGGAAACAACTTTTGTTGTGTTGATGTTTCTAATACTGGAAATCATTTATTTGTAGTGTGTTTGTGATTTTCTTTTCTCTCACCAAATGATTTTTAATTAAGCGTTTTCAGAAGCAGACAGTAGATTGTTTTTTGTTTTTCTCCGACTTGCAGCTGAACAAACACATTGTTGTAGTTCTTTTGTTCACCCTATGATAAATTAAAACTGGCTTTAATGATGATTTTCACAGATAAAAGTACTGTTGATCCGAAAAGAAAATGTTTTAGTTTATAAAAAAATTAAACAATATTAATAGTGGAGTTATCCCTTCCGTTCCTCCGACTCAATTAATTCATGTAACGCTGCAAATTGTTTCAAATCTTTTTGAAAAATCAATTGCATAGAAAAAGGACAACACAATTTCTTTTGAAACCAATCAAAGCAATTTAAGGTTTCAGGAGTTTCTGCTTTTTAATGAGAAATGTTAGATTTTCCTTCCTCTGGGTTGCTAATGCACGTGTAACGCCTCTGTTCCAGGTACCAATCTTTAGCAAAAAGGAGGAGGTTTTTGGATTCTTGGCCAAGTACTCTGTCCCTGTCATGCGTTCGGCGTGGATGATCAAGATGACCTGTGCATATCATGCAGCTATCACAGAAACTAAAGTCAAGAAGAGGCACGTGATTGATCCTTGTATTGGTACGTAAGATAAAACCATGTAGTTTTGACCTTTTTTTTAGTGGATTTAATGCTGTTTAATTTATCTGCACTTTTGAATTAAACGTCTGGTTCTTGTGTTTGTAGAATGGACCCAGATCATTACTAAATATCTCTTGGAGCAGCTGCAGAAGATCGCAGAGTTTTACCGACAGTTTCCTAGTCTGGGCTGCAGCTCCCCGCTTCCAGCCACGCCTGCAGACGTGGACACGGCCATGAAGCAGTGGGAGTACAACGAGAAACTCGCCATGTTCATGTTTCAGGTGAGATCAAACACGGACACTCAGTTTTTTGTTTTTTTATGGATTACTACAGAGCTATTTGTGATTATTTATTATTTGATCCTATTTATTCTTGTTTTGTCCATTTTTAATCAATGATTGAATTACATTATTTGTAATAGCTAAATTAAATGATAAAACTTCAAAAATGTCTGCAGTTTATTTTTTAACCCTGTTAATAAAATAGGGCAGCATAAATCAGTAACAAGCCTTAATAGGTATTAAAAAGAACTATGCTAGAAAAAAACCCCACCAATTTTCTCTTGAATAAATCCTTTGCTTACTTCACTGTAAATGAACAAGTTTGTCGTTGAGCATTAAAAGACTGAATCAGTCATTAACAATAAAAACAAACTGACAGGAAATGCTATTGTGTGTGTTGTGTTTTGGGTTTTTTTGTATCCAGGATGGCATGTTGGACAGGCATGAGTTCCTGACGTGGGTGCTGGAGTGTTTCGAGAAGGTCCGTCCGGGCGAAGACGAGCTTCTCAGACTTCTGCTGCCCCTCTTACTTCAGGTAAAAACACAGCATCAACAAATTGATTACACGCAGGAAGCACGCAGTGCCTTGGAACGATATTCATACCCCTTGCACCAACCAACTTGAGTGCATTTGACAATCGTAAGTATCGCGTCATTTTGAAGTAGGAAGAGAGAGGTTGTAAAAGCTCTGAATTTATAGAAAGAGGTTTAGTGTGTTTCTGTGTGCAGCATCCCTGGGGCACTGCTTAGAACCACATTTGGCTACACTTGCAGTCTATTGGGATAGGACCCCAGCCTATCTAGAGACTCATTTTTCCCCGTTCTTCTATGCAGAATAAGCTCGAGTGTTATCAGATTGTTCGGGGAGTCTCTGTGCTCTTCCCACAGATTCTTAATTAGATTTAGACCTTGACTCGGCCATCATGGTTCATGAGTACACAGCAGGGCTGTACGATTCCAGGAAAAAATATTTTAATTGTGATACTATTAATGAAAATGATTGATTACGATTATCCACAATTTCTGGAGCCACCGTGAGTTAATTTTCCCACAATTCTCAATGAGCTTTAATATTTCAACCAATCAGGTAATGCACCTGGTGTAGACATTAAGAGAGTCGTGAATGCTTGATATTTAAAAAATTATATCTTGCACAGTTTTGGATCCTAGCAGCCTTCTGTAATTGCCATGATGATGACTGTGATTCAGTATATTCCACAGCTGTAAGCTAAATCACCACAGTGTAGCCCTGGTTGTATGGTAAATGTCCTGCTGGAAGGTGCATTACCTCCCCCAGTCTCTACTCTATTGTAGCCTTCCACGGGTTTTCTTTTAGAATCGCTAGGACCAGCTTACATATAGGGCTGGGCGATATGGCTTAAAAATAAAATCTACGATATTTATTATACCAAATCCGATTAATCGATTTTTTATTTTTTTTTTTTTCCTCCTTTTGGTTTGACCATAAAAAATTTAAAGAAAATATTTAAAAAAACATACTTTTATTTGAAGCATTTTCCTTGGGAGTTGACCTGAATTCAAAGTGCAACTAAGCTGTGAAACATGCTTGTAAAACAAGATGGCCACCCTGCCATTTTTAAACAATGAAAAATAGATCAAAATGTTTGTTGCTAATGGTTTTACACAGTGAGCTGAGAACAGGTTTCACTTGTGTAACCTCGTATTATGGTTAAAAAAAAAAAAAAAAAGTTTAATTTTTAAAATGTTTTGACAATACATTTTCCAAAACATATTCAGCATTGCAAGCTTTTCTCTTCATGGAAGCCCAATGAGAGCATCGGCAAAATAAAATCCTGATTTATTTATTTATTTCCCCCCAAAAAAATATCCTTAAGAAAATTGTAAGTTTGAATTAATCTATTAAATCGATTTTTCGCCCTACTTGCATGCCCCTACTAAAAAAAAAGAAAAAAAGAAAATTCCCCACAGCATGATGCTGCCACCACCGTGTTTCAACGCAGCGATCTGCAGTGGTAATCTTCTGCTGCACGTAGCCTTTTTTTTTATGTAGGCCAGTAAGTAAAATTTTGGTCCCATCTGACCAGAGCACCTTCTTCCACATGTTTGTTGTGTCCTCTAATTGCTTGAGGAAAACTGTAAACGGGAAGTTTAGATCTTTTATTTCAGCTGTGGCTTTCTTCTCAAAACGCCAGAGGTGTGGATTGCTCGAGTAATGTCGGTCCTGTTGTAAGATCCTCCCATCCATTGGCCTCTTGGCTGATTCTCTGAGGTCATGGCGTGGCCGGGTTGGTTGTAACGTCACAAAATGTTTCAAACTTTAAGGGGGATGATTACTTTTACAAGGCACTGTATGATCGGGTTGCACGGAGCTACATCGTGCTTGATGTTTCCCTCCGGTGAAATCTGATGCCCCTTGCTAACAGCACCTTCTGGGGTTTTCTCTCCTTCTCTGAAAGCTCATCGGTGTTAATGGACACTGAGTGGGCTTGGCTAATGCTGCAAATCTCTTCTCCTCTGTGCCTCAGTACTCAGGAGAGTTTGTACAGTCTGCTTATTTATCACGACGACTGGCTTACTTCTGCACACGTCGCCTCAACCTGTTGCTAAGCGACGGGAGCCTGGGCCCTGGCGCAGGGGGCCACGCCGCACACGGCATCCTCGCACAGCAAGGCAACGCTCTGCCCACCACCCCGACCTCCCAACCTGCCGGAGGGAACCAGTCCCAGACGCCTTTCACCGACTTCTACGTTTGCCCACAGCACAGGCCTCTGGTTTTCGGTCTCAGCTGCATGTTACAGGTACCTCGTCTCCTCTTCCCTGCTGTTTCACTGCAGTATTATGTGGCTTTTTATGGTCGTTTTTGAGGAACGTTTCACTCTTGTCTCTTTAGAGCATAGTTCTGTGCTGCCCCAGTGCTTTGGTGTGGCATTACTCCTTAACAGACAGCCGAAATAAGACCGGCTCACCCTTGGACCTCCTGCCTATCGCCCCCTCCAGTTTGCCGATGCCAGGAGGCAACACCGCCTTCACACAACAGGTACCTCCTGCAGTAGCTTAATTATGGCTTTTATTTCTCTATTCACCTTGTTCTTGTGTGCAGCAAATACATTTGTACATGAAGTCATCAGATAAATATTAAACACTTGCAGACAAAGCAAAATATTACAGTGAATCCGCTTGAAATTGTTGACCTTTCCATCACTGCCCATCAGTACAAAAACACGCTTTTATCTGAAAATGCACGCAAAACACGAAGATCGGCTGTATCTCTGTTGTTCTGGGAGGCGTTTTTTAATCTGAATCCACTGTGCAGGTTCGTGCAAAGCTGCGAGAAATCGAGGAGCAGGTTAAGGAGCGAGGCCAGGCCGTGGAGTTCAGGTGGTCGTTTGATAAGTGTCAGGAGACCACTGCAGGTAAGATAGATGCGCTCCTTTATCCTCGCAGATCCTTTTCTCTAGTTGGGAGAACAGGATCATATGATAGACTGTCTTTTTCTTTTTTTTTCTTTTTAGGGTTTACTATTGGGAGGGTTCTCCATACCCTGGAGGTTTTGGACAACCACAGCTTTGAGAAATCGGACTTTAACAACTCGCTGGATTCGCTGTACAACAGGATATTTGGTTCTGGCCAGAGTAAGGATGGCCACGAGGTACGAACAGACTCCCTTCGTGAGTGTTTCATTATGCATGTAATATAACTGGAAATCTCTTCAGTGGGAGATTAAAAGAGGGCTTTAGAGTAATGGGAAATATATGGCCAGTGTTAAAGCCCACTTCATTATTTCTGAACGAACTAAAATAAAAAATTAAGCGCCTTTACGGGCTAGCTTCTGTGATGGAGCCACTAAAGGGACGTATTCTCATCTTCTCTTCCCTTTAACTCCCGTTTCTGTGCAGATGTCGCCCGATGACGACGCCGTGGTGACCTTGCTGTGTGAATGGGCGGTGTGCTGTAAGCGCTCGGGGAGACACAGGGCCATGGTGGTGGCTAAGCTGCTGGAGAAGAGACAGGCTGAGATAGAAGCAGAGGTATGAGGCACAGCACCCACTGGAAAACTACAAATGACCCTAAACACACTATCCCCACTTGGGAACACAGATGGAAGATAGATGGATCTAAATCCGAGAAGAAACCCTATTAGAAGTCTAGAAGAAAAACCTTAAACTGGGACGATGGTGCTAAACATGCTGCCATAGCTATAATGGACCGGTTTAGTTAAACACATGTTCGTGTGGTAGATTGGCCTAGTCAAAGTCCGGACACATATTTAAATAAGTATCCGTGGCTAGATTTGAAAATTGCTTTTCGCAGATCTGACCGACTAATTTGCAACAAAAAAAATGAGCAACATTTTTAGCTTCTATGTGTGCAGAGCTGAAACGCCTGCAGCTGTAATTGCAAAAATGTAAAAAAAATAAATAAATTCAGAGGGTGTGTATACTTTTGCATGACAATATACAAAAAAGGACTCTACATACTTGACTAGTTACTTGAAATAGCAATTTCTCTTCTACAATTAAGGAAGCGTTCACCTTTTTTCTTTGGTCGGGGGAAATGGGAACAACAATCCTTTCCTGTGGATTGGGAAGGGCAAAGATTTAACTATAGAACTACCTGTGCAAGGTACCTCTCAGCGGAAAATCTTTTTATATTAAATTATTTGTAAGGTCTCGGACTGAATTTGGTTTGAAAGGAAATTTAAGAGATATTTAAATAATTTCTTGTGATTGAATAGGGTCTGTATTTGGGAGGGCGGATATATACCAGGCCAATAAGTTTAAAATGACACTTGGGGAGCATATGAATTTTAAAATCATTGTGTGCAGGTGCGGGAACTGTTTCTTTTCTGATTTTGACTCTAAAATCATGTTCTCTGTCGTTTTGCAGAGGTGTGGTGAGTCAGAGGTGGTGGATGAGAAAGGCTCCGTGTCGTCCGGCTCCCTCTCAGCTGCCACCCTCCCCGTCTTTCAGGACGTACTGCTGCAGTTCCTCGATACGCAGGCCCCCACACTTAGTGAGTCTCCCGTTGTTCCCGGCTTTTCTCATTGCCTCCACATGTTTTCAGTCCAAATTGCATCACATTTTGATGTTTGCTTTCATCATTTGCGGGAACATCCTCAACATCCTTTTTGGGTGCTCTGCTGATTTCATAAACTGCAGAGTATTTTTATTTATTTTTTCTTTAATGTTTCAGCGGGGGAGAGAATATTAAATTATTCAAATGCTCTTTTTGGTGTTTTTTTTACCCTCTATTTACAGCGGAGCCAGGGAATGACAGCGAGCGAGTGGAGTTCTCAAACCTGGTCCTACTTTTCTGTGAGCTCATCCGACACGACGTCTTCTCCCACAACATCTACATGTGCACGCTGATTTCCCGCGGCGACCTGGCCTCGGACTCCCACCTGCCGCGCCCGCGTTCCCCAAGCGACGAGCCCTCCGATGAGTCAGAGCGCAAAGAGCAGGATGCTGGGAGCAGTGTCAAGATGGAGGTGAGTTGGTGGCATCTGCTTGTTGCCGTGTAGCTTCAGAAAGCAACTGGTTTATGTTTAAAAAAAAAAAAAAAAAAAAAAAAGGGAACCTGACAGCGTTTGCCCAACAGGATACTGGTCTGTCAGAGTCCATGGAGCCTGAGCACAACTCCAGCGCAAACTTTGATGAGGTAACCGATGTATGTTCCACCGTCGGCGTTCAATCTTATCTGATTTAATTGTAAAGTTGTCGGATGAAATGTAATTTGAGGGTCCCCTTTACGCGCAGATGTTCTCACCGCCAATGCATTGCGAGTCCAAGGGGAGTCCGTCCCCTGAGAAGCCCGCCCAGGAGCAGGATGGTAAGAGCAGCTGCAAGGACAAAAGCATGGACCCCGCCTTCCCTCAGCTGTACGAGCAACCCCGACACATTCAGTACGCCACGCACTTCCCTATTCCACAGGTGAGAGAGACTCGCTGTCCGGCCATGACAAACGACGTTTCTGAGCTGCACGTCACAGACTTCATCACAGATATGTTGTTACTTTAATGTTTGTGGTTTGTGTTTTCAGAGGGTAACGTATCTTTTTTTTTTTCAAAGGTTTTTGTTTGTGATGAGATTTTAAAAAAAGGGCCATAATTGACCAAAAGATTTGGAATTTGGTTGGAAAAGCCATTTTAGAAATTGAAAAATGAATATAATCCCTAAAAAATAATACTTTTTGAAAGCTGATTTGGAGAATACTCCTGTTTTTGTTTTTTGGCTTTTTCTACCAACCAGTTGCAGGTATTATAAGTTTCAGACAAATGAGGTTTTGTATGTTGTTAAAGAAATCAAACTATTTGTTTTGACAGGTAACTGAAACTGTTTCATCTTAGGTTTATTTAGCCTAGAGACATATTTAATTTTCTTATTTTGTTTTATGCACTCACACACACAATTCACATCTGCTATGTGTATAGTGACTATAACATCAATAAAACAAATGTTTTAACAATGCTAGCGGGATTGTCTAGATGATGTTTTTTTTTTTTTTTTTTTCTGATGATCTGAACCATTTCCAGCCAAGAACACTGCTGTGATGCTTTGATTAGGAAACGTATCATTTGCTTTAATAGTTTTCGTGTATTTGGGTTTTGTTCTTTTAAACAGTCAGAATAAAGTCTTGCATATAAAATATTATGAATTTAAAACCATAACCTTCCAGCTCTGCTTGCCTAGGAAGACCGTGTTTCCATCTGTGCTGCTGCCGAGTTACTGAGGGCATCCAGTTTAGTGGAGTCTTTTTTTCTTTTTCCATCTGTAGGAGGAAAGTGCCAGTCATGAATGCAACCAGCGTTTAGTCGTCCTCTACGGTGTGGGCAAACTGAGAGATGAGGCGCGACACACCATCAAGAAAATTACCAAAGACATCTTGAAGGTGCTCAACCGCAAAAGCACGGCAGAAACAGGTGACGGCCAAGCTCAGGTCTATTATCGTTTGACTGATGGGCCAGCTTTCCAATTCACTTGTGTTTTTACTGCCTGTACTTCTTGTTGGAACATGTTTTAGCTGTATTTTATTTACTTTTCAAGGACGAAAACGCAGTTGGTAGAATGGCATCAAAACGTCATCTAAACTCTGCTTTTAATTGGCTGGATTTATTTCTACTTCTCTTTGCAGGCTAATGTTTCCCCCCCCCCCCCCCCCCCCCCCCCATATAAAATACATTGTCTTTGCGAGCAACACTGAGGAGAGCAGAAGTTGCATTTTAATGTTTTCAATCTAAGTAACACTGCTGGCTAATTAGTTCACCATATTGCTCCAGCTGTTTCCTGACCCGTTCTTCTGTAGCCCTGGAAGACGGGACTCTGTCTCTCCATCCCACCCCAGATACTTTCATTCTTGTCCTCATCGTCTTGGATAGAAGTGACCTTATTAAGGCGATCCTCAGACCTAAAAGTCTGTTTCTTTGATGAAAAGTTTGACTTTCATTTTAAAGTGTTTTATTCCAGCCTTTGTTGTTGTGAAACTTCAAATCAAAGGAGGCTGAGGGGGAAAAAAAAAAAGCAACATAATGACAGACCAGCTGCTCGAGTGGATTTTACGACTGGCCTGTTTGGCGGACTGAAAGGAACAGTCGGACATTTTTTTTTTTTTACCCCATCTTAACTCATCTGCCCCCTTCTGCTGCGCTTACAGGTGGAGAGGAAGGACAAAAGAGGAAGAGGAGTAAGCCCGAAGCCTTTCCGACTGCAGAAGATATCTTTTCCAAATTCCAGCACCTCTCCCACTTTGACCAGCATCAGGTCACCTCCCAGGTACGACAAACACAGCCAGATTTGTAATCTGCCATTTTCATGCCAGAATTTAATTAAAATGTTCGATAATGAGACTTTATTCAAGGTTGTATTGAAATGAAAGTCAATGTGTGTCTTTGTATAGAAAAAGCTTAGTTGTAGGATAAATATGACAACCTAGATATTAAGAAAGGATTTTCCTTTCTATATTTAACCTGATAAAATGTATAAACAACGTAAAACAATATTGAATATCGATGGCTTATTTGTGAGTAAAGCTAAATTAATGTTAAACTAAAAAGTGCTATGAGAAAGGACCCTGGTTATACGGGATTTTATTTAGCGATGTGAGAGTAATAATTGTTTGACAGCCCTACTCGAAAGAGTAATTAACCTAAAACTGTGCAGAAAATGTATACATTTGCATTTAAGATTAAAAACGTTTAATAAATGTATATGTTACCTATTAAACATCTTTTGCTATCCGATTATTAATCCGGTCATCAAAAAAATGATGAATAATTAGCCCTAGTTGTCTTGTCTAACATTCTGCCCAACAGGTATACGGCTATATTCAATAAATTATGCATTTCTAAGAGGCTTGTTTGTCAGATTAAAATTACCTTTTGGAAAAAAAAGAACAACCTTGAGCCAGTATTAAACATACTTTTCATTAATATCTGCATAAAATTGTGCTTTTTTTATTGGTCTGATGGAATATTTGAATCTTAAATGCTGTGTTTGTATCAGCTGGAGGTGAACATAAAATCATAACAGAAATAAAGGCTTTAAAACATCAATCTGTGTTAATCTATATAAACTGTTTCCCTTAGTGAAGTGAATTACTGAAATAAATGGACTTTTTTTAATATTTATTGAACTGTAGATGTGTTTGTGAATAGATCTTTTTAACATGTTTTTTTGCTATTTACAAACCATGTGCAGTATTATTATTTATTTTTTTATTCAAAGCATTTTTTTTAGATATGTAATTTTACTAAAAAAAATCTCTTTTTAGAATAATCGATTAACCCAAAAATGTATGCATAAGTTAATGGATTACTAAAATAATTGATAGTTGCAGCCCTTTGAATGCAGCTTCACGTCTAACAAATGAGTCTTACAAAGTTTTTTTAATTTATTTGTAACAGTATAAAAGGGTTTTATGAACTCCTAACTAGTTAGATCATGTTTTTCTGTGTGGTTTGTGCGCAGGTGTCCAGAAACGTTCTGGAGCAGATCACCAGCTTTGCCTTAGGGATGTCCTATCACCTGCCCCTCGTCCAGCACATTCAGTTCATCTTTGACCTCATGGAGTACTCGCTCAACATCAGTGGCCTCATAGACTTTGCTATTCAGGTAACAAACATTTAAAACGTGCCGTGCAATCCTGAAAACTGAGCCCTGGCTTGTTTTTGAAACTCTTTGTGTTGTTGTTGTTGTTGTTTTTTTTTGCAGCTTCTCAACGAGTTGAGTCTGGTGGAGGCCGAGCTGCTGCTCAAGTCCTCCAGCCTGGTGGGCAGCTACACCACCAGCCTGTGCCTGTGCATCGTAGCTGTGCTGAGGAGATACCACTCCTGTCTCATCCTCAACCCTGAGCAGACTGCACAAGTTTTTGATGGGTGCGTCACTCAAAAAGTCTCAGACTTTTCCATTTTCTTACGACTTACTTTGATTGTAGTTGGCCCTTTTTAATGTTGTTTACATTTAAATACATTTAAAAAAACATGTTTCTGAATGGATTTTAGTGAGGATTAGGGCTGCCACTGAACTTTTAGAAGCGGTAAAAAGGATGTTTACAGTTGCAGCAGTGAGCTAATAAATAATTACCACTCTGCATAGATATAGTCTGACAACTTCGACAAATATATATTTTTTAATTTGTGTTTCATGACGGATTATGGGCAACTGCAGATAATTCTTTAATTAAGACTACTCCACAAATGCATGCATAGAGTCCCAACTACAAACATGTTGTCAAAAATAAGCAGCAAATAGTTTTTATCAAGCAAATATTTTCATTGGTCGGCTGTGGAGGGAGTGGATGGTGGATTTTATTATCTTTTTTTGTGTAAAGTGAGGGAACCAGAACTCCTTCTATGATTATATTGGATAAGATTTACACCCTGAACTCTATCTGTTAATGGCATCTCAGGCAAAGGAGGAATTTTATAGGGCGGTGGCTGAACCCAAAAACTTAAAAAGTTTTAAACTTTTTGCTTTCCATTTGTAGAAATGCGTTCAATGCCCAGGGAAAATTTAAATATATATATATTTTTATTCTAATAAAAACCTGTCCTTTGAAAGTCCTTGACTGTGTTTTGGGGTTTGAAATTTCACATGGACGATTACCGCTGTCTAAGTGTCATTATTTTTTAACTCGGCGCTGTATGTGTGCGTGGCAGCGTATGCATTGGTCACGCTGAGTCAGTCGTCAAGGAGGCGCGTAATGCTACGCCTGGAAAATGCAAAACTCAGGATGCCAAAGAACGCTATGCTGCGTCTGCTGTCAAAAGACCCCAAAAACGGAACATTCTGCTATATCCAGAACCTGCTGCAAAGTGATGAAATATGAGAGCATGGGCAAAGCTGCGTTGTTCATTCAGCCATGCCGTGGGAGCTCATCACGAAAAGGAGCTTTTGAAATTGAAAGCCGCTCGGTCATTTCTTTATTTCACCACCTAACATTTGCATAAAAGTCGGCAACATGAGTGAAGGAAGGTGTCTCGATGTGTGATGGTAGCTCCTTAGTTGTTGCTGGTTATGTTGTCTCAGAAATGATTAGCCTACAGTTAACCTCCCTAGGTATTTGCAAGTGACGGGTCAGTGGTTGAACGTGACCGTACTTTGCATCAGGATGTTGTATAGTTGACAAATACCATAAAAGTACCTTGACCTCTTATGAATCTTCCATTACGGAAAGAATTCTACATTAACACTGCAGTAAAAGCAATATTTTGGACACAAAAACTGCATTAATGAAAAATACTACCATATTATTGCTGTATACTACAGTATTGTTGTTATTTTACTGCACATTGCATTATTTTAGACACAAAATGCAGTTTTCTGCTGTTTTTTTTTTGGGGTAAAGGTATCGAATTCTACATTTAATCTGGCTTGCAGGTTTATTTCTCATAAGAGATCATATTGACACATCTCCATTGGCTCACTGCAGTGTTTGAATTAGAATGAAATGGCTTATAAATAATAGAGGTTTAGCTTAATTATCACTGACAGTCTGTAGCCTAGGCCTAAATTTAAAATTGCAAGTATTAAAAGTGTGCTACATTCACCGTGACATTAGTAGGCTTTATTCAGAAATTGCATGCCGTTGAATGTGTCTTTATGGCTGAAACCTACTTCAGTTAACCCTAATATCTGCATTTTGAATTATAAATCTGGGAATTTGTGAATGCAGGGATTGTCAGCTGTAATTGTACTGAAGGCTGCTATAAAGGTGCTTTGACACGCCGCTTTTGAAACTGGCGTTTCAGCTGTTTAAGTCTCAGGGGTGAATTATTATTTTTAGTTTTCAAATTCTATATTGTGTTACGTGTGTCATTGTACAGCTCCAGCTATAGTCAGCTGCCGGCCAAAGACTCCTGACGAGGCTTGTGTTGAAACAGGCAGACGTGACGTCTGAAGCTTCGTTTACGGAGCTAATGCTTCGTTGGTTTTTGGAAAGATGTCCTGTGGTGAAAAACACCACTGGTTTTTGTCAGTGGCTAGAGACTGACCTTTTTTTTCTTGTTTTTGCTGTGGACGGCAATTTGTGCGTTATTCTATAATGGAGATCTCAAGAAGAGAGAGTTTCCGCCTGTTCAGGAGCATTTTGGTCAGGTTTCTCCCAATTAGGTCTTTACTTTTATCACAATCATTGTCACTGAGACTACTTCACATAAGCAGGGTGCAATTAACAGTGTGGTGATGCGCTTAGATAATGATTTTTTTTTTTTTTGCATCGTATTTGCTGAAGAGCTTCAAGGCTTCACCAAAGCCTCAACCCTCCATCCCTAGACATGTCAAAGTGTTGTTGATATGAATGAAGGCTAAACATTCAACCCACTTTGTTTCATTGAGTCTGATGCAGCAACTTCGACGTTGATTAGATGATAACATATTCAGCCGTAGCAGTTGGTAAATGCCACCGTGCATGGTCCTTGAATTTGAGGAAATTGGTCCTGGAAAGTCATTGAAAGTCCCTTGAATTTGATGTTAACCAAGGTGTGGGAACCCTGCTTTGACCAGGCTGCGGATCGTGGTGAAGTCCGGTGTGAACCCAGCGGACTGCTCCTCCGCAGAGCGCTGCATCCTGGCCTACTTGTACGACCTCTACACCTCCTGCAGTCACCTCAAGAACAAATTTGGAGAGATCTTCAGGTAAGCCTCAGAAAAAGTTGTCGTTATCTCTGCAGTCGAACCTCTTTTCAGCAGCCGCTGTTGTTTTTATGTTTTTTTTTTTTTTGAGCCGGTCTTTTTGTGCTTTCACAGCGAGTTCTGCTCCAAGGTGAAAAACTCCATCTACTGCAACATTGACCCATCGGATTCCAACATGCTTTGGGATCCTGGGTTCATGATGGAGACCATCACTAATCCCTCGGCCAACAACAACCACTCCATGGTGGGCAAAATCCTCAACGATAGTCCAGCTAACCGCTACAGCTTCGTATGTAATGTGCTCATGGAGGTCTGCGTGGACCACAAAGACCCGGAGAGGCATGTAGTGATTGCAATGCTACACGTCTGTGGTAGTTGGCGCTGTTTTTTCACAGATGCTTGTGTGTTTTCAGGCTGAACGACATTGGGATCCTGTGCGCAGAGCTGACCGCATATTGTCGCTCTCTGAGCGCGGAGTGGCTCGGCATCCTCAAAGCTCTTTGCTGCTCTTCTAACAACGGCAACTGTGGCTTCAACGATTTGCTTTGTAACGTTGACGTAAGTCCGGCGATCGTCTGAGTTCTTCTTTTGAAGGCGCTTTCATGTGTAACATTGACTTGTGTTGCCTGATGCGCGGTTGCCTTTTTGATTGTTGCGCTTTCGTCCCTCAGGTTAGCGATTTGTCCTTCCACGATTCCCTGGCAACCTTCGTGGCTATTCTCATTGCGAGACAGTGTTTGCTCTTAGAGGACCTGGTCCGTTGTGTGGCCATCCCCTCCCTCCTCAATGCAGGTGAGCTTTGAGAAGATGAACATCATCATTATGAGAGAGTTTTATGCCGTGCTGACGCTCCTCGTGGCGCGGGCTCTGGACTCCAGAAACTTTTTTAGATCAGAAGTGATCGACGTTCAACCGTTTAAATCCTTCAGACTTTTCTAGGGTTTTTTTCCACTGTTATCAACTTTTAGATCTGTTTTTTTTAAAAAAATTACCTGTCTTAACATGTTTTTAAATATAAATAGTTGCTTTTCTTTTAGTATCGACGCACTGATCAGACGTTTTCCTGACCCTTACAGATGTCTGCTGCTGTTCTTTGTCTGATCTGCTGTTAAAATGTTGATCTTTTGAACATTCAGGACGATAACTCATAAGAACAAAAATGTGCTACAGGTGCTTTGGTAGTGGTGGTAGATTTGAATCCACTTGGTTTCATTAAATTCAAAGTGCATCAGCGTACATCCTGCTGGTTCATGCAGTCATAGACCAAAAACTGTGAAAGCTCTTAGTTGTGATGCATTTAAAGTATGGAAAAAAAAAAAACATCTGATCTTTCTGAATTTGACCCACAAATCATTGAGCAGAGATATTAAAGGTCAAATTGTCAGATTATGATTTCTGGCAGATTAAATTGTGCATTTCTAGGTTTTTAGGTCTGCTTAGATAAAGAATAATTTATGCTGACGCCGTTCCTCCACTAAAACCTTCACCTGAATACGTCGTATCTGTGATTTGGCTTTATCTGGGTTAATAAAGCAACTTTTCCAAGATTAAACATCCAGTATACAAGTGAGAAGTGCATTTTTGCTTTTTTATAGAGATCTCCAGCTTTCCTAAATGCTACTAGAAATGTAATCTGAGTTCATATAGTGTCGTCATTGGCTCCGTCTCCCTGCATTGATTTGTTTTTGTTTCCTCCTACTGTTGAGAGAGGAAGCCTCACTCAGCGTTTTCTGTTTTCTGTTTGGCGTATTTAATATTGCTACTACAGCTTGTAAATGCCAAGCGCTTTCACTTTTTGTAAATATTGTGTTCTCGCTGCTTTAACACCAACCCCAAAGAATGCTAAATGTTTCCATGTCTAGGCGAAGGTTTGAAGTTAGGTGGATAGACTAATTTAGTGGAATATGCAGCTGATCTAGAAATACTGTAAAGGAACCCGGTTGTAATGAAGGCATCTCTACCACAGCCTGCAGCGAGCAGGACTCCGAGCCAGGAGCACGGCTCACCTGCAGGATCCTGTTGCACCTGTTTAAGACGCCACAACGTAACCCTGTCCCCCAAGACGGGGCCAAGTCAGGTACTCGACTCAATCACAAACAGACAGTTGTTGTTTTGCGATTTTTATTGTTGGTTTATGAATGTGTGATTGTTTAACTTTGCAGACAAATCCTCAATTGGTATCCGGTCGTCTTGTGATCGCCACCTTCTCGCTGCTTCGCAGAACAGCATCGTCGTCGGAGCCGTTTTCGCTGTCCTCAAAGCCGTATTTATGCTCGGTAGGAATCTCCTCCGACTTGTGTTTTAGCCCCGGAAGCCTTATTTAGGGGAATATGATTTAAAACCCGTTTCCAGGACCGGATTAGTATGGATGTATTTATAAACGCTGTCCCAGTGTCTTAAAGGTTCAAAGTCCAGCGCTGGGCTGCAACTTTTAGATGAATCAAATGGCTAGATTATGTCTTCGGCATAACTTCAGGGTCCTGGTAGTCAGCCAATTATTTTATTTCAGTTGTGATGAAATTGTTGGCTTTGAGGACTGTAGTTTGACACCTGTGGTAGACGTTGCCTCCATCCATTGTCGGTCTTTCCATAATGCATCCACCAGCATAGAAATGCATGCCATAAGTTAAATAGTTCTAGCTTTATTTTCAGGAAAATTGGCTGTGAAGGAGTGAGAACTATGGAAGGAGTCTGGATATTTATGAAAATGTGCCATGACAGCTGTGTAAAAACCTTCCTAATGTGACCAGGATTTATTTTTATGTAATCTATGGAAGATTTTTTTTTGTCTTATGTTTTGATTTGAAGCAGTTTGTTGGTAGACGTTTCTGGTTCTGCTGAGTTCCTGCTGCTTAGATTTACTTGTTTCTTCCAGGTGATGCGGAGCTGAGAGGCTCGGGTCTGTCGCATCCCGCCGGCCTCGATGACATATCCGATGGACGCAGCGTCTCCATAGAAACGGCCAGCCTGGATGTGTACGCCAAGTACGTCCTGAAGACTATCTGCCAGCAGGTGAGAGCATGAGAAAACGACTGTTTGAATGAGCCCCCCAGTGTGCGGATAGTGTTGCATTATCTGGCTGAAGTCTTTAGGAGAAACGCACTGATCCTGTTCACCTGATGTCGTCGACAGCTCCTGTGTTTCCTAAATCTCAATTTCACGTTCTTCCTTCTTCCCAGGCTGCCTGTCTCATTGTTTTTTTTCTTGCAGGAGTGGGTTGGAGAGCGCTGCCTGAAGTCTCTGTCTGAGGACAGCAGTGCCCTCCAGGACCCCGTGCTGGTAAACATTCAAGCCCAGCGGCTGCTGCAGCTCATCTGCTATCCTCACCGCCAGCTGGACAGCGACGACGGCGACAACCCTCAGAGACAGCGCATCAAACGCATCCTTCAGGTACCGAAGGAAAATCTGAATTTTGATTTATTCCAAAGATATGTGCATTTTCTACATTTTTACCTGTGATTTTTATTTATATTAGAAGAGTAAAATTAGTTTTGACCTTATAAATCTTATAATAATATATGATATAATAATATAAATAATTTCCCCCTGGGATTATTAAAGTATTTCTGATTCTGATAAGCTCCTGCTCATTTGCATCTGTGGCCTTCTGCTGCCCTCTGCTGGTTAACTGTATGATTTCAAGCTGTTGGCGCCTATAGCTGGCCTTTAACATTGCCTAAACTTAAAATATGAAGAAATTTGACAATCTTTCTCTTTTATAGAACATGGACCAATGGACAATGAGACAGTCGTCTCTGGAGCTGCAGCTTATGATCAAACAGAGCACAAATAATGTAAACATAACTCCAGAGGTTATATTATTGTTTTAAAAAATTCTGCAGGTTTTTATGATCTAAGATAAACAATTTTTTTCCTTTTTCTATGATTCAGGAGCTTTACTCTCTCCTGGAGAACATAGCAAAGGCAACGATCGAGGTTTTCCAGAAATCAGCGGAGATGAACTCCAGTAACCCCTCAGGAAATGGAGCCGCAGTCCAAGGAGGATCTGCATCCAATAGCAACAGCGCCACAAGCAAGATGAAGCCTATTTTAAGGTGTGTCTGTTCACAGCTCATCAATGTATTTATCTTTTGGCTGCTTTCATTAATATTTAACAGGTTCTTTATAGGGTTTGTGTTGGATTGCATGTATTTTCTAACAGCGTTTCTGTGGGTTCTTAAAAATTAATTAGATCTTAATTTCATACCTTAAAGCTCTAAAGCTGTGTCCACATTTTCTATCATAAGCGTTTCACCTGCTAAATTCGGAAGGACACCGCTTCTTCCTTTTTTTTTTTTTTTCCTGTTTGAAGCAATTATTTATTTCATGTCTTGTGGTTCTGAACCAGGAAGTTGACTGAACTAAAAAGCAGCAAAGCAGTTTATCACCGAACATTCAACCCTTTCCACCAATCCTAGAAGA
Source organism: Fundulus diaphanus (assembly GCA_037039145.1). Lineage (NCBI taxonomy): Eukaryota > Metazoa > Chordata > Actinopteri > Cyprinodontiformes > Fundulidae > Fundulus > Fundulus diaphanus. The sequence goes on from CM073125.1 coordinate 46,836,458, forward strand.
AAATCTGCAACTTGCTCATTTTCGTTGGTTTTGAATATTTCCTTTTTGGATGGGGAACATTTAAACATGTTTAATACCAATAATTAGCTTACTTGGGTCGTTTAGCAACGTGCAAAAGCCAGAAAAGGCCATTTGATTTATCAGCCAGTGATGGGGATTGTGGGTTCACAACAACCTGCTCATGTTTGTTGCTTCGCATTTGTGTCCACACTGACGCCTCTAAATGAAAGCAGTTTTGGTCATTTTATAACAAAGTAAACATAACTCACTTCCATAATCTTATTCTCTTGCTTTAAAAACTAGCTGCGTCATTGCGGAGATACTTCCTACCTAATGAAATAAAAGCACTTCCTGTTTTGTTCATTTTAAAAATCCCTCATTCTCTGTGAGTGACTTGCTATGTGGCTCGTTTTGTTGTAATCCATGACAGGATTTAGAGGATTTATTTTAGCAGAGGGAGACAAAATATCAATAAGAACCTCCAGAAAAACGTTTTTAGATAGACGTTTTAATTTAATTGAGGGAAATTAGTTTTTTAACCGCTCCAAATCACCAAGATCTCAAGCCTGTGCTTCATGTTTGTTTCCATGAGTCACGGAAATTAGTTATTTCCCCTTTTAAGCAAGTGCTCAACTTGTTCTGTGTATAAAATACAGCCGTCCCAGAATCTCTGGTCATTTTAAACCTCCTCACCAACATGTGCAAAACCACAGAGCTGTCAAAGGACATTGTGGACAGGGTCATAGGCCTGGATATGACTGTAATGGGCTGCCAGACTGCAAGAAGCATGGTGTTGCATGATAATTTGAAAGTGCAAGAAGTACCAGATAACAGCAAATCTCCTCACGCTGGAGTTCTGTGGATGATTCGGAGGACGGGGGAGGGATCAGGACTGCTAACGGAAACACTGGAAAGACGTTTCGCCCGAATCAGTGAAGAAGCTGCGGTGCCTGGAAGGTCTCCGCAGGCCGTGTCTAGGGTGAATTATTTGGAGACGACTCGGCAGAACCAACTTGGCCCACGTTGTTAGATACGAACCCCAGAGCACCGTCCCGTCTGTCGAACGTGGAGATAGAAACATTATGGTTTTGGGTTGTTTCTCTGCTGAGGGTACAACAGGACTTCCCCACATTCAGGGAACAATGAATGCATCTTGTGCTGTAGAAACTTGGATGAGAGGCTCCTGGACTCAGTCAGAACAACGAATGTGGTTTGTGGACGGCAGGGCCGCAAGATATTAGAACATTTTGCAGTAGAGATAATATTTGCAAATATTGCGATTACATCCGTTGAGATAGCTTCCTGTTTTTTGCTCTTTCCTCTCATCCTCACCTGTGCTTCCCTCACGCTGTGACCTTTAGCGTTCTGGGTAATGTCATTTGTGTCGGTGTGATCATCTGTCCAGCTTGTAACACTTGGAATAAATCAACAATTCTTGCACTGTAAAATGTATATTGCACACAGATAACCATATATTTTCAATATATTCTGCAGCTTTAGTGGACGAGTCTTCCAGCTAAAACCTACGGCCATGGCAACAAAGGAGATGCTCTTTCATAAGCGCACCAAGGTGCTGGAGTGTTGTAGCCAATCGCTGAGCCTTAATCCTGTAGAAAAGCCGTGAAGGAAGCTAAGACTCTTGAGTTGCCAAGCGGCAGCCTTGAGACCTTCTGGCTTTGGAGGCTAGCTTTTTAAAGAGTGGCTCAAAATCCCTCTTGAGATGGGAGCAAACCTGGTGAACAAGAAACGTCTGATCTCTGTTGGTCAGCAGCTGTTTCAACATAGTGCTGAGTCATGTTTTGCTTCAGAATCAAATACTTATTTCACTCAAACAAACAGACAAATTTCTGAGCTTTATGCTTTAAATTTTAAATAAATCTTGCATAAATATTCAGGACTGTTCATTTCTTTGCATGGGGGTAAACATCCACGTCAGCTGGTGAATAAATAAATATTTCCACCCAATGTAACTTGGGTTATGCTTTCTGTTAAGACTTTAAAGCTTTAAATGCAGATTTGGAATCTAGATTCCTTACAATCATACATATTCTGAAACTTGGGAGTAATAAAAGCCCCCAAATACTACATGTAGCACTTTTATTATTATATTTGTCTTAAATTTAGACTGATTAAAAACCCCTTTTTTAACTCTTAACGTGATGATGTGTCGATCAGCCTTGGAGCTGACACATTTATCATTTCCTCCAGCTCGTCGGAGAGGTCAGGCGTTTGGCTGGTCGCCCCGTTGATAGCCAAGCTGCCCACATCAGTTCAGGGTCACGTGCTGAAGGCAGCCGGAGAGGAGCTGGAGAAAGGCCAGCACCTCGGCTCCTCCTCGCGCAAAGAGCGCGACCGGCAGAAGCAGAAAAGGTAGGCCGCGCATCTAATCTCGTTGAGCCCCGGTTTCCTCCGTTTTCACCGCGTTGGTTGAAACTACACGTTTCTCCATCCGCAGCATGTCTCTGCTGAGCCAGCAGCCGTTCCTGTCTCTGGTCCTCACTTGCTTGAAGGGGCAGGACGAGCAAAGGGAAGGCCTTCTCACCTCCCTGTACAGCCAGGTTCAACAGATCGTCACCAACTGGAGAGAAGACCAGTACCAGGATGACTGCAAGGCCAAGCAAATGATGCACGAGGCTCTTAAACTACGGCTGAATCTCGTAAGCATTTTGAGACGATCCGCGGTTTAGTCACCATAACATGCAGTGCTCGTCGTTCTGTTTATTTAAACATTTCATGAGCGTGTCCCCCCCCCCACCCCCCCCTGTCTTAATAAGGTTGGAGGCATGTTTGACACGGTGCAGCGGAGCACCCAGCAGACCACCGAGTGGGCGGTTCTGCTGCTCGACATCATCAGCAGCGGCACTGTGGACATGCAGTCCAATAAGTGAGTTCACGCCGTTTGCTGAGCTGCACGTCCTCGTAACTTATCGTGCTCTTACTGTGGCTCCCCTCTTACAGTGAGCTCTTCACAACCGTGCTGGACATGCTGAGCGTGCTGATAAACGGCACGCTGGCTGCTGATATGTCCAGCATCTCTCAGGGCAGCATGGAGGAGAACAAGAGGGCGTACATGAACCTGGTGAAGAAGCTCAGGGTAGGACGGCCACGTTCATATCTCCTGCAGTCAGGATCTTGTCTTGTTGATGTTAATGGTTTTAAAGCTTTATATTATCCCTAGATATGGATAAGAGAGTTAAATACTTTTGAAGATGAAACTTGCACGTCGACCTAGCTGGTAAAATGGACATTTCTGCAAAAAAAATATATCTAAAAAGAGTCGGAAGTGCCGTCATCCGCCTATCAAGCTGGACGAGGAGAGCTTTGATTGGAAAGGCAGCCTACACTGCAAAAACAGAGCTAAATATAAGTAAAATGGACTTGAAATTAGTGATATTTGCACTTAGAATAGGAACAACTCATCTCCATCATCTCATTTCAAGTGCATATATCTAATTATCTTATTTTAGGGGTCAAAATACTCATTCCATTGGCAGATAATCTTTTTATACAAATACACTAATTTTAAGGAAAATTTTACTTTTAGTTCCGGTTTTTTAGTGTAGAGAGCCATTTAGGCATGGGCAAGTATCAAATTCTGATGGTATGATAACCTTAAAGAAAAATATCACAGTATTATGACTACAACACATTTTATTTCAAAATGTCAAAATAAAATAATAAAAAAAAAGGTGTTGTCATTGACCAGTTATTTTTAAACAGTATCTTAAACATGGAACACAAGAAATATGTGTTTGAAACAAATTAAGTATTTTGAAATAAAAATAGATAAATGCAATCCTTAAAAAAATAAACTTAAACAGGAGCTTAAAACTCTCAACACTTTTGGAGAGTTTATCTTAAACATGATGCATCACACTCCCCTTCAGTGTGCACATTCATACTTTTAATAATTTTTGACATCTAGCACAATAAAGCTAGTTAAGGGAGTTAATTAGGGGACTTTTATTGCCTTTTAGATTCCGAAGTGGTGTTCAACGTAGATATTCTATATGAATTCGGCATTTGGTTCTTTTCGACTATCAATTAAGACTAAAACCCAAACAACTCAAAAAACACTCTGGCTGACAAAGTTGTGACCAACGCAAACTCCAGCTGTCTGACCCGTTAATGCGGTCGTAACTGTTTCACAGAAACGTCTGAGGCTAAAAGTAGCGTGTTCATTTCAAGACGGGACGCCCTTATCTTGAGTTTCGCGGGCAGCAATGGGCGGTGTCCCTGCAGATGCGCTATCGTGTTGGAAGCGTTGCCTCCTCTAGCCGCCACCGTTCTAAAGCATTTTAATACCGGGGTATACCTGGAAACCAGTAACATGCCCACGCCTAGAGAGTTGCTTTTTTTTTTTTTGTTTTACATCACTCTAACTAAACAAACAAGAGGCTGGAATAATTAGCAGAAATTGTTCGGAAAGCTTTACTTTGCTGTTTTAGCTTTATTTTATGTTTATATCCCTACAGAAAGAGCTTGGAGACCGGCAGTCAGAAAGTTTGGAAAAGGTTCGCCAGCTTTTGCCGTTGCCGAAGCAAACCCGCGACGTCATCACCTGTGAGCCTCAGGGCTCGCTAATAGACACCAAGGGCAACAAGATCGCTGGCTTTGAGAAAGAGGTAACGACAGGGTGTGGTCTAGCGTCCCGACGAGACTCTAAGTTCCCTGGTTCGAATCCGACAGACTGCCCTAGAATCCACTAGTACACTGCTTCCTAAGGGCTGGGTTAAATCCAGAGGACTCATTTCAGTGTAATATATGTTTTAAAGACAAAGAGTCTAGCTATAAAAATAGGGTTTACTCGGTCTGACCTGAGTGGCGAGTTCAATTCCTGTGTTTTATTTGGTTCTGGATGAATATGGAAAACATTTGTAATCCCAGATTGTTTCATTTCAATTTGTTGTATCGTTGCATCCTTCCTTTCTTACTCGTGTCCTCTTTCCTCTCTTGTGCCCTGATTCTTTCTAGGTCCTTCCTCCCTACCTTATGTCCTCCTCTAGTGATTATTTCTACCCTATGTCCTATTTTTTTAAACCTTCTTCCTTCCCTCATTTGTTGTTTCCTCCTTTCTTGTCTTCTTCATTCTTACCTTCTTTCTGTCCTTCCTATCTTTTCTAACTGGCCTCTCTTGTCTTACCTTCTGTCCTTGTCTTACTTTCTTTCCATCATTCCTTCCAAGTCTTACCGTCCTTGTGTCCTTCTTTCCTTGTCTTACCTTCTCTCTGTACTGCCTTTGTCTTACTTTTCGTTCTGTCCATTTTCCTTGTCTCACCTTCCCTGTCCTCCTTCTTTGTGTCCTATCTCATTTCGTCTTCTTCCCCCCCCCCCCCCCCCTTCTACCTTGCGTTCGCTTTAAAACCACGTAACTGAAGCTCGTAAAGGCAAATCCCATATTTCTTAAAGCCATTTTCTGCTCGCATCAGGGTCTTCAAGTTTTTACCAAACAGAAGATTTCTCCATGGGACGTCTTCGAGGGTCAAAAACAGTTAGCCCCACTTTCCTGGGGCTGGTTTGGAGCGGTGCGCGTGGACCGCAAGATCGCCAAGTTTGAAGAGCAGCAGCGTTTCCTGCTCTACCACACCCACCTGAAGCCCAAACCACGCAGCTACTACCTGGAGCCGCTCCCCCTGCCCCCCGAGGAGGAGGAGCCTCTGACGCCCATCCCCCAGGAGCCTGAGAAGAAGATGATGGAGGTGGTGAAACCGGATAAGAACGTAGCCGCCGTTGCCTCGGAGTCCAGCAAGAAGAAATCCAGCAAGAAAAAGAAAAATTCCTCCACCAAGGCAGATGTCAGTGATCTCTAAAGCTTAATCGTACTTTTAGACATGTGTGACGCTATGATTTCTAAATCTCATTTTCCTTTGGTAGGACTATTCGAACCGGCCACAGAGCAGCATGACCTACGTGCCGGGTGTGACTACAGAGTCGATGCAGACTCACCTGTACAGTCGGATGCCCTACAGTCAACAGCCCATGGGTGGTTTCCCCCAGAACCAGCCCCTGCCTCCAGGTCAGCCCACAGAATACTTTCATCCTAATCGTACGTCCTGTTTTGGCTCTCAGCAGCAATCCTCCCTGACTGAAACCGTGACATACCGAACCGCCCCTGAGACCTTTGTTTCCTTTGTTTCCCCCCAGGAGGTCCAGGTCTAGAGCCCCCCTACAGGCCCACCCGCAACCCACCGATGAACAAAATGATCCCTCGAAGTTATCAACCCAGCATGCTGGAGAAGCAGTACTCACTGCCTTATAAGCCTCAGCCCAACATGCGAGCGCAGTTGGTGGTCAGGCTGGTAAGTTGGAGACAGATCCAGCAACGCATTTTAGTCACACAGGTCTAAGAAAAGAAGCTACCTTAAAAACACAAGTGAAAGAGAATATTGATGTTTTTGTTTAGGCATGGACAGGTGTGACCTTCTTACTGTTTATAACACAATTACCTTAGTATTTACCCTAAAAAATTTAAACAAATGTTTAACGTGACTTATTTAAAATAATTTATAAATATGCTGGTAGAATAAACATGGTTACAGTCGAATTAATGTTATCAACATTTAGCGCTCCATTAATCTTGATTTTATAAAATCCCTTTTCCTACAGGGATGTAGGTCAGAATTGTGTGCCTTAAATAAGTGAATAGTAGATCAGGTTGTTAAAACTGTTACAAAATCATCATCATCAAGCTTTATTTAACCAGGATAAGACTCCTTGAAATCAAAGATCTCTTTTACAAGAGTGTCCTGATAGAGAGACGGTTACAAAAAATAAAAAGAAACAGTACAATATCAATAAGATTGTTAAATAAAACCGGCTCTCCTAAAATCATTTTAAGCAATGGGATTAAGATTTTGGGTCTGCTAAATCATTTATAAGACCCTTGAAATAAAGAGAGCAGCTCTTTCAGATGAAGTTCGTCCTGAAGACGTTTCCAGGCTGCAAAATCAAATGCTTTTGTAGCAAATTTAGGGCAGATTCTACGCACAGTCAACAAAATAAGTCCTGTGAGCGCAGGTGATACAACCCTATAGGCCTCTGATAAATAAGGAAACTCAAATAAGGAGGAAGTAGTCGTAATAACACCTTATAAATAAAAAGATGCCAGTGAATCCAACATTGCATGGAAAGAGGAAACCAGCCAACCTGAGAATACACTATGATGAGTAGCAAACTTTGAGTTTGTAATAAATCTCAGCGCTCCACGAAAGAAGTGGGCCTAATACTGACAAGTAGAATGCAAATATAAAAAGTTATCATGATCTAAAACAGATAAAAAGGTACCTTTTACCCGTTTTTTGGTTTTTTTGCTTCAAATGACAAACAAGACTTAATTGTAAAAAACAAAAACCTAACCTCAATTTCAACCTTTTTACCAAGTTTTGAAATTGCAAACTAAAAGATAGCGGCTGATGAATAGTTATACCCAAAATAGTGGCACTACTTCAATTTCTATGCCTGTAAGAGTATGAACAGTTGGAGTTTTATTTTTAGGTGGTTTACCTGAAGATAAGGTCATAAGTTTAAATAAAATATAATTTTAAAAAACATAAAGCAACAGAAAGTAGAATTGGGGGGGGGAAACATTAACTGCAATGGTTAGTTTCCATAATGTCTGTCTCTTTTTTTGCCCCCCAAAATGTATTCACTCAGCCAACTTTAACTTTCTCGTTAGCAAAATGAGTTCACCAGTGGTCTTTTCAGCCAGCTGACTGGCAGGTCACAGCAGCAGGAAGTGGAGGTGGCAGTGCTGCATTACTTTAATTAAAAAAGCCGGAGAAAACTAACCTTTCTTTAAAATTACTTTGAACCACATAATGGTGTTTTTAAAAACTCCGAATCCTTATTTTCCGTTAAACCATAACCAGCTCATGCCTATTACTTGGTTTCCCCAAATGAAAATTGGATTAATCTCATCATTTCTTTCAGCAGAATCAAAACCACGTGGGGCAGCAGATAAGGCAGATGGCACCGAACCAACAGTACGCTACAATGCAGCCGTCACAGGTACGTCTAATTGGTGGCCTTCTTTTTTACAGGGTTCCCACGGGTCCTTGAAATCCTTGAAAGTTTGGGAATTTGAACAAACAAGTTCAAGGTCCCGGAAAGTTTTTGAAAGCCATAAAAAGACGCTTTCCTTGAAAGTTTGACGACTGCTTTCAACACGTATGTCATCAACATAGCTACCATGTTCGCAGCAGCACATGCATTGGTGCGTGAAATCTTCTCGCGGGTGAGTTGCGTCAGAGTCGTGGAGTCGGCGCGTAATGAAATTTCAGGATGTGTGTCTTACCAAAGAAAGCTTTGCTGAGTGGTTATCAAAGGACCCAAAAGACAAACATTTTGCTATGCGCAGAGCCTGCTGCAGATCAAAGTGGAGAGCATGAGCGAAGCTGCATTGTAGCAGGAGCTCTTCATGAAAAGGCACTTTTTGAAATGAAAGTTTCGTTCTTATTTCAATACCTAACATTTGCAAACAAGTCGCTAACGTGAATGAAGGAAGTTGTCCTGATGTGTGATGGTAGCTCCTTAGTTGTTGCTTATGAAATGATTAGCCTACAGTTTAACCTACCTATGTGTGTGCAGGCGACAGATCAGTGGTTGAACGTGACAGAATCAAAACTGCAGGGTTTTTTTTCTACAGTATCACCGCCGTATATTACTGCAGTAAATGCAATATTTAGGACACGAAAAACTTTATTAATAAAAACTACTACAGCATTGCTGCATTATACTGCACAATAACAATATTTTGGACTTGAAAATATTGCAGTACTGCAGGAAAAAAAGACCGTTTTCTGAAATGTATTGTTTGTAAAGGTGTCAAACTCTGCATTTAATCTGGCTTGTAGGTTCATTTCTTGTAACAATAGATGATATTGACACATCTCCCTTGGCTCACTGCAGTGTTTGGCTGAAAATAAAATGTCTTAAGAATAGAGGTTTAGCTTGTTATCACTGATAGTCTGTAGCCAAGGCCTACATTTACAATTTGTAAGTATTAACAGTGGTCTACAGTCAGGAAGCCTGTTTTAATTTAGCTTTTTAATGTAGCCAGTGGCTTTCAGGGGCACCAAATCTGGAAGTTATAGGTCTAGCACCCCAAGTGGCTAAGAGTTACACAGTACTGCTTGAAAATTGTTTATTGATAACATTCAGTCGTAGCAGAAAGTAAATGCCACCACGCGTGGGTTTTGAAGTTGAGGAAATCGGTCCTGGAAAGGCCTTAAAAAGGTCCTTGAATTAGATTTTAACCAAGGTGTGGGAACCCTGTTTTTATTTTCCATATACTGAAAATATCAGCACACAGAGTCACGATTTGTTTTTTTTATTTATCTGTTTTCTTCAGAACATATCTCAGGGCTATACCACATTTGCATCACACATGGGCATGCAGCAGCATCCTGCTCAAGGTGGTGGTATAGCTCCCTCCTCTTACGTAGCCCAAAACTTCCCGGGCTCCCATCCAGGCGCCAGCCCTGCTGTCGTGGATCCTCTGAGACAAATGCAGCAGAGGCCCAGCGGTTACGTTCACCAGCAGGCTCCGGGATATCCACACAATATGCAGAACAGGTTGGTATCATGCTGCTATTTTCAAGTATCAGCAACACCAAAAATACTTAAAGCCCCAATATGTAACTTTTGACCCACATATTAGCCTAATTTGAGATATATTATTCGATTTTCCATGTCAATATACAGCACTGAGCGTGTATTGATGGTCTGTGTGGGCTGCCCTTCTCACAAACCCAGCTATGTAACTTGAGAGGCGCGGATCCGTCCCTCAGAAAGTCATGTGACCTTGCTACCACATGCCAGTGGCCTACAGGGGCACTAAAACTGAAACCTGAAAACTTCAGGTCTAGGCCTCCTAATGGTCAAAAGTTACATATTGCTGCTTTAATACACGTTCATTGGTTTCTCTAACAAACGCTATTTTCAGATTATCTGGCAAACTACTCGATGTATGCCCTGAGAAGCTGCTGGGCCAGCGGATGCATCCGGATTTCACGGGTTTCACGATAAATGAATGGCTAGGGATGCACAATATATTGGCTGATGTTAATCATTTTTTAACTTGTCAATGTCCGCCGTATAAGTAAAACTGGGCTGATGTTGCCACATTGTTGCCGTTTATGTACGTATTTTGAAGGGAGAGACGAGGGTGTTGGGCATGAGACACTGATACACTCCTGATAAAAAATGAAGACCAGGGGGAAAAAAAGGCAAGAATTCACATGTGGCGCTGTTGGCTTTGAAGAAGGTTCTCAGTAGAGCTTCCAAATGCAAACAGAGGAAATGGGAGCGAGACAAAAAGCTCTTTGTCTCCCACTTTTAAAAGAAATTTGAAAGCCCAAATCTTTGCAAAAATGTCAGATGGAGAAGCACCATTTGTCACTCCAGAGAACGCCCCTCCGCTGCTCTAGAGTCCAGTGGCACTATGCTTTACACCACTGCATCTGATGCTGACAATAAATGTAAAGCACAAAAGATCATTGCTAAAGCAGCTGGCTGCTCAGAGTGCTGCATCCAAGCATATGAAAGGAAAGTTGAGAGGTAGGAAAATTTTTGGCTAAAAACAGGGAAATCTGCTTTTAAGAAAATTATGAAGCAAAGGCTGTTGACATCGCCTGGGGCGTGTTTCTGTGCCTCTAACGCTTGTGCTTGGTGGATTTTTCATGCTGACTGATGTCGTTCCTTCCCCCATGAGACGCATTGAAATCGAAATTACAAGCCTTACAAAACGGGGGACTGTTCCCCATCCTGCTCCTCTCAAGAAAACAAAATTAGCTGTCCCATTTCAAGATATTTACATGACATCTTTATTTATTTATTTTTTTTGGCAGGGATGCCTTCCCTTTCGTGACGTTCATCCATCTTTCCTTTGTTTTTTCCAGAGCTTTTCCCACTGTCGGCACTAAACTCGCGACACTTGCCATCCAGGCTACTGCAGGTGGCAGTTCAGTTTGGAGAGGCAGAGCAATGTTTTTTTTTTAGTTAGAATTAGGGCTAGGCAATATATTGAGATTTTAAAAACATCACAAAAGGGATATTAGATGAGACTGTGTTGTTTATATCGAAGGAGGTCTATAATTATAATTTTATGTATTCCAGTAGGTTATTTTTCAGTTGTTTCTCTTATATAGCTAAAGCTTTCTGTCTAAAAATGTGCCTGTGAGAATTATTTATAATTGCTTATAAAAAGAAAAACATATTGAGATAAATATCTTATATCGGCATTCAGCCTAAAAATATCGAGATATTATTTTTGGTCCATATCGGCCAGCCCTAGTTAGAATACAATAAAACAGGAGATTTACAGGATAATACTAATATGGGAGAACGGTGGGAAAGAGGGATAAAATACGGTCGTTTCTTGGCCAAAATGGGAGACTTGACAGCTATGCTGTGTACACCAAATAATCACCAACAGATGCAGAAATATTAATGACTGAATGTTTTGTGTCGGTGATAATAGACACTCCTTGCACTAGATGAGTTTGTGGACAAGAGTTACTGGAAAACTACAGTACTGTGTTTCAGCAAAAAGGTGTTAAAAAGACTATGACCTTTAAAAAAACGCAAAGCTACAGGACCTTCAAGTTCGGAGATGGAAAAATAGTCTACTCCATCAGAAACAGCCAAGATTGGAAACGCAAAATGTAACATTTTAACAATGTAAACTGTAGTGGTACGTGCTAACATCCCGCTGCTTCTGAGTGAAACGTCATTAAAGAGGACAAGAACAGTTCTGGACATGGAAACGGACGGAGCGGCGATGTTTAACCGTGCTGTCAAACTGCACTTTACCAGCTCTGGGAATTACTCTGGGAACATTGTTTGCAGTAAAAGCAAAAGTCCTGCTCACTCGGATCAGATATTAGCTACTACGGAAGAAGCGATACTGGCTATAACAGACGAGATGAACACAAGCGAGAAGATTAAGGCGTTACTTCATAAGCAGTTTGGGAACACTTCTGCTGATTAAACTACAAAGGCTGTTGAATAACTAGCAACAAAGACATAGAATGTAGCAGCCTCCTGCAAAACATCACAAACCAGGGTGAAGTGTGTCAGAAATATTGCAAGACCAAACCTAAGCGTGCTGTCGGCTTACCACTAGCATCTACAGATGAGGAGACTAGCCATGGACGAGCTTGAGCACGGGGGTGTGGTACCTAAACTGTATTAACCAGCTTACCCGTTTCAGTGCTGGTAGTGTCTTGACCACCAAGAGGTCTTCTGAGATCTTATTCATGACAGGATCGGTGTGCACAGCCCACCACAAATGTTGTTCACTGACAATGGTGGTGAGTTAAATAATGAAGACATGAGAGACGTGGCTGAGAAATATAATATTGAACTTAAAACAACACCTGCTTACAGCCCCTGGAGCAATAGGCTGTTAGAACGGCAAAATCGAACTCTGACTGAGATCCAAACGAAAGTGAAAACAAGTACTGGGTGTGATTGGAGCACCGCCACGGACTGGGCCCTAATGGCAAAGAACAGCCCACATCATCTGGTGTTTGGGCAGAATCCCAGCCTGCCTGCTGTGGTAATGGATAAAGTCCCGGCTCTAGAGGGAACCGCTTAGAGTAAATGGGCCCAGCACATTTCAGCCCTACATGGTGCAAGAAAAGCTTTTACGGAGGAAGAGTATACAGAAAGAATACACAGAGCTGTACAGAAACAGACGAGCGACACGAAGCCGGAGCCAGTCTCTTACAAACGAGTGGACTGTCCAGAATGGAAAGGACCAGGAGTGGTTATTGGGCAAGACGGTACCGTTGTTTTTTGTTACACGTGGAGGCACCTGTGTCCGAGTGCACCAGCTCAGGTTGAGGAAAGTTACTCGTGAGCATGAAGAACCTCGGATTGCTTGTGATGAGAACAATCAAGGATAGCATTCAATGAGACGTCAATGAAGAAAAGACAGAAGTAAGTTCTGGACTGACAGAAACGGAGAGACGGCACACTGGCAGCATTGGCATAAAGCCTGGTCCGATTGTGCCATTCGCCAATGCAGAGGGTGTATCACAAACAGCAGAAGTGTTGGAAAGTGCTGGTGAAATAACTGGAAAATACAAGAACTGGTATAACCTGGGGCTGGTATCAGTGAATCAGCTGATCTATCACGCTTGGAAGACCTTTGTGTTCAGGCTAATGTTCCTGAAATGGATGCACACGAGGATGTTTTTCTGAGTAACGACGTTTCATTTGATGAAGTGAAGGAGGACGAAATAAAAAAGCTGGAAACAGAACCTAGTGTTTGAAGAAATTGAGGACAGGGGTCAAAAGAGCTTCTCGACTCGTTGGGTTTGCACTCTGAGAGATGGTGAAAATGGATAAGTCCCAAAAGCAAGGCGAGGATTTGAGGATCTACAAGTTTCTGACTTGGAAAAGGACTGGCCTGCCTGCGTTTCAGAGTCACTGAGACTCCTGGTGGCAGTGATGTCAAAAACAATGGAAACTTCAATCCACGGACATTAAACCTGCTTTCCTACAAGGAAATTGTCCAGAGACGTTTTCATCAAACCTCCTCTGGAGGCTAATGGCACAGGGCCATGGTAGGCTAAAGAAAGTTAATTATTGGCCACAGAAGTCAATTTCCACAAAAAAACTCAGACATTTTGAAATGAATTTTACAGGTTTGCCGAGAAGTTGTATGTTTTCCGGGGGGGGGGGATTGTTCCACAATTAAAGGTATGAATTTCCTATATTAAACGTGTGATGTCTCGCAGCTCCAGAGGATCTATTGGTTAAGATGGCGACAGTGAATGTCCCAGTGTTCATTTCCACAAAGTGGAGTTATCTTTGGATTACTAGCCACAAGTGAAGCAAAGCTAGCAGAAGCATCTTAGCTGTGACAAGGACTGGACTACTTCTCAGCGGTCCCAAGTCATCTATTCACATCAAAGTAAAATTTCATGTTATTAAGGTCCTACAATCTGGTATAGGAGTGGGGATGCACCGAATCCAAGCTGGTTGAGGTCGGTGCTGAGTTGCGCAGCCATGTCGTTGTAGATTTTTATTAAGCTGTTGACTCCTAAACACCTCAGCAGTCTCACAAGCTGATGCTCTTTGTTATGCATTTCCTTGATTCAAGGAAAATGAGCCCCCCTGACCATGGACTGGTAGCATATACTGTGCAGCTTTCCCTTTCCTGGAACATTTGGCAGTCAATATACAGTCAAAAAAGTAACGTAGGTTCCTGTTACTGTAGGACCAAGCACCGTGTTTCATTAAATGCTGACGATGCTTTAGAAAACCTGTGTGATATCTAATCTTCCCTGCTAGTAAAGCTGATTATTCTTGGTTATTTTTGCCAAGTTTTTAAGTCAGAACATTCATTTTCATCACTGCAACGCCGCCTGTCCTCATTTCACATCTTCTGTTTTTGTCGTGATCTCCAGGTTTCCCCACCAGCCCCTGCCACAGAGTTCGGTCATGCACGGTCTCAGCCACGTCGGGGCCCAGGGGATCTATCCGGGCCACAGGCCCAATCAGATGCTGACAGAGCAGCAGCAGCAGCAACAGCAGCAGCAGCAGCAACAAGCCGCTCAGCAGCAGCAGCAGCAGCACACATTCCTCAGACAACAAGCACTCAGAGTATGTCACACATCACCCTTTTCTAAGAACCTTACCTTTATTTCATTTAAAGGTATTCCTTTGAAGTTAAAGCAGTTATACTGGTGCAGAGGTAAATTTGGCTCTCAAGTGGCTTCCCAAAACATTAGACATCAGCTACTCTCCGCAGGCACCGCTGTAAATTATGATCGCCATCTATAAGTGGTCCTAAATTCAACACCTGTGGTGGAAGTAGATCTTCCAGTAAATGTAAGATAAGGTTTGGTCTAGAAAACACTACTGAAGGACACCAGGAGGAGAACTTCAAGCTTTTATTAGAACTTTTGTTTGCTATATAGCAAAGAAAGTTCATGAAACGTTTTTACTTAATAATAATAATAATTTAACTTTATTGACCTCACACTCATCTTTTCTGATTCTACCAGCAGGCTCAAGTTCAGCAGCAGCAGCAACAGCAGCAGCAGCAGGTTCAGCCTCAGCAGGTTCCTCCTCAGCAGCAGGTTCCTCAGCAGCAACAGCAGCAGGTGTCCGCTGTTCCCCCTCCTGGGCAGACGCCAAACCAGGGCCTGGGCATGCAGCCGCTGCCCCCCCAGCAGCCCATGGTGAGCCCCGACCAGAGCATGAATACGTTCAGCAGTCAGGGTTTCCACACAGTCTGGACTTTATTTTTTTTTAAGCTTTATTCCCTGTGTCGCGTTTTCTAAAGGACCAAAATGTTCGTTTTGAAAGATGCACTTAAACAGTGTGATTTTGCCTTTGAAATTGGTTGGAGCCCATTATTACTTAGGCCTAGCTCTGCCAAGGAGTTGATGTTAAAACTGGTGATTTATTAGCCCCAACTTTCCACATGTTATGGGTGGTAGCAGGATGAAGGACACAAAGCACAAAGTTTTTGTCTCTTTAATCTATATACTGGTATACAAAAAAAAAACTATAACGTCACTGAGCTTTGCCATTGATCAAAAAGGCAGATTTATGGATCATTTTCATGATTTAAAGATTTTCAGACCATAACATCTTTAGGGAAATAAATGACTTTCTTTTTTTTTTTTTTAAAGAAAAACCTTTAAAATGATTTTCTACCAATTTGATGTTTTCATTTAGTTTTTAAAAAAAGCAATTTAGATTTCAGTAAAAGTAATTGCTGGTGATGTGTCACTAACTTTGTATGTTAACATTAGAAATTGAACGAAAATGTTACATTTTAAGTTGACGCATATGTAGGAGCTTTTACTGTTAGAAACCAAACAGTTAAGAGAAATCAAATATTTAAATAGTCTAGAGTATAGCTAAATAAATGTCTAAAATAATTACATTTGCATGACTGTAGCTTATTGTTTCCATCAAGTTAGCAGTCTAGTGCACGTTTCTGGTTTAAACATGTTCGTCCATTAAGATGTCTTCTGCTGCGGCTGTGAATGTTTCAGCTTATAATATTTAAAGTATCTCTTTTCAGGACCCTAAGCTTTAGGTTTTACTTTCAAATGAAAAACACAGGAATACCACAAAAATGTTGCTTTTCTAAAGCTTGCCAAAATAAATAAATAACATTGTACCTTTAGTTTTTCAGATCAAGTAGTTTAGGAAACGGCTAAATGTAAAATGGCCATAAAACAACTGGGTTGTGCCTTCACGTGTGATTGGTTGATCCTGGTTTTTATTTAGGGGCATCAGAGTAAAAGGGATGAACACAAAGGCACTGGGAAAGCTTTAAGATTTTTATTTGTAAAAACAGTTTAGTAACAATGTATACACTACTTTGTACATTGCGTGGTCCATAATCGCATATAATCCCAATAAAATACATCCGGTTGTTTTATTTTAACATGTGGAAAAAGTTAAACTTAAAAGTATAAATGCATTTACCAGACAGTTTAGATGTCCTAATTATTCAAGACATCAAACCACTTTAATTTCATTAAATTTTTCTATGATTGTTCAGGTTACCTTTGGCTTATTTGAGCGCCAAGTTTTTTTTAATTTAATGCTTTTTAATTTAAATCCAATGCATCCTAAAAGGCAAGAAACTATGATCCATAATTGAAACAGTAAATCCAGACCATCCCCCCCCCCCAAAAATGTTTTGACAACACAACGGCACAGATGTGTGGATTCATTTTGACTGCTTTGCCGCGACCGGCTGTGATTACAGCATCGGTTCAAATGAAAGGTGGTAAACATTTGTTCGCTTCTGTCTCAGTTCCCTCGACCGGGGATGCAGCAGACCCAACAGCAGCAGCAGACGGCAGCGCTGGTCCGGCAGCTGCAGCAACAACTTTCAAGTAAGTCTCAACCGTCTTTGAGCGACATTTTGATTTCCTTCGTTTCGCATCACTGCTCCTCAGTATTGGGGTCAGTGGGAGGGGAATAAAATGTTTTTTCTTTTCTTTCCCTTCCCAGAATAATGTTGAAATGTTGAGAATAAAGTGCCTTGAAAAGGATTTTTTTTTTTTAAAGTCTCAAGCCACTTTACACTAGATTTGCGCCAGTGTTGTTTCAACTTTATTGTCGATACCTTTTCTCCCCTTATTCTTGAAACAGGAGGCAGTAAAAATAAAAATCCTTCCTGCATTCATTTTCTGCAAGTGACCCTAATGCTCTGTCGTAGTTGCTAATATCCAAACATTTAACCGATGTTTGTCCTCTTGTTTCAGATACACAACCAGGACAGGGCACCAGTTCCTACTATTGATCATGCTGGTGGGGTGGGGAAGAGGTAAACTGTCGTTTTTGCAGGAAGGTCCTGTTCTGTAAATTAGGTCACCGATGGAAACGGGAGGTAAACGACTCGGACGGACCTCCAAACGATCATGATGAACCCAAACTCTGGCTACAAGATTTCAGTTGTAAAATTTTGAATTTTTCAGAAGAGGGAACCTGATTTAACACGTTTAATGACAGAAGAGCCGATGTAAAAAAAAAAAAAAAAAAAAAGAAAAAGAAAAAAACAACTAAAAGAATAATGCTTTTTTTTATTTTATTTCAATTTGTACAATTTTCTTTTTCAGTTTTGTGTATTTCTCATTAAAATGAATCATGTCAGTTTTCTGTCTTTTGGTTGTGTTGACTGTCACTGGAAGACTTTTTTTTGGGGGGGGGGGGGGGGGCTACAAAGTGACTGAATCATTTCACTACGGCGGGAAACCGTGTTGCCAACCAAGAAAATCCTGAGCCGTATAAAAAGGCTGAAATAAATCATATTTAAGCATTTTTGTACAGTAAGGTACATCCATCTTATCTACAGAGGTATCTCTAATGCAAATGTATTAGAAAAGTGACATTATTCCTGCGGTTTAATTCAAAAACTAAAACGTGTAAAGAATCACTACACTATAGGGAGAGGTACAGTACATTCATGAAGCGTTGGCACCCTTGAAGTCTTTCCAGAAAAGGAAGCTTTTCTCTCAGGAAATTATCGCAATCACACATTTTGTTTCCTTTGTGTGTATTGGAACAACACTAAAAAGCTAGTTTGATATAATTTCACACAAGACTTCAAAAATTGGTCAGAAAAAAAATTATTGTCACACTTTACTTGATATTTGGTTGCACCCTTGGAGAACTAGAACCTGAAATCAGTCGTTTTAACAAAGCTTACACATCATTTTAAAATCTCTGCCCAGGTGTTCATTGGGATTTAGGCCCAGATCCGCTGCTGGCCACCTCACAACTCTGCAGCACTTTCTGTCTTTCTGGCTGCCTTTCCCCCCCCCCCCCCCAAAAAAAATGTTTGGGGTCATTGTCCTGCTCGAAGCCCCTTGACACATGACCCAAACCCAGCTTTCTGACTCTGGGCCCTACCTTGTGATTTGGTAGTCCTCAGATATCATGATGCCTTGCACACGGTCAAGGAACGTCTCCTCCTCCATAGTTGACTGCTGGTAGTAGGTTTTGTACGCCTTGTTCTGTTTTTGGTAAATTAATAAGCTTTACCAAAAAGCTACATCTGGTTTAAATGTGCATAACAAGGTTTTCTACCTACAATTTTGGAAAAGTGCTTTTAGTTTGTCAAATTTTGGTGCTTTAATATCTGCTTTTGGGTGTTTTTCCAATACACAAAGTATCAATGTGTATAAGAAAACATGTATTTACAGTCATTTTAGTGGAGAAAGTCTTTAATTTTGATATTTATCATGGTCTAACGAAAACCCCAAATTAGTTTCTCAGAAAGTTGATCTAAACAATGATGGCAAAGACTGTTAAAATCCAGCAAACAGTCATTGACACCCCCCCACATGGCTGCAAAAAAGCCATTGCTAAAGAAGTTTGGTGCTCTGTGTGCTGTATCAAAGTATAATAATGGAAAGTTTAGTGGAAGGAAAAAGTGGGAAAGAAAAAAGGATTGTGAAACATTTTTGAATGCATATACAGTACTGTTCAATATGTGGACATTAACTCAGTATGCTGACCTTTCTGATACACTTAATTCATTGAAATTCACCTGTTTGTTGACAGGTGTGTTTTTGTTTACAGTTTTCACACAAGTAGACCTTTTTATATTGCCAAGATTTTCCAAATCCTGAATAAATTGGCCTTCAACAGCAGAAAAAGTTTGACCAGTTTTTAAAGTGGGTTCCAACAACTTTCTAGCTGAGTAAGGACACTTAATTGTATCAGCTAAAATGAAAATACTGCATATAATCTGTCACTTCAAATGTGCAGGTTTTTTACTTTTCTTTGGGTTTCGTTTATCTGCATTCTGACTTTCCAGTCTGCTAAAAAGCAACCCAGAGTCTGACCCCAGCGGCCTGCCTTCGAAGGGGCAGTCCGTTCCGTCATATCTCTGCAGGAAATCCAGATCTTTCCAGCTTCTTTCGTGAGCTTGCACACCAAGTCTAGTCAGCAGCCTGTCGGACATCTCCGGCACCACCGGCTGGAGGAGAGTCCCGTAGATCCGCAAACATTCGAGAGACACGTGGATGATGGTGTCTGACCAGCGGCGGTCTTTGGCGTCCCTCCTGTCCAGCTTCCACGGCGCGTGGCGCTGGACAAACCCGTTGGTCTGTCTCACACAGGCGCTGATTGCCTCCAAGGCTTTATACACGTGCATGCTCTCGTAGTGCTTCTCGACCACGGTGGGTAGACTCCTCACTGCAGCCACCATGTGGTGATCTTCAGCCACAGCTCTGCTACGCCGGTCCCTGGGGAACGCCTGAGAGCAGAAAGCGGGGTAGACCTGAGCCGGGTTGAGGGCTGGAGCGGTGCAGCGGTTCAGCAGGCCGCCTAAGGAGTCGGCGAGCTCTGCGTTGAGAAGTTTCAGAACTTTGTCCGGGGTGTAATCGCAGTCAGAGTCCGGGACGCCCTGACGCAGCAGGAAGTACCTGATGCCGTCGTTGGTAAACATCCGAGAGTGCTCGAAAGGATCCACGACGTTGCCCAAACTTTTCGACATCTTCCTCCCGCCTACGGTCCAGTGCGAGTGCACGTGGATCACCTGCGGCAGGGGCAGCCCCACTCCCAGCAGGAACGCAGGCCAGTAGATGGCGTGGAACTTCAGGATGTCCTTTCCTATAACGTGGTGAGCAACGTGCCACCACTGCTCGTGGCCTTCTGGGTAACCAGCAACTGTGAGGTAGTTCACCAGAGCGTCCAGCCACACGTACACGGTCTGTTCCGGGTCTCCTGGGACAGGGATGCCCCACTGGAGGCGGCTTCTCTGGCGCGACACGGAAAGGTCGGGGAGCTCTTCCTGCAGCCACTGCAGGACGGCCAGCTGGAAGCGCTCGGGCTGGACGGCCCCGGGGTTTTTCACCAACCAGTCGTGGAGGCGAGACCGAAACGCGGACAGACGGAACATGTAGTTCTCCTCTTTCATCCACTCCACCTGCGAAACAGTGACGAGATCGTTTATGAAGCCTCAGTAATGGAAACCGGCAGCAGGTTGACATTTGTTGTAGTGTCGCCTTCCTCCAGTTCCAGAGGAGGCGCTAACGACTATACTGGGAGCTCGGATATATCCAGATATTTGCCACAATAGCCCCATTAGTGCAGCTACAAGTTCTAAAACTGTATTCCTGCAAATAAAACATTTCCTTCCACACACTTGAGCTACAATGAGCATGTTGGACCAGACTTCGGGGTGCTCTGCCATTTACAAACACACGTTTGGTTAAATGTTCCTGAGCTTCCTGAACACCTTCTCACAGATTTTTGCTGCCATCAACAGGCTTCTGGACTCATTTCTGCTGGATATTTCATTGTTCTTTGCAGAATTGCTACAATTAGTTGCTAGCGCAGGCTTGCCTTAACATAATCTGGAAGTTTTCAACGGGCCTTTGGTCAGGACCAACCCAGAAGCCCCCCGCTGCCCTGCGCAGCTAGAACCACTAGGTGTGTCTACATTTCAAGCATCTAACTTGTTAAACATTATGTAGGTAGTACTCTTTCATAATTCTACTCACTTTGTGGACCTACCCATAGCGTGATGTAGCCGCTGCCATTTTTGGTATCTTGTACAAAGTTTTCTAGCATATTTGGCGACTCTTTCAGTTCTTTGTGTCATTGTGGCCAAATATCCCAATATTGGTTTCTTCAGACCATAAAACAATCCTTCAAAAGACATTTGGCTTGTCCATGTGGCAAAAGCACCCTCAGTATGATGCTGCGTTCGTCCACCATGCTTCGTAACATCCTGACGCCTCGTTATTGTGCCTTTGTCTCCATTGTTCTTTAAACTTTTACCCAGAAGGCATTTGGCTTGTTCATGTAGGAAACAGACCCTTCAGGATGACATTGCCATCACCATACTTGATAGTTTTGTATATAAAATTCTTAGGTCTGAAAGCCTCTCCATTTATTTTTTTTACATATTGTTATTCTAATAATGGCTGTTTAACTCAATCTTTATCTGAATGTAAAGTTGTTTTTCTCCAGCAGTCAATCCAACAGGGACAGCGTCCTGCATGTTTTAAACGTGTCCCTGCTCCGAAAGAGCCAATTCAAACGGTTGAATTCACACTCAGCCTGCCATGAAGTTCTGCAGAGGCCTACAAAAGGAACCATGTGATTGAAGTATGTTGAACCAGGGGAGCATTTAAAACATGCTGGGGTCTGAGGTTGAATTCCCTAGTCCAACAACCCCAGTTTTACGATAGGCTTGGCTCACTTGGGTTCCTGACATGTTTCTGAGCACTTTAACCAATTTCCTTTCAAATTACGATGACAGATTGGGTCAGATGGCAGAAACTTGGAGAAGGTTTCTCACAGTATCCTTCTGGAAAGGAAATCAATCGATTTAAAGCCGTTTTATCACCTCAGATAAGAGACGTGGCCAAATATTCAGCAAGAATTGCTCCGATGCCTGAACTGATGGCAGAAAAGTGTGTGGTTCACCTGTCCAAACATTCACACAATCCTTGTTTTTAACAATCATAGAATGTGTTTGTTGCATCATCGTTTTATTCCCAAAAAGAGAAATTTATTAAAAAGGCAAAAAATGAATATAAAACTCCTGCCTGAGACGACTGTACGTGCAAATTAGGTGGACTGCACTTTCAAAGTTTGCCAGGTACCTTGTGTCCGCTCTCGAGTGACACTTTGACCTCCGTCCCCGATGGGTCCAGAGCATCGCCGACCTGCGACGGCGTGAGGAAGCTTTCATCTTGCGTGGAGTACCAGCCCTCATAGCTTCCTTTGTAGATGAGCCCTTTGTTCCAGAGCACTGACCAGAAATGCTCCACGGCCCGACGGTGTCTCTGTTCTGTGGTTCTGATGTAGTCGGTGAAGGATATGTTGCAGCTGCTGAAGAGATTTTTGAACCGCTCGGACACTTCAGTAGAGAAGGTCAGGGGATCTTTACCCGCAGCTTCAGCCGCTTGCTGGATTTTCAGGCCATGCTCGTCTGTTCCTGTTATTTAAAAATATAAACCGTTGTCATTATATTAATCATTAAATCCAGCGTGCCACTAAACTGCTTTGTCTTCCGTGTCAAATAGAGACAATGATGTGTTGATAGAAGACGGATGTCGTGCATTGCAAAGGTATATATTTTCACATTACAACCGTGGGCTGCGAGATAAATCCATTTAATCGATTAATTTGAATTAGCAATTTACTAAGATTACATTTTTGTAACATTACATTTTATTTTACTAATCTACACATTGGTTTTACGTGAAGAGAACAGCATGCAATGATGAAATAAGGAACATAAATTGTCAAAATATTGTCTTTTTACCATAAGACGAGACACTTTAATTTATTAATTACATTTTTTAAAGTTATTTCAAATTTACAAAAGTGAAGCATGCTCTTAGCTCATTGTGTAAAACTACTAGCAGCAAACGTTTTATTATATTTTCATTGTTTACAACGGCAGGGCCGCCATCTTGCTTTACAAACATGTTTCATGGCCTGGATTTAGCTGCACTTTGAATTCAGGTCAACTCCCAGGTGGAAATGCTCCAAATAAAAGCAAGTTTTTAAAATTATTTCGTTAAATGTCTTTCAGTGAAATGAAAAGGAGGAGAAAAAAAATTGATTAATGGGATTTGGTATAATAAAATCGGAAATGTTATTTTTAAGCCATATCGCCCAGCCCTATTACAACCTAAATTTATGTTATTGGGATTTTATATAATGGGGCAACACAAAGTAGCTCATAACTCATATGGAAGACAAATCATGACGTCGTTTTCAAATCTTTTGCGACCACAAATCTGAGAAGTGTGGAGTGGAAGGCCCCTTTAACCCGAAACCCCTAAAAACAAAACAGTCCAACCAACTGCCTTCAGAAATCCCCTAATTAATTAATAAAGTCTGCCTGTAATTTAATCTCATCAATATGTTTGGCTATTCTTTGAAGACCTCAGAGGTTTGTCTTCCACCTTACTGACACAAGTAATCTTCTTTTGCCTTTTCTTTAGTGTGCGAAATGATTGTGTAAACATTTGACTCAACCTTGAGTTTAATTAGACATATACTTTTGTTTCTAAATATGGGACAGTTCCTTTTTTCAAGGGAGGGTTGGCAACCCTATCAAGAGACCTGTGATGACTCAGGAGGACGAGCAAAGATAAACAGGTGGGTGAAACTATAATATATATTTGTAAGGCCTTTATGAAAGAGTGGAAAGAAGAAAGTCATAAAAGGTCCGAATTAACGCCATGTAGACATGGCAAACGTGTCAGCAGGTGGTTGGATTGGATGAGACCGAAACTGAACCTTTTTGTCAACATGCAAAATGTTATTTGTCATGGGAAGTCATGGTTGCCACAGAAAGCATGGTGGTGGCAGCATCATGCTGTGGGCTTGCTTTTTTTTTATGCCTTCCACCCAGTCTGACTGACCTTGAGCTATTTTGCAAAAAGGAAGGCAAAGATTCAGTGTGTGCAAAAGCGGCAGACGTAACCCCTTTTCACTTCACAATTACGCACTACTTTGTGTCAAATCTCAGCAGAATTTACTGACATTTCAAGTTGTGACGAAATAAAATGTGGGTAAAAGTACAAAAACTTAAGACCAGCTGAACAAAACCGGGAACATAAACGTTCTGGTGGATGTAGGATGTACCTGTAGCAAACCTGGAGTCAAAGCCCTGCAGGAGTTTCCACCTGTGTAAGCAGTCCGCGATCACAGCCGAGTACAGGTGGCCCAGATGAGGAGACGCGTTCGCGTAGAAGATGGGGGTTGTTATGTAGAAACTCCTGTAGTCTCTGCACAGCTGGCTGCTGCTTCTGCAAATCAAAGCCGATCTCCACAGCCTCTGCTCTGCCAATAAAACCCTCCTTTGCTGGAATCTATGAAAAGTCCTGCAGCCCCAGGTGACTGTAAGAACAGGAAACTTCATCGTTGCATCGCAGATGACTCCGACAAGAGGAGAAAACTCAAAGCAGGGAGAGCAGAGCTGAAGGCGGCTAAGGAAAAGCAGTCAACATGGCAAATCTGAAAATAATCGTGAAGAAATGTTTTTATAGTCACAAACGATCTCTTTGCGTAAACGCACAACGCATGCTTTTAGCCCGCTGCTCAAGGTTAGCTCTTCTTCCTGTCTCTGAGCCAATCAGATTGCTGAAAAGACTGCCCCTCCAATCGGATTGCAGGACTCCATTAGACATTTTTTCCCCAAAGAACTTTATTTGAAAAAGAAACAAAATACATTGTGAAATAAATTCAAATATATATATTGTTCAATATAATTGCTGACCTGGCTTCATAGAAAGTTTCAAAAACTGTTTTGAAACTAAATTTTTTTTTCTAAAATTCACAAAAATAATTATTTTTCGGATTAAATGTTTAAGATTGCTTTAAGATAAAATAGGAATTACATTATTGTCCTGCAATGGGCAAATTCTGGTGTGACAGTGGCATACACAGAGACAGTTACACACAATTATTAGCAATGAAAAGAAAGAACAAACTAGTCTAATCTAAAATTAGCACTAAAGATAAAAAGTAAACACCAGAGTAAATAATATTGCACAGTGGGAAAAAATACTTAACAGTGGAAAAGCCTCCAGCCTATTTACATAACTATACAGAATGTGCATGATACAAGATGTATATTCTATAAAACATTTTAATTGTATTCCATTTTATTTTTATTCAATTTATTTTAACCTCTCCATTAAATTCAGTTTATTCATATAAAGCGCAAGAACACGTACAGTTAGTCACAGAAAAAGATCAGCGAAGAGCTATGTCCAGAAGAGAAACAATGTTAAAAACTGAAAGACAGGGCCAAAACATTAGAAAATATAATTGTTGACAGCAGGAGCCCGGCCGATGCCCCCATTAAGCTAAACAGAACGCCAGGCCAGATGTAGCTACAATGAAGAGAAAGAAAATAACATAAAGTTGAAATAAATTGCATTTAAGGTAAAATTAGAGAGTAGTAGGAGAATGTTGCAGAGTAAGGGAAAGTGGTCAGTAGTCTTAAAAGTAGATAGGGTGTCTGCCTCACAGACCAAAAGTGGGAGTTGGTTCCACAGGAGAGCAGCATGATACCTAAAAGATCTGCCTCCCATTCTACTCTAGGACTCTAGGAACCACCAGAAAACCTAATGTCTGAGAGCGAAGTGCTCCGTTAGGAATAGCGCCAATTCATGAAACATGTCATCTCAAGGCACTTTCCAAAATCAAATTCAATCAGATTATACAGATTGGGTCAGATTATACACAGGGAACCAATGAAGGGAAGCTAAAATAGGAGAAATATAGTCTCTGTTTTTTGGATCATCTGAAGGCTTTTATCTGCATTTTGTGGACCTCCTGATAGTTAAGAATTACAATAGTCCAGCCTTGAAGAAACAAATGGATGAACTAGTTTTCAGCATCACTTATGGACAGAATATGTCTGATTTGTGGGGATGTGACAGACCAGAAATGGGTTAGTTGCCTGAGGACAACATGGTACCCCATATTTCAATGCTGGGGCTGGAACTACCTTGTTTAGAATATATTAGCCGAAGTCAGAACCAAGCCGCCTGAAATGTAGTTTAAACCCCGCCTAAGATGTGCGCCGCCTGCTTTGACAGCGTGGTAATGGTGCGAACCCAGTCAGGCGCTTCCATAGATAATATGAGTAGACCCCGCATCGACTGCTTTCGCCTATGGGCGCTGACGGGATTTGGGGGCGCCATCTTGGGGCGGTCGACAGCTCAGCTCAGTGTAATGTGTTGACCAGGCGCAGAATCAATTTTAATCAACTATAACTCGCTGAATATTGAACTAATTTTCACGTTGTTGTTTTTTTTTTTGCTTAAAACTTTAAAACTATAGCTATTATAACAAATGGTCCAGTGCGTTTAAATAATCTTAGTGGAGTTAAAAGTAATAGAATATTCTGACAGGATGTACGTTTCAAAACACAGCCACTCATACATGTTTATACGTTTTTATTACTATACAAACAAATACATCTGTACATGTACACATATTTATGTATATATATATATATATATATATATATACATACATACGTTCCAAAAAGAACCCGGGATAGGCGAAATCCGTGAAGTAGTAACCTTTATTTTTGTTTACAACTATTATACAATGAAATACTCCATAGTACATTGAAACCAAAGAACAAAACCTTTTTACAGGCCCAAGCATTTGTTTAACAAATAAAAGTAATGTATAAACGGTTTTTTTTGTTTGTTTTTTATTTTTTTACAAATAACTGTGCTGTAAAATAATAATTTGATCATCAATACGAACTGAAGGCTTCAAATTGCGGAGATCAGCACCGCCCCACCGCGACCCGAGTCATTGGATTAGAATGGGAGAAAATGAAAAATGATTATGAAAAAAAAAAATACGAAGTACAGTAGGACAAATAGTGACTCGTGTGTATTTCACTGCTCTTCTGACTGAGACGCTGCATCCTGACTCCGCTCTGTGGCGTTTTTTTCTTCTAAAGCCCGCGATGCAGGTGTGTTTTTTTCGGGAGAAGAACATAGTTATCGGTAGTTGTCGCTCTTTTTTCTAATGGGCTAAAAGATTATTATAAACCGACATGCCACCATCGATTATGTTTGAGAACTGTAATGAACGTCTCATCAATGCAAATCCGTGAAGCAGCGGGACCGTGAAAGGTGAACCGCGGTATAGTGAGGGTTCACTGTATATATGAAGAGTTCATTTGCAAAAACAGATAACTCCGTTTTTAGCCAAATAAACTAAAATGTGTGTGTGTGTGTGTGTGGGGGGGGGGTCCTTTTAATGAAGGTGTATTTTTGAGATGCCATTATTTTGTTATGTCACTCTTACTTGATCAAATTCACCAGGTAGGTTAGAAAAGTTATCCCTCGAGCCCTGGCGTAGATAGTCCCTCGATTTAAACAAAAATGAGCCGCACAGTGCTGAGGCATCATTAGTGTGTTCAGCTTGAATCAGCAAGATTGGGTAGCAAGTCAACCGCCTCAAGATGGCGGCCGTAATTCCTGCGCTGCGACAGTCAATGCGAGGTCTACTCTTATATGTCTATGGGCGCTTCCTTTCGTTTCCAAGGCGAACATCAGGAAGTGGCGGACTGACATCAGCTTCTCTCGACCAATCAGATGCTCCACTTCCTGCTGTCACCTAAATGAGGCAAAGTCGACAACCGAGGTAAAAACATTTCAATTACTATTACATTTCTCGGTTGTAACATGGTGTCTTCAACGTAATTTAACCAGAAACAAATCGGTAGTCGCTTTCTTTCATCGCACGGCGTCTTTAATTCGTTATAAAAGTTGTTTTGAACTTATCGGTCTTACGGGGCGATCTCATCATGTGATATTTACGCACGATGCCAGCTGTTTTGCTCCTGTAAAGTTTACTCCGCTATTTAATCCGATTGTAACCGACATTTTTCCATGTTTTACAGATGGACGTGAACCGCTTGCACTTCTACATCGGTCTCTCTCTGGCTGTGAGCTCCAGTGTTTTTATCGGCTCGAGCTTCATCCTGAAAAAGAAAGGCCTGCTGCGATTGGCCAGCAAGGGCTCAACGCGAGCAGGTAGTGGAAGCTATGTTGGGGAAAGTTGTTTCTGGCAAGGCAAATTTATTTGTACAGCTCGTTTCAGGAACAAGAGAATTCAAAGTGCTGTAGATGAATAGCGTAAGAAAAGAAAACAGACAGAGAAAAGCACACTGCAGTGGAATAGTAGCAGGTTAAGATATGACAAGTTGGGCTAAAAAACGTCAACATTAACATCCAAAAGCAACTCTTAATAAATAGGTTTTTGACCTTGATTTAAAGGAATTCAGGCTTTCAGCACTTTTGCACTCTTTTGAGAGTTTGTTCAAGATAAGTGGAGCATAAAAACTAAATGCTGCTTCTCCGTGTTTGTTTCTGGTTCTAAGTATGCAGAGTAGGCTGGAGCTAGAAGACCTGAGTGGTCTGGAGGGTTGATACACTGATAACAAGTCTGTGATGTATTTTGGTGCTAAGCTATTCAGTGATATATAGATTAACATAAACATTTTAAAGTCTGTTCTCTGAGATACAGGGAGCCAGTGGAAGGACTTCAGAACTGGGGTGATGTGATCTATTTTCTTAATTAGGATGTGGGCAGCAGCATTTTGGATAATTTTGACTAAAGATAAATGTATGGATGAGTTTTTTGGGATCCTGCTGAGACATTAGTCCTTAAATCCTGGAAATGTTCTTCAGGTGAAAGAAGGACGACTTTCTTATTGTGTTTTGAAGCCTTTGAAGGTTGAGATCTGAGTCCATCACTACGCCCAGATTTCAGGCCTGATTAGTGGTTCAGTTTTGTTTTTATTAACGGTAGAAAACTTTGGCATATCCATGCATTGATGTCTTCTAAGCACTTGCTCAATGGTTGAATGGGTTCATAGTCACCAGGTGACATGGTGATGTAGAGCTGTGTGTCGGCTGCATAGTTATGGTAATTGATGTTGTTTTTTTAAGATCTGAGCTAGAGGGAGGAAGTATATATAGAATAGGAGGGGACCCAGGACGGACCCTTGGGGAACCACATATGTGATATTTGTCGTTTCTGATTTAAAGTTACCTACTGACACAAAAAAGTCCCTACCCTTTAAAGCTACAGTCAGTGATTCTTCTGGAAGTTTCCCCAAGTCCCTGTGCAAGCGCAAGACCGTCTTAACTTGCTCTTCTATTGTTCAGAGGCTTCGCGTGAAAAAAATCTCCCAAATCCACTCTGGTCTTATTTCTTTCTACTGAGGCCTTCCTCTTCTGCTCATAAGCATGAACACGGTTTGCTTCTTGCGACTCTCGTGTTGAAAGTATACAGTGAGAGCAGTGGGGCTACAATGAACGGCTAAGAGCTAACCTAGCCGCTAAGCTAACCAGATACATAAACACTGGAAGTGTGCATGCGCAGCCAGCAAGCGGACACTCAGTTTTAATCTCAGAAAGAGCACAGACACTGGCGTTTCATGAGCGCCTCAGAATGATTGGTAACGTGGGAAAACCAATAGATAAGGTGATTCCCCTGGAACTTGAGAGACAGAGGAGGATTTATAACATCTATGGATGAGAGCAGGAACAAAGCTCACCACCTGCTTCTCACTCATTTAAACAATGAATGTTTCAACCAGTGCCGTCACTCTGCTGTCATTACAGGTCAAGGTGGCTACGCTTATCTGAAAGAATGGCTGTGGTGGGCGGGACTCATTTCAAGTAAGTGGATCATTAACTGCGAGTGCAGCTTCCTCGCTCTCTCTGTGCAGCATTGCAGATCAGTCATGCCCAGAAACACTGTAGTCATTGTTAAAGTTTGTGAGTTTGGTATTTTAACGACCCACCACTTTACTGGTGTTCACATTCCCTCGAACAGCACAGTTACACCAGTGGGATGAAGGAAAAGTAGTTTTTCAGAATGTAAGCTGATCAACTAATGGTGTATTTGATCTGCTGTAGTGGGAGTGGGAGAGGCTGCCAACTTTGCTGCATATGCATTCGCACCCGCCACACTGGTGACCCCCCTCGGAGCACTCAGTGTGCTTGTCAGGTATCCGATCTTTTCTTATTTCATATACTGTGGGCTGAAATGCGTCCGGTCTTAGAAGAAAGCAGGATATACAGTACCGTGCGAAAGTATTTATAACTTTTTTTCCAAGTTTTGGTTTAATTTAGGGCTATGCAAGTAGAGGAAGGGTAAAAACAATTTGTTCAGATTTATTCTGAAAACCATTAATTTTCCTGCCTTTGCAATTATCTGCAAATTTTTTGGTTTATTAGATTAAATGGTATACATTAGTAGGGGACTTTAAGCAAGGAATAAACAAAAAATAAGAATGAATGAAACTGATAAAAATATATCCATTCTTTTGAATATTTGTGCAACAGTTTAACTAACTATACCGTATATTTTCCAGCGCTGTGCTGTCCTCATACTTTCTAAACGAGCGGCTGAACGTTCACGGGAAGATCGGTTGCCTGCTTTGCATCTTGGGCTCCACGGTCATGGTGATCCATGCACCACAGGAAGAGGAAGTGGCCTCGCTCAGCGCCATGGCTGAGAAACTGAAGGACCCAGGTTGCCTCACATCTTTATCTCTGATTTGACTGATATGTAAACTCTAAGACCTAGTCGACTTTTGTTGCGAATTGGCTTCAAATCATCACACAGTCAGGGTGGTGTGCATACACTATTACTTGTCTAGGCAAAGCTCGTGTTTTGCACTTTGACGCTATCTAGGGATCAGAGGTTGCCCTAGTTAGACCTAAATTTGCATACTTGATACCTAAATGTATGTTTTCTTTGTGCTGCTGCGTTCAAATGATCAAACTCTGTTTCATTTAGATTCTGCGTGACAGCAAGAGCACAATTTAGTTTTTTTTTTAAATCTAGAATAATTGTAAATGAATTCAGGCTGTAAGGACCTGCAAAAGGCTTTATTTCTGGGTTCTAACATTGCCTCTGAAATGCTCCCGCTAGGTTTCATTGTGTTTGCTGTGAGCGTTGTCGGAAGCAGCCTGGTCCTGATCTTTGCCGTGGCTCCTCGCTTTGGGCAAAAGAACGTTCTGGTCTACATCCTGATCTGCTCAGTGATTGGCTCCCTCTCGGTCTCGTGCGTCAAGGGCCTCGGGATCGGCATCAAGCAGCTGTTTTCAGGGACCGCGGTGCTGAAGGACCCCCTGTTCTGGGCCTTGGTCATCTGCCTGGTGATCTGCGTCAGCATTCAGATCAGCTACCTGAACAAAGCTCTCGACATCTACAACACCTCCATCGTCACGCCGATTTACTACGTCTTCTTCACCACGTCCGTCATGTGCTGCTCAGCCATCCTGTTCAAGGAGTGGTTGAGAATGACCATTGACGGTATAGTGGGGACAATCAGCGGCTTCCTCACCATCATTTTGGGGATTTTCCTCCTACACGCCTTTAAAGACATTACATTTAGCCTGGACTCCCTCCCTTTATACCTGAGAAAAAGCCCTCATTGGTTCCCAGGGGGCCAACAACCTTACGTGGCTCTTCCTGACGAAGATATGCAGGCAGATGGTGAGAGAAAGTCAGCCAGAGGTGGCAACTCAAAGGAAGAGCATCCTGAATAAAAAAAAAAGGACCATTTGAATTATCTAAAACAAAACCTCGCAGGGGTAGTGAGTACGACCCATACAGGGCCTTAGTCCTCGACGTGGCTGACCCGGGTTTGATTCAGGCTTGAGGTCCTTTGCCACGTCTTCCCCCTCTCTCAAACCCCCTTTCCTGTCAGTCTACTGTATGAAAAATGAGCCATTAGTGCCCTAAAAACCCACAAAATATGAGTAAAAGAAGCATTAATAGACATGACAACTTTTAATTGATTACTAAATCTGAATTTTAGGTGTTTCAAACAAACCATAATGATTCGAATGACCAAAGTTGCCTTTATTTTACCTTCGGATCGCCCTATCTAGATTTTATTTACCGCCTTTGCTCTTAGCTAGACCCGGTGATACAGATTTCCTTTGCTTTGGTTCAAAATGAAACGGTACCAAATACTATTTGTAGTATAATTTATTATAATTTCAATGTTTGTTGCAGTTATTTTAGTATTTCAGTTTAGTCTGTGTTTTGTTGTTAAAACTTTCAACTTATTTTTAGCTTTGCACGTATTACTTTAAAACAATAATAAGCAATTACTGGCAAAATGTCACAGCTCTTAAAGACATTGGTGAGCTCAAGTGTTACCTCAGTATTATACAAAATCCAAACCAAAGAATGTATGTTGTCAGCATTTGCTAAACTGTGATGTATATTTATTAATGTATTAATTAAAAAAGCATATGTAAGAAGTCTGCAGATCCCTGTGAAAATGCCACGTCCGTCCGTCCGTCTTCTTCCGCTTATCCGGCGTCGGGTCGCGGGGGCAGCAGCTTCAGTAGGGAGGCCCAGACGTCCCTCTCCCCGGCCACTTGGGCCAGCTCCTCCGGAGGAATCCCAAGGCGTTCCCAGGCCAGCCGGGAGACATAGTCCCTCCAGCGTGTCCTGGGTCTCCCTCTGGGTCTCCTCCCGGTGGGACGTGCCCGGAACACCTCTCCAGGGAGGCGTCCAGGAGGCATCCTAACCAGATGCCCGAGCCACCTCAACTGGCTCCTCTCGACGTGGAGGAGCAGCGGCTCTACTCTGAGTCCTCCCCGGATGACTGAGCTCCTCACCCTATCTCTAAGGGAGAGCCCAGCCACACTACGGAGAAAACTCATTTCGGCCGCTTGTATCCAGGATCTCGTTCTTTCGGTCACGACCCAAAGCTCGTGACCGTAGATGAGGGTAGGAACGTAGATCGACCGGTAAATCGAGAGCTTCTCCTTTTGCCACGTCTTGTGTAAAAAAAACATTTAGATAAATCATTTCAGAACTGTTTCCACCTTTAATGTGACAAACTGCCACATCACAGAGATGCAAACTGGTCAGGAGCAACATTAAACGTGTCGCAGGAATTTCTGGTCAGCACTGGCAGTATTCTCCATACGACTGCGCAATAGTGCAGCGTAGAGACCTTTCCTGAGATATCCTGGCACCGTTTTGCAAACGAACATATCAGACACATTTATAAAATATATTTCCAAGAAATGTGTTATGGTCTGATAAAACCAACGGTTTCTTTTTTATTGTTTCTAATTCCAAACATATGTTTGTTGCAAAAACAACATGGCACATCACCCTCAGTGAACATGGTGGACGCAGCATCATGCTTTCTGTGTGGAAATGAGGCCTTAATGAAGGAGAAAAGATTTATAATCAGTTCCCAGTATCAGTCAGTGTTGACAGTCTTTCAGCACAGCAATGACCTACAGCAAACATTTAATCTAACAACAGCATAGCTTCAGCAGATCAAGAGTGAAGCTGCGATATGAACCAACTAGAGTCCAAATCTGAAGGTTGGGCACAGGAGATTTGGGCAAAAAGAGTGGGACAATACTGCAAAATCAAGATGTACAAATGTTGATATCCTGTGAATCCTTCCCATAGGAATGGCATTTGACGTTGTGCTGGATTATGATAGATCCAAGTAGCAACATGTAGAGAAGGAGGAAAACAGGGGGCCTAAAACAGAAGCTTGTGGCAGCCCATATTAAAGAGGTGTGGTAGGAGGTAAAGCCATTGAGCATAACAGAGAAGGTCGTCATTCAGGTAAGAGGGGAACCACTTCAAAGGTGGGCGACGGATACCAGCACCGTCACGTGGGTGAGACCGGAGGACAGTCGTCACAGCATCAAAGGCCGCTGTAAGGTCCAGAAGCACCAAAGCTACAGGCCCGTTAGTCACCTGGCAACGATGTCATCGACTTTTAATAAAGCAGATTCAGTAGTATGCCGGGAACTAAAGCATTATTGGATTCTTTTGTTCTAAAAAATGGTTCAATATGCATTAAAAATGTATATAATGGACACTTAAAAAAAGGACAATGCTTTTTTTTTTAAATAAAAATGAGCTTCAGACTTAGTGTGCACACTACTCCAAACACATTTATATATTTTTTCCAAAAAAATATATTTTCCTGTAGGTGTAGCTGTTATAAGTCATTAAAAGGTGGAAAAAGTTCTAAAAATCATTTCTTGATTTCATTTTTGACATCACAAAAACAACCAATTTAGCAAGGGTGTGCATAATTTATATCAACTGTAAAAGCATTTTTTTGTTAAAACAAGGGACATACTTATTTGGCATTTTGTTTATTGCATATTTACAGTCCGGTCTGTTGACTGCAGTTCTTCAGTCAGGAAATTGCAGGGTGTTTTTTTTACCAACACCAGTTCCTGGTGTAGTCCATGTAGCCGAAGAACATCTCCACACATTCGCCTACATGAATAATGAGCTGACAGGGCCAGAAATCCACCAGCGTCTTAACAGTTTGCAACACTCATCCTCCTGCAGACACCAAATAAGACCCTAAACCTTTACATGTACATGGTTTTAATCTCAGGCACTTGTTTCAAAGGTAACGCTTGTAGTTGTTTTGTTTCCCAGCTGACTGGTCTGCTCCTCAGCTTACTGTACAGACAGCTGTGTCGCCATCAGATGCTGTTCCCAGCCAGCGCAGGACAAGGGTCTTTTCTTCCGAAACTTCCAGTCACAGTTTTTAGTCCAACATCGTCTCGGAGAATCCCCCCCTGCTCTTCTGAGTCTGTTCCAGTCTGTTCAGGATGAACTGGCTGGTGTCTATAAACCGCTCCACGCAGTTAACGAAACACATTTCTGTCCTGGAATCCATCTTGGGCCCCGGTTTATCCATGCATTTTTCCTGGAGACAAGTTATTAAGAATGAGCACAGTTTTCGAGGTCGATAGAATCCAAGCAAAACATGCATTTTTGTTTTTTAAGATAAATAATTTGAGTACAAGTAGAAAACACAAAGTTTTTTTTTTACCCACGTTAGTTTGACAAACTGCAAAAGATCTAATCCGTTCTGTATGGACCGCAAAATTGCAGTTGTGTGCCAAATTAGATGCAGGAAGTTACCGTTTTTTGTTTGTTTGTTTTTTTATCTGTTCAAAATTAAAAATTTAAACTTGTGCTGAGCACGAAAATAAAAATGTATGCAATTCAAATATTTTTCCCTCAGATATTTGATAGTCTTGATATGCAAAATGTTACTGTAAATAAAATAAATTCTGGAGTTGTTGTGATCCACAGCCGCTGCAGAGACAATGAAAAAGAGATGCTGGGACACGCCTTCAGCTGCAAGCTGACTTAAAACATTATGAATAGAAACTCACTGGGCATAATTCAAACTATCACCCAACTAATAATTATCCAGTAAAAAAAAAAACAGACCCTGCTATTTAAGACTAAAATACAATAAATAGTAAAGGGCCTTATTGAAACAAATCAAGGAATTCACATATCGCACATAAGTCAAAAGGACTTAATTTAAAGAATTGAAATTTATTTTCACCATCTAGCTCAAATCATCCTGTAGCCTCTGATCCCTCAGCAGGTCCAGTTAAATGTGTCAGCCTCAGTATTTCAGTCATGAAACAAACAAACGTCTTTTCAGAATGGGTGAAGACAGCGAAAGCCCCCAGCTTAAGATGCAAAGTCAAGTACGCCGTCTACCTTTTGGGATATCTTCTGATTTGCTGTATAGTAGCACAGGGTTTTGTGTTAGGGGTTCCTTTTTTGTGACAAGTTTGTCAATGGAGGATTATGTGATCATCTTAATTGGGTAGAAATTACTTTATACCCTGCACTGTAAATCGGTGCCTTCAATACACAAGGGTTAAACTCAGTAATACTATCTGAATAAAGTGACCATGATGCAGGAGGCAGCAATACTGGGCAGCAATAATTAAAAAAAACTATCTCTAAAGTGAATCTAGAGATGTAGACACTGAAGGAGCTGAATAGAAAAACACAACTGAAGATGACAGCTGAAAAAGAGCCGTCTGTTCCAGCTTATAAATCAATTACTGGGTAAAAATATGCAGCAATCCATTTGGGGAGCTGTAGCGTGTGAATGGGTAAATGAAGGTAGTGTAAAGCACTTTGGGGTCCCTGGACTTAATAAAGTGCTACACAAGTGTAGCACAACATTCTGATTATTGCTTAGCCACCGTAATACCTGGATTTCACCATTGTGGGACAATAAAGGTATTTAATATCTGATCTTAGAGGATCGTAGACATGACCTTTTCCATTAGGACCTACTCAGCACGGCTCGACTTGGCTCTAACGCAGTTATTCGGGTTTCCCATTAGCCCCTTTTTTACTACCTATTTGGCTACCTTTACATGTCATATCAAATACTGCCCTGGCTGCATAAACAGGTTTCATACAAGACGAATTAAGAAAACTCCATTAAAAAGCTTAGAAACATAAGAGAATTAATTAGGTCTTATAAATTTGTTGCTAAAGCGGTTATATTTATGAGATGTGTGACGTACACAGCATAAATTTAGGGGTAAAATGTTTTGCTTTAGCCACATAAACAGGGCAGACCGTTAATGCTGACTAATAACGTTCTAAACTCAATATACATTTGTGTGATTTAGCCATTTTTAGGGAAAATAAATATGAGGCTGTGCAGATTTATTCTTGGAATGAATGTGTTTTAAATCAGTTAAGTTTTAAAAAGAAAAAAATAAGGAAAAAATGTTAAAAATTAAGTTTTAAAACGGATTTTCCTCAGTTTTAATTAATTATAATCACTGGAGTTCTTCGTTATTGTTCTAATACATATTGGCTATCCATATGTCCAATTATGCACAAGCTTTCGTATAGTACTAAATTCTTTTATTTTTATCAAACCATTATTTATACAGATATTTTCATTGAGATCCAAGATCTCACTTTCAAGAGAGACCTGTTTTGATAAAACAACTAAAAAACAGTAACAGTACAAGTAATTCAAACATTTGACTAAATTGAATAAGCTAATAAAGTATAAAATGTGACTTAATTTTAATTATTTCACATGGCCGTGATGGATAGATCCAAAAAGTTTAACTCTGCTCTGCTTTTCTTTAGCCAGATTGTTTTATTATGTGGAGTTAGCAGCTGCTGCACTGTAGGAACATAAATGTCAAGCAGCGTGTGAGTCTGCGTAAAGAACGATATGTTCAGGCATCAGTTTTTGAGGAAGCAGTGTCTAAATTTTAAAATTATTGCTAGTTTACAACAAGCACCACACATAATTTGTCTGCAGCTTTTCTGACGGCACAAGGCCGTGCCGTAAAGACGGATAAAAATCAACATGCCGAACTGTGCTGCTCGTCTCTTACCCAGCAAACCTCAGTCATCTGATGCACCAGCTGCTGAAATCGCTGCTTCTGAGACTCGATTTCGATGAAATGTTGAAGCTGAGGGTCAGCTGTCGCTCCTTGGCCGTCCATGTCTTCTAAAATACGTCGAAGTAACGATGTTTATTCTAGTTACCAGAGCCGGGAGGCTGCTTTTGCTGACCTTCACGTGTGTGAATGAACAACAGGAAGCCGGAAGTAGTTCAGCCAATCACGTAGCACGTTTGTGTGACAGAAGGTCATGCGTACGTTATATCACGTTGCCATTTGTTATATTTTTTTTATATAGAAATTCATTTTTATTATTGTTATTAAACGATAAAATGCACAACACGTTGTTACTGTCATTAAATCATTCGAGTAACAAGTAACAATTTGTTTTCTAATATGTTTTATGACAATGTATATATATATATTTTTTTACAATACTTAGAACAAAAGTTTAACTTAAAAAGGCTGTAACATTGAATAATAAAAAAGGGTTTCATGCTATTGTATTATTTAAATTCAAAAGAAAATATTCCATATTTTTGGATGAAAACTAATTTATATACGTTTTTGAAATTAAACGTGTCGATGATGAAAAAACAAATATTTATTTAATAGATTTTTATTCAAGTTATTCCGGATATATGCAAATCTGACAGTTTGAGTATTTACAGTTTAGTTAAACAATATCTCCAATAAACACTTATCTGCTCCCGTTTTAATAAAACATAAGCTTTTATCAAAAGGGAGGTATTCACATCAGACCTGTATTTCTATGTATACATGGAAATATGTTCACCTAACACATAATTTTCCCATCTCTTTAAATATTTTTATTTCTTACAATCCACTCTAGGGATTAATATCTTTTGTTCTGTTAGTACTGTAAAAATGGAGAATAATTTTGGGAAAAACTTATTTAACAAACATAAAATGTTTATTGATTATCATATTTATTGTACAGTATTGTAAGCTTTTATTCATTTGTTTTATTTTATTCATTTTGTTTCAAGTAAGCAGCGGATATATGGATGGATGGATGACTGGATGTTTTCATGGAAGGACTGTTTTGACCTCAGTCGTGCTTCCTTTTTATAAATATCTTCAAAACTTTTTTTTACCAGTTTTGTTTAAAAATTACTATGCAAATAGATTAAATATAAGCTTAAAATAGTTATCTTATTTACACATTAAATCTAATAAGCCCTTCTTACTTGGCGTTTATTTGTGCAAACACATATTAGCTTACAACGCTTATTTTCACATACAAAAGTGTTCACAATGATTTCAAAGAGTACAAGAAACAAAAATGTCATGTTTTAATTGAGCAACCTTTAGTATAATATAATAAAAAAAAATCAAAATGATGGTTCATAGGACTACAATTTCCTTAATGTGATGTAAAAGCTAGTGACAAAAAGTGACATTTGCGTTAAACCTATTCACATTCCAGATACGCCTTAAAATGCTGCTCAACCCCACGTTTAGGGTTTCGATCGTTTTAACTATGCTCCATGTTTCCAAGGACCCGTGGGGGAGTTTATCTTTGGGGATCAGAGAGTTCTTTTTGTGTTCATAAATATTTCTCAGGTCTATTGGAGTTCATAAAGCAAATCCTGAACATTGAGTGCCAGTTCCTGAAAGGTGGGTCTCTCATCTGGTTTCTGAAAAACAAAGGAAGATAATGATTGTTAGACTTGTTTTACACTCTGGGGCTCATAGTATGGTAGGAAATGAGCTTACATCAGACCAACAGCTTGTCATGATACTGTAGACCTTCTCGTTGGCCAGCTGTGGACGGAAGAGACGCAGGCCTCTGGACACCTGATCTACTATTTCTGTGTTGTTGAGGCGTTCATAGGGAAGCTTCCCCAGTGTGTACACCTCCCACATTAAAACTCCTGGTAAAGAGCAAATGGTTACATTTAAAAATCTCAAAATTAAGCAGTCAAAACTAATTAGGAAAAAGGACTTATTGAGATATGATCAAGTGTTCTTGATCAGTAGCTTTCATGGCTTTCTGAAGGTCCTTCAAAGTTTTTTCCACTCATTGTCAGTTTAGTACCTGACAATTTTTGGACATTTTTTGTCCGTGTTTGTAAAACTACTTAATTCGGATCTTTCGTTCAACTGAATCGTTTAGACATAAAGACCCATAAACTCAACGAATTGACCAATGTTGGGTAAACTAGCATCCTTTCTTTAGCCTTGATGTTTGGTGTCAACATTGCACCAGATGCTGACAAAAATCCAGGAAAAAAAGTTTGAAATACCTTCTTAAACCATTGACCAAGATCACATTAAAAGTTCAAAGCTCTTATACTTGTCATTTTATTGGAAGTTAATAAAAACAAATGAGCAGCTCAGACTTCTCACCGTAAGCCCAGATGTCTGATTTGCTGCTGAATTTGCAGTATAGCAGTACTTCAGGAGGTGACCAGCGAACTGGGAACTTTGAGCCGGCTGAGCTTGTGTACTCATCATCCAAAACATACCTAAGGGCATGAGAAACAATTTTAAAGTCACACTGTACACTCATATTTCTCTTTTTTTATTTGTTACACCTTTAAATGCCTTACCTTGACAGACCAAAGTCAGTCACTTTGACTGTGCCATTAACATCTACTAAACAGTTCCTGGCAGCCTAAAGACAGAACAACATATTCTGGATCAGGCATAATCAGTCAATTCAAGCCTTATCACGTAATACCAAACTTTGGGTTAGCTTATCCTCAAATTGAATGTAGTCAGGTTTGTTTTGGTACTGTTTAACAGTATGTCCTTGTCTCTCACCAGGTCTCTGTGGATGTACTGCTGCGATTCAAGATAGGCCATGCCCTCTGAGACGTCTTTACACATCTCAAGAAGCTGGACTGTTGTTGGGTGCTGCTTCAGCCCCTCCTTTAGGTATGTCAGTAGACAGCCATTTGCGAGGAACTCAGTCACAATATAAATAGGTCTTTGTTTTGTGCAGACGCCGTACAGCTGCACCAGGTTCTCATGGCGAAGCTTCCTTGTGTGAGTAAAAGAAGAAGTTAAGTATTTTTTTTCTTAGACCATTTATCTGGAATTACCTTGCTGATTCGCCACAAAGGTTCTGTAACAGTTGGGCTTACATCATAATTTTGGCTTCTTCTATGAAATCATCCTCAGACATAGAGCCCTCTTTAATCATCTTTATGGCCACATCATGCTGGCCTTGCCACTTTCCATACTTCACCACTCCAAACTGGCCATTGCCCAGCTCTCTGATGAAAGTGAGATCTCGAGGGTCGATCTCCCAAACACCTGAAAAAAGCAAGATACATCGTAATGCTTTTAACTTGGCAGCAAAAACTATTAAGTAAATTAGACAAGCTTTAGTTTTAGCTCTCTTGCTAAGAGATGTGACAACCATGAATTACCTTGACCGAAAGACAGAAGGGTGAAGAGGTAGTTAACTTAACTTAAGACAATAGGGATAATTTTTAATTTAAAATATAGGTAAATTTCTTTTTACTTTAACATTAAATTCATTGACACTTAACATAGAATACATTAACTGGTGGCGAAATGACTAAGAAACTTAACTTACTAGGTAGTAGAGATAAAGAGCAGCGAAAATCATCATATTTTATTCATGAGTGGGGACGCTAACAATAATATTTAAAATATTTTACTGTTTCAGAGGACAGAAATTAAAGACATAAGAACCGAAACTGAATCTTCACTTGTTGTTCCTGTTAATAACAAAACTAGCATTAGCATTGGAGGGAGGCTAGCTGCTACAGGAAATTAAGTTTTGTCATTTTGGCAACTAAAACTGAAAACTGTGTTTTTGGTAGCTTTCAATTTTAGCATGGCTATGGTTCTATTACACAGTAAGCATATTAAGAGAAAAGTTATTTCTGCAATGAGTGTTACTGCTTCCAGTTTTTGCAGTATGATGCCACATTTGCGGCAAGTCGCAGCTCAGAGTTGGGAATAACGTCACACCTGAATGGAAAAGCTCTGGTTGAAAGTTGGAAAACACTAGGATTAAAAAAAAGTTTATTTAAAAGGGACAATGTACAATTAAAACATAAATGTTGCCATTTGATGCATTGTACCAGAATTAGCCAAAGGCTAATTTGCATCTGCAGTCCCTAGTGGGTTTTTTTCTTTTGTGCTAGATACTATTATCAATCAAAGCTAATAACAATGTATTTATCTCCATTTTATGTGTTCAAATTCAAAAGGAACATGTTCATTCATTATGCAGGCAGCCATAATGAATACCAAACTTGGGTTGCTAAGCGAGCTCAAGAATTTCGACATTAGGAGTGGTTTTTTTTTATTTCTTTCTGGGAACTTGAAAAATGCAACTGCCAAGTTAAATTTTAAACGTAGCAGGAAGTACTGACTCTCTATCTAGTAACATATTATTTCTATAGAGAATAAATTAAACAAAAATTAATGGTATTTAGAAACATTTTTGCCAAATATGACAAAGTTGTCGTGTAAAGATTAAGTATGGGAACAACTTCTGTGTTTCAATAGAGCACAATAAATAAGTTTCAATAGAGCACAATAAATATGCCACGAGAGGCAATTTACTTGAAACTTTGACTGCTTAATTGTAGTTCAAAAATACTCTTACCATAACCCAGTCCTGCTGTTGATGGAGGTTGGGCCCGGTTAGATACAATG
The DNA here is from genome assembly GCA_037039145.1 of Fundulus diaphanus. Lineage (NCBI taxonomy): Eukaryota > Metazoa > Chordata > Actinopteri > Cyprinodontiformes > Fundulidae > Fundulus > Fundulus diaphanus. Next base: position 46,878,349 of record CM073125.1, read on the forward strand.
TGCTTCAGCCTGCTGACCATACCTGGGGATGGGAAAAAGGAAACCACTTTAGCAAGTTAGATTGTTTTTAAAAAAGAGGTGCATGCATACAATCTGCTGATTCTACAATACAGTTTAGTTCGAATCAACTTAGCATTTACGAAATATGAAATTTTCCTGTGTCGTAGTAAACCATGATCTGAGTTTGTTTAATAATTATTTTATTATTTATAGCACCTTTAGTTGGGAAGTGAGTGACTCTGTATAAACAGACTGACTTTAAACCATTTTAGTCTAAGTCAAAAAAACATGATG